>JASDDO010000029.1:343352350-344036393 GCA_030015575.1 Agapanthus africanus | reverse complement strand
TTTTTTCTTTCTTTATTTTCTCCTTCTCTTTTTAATAAAAAGTTCGCTCGAGACGACCGATAATAAGTTTGGGAGAATTTTATCAGTCGAAAATACTGCATTTTTAACACGTCAATTTCCCTATCATTTGCACTCATGTAGAAGTGTTCGGTATTCATATTGCACATATTAACAAAACAGTCCTGAAATACCAGATTGCATGTGTTATACTCTAAAACTGGCACTTTAAGGGAAATTGACTGTTTATCATGGCATTGCATCATCCCTATATTGCGCAACACTTGTTTCGAAGTCTGTGCAGGAAATTCCAGAGGAACAGAGCCAAAAATGGGAACAGTGCTGATAAAATACACCAACTTAAAGGCTAGAGATCTGGCAGTGATCAGGGACTCATTTGGAAAATCAACATATCAGAAAAAGCCCACAAAGTCAGCCCTAAATCATCACAGAAAGCCCAAGCCCCAAGGCTTCATAAGCGCCGCGGTTCCGCGGCGCTTATGAAGCGCTTACGCCGCGGTTCCGCGGCGCTATGATGGCTTCAGTTGCTCCAATTTCTTACACGTGTCTATAATAACGGTCCAAGCTTCCAGAACATTGTAGAAACGCCACGTGGCTCATGTAGAAGGCTCGACTTAACAAACTATTTCTAGAAGGCTCTCCTTAACAAACTTTTAGAGGGAAATTCAAAGCTCTTTAACAAACTTTTGGAGGGAAATTCAAATTTGAAATCCTAGATCTAGGGTTTTGATGGTCTATAAAAAGGAGCCTAGATCTAGGCTTGAGGTTGTTCATTAATTCATCATTCCTCCCCATTCCATCTACAAGTTGAGTGACACATCTTGTAGCCCCAAATTCTAAATCCAATTCCAAATTCAAGATCCCGAGTACCAAATCAAGCAAGCAGCCTTCAACCTTTTAGGAGCGGAGCCGATCTTCAATCGAGCAAGTGATCCAAGCCGATCCGTGACTCAAGGAGACGAGCGAAGCCAAATCGACGATCGAGTTCTTCCTCTTGTAGTTCTTGAGCGATTTGTAACGGAATTGTTGATATAAATAAAAGGTGAAGTTCTTTAATCTTACTTTCTTTAAATTCTTGCATCATGATTCGATCTCAATTTGTGATTGTGGTTCTTGTTGTGATGTTTGAGTAAAACTCCGCTCATAAAGGAGTCGAGACGATCAATAGAATGATGATGTAACAAATCTTAATACGATTCTTAAGTCCTACGAGTTTTGTAAACCCTAGCAAATTGAAGAATCGACGACCTAGTTTCGTTGCGATGCTTTCTTGATTGTGATCGCTCGAAATTAGGGATCCACGATCGATTCTTGAATTTGGTAGAGGCTAGAATGTGAATGATATCGATGAAGGAACAAGGGATAAATGTTGAAACCCTAGTTTCACTAGAAATCCCTAATTCTCGTCGATCATCATCGATCTAGTATCAATTCATCGATGGATAAGAATACGTAATCGCTAGATTTCATCACATCTATAGATCCGATCGATTCCTACGAGCCTCATTTCGATTCTTGATATTTGGTTGGAAAAATCATCAAACTCTCAATTCTTGATTTTATCGTTTTCTTATTATTGGATCTAGATTTTCTAATTCTTGAACTTCAATTTACAAATCATGAATTGTTTGTTTTCTTTTCTTTAAAGTTTCAATTCATTTAATTCGAAACACGAACGATTACACTTTTCCTATGGACGATCCGCACTTACTAACGCGCTACATTCGACACCGTTATTGATTGTGGTCAAAATATTTTTGGTTGTGATTTCTATATAATTTTCTATAAACACACACAATCAGAAAATCAATTCAATCAGTGACATTCACTATACATTCCAGTATGTTCGTCTGAGAGTATCACATATTAGGTCTAGGGGATGGTAAACGTCAAAATCTTAATAACCTGATAAGCCGTGTCAGTATCAAGCCCATCATCAGCTGAGAAACTATTGAACACCATCAGTAAATCTCATCCGCCTGGACCCAAGTCTTATGGTGATGGCCAACTGTACACAACGTGATATCAACTCCCAATACCAGAAGAGACGAATCCTCTCTATCACTCACTTCCTCCAAGTGTTGCTGGAATGCACCCAAAAACTACTTGTTTGCATGACTCTTTAAAGACGTGGTAGGGTAGTAATCAAAGTACAGTAGGAACACACTCGAGACGAAGTGATGATTTTGGGTCAACAAACTACCTTATACTCATGTCACCTGAGAACTGCTATCTGACAATAGGTATAATACCATCCAGTAGTTCTTGGTGAGTCCGTCCAATGTAACTCATAACCTAATGAGCACCTTTATACAATCTTTGGTGTTGTACACCAATGGCTGCGGGATAGGCCATCTTCCCTCTCGGGAATAACAAACGTATATACTAGTCTACTCTGGATTATAGATACCCTATCTCGATACTCCCATGACTAGGGAAATTTAAGGATGTACTTATAAACTACTCATCCTCGATAAGTATGATTGCCATCATAATGCAGGTAGTCAAACAAAGATCATATGGGCTATATCAACATATATGATCGATACATAATACTAAATAAAACATATCACATGTTTAAGATAAAGACAAACCAGATAGCATACTATCATATCGAGCAAGACTGTCGTAAACAAATATATATCCCGAGCATCCAAAATGTAATGTACAATCCTGTAATATACAATAATGTCCTCTAGGGCTTACATATCTAACGGCTTTATCATACCGTCGTCCACCAAGTCTTATGTTCGGTCGCTATTGTTTTGGGTCCTTAAAGATCGACTTTAGTATGCTAGGATCTAACAAGTGAGATCTTCCCAACACGAGCCTCATCCGTCGGTTTGTATAGCCTCCCGAAAGAAGGATGGAAGCAAGCCAGAAGAGTAACCGATCATAATGTGTCCCTTGTCACCAACACCTGAAAGACAGTAAAGATAGAATAGACTCAGTACAAGAAAATAGAGTATAGTCTTATCATTGGCTATCTCGAGGGCTTGCTAAAGGACTTGGGGGATGGGGAAAGGGAGGGTCTTGCCTTACAATAGTGTCATTTTTAAAGGAAGAATCGATAGAAATTAGGAATTATTAGTAATTTCTTTGGTGTCTTTTTTACGCAACCCCTGTTGTAAGGATTACATATCTATGCACAGTGTAAATACAAGACCTTTATTTTAGGGTAGATTGAAAAAGACCATCCGACGGATACTAAATCATACGAAAAGAACACACCAACAAAAACACACAAGATTTACCCAGATTCAGCGCAATTAGCACTTAATCCTGCAAACCGTGGCGAAAACTTTTACTATGAGAAATAATTACAAGAGATTACACTGACATTTCACCCTCCTTTATAAAGAAATACCCTCTCTTACAAAACCTCTTTTTATCCGCGACCGCGCTTAGCTGTCCTCTCCCACTCTAATCAATCCTAAGTTATTAGAGAATTATGGATACTTTCAAAAAACCTAAAGAAAGCCTCATATATAGGGTATATAAATGCTATGAAATAAATCTATATTTAAACTAGAGATAAACATGAATTTAATTTAGAGATTAGATTTAAATATAAACAAAAGAGATTATATTTAAATTCTAACTAATCCCTAACTAATCTGAAATTAAATCAAATTTAACAATCTCCACCTTGATTCAAATTTGCTATAATCTCATCACTTTCTCAACATCTTGAAACTCTGTCTCGTTATCTTGAGCCCGAAGGCACCTCAACAATCTACTAGGAAAAAATTGAACTAAAACCGAAATAATCTTAGAAATGTGTCCGCTAGATCTTCTAGGGCACTAACCATCATAAGTGACATCACATCCTTCTCGGTCTCCAAGAAGAATACTTTCACTTCCTCCGAAACTCCTAAACCCAACAATCTCTGCAAATCGATGACCTCCCTAACCGCTTGCATGATGGTTATCAACCATGCCTCCATTGTTGAAACCATGATACCCGAGTGAAGCGTCGATCTCTCTGGCACTGCATCCGTTCTTAACATATAACCCATCATCGACCTCCATCTGCCCTTATCACCAGCGTAATTTACATTTGATGATAACATCGCCGAAAACCTAAAGTGATCCTCTAAGAGAGAAGATATAGACTGAATCTCAACCAACCCATACCGAGCTGGAACCTGCTAGATACTCTGCTGCAATCGACGCAATTCCCCATCCATGACACTCTCCATGCCATGAATCAAACATGCAGTTTTTCTGTCGAACTTTTAATCCTCTTACCTTGGAGACTTGTCCCAAACCATTCCTGTGCGTCGATCTGTCCTCGACATGTTCACTACTGGCTCTATTAGACTCTTCACCTAAATCAAAGTACCGACCACCTCATCTTTCACTACTTGGACTGGGACTTCGAACTCCATCTTGTTTTGAGGCATACCTGTTCTCCATTCACCATCTGACCAAGTCTGTCTTTTTCGAAGTATCGCAGACTCAACGGATGCCACTTGGTTGATTACTTCACTTTGGGTCCCAAGACACCACGACCTGTACCCTTTTGCTCCATTTCCAAAGTCGATAAGAAAACGTCTTTTGATCCTTGACTCCTCGATGCATCGAATTGCATGAAACCCTAAGTAATTCCTAGCCACTCTAGTCCATAACTCAGGAATTATCATATCCACTGCTGTCGATGGTGACCGATTGATGATGTACTCGGCAGTAGATAAGGTTTCAGCCTGAAATTCTCTTAATAAACCAACCGTAAGTCATAAAGTTCTGTTCTTCCAAAATTTCCGAACCATCCACTATGCAATACCATCTAACCGAGGATCTTCTAATGTGGTGTACTGATGCATGATCTTTTCTGGCCTGCAAAATTCTCCGAACTCCAGCGAAGCGAACCCTCCGCTTAATCCGAATCGAAGAACCTCTATGCGCTTCTCGGACTGCTTTAGATAGAATTGGTTAGTTAGAGATTTCTTAATTTAAAAGGACTCCAATATGTTCAATAATTTTGTCGCTGTCGTTTCTTGCTCCACTTCGCAAAGAATCTTATCGGCCATTGAAAGATGGACTGAATTGTGAGCTTTGTCCTCCATCTCTACATTTTCACTACCATGGTCGTTGTTGGATTTCTGTCTTTCGCAAAGACAATATTGTACACACCTTGTTGTTTCAGTAGCGCCGTTATATTCAATCTTCATAGACTGAATTTATTGCGCCCATCAAACTTTTCGATCTTGTAATTATTTGACGTCATCTCCCTAATCGACTCCAAAACGCGAACTTGACGCTCTGATATCTCCTGTTGTAAGGATTACGTATCTATGCGTAGCGAAAATCCAAGACCTTTGTTTTAGGGTAGATTGAAAAAGACCATCCGACGGCTACTAAATCACATGAAAAGATCACACCAACAAAAACACATAAGATTTACCCACGTTCGGCGCAACTATTACCTAATCCTGCAAACCATGACGAAAACTTCCACTATAAGAAAGAATTACAATAGAGTACATCGACTTCTCATCCTCCTTTAAAAATAAATACCTTTTCTTACAAAAACCTCTCTCTATCCATGACCGCGCTTAGCCATCCTCTCGCACTCTTATCAAACCCTAAGTTATTAGAGAATTATAGATACTTTCAAAAAACCTGGAGAAAGCTTCATATATATAGGGTATATAAATGCTGGGAAATAAATCCATATTTAAACTAGAGATAAATATGAATTTAATATAGATATTAGATTTAAATCTAAACTAAAGAGATTAGATTTAAATCCTACCTAATCCCTAATCAATCCAAATTTAAATCAAATTTAACAACCCAACCCAACCCTGAGTTCTAAGCACTGGTGCGGTCCTCTTTCTTGATGTGAATCTTCCCCAAATGATGAGGGGATGAGAATCACGAATGCTTGAAGAAATAGAAGAAGAGCCTAGCATATAAGGCTCAACATAGGATCCCTAGCCTCTTCAAAGAAAAAAGCTCAGGATGACCTCTCACCTGATAGAAACTATGAGGCTCGGACGGAGGAACAATGGCCAAAGGAATGGAATTGATCGAATGCTTCAATTTGGGATTAATTGGAGAAGGAGGGAACTCAGGAAAAATTGGGTTCAACATTCTCCTCTTCCTCAACTCGAGTTCGGTTCCTAAGAAAATTCACATCAGCCTTAGACAGGTCGATGCATGATGAATAAGGAGCGCGACCAGTTTCTCTGCTTAAAAAGGTCTCCATATTCAACTTACCTCCTTCATACAACCTTAGACGATTAATATTGGGGTGAAATTTGAAAGAATGATTATGTACTCTCATGAAAGAGAGATTCCCATAGATTGGAGCCTTCAAAGAATCAATGCACTCAAGATGATCTACATCAGAATGGCGATAGAAGAAAAACTGTTTTTCAACCTTCGGCTTAGTTTTGCATGCTGCTGGCTTTCTTGACCTTACTTTGCATCTGGATCCTTGGTCACCCCGCACCTCAGGGTTACAAAAATGAAGGAAGGCATGGAAGGGCTTCAATGCATATGCACCATTTACCAAAAACAAAGCAATTATAAAACAAGTGACTAAGTACCATATATTGGCACTGATCTAGAAGGGGGCTGTAAGGTGTTTTTCGTCATCCCATTGAGATGGGAATGCGCGTACTTGTCAGGCGTATACAAATTCCCCCTGCCTCAGGTGAGTCGCGATTTATTGATTGTGGGGATCCGAATCTCCAGCAGCTGCGGACTAAGCCGCCATTAATTACCTTTCACTTTTGGAGCGAGAGAACCTCCGATTGAAGGGTAAACTGTTCATGCAAATTCAATGTGCCGTGTGCGTATGTGTGTCTTGAGGGGTTTTAGGTATATTGGGGGCATCGCAGAGTTTACAGGGGTCCCGCTACCCGGATAACGGGATGGAGGTCAAAAGGGCTAGCAACCCTCTTACGGGGTGTGGGGTGGCGTCCCGTTAGAATTTTTTTTCTAACAGGAGATGTGTTTTGAGTGTGGAGTTTATGGGAAAAATAGGGGGTGAGTAGCGTCCTAAGGACGCATGGGCGCTGGGTGCCCGCGGTTCACGTGCTTGGCATATAGACGCCAGTGCCTCAAACGCCCGGCATGTGGGCGCTGGCCGCCTACAAGAAAAGGAGGACTTAGCCCCGGGATTAGGAGTTAAACTCTAGGGACTTTGGAAACTCTCAGAAAAAAGGAGGATTTTTATCTTTATGGAGTTAAACTCTCGAAAGGGTTTTGAATGGAGTTAAACTCTCGAAAGGGTTTTGAGCGGAGTTAAACTCCCAAAAGGATTTTATTTATGGAGTTAAACTCCAAAAGATTTTTATTTATGGAGTTAAACTCCAAAGGATTTTGACAAATGGAGTTAAACTCCCAAAAATCTCCGGAGATGATCAAAGGGGACCCCTTTAGCCCTGGATCTTCTTAATGTGGGATTTTTGGAGATGGGTCTCTTTCTTCCTCTTCTCTGTTGGATGGATCTTAGAGAAAAAGGGGCGAGACTTAAAAATCTCCCCTCTTGGAGATTTGATGGAAGATCCGAGCTCCCCTTCAAGGGTTATATGGTGAAAAACTGTTTCTTTTTGGAAAAAGAAGTGTTAAACTCTTGATTTAATTCAAAAAAGAAGAAGGTTTAGAACCTTGAGGTAGGAGAAGGAGGCACAGAACCCTAATTTATGAAGGGAATCAATTATTGTTTTTCATTTCATTATCATGTTTCCTTATATAGGCTTACAAGTTTACACATAGCCCCTTGGGCTTTACAAAATGACATTTTACCCATCCCATACCTCATGTGCTCATTTCTTTTACACATGAGCCATAGGCTTTACAAAAATTTGGCTTCAGACCCATTTTCCTTACATTTATTCATAAAAATTTCATCAAAATTATTTATTACATAATTTTCATTTTGGCATGGGGTAGGCTGGCTGCGGGGCTCGACTTGGGCATAGGCCTACTTGACCTGGGCTTGGGCCCGCTTACTTAGGGTTGACTTTGACTTGGTCAACCGGGATGTAATATTTGACCCCAACAAAGTGCCCCCCATCAATCAATGCAAAACGCTTATATGAGTTGTGTGCATGAAATTGATGGATCTTGTTCTATATAAGTTTGACTTTGAGGTGGAGTATCATTCCGAGGGTGGAGTATTTTTTCGGGAGCATGATTCCGGGGGTCGGAGCATCATTCTGATTTGCGGAGCATAATTCCAGGGTCGGAGCATCATTCCGAAGAGCGGAGCATACTTCCGGGGGTCGGAGCATCATTTCGATGTGTGAAGCATAATTCCAGGGTCAGAGCGTCATTCCGAAGAGCGGAGCATAATTCTGGGGGTCGGAGCATCATTCCGATGTGCGGAGCATAATTCCAGTGGGAGGATGTATTCTTAGACGAAGCATAGTTTCGACGCAGGGTTCCAGGGCGAAGTATAATTTTGGCATGGGGTTTTGGGACAAAGCATAACTTCGACATGGGATAAGTGTATCCTTAGATGAAGTTTAATCCCAGCGCAGGGCAGACATTCTAAACGAAAAACAGTCCCGATGCAGAGGTTGATTCCAAGTCGAAGCATAATTCCGACAGGAAAAGGTAGATACTCAGGAGCAAAGTATAATTCCGACACGGGGTACATTCTGAGACGAAGCATGATTTCGACGCAGAGATTGATATTATGAACGAAATACAGTTCCGATGCAGAGGTTGATTCCCAGGCGAAGTATAATTCCAACAGGGAAGGCAAATACTCCGAGGAGAAATATAATTTCGACACGGGGTACATTCTGAGACGAAACATGATTCCGACACAGAGGTTGCTTCCAAGGCGAAACATAATTTCGACAGGGAAGGCAGATACTTCGAGGCGAAGCATGATTTCGACACGGGATGCATTCTGAGACAAAGCATGATTCCGTCGCAGAGGTAGACATTCTGAACGAAGCATAGTTCTAGTGCAGAGGTTGTTGATTAACTTGATATGGTTCCCGTTTTGATGATGTGGAGATCAATACTGACCTTTTTAGGATGTGGACGGTCGATACTGCCTTTTTTGTGACTTGCACGGTCAGTGCTGCCCTTTTAATGATGTGGACAATCGGTGTTTGATTTAACTTGCTCCGCTTCTTGCGGTTTCAGGGATTGGATTTGATTTGCTCCGCTTTCTGCGGTGTCATGGTGAGATTTGACTTGCTCTGCTTTCTGCAGTGTCAGGATTCGGCTGGTTTCCGAGGTGGAGCTTGATTCCGCCAGAGAGGTCGTTGGTTGTTTTGTTGATTTAATTTGATTTGGGAGTTTCTTATCCGTCCAACAGGGCTTTTAAGCCCGGGACTGGGAATTTGGGTATTTGTTTGGCGTCAGCATCGCTATACTGGAATATGGTAGTAGGAGCGAATCATCATTTGCCATGGAGAACTTGGGATTTGGGTTGACATCAGCATCGCTACACTAGAATATGGTACCTGGAGCGAATCATCATTTGCTGTGGAGAACTTAGGATTTAGGTTGATATCAGCATCGCTACACTGGAATATGGTAACAGGAGCGAATCATCATTTACCGTTGCCTGTTGGGGAGGGATGGCTTAGGAGACAGGTTTAGCTCCTTATCACCTAAGAATTTTCAATTTTATGAGCCATAAAGGTCCTATAAAAGCATTTTCTTCCTACAAGTCGAAAGGATCTCGTAGGTGTATTTTCTCCTTAGGAGTCGTAAGGACCCCCAAGTGTGTTTTTCCCTTGTGGGTCGTAAGAATCCCATAAAAGTGTTTTCTTACGAGTCGAGAGGATCTCGTAAGTTGTGTTCTCCTCATGTATCGTGGGGACACATGAGTGGGTCTTTTCTAAATGGAACATAATTCCAAGGGCGGAGACTGGCGGCGGGACTGATGATTGCGGTGGGGCATGGGTGTGATGAAGATTATTTAAGCCCGTTGATTGTATATGGTAGTCAATTTGGGGACTGTCCGTAAGGCTGGGAGAATTTGAGGAATTTGGAATTTTGTTGGCGTCTGCATCGCTAATACTGGAATGGTACTAGGAGCGACTCATCATTCGCTGTTTTGGAATTTTAGGGATTTGAAATTTTGTCGGCGTCTGCATCACTAATACTGAAGCATGGTTTTAGGAGAGACTCATCATTCTCCTTTGGGATATTCAGGGAGTTAAAATTTTGTCGGCGTCTCCATCGCTAACACTGAAGCATGGTTTTAGGAGTGACTCATCATTCGCCTTTGGAGGGGTATGAAGTTTTTTTTATACCTCAATTGCTCTATCAATTCTTCTTTTCTTGTCACGAAGGTCGCGGTTGCCCGAACATTTCGTCTATTTATTCGCAGTTGCCCTATCATTTCGGCTTTATTTTCATTTTTATTTTACTCGATGATTCTTATTGCGAGTTTCCCCATCATTTCAGCCTTTTTCTTTCTTTTTTTTACACAAATTTTTTTACACTCCCATTTTAACGACTTAGGGGTCGACTATTCCCGGTTTAACGACGTGGTGGTCAGTTGTTCCCAGTTTAACGACGTGGTGATCGACTGTTCCCAGTTTAACGACGTGGTGGTCATCTGTTCCCAGTTTAACAACGTGGTGGTCATCTGTTCCCAATTTAACGACATGGTGGTCGACTGTTCCCAGTTTAACGATGTGGTGGTCATCTATTCCCAGTTTAACGATGTGGTGGTCAGATGTTGGAGCCTGGGCTTGATTCTGCAGAAACCACAGGCTCCTTTGGTTTAATTGCATAAGCGGGCTCTTCGTCATCTAGACCAAGCTGGTGTTGGATGGAAATAATCATGTCATTTTCATGGTTATAAGGCGTAGGAGGACCTGTTCCTCTGGGATCGATCATGTAGACCGTATGGGTTGTGTACCTGTCTATTGGTTCTTCGTTGGCAATGTTGCTCGTTTGGCTCTTAGCTTGTTGCTTTGTTCCGCTTTTTTCAGAGAAAGGCAAATTTCTAAGAGAATCAGGTTCCCGAAAGGCTTCAGTTTCTGTTTGTATGAAATTGGCTGTCACAGCTTGACTGTTTGTTAACACGCCTTTAGACAATTTTATCTCTCCTGCCTTGTATTGCTTTTCGACCCAATCATTGAAGACGAAGCAGTCCTCAATGGCATGACCTACTACTTTATGATAGGGACAGTATTTGGGGTCACCGGTCATATTCTCTTCTTGCAGTCTCTTTGATTCTGGAAATTGTAGACCGTTCCTTAGGGCGTCTTTGAATATCTTGTGGACTTTGTCTCTTCTGAACGAATAGACCTTATCCAGCTTCTCTTTTAGGGTAGATTCTCCTCCTTCTCCCAACACTGGTTTCCGAGGCTGGTTGGCATTAGGCCCGCTCATCCCTCGCTTATTTCGGTCAGCCGAAGTGTTAAAAGATTCAGTATCATCAGAATTTCCGCCTTTGCGATTATCGTCCTTTCGGTCTCCAGGATTTATTGTCATTTTGGGAATTAGAGGAGAACTCCTTCTTTGAGCACTCTAACATTTGAACTTTCCTGGTCAGCTCTTGGAATGTTTTGAGACCCGCGGTGCATAGAAATGGGGTCATCCAATTGTTGAGATTTCCGACGAGGAGGCTGACAGATTGGTCTACTCTATTGGCGGTTCACATTTAACGGAGAGATTGCGCCATCGGGTTATAAAATCTGTGCTACTTTCGTTGTTCTTTGGGTTGGTCCTTACAAGGTCGGCGATAGTGATCTTATCGTTGATACTCATGAACCTTTGTTGAAATAGAGATTTCATTTGGACGAAAGTAGTAACGGAGTCATCCGGTATGCTCACGTACTAGTCGAAAGCGATATCGATTAAGCTATTAACAAACTGGTGGAGGAGAAGCGCATCATTTCCCCCAGTATATCCACATGAGGCTTTAAAGTGGCCGATGTGCTGATTCGCATTTCCCATCCCATCAAATCTTTCGAATTTGGGGATGACATAGCCATTAGGAAACCCTACCAGATCATACCGAGAAAGATATGGTCTCCCACTACTGCTGACATCCTTTTGCGCTTCGGCTACCAATGTTTTGACTTTATTGGTGACCAAATCCATGATTTGATCTTGCGTTAGTGGGTTGCTGTCATCGGTAGCCAAGACATTTCCCGAGATAGGATGCGACTGACTTTCATGCGGTATGTCCACCTTTGGATTTGAGAGAATAGGCGTCGGCTGCCTCGGGACACCGCTTCCCGAGATAGGGTGTTTTTTGTCACCCTATTAAGATGGGTATGCACGCTCTTTTCAGGTGTATACAGATTCCTCTTGCTTCGGGTAAGCCTGGGTTTACTGATTGTGGAGATCCGAATCTCTGGCAGCCGTGGACTAAGCTGCTGTTAATTACCCCTTGCTTTTGGAATGAGAGAACCTCCAATTGACGGGAAAACTGGTCATGCGAACTCAATGTACCGTGTGCATATGTGTGTCTTGAGGGGTTTTGGGTATATCGGGGGCCTCGCAGAGTTTACGGGGGTCCCACTATTCGGATAGCGGGCTGGGGATCAAAGGGCTAGCAGCCTCCTTGCGGGGCGGCGCCCCGTTAGAAATTTTTCTAATAGAAGATGTGTTTTGAATGTGGAGTTTATGGGAAAAAGAGGGGGTGGGTAGAATCCTAAGGACGCGTAGGCATTGGGTGCTAGCGGTTCATGTGCTTCGAACATGGGTGCTGGGCACCAGCACCTCACATGTGCGGCACATGGGCGTTGGACGCCCATAGGCCATGTACAAGGCACATGGGTGCTGAGCGCCAGCACTTCACACGCCCGGCACGTAATCGCTGGGTGCCCGTGCCTTACTTGCCCGCCGCGTGGGAGCTGGGCGCCTACAGGAAAAGGGGGAGTTATCCCTAGGATTAGGAGTTAAACTCCCGAGGAACTTTGGAAACTCCCAGAAAAAGGGAGGATTTTTATCTTTATGGAGTTAAACTCCCGAAAGGGTTTTGAGTGGAGTTAAACTCCCAAAAGGATTTTGAGTCGAGTTGAACTCCCAAAAGGATTTTATTTATGGATTTAAACTCCAGAAAATTTTTATTTATGGAGTTAAACTCTAAAGGATTTTGACAAATGGCGTTGAACTCCCAAAAATCTTCGGAGATGATCAAAACGGACCCCTTTCTTCTTCCCTTTAGCCCTGAATCTTCTTTTGAGCCTTGGATCTTCCCAAATTGGGATTTTTGGAGATGGGCCTCCTTCTTCCTCCTCTTTGTTGGCTGGATCTTAAAGAAATGGGGGTGGGACTTAAAAATCTCCCCTTTTGGAGATTTGATGGAAGATCCGAGCTCCCCTTCAAGAGTTTTATGGTAAAAAACTATTTCTTTTTGGAAAAAGAAAAGTTAAACTCTTGATTTAATTTAAAAAAAGAGAAGAAGGTTTAGAACCTTGAGGAAGGAGAAGGAGGCACAGAACCCTAAGTTTTTTGGGGAATCAATTATTGTTTTTCATTTTATTATCATGTTGCCTTATATAGGCTTACAAGTTTACACACAGCCCCCTGGGCTTTACAAAATAGTATTTTGCCCATCCTATGCCTCATGTGATCATTTCTTTTGGACATAATCCATGAGCTTTACAAAAATTTGGCTTTATGCCCATTTTCCTTACATTTATTCATAAAAAATACATCAAAATTATTTATTATATAATTTTCATTTTGGCATGGGGTAGGCTGGCCGCGGGGCTCGACTTGGGCATGGGCCTACTTGACCTGAGCTTAGGCCCACTTAATTGCGGTTGACTTTGACTTGGTCAACCATAGTGTAATTTTTGACCCCAACAGGGACGAGATAGAAATCTCGGAGAATATGCCGATTGATGAAAGGAGATTGAAAACAAAGACCGAGAAGAGTTGACTCTCTCTATATAAAGCAATAAAACCCTCGGTGGTTTCTAAGATCGATTTGTTCCTATAAACCTAGAGATCCACAAAAGAAGGAACTAAACCATAGTACTTCTACTCCTTAATCACAAATGACAGGTGGGATGACTTAAAACTTTTGATTTTCTGAAGCAAATTCCTACTTAAGCTACCTGATGCCATGAACAATAATCAAAAAGTAAAATGAGCGAAGAAAAGAGAACAAATTACAAAAGTTGAAGACAAAAGAGAGATGGATCGCCCTGAAGATTGCAAGTAATTCGAAAGCTCACAGACGACCGATTTGACCCTTTGGTTGCTTAAAAGTGAAAGTATGTCTTAGCACCTCAACTAGTTTTCTGTGACCATTAAGTATATAATTTTAAAATTTTAGAGGGCTAAGTATACTAAACAAGATTATACTAGAGATTAGGGTTTAAAAAACATAGCAAAAAAAGTTCTAAACTAAGTGAAGAGGTGCTACAACCTTTGTAGCCAAGTCCTTCACTTCAATAGCTCCTTGTAGTAGTCCCTTGAACTCCTTCTAGGGCTCCATTTGAAGAAAAGAACAAACTTGCTAGTTGTCTTCATCGTCGTAGACGATCCACTTCGAAATTTCTCACACTCAAGCTCACACTTCTCTAATCTAGTGTAGTGTAGCTTGATGAAGTAGCGATTTTGCTCATTTAAAAATCTTTTCTTTTCTTATTTTCATTCTTGAGTGAATAGTGTCACATGAAGAGATGAAGATGAAGAAGATGATGATGGTGATGAGAATGAACCTTGAGGATAAGATGAGATAAAGAAAATGATGAATATGTATGAATAAAGAAAAGAAATAAGTTGAGTCATGGCTTCTCAATTCTTCTCAAAGCAACCAAAGAATGACTCATTCATCTTTTCTTTAATTCATATATATAAATCATTATCTTCTCATCTTTATCTCTATTGTGATTCTCACACATCCATGTTCTATGTATCATCAACAATGATACGTTATACATATATATCAAATATATAATGAGAAGAAAAGAATTAAGTGAGTTTTATATTATATATATATATATATCAAATTATTAAATCATCACTTGATTTAATAATCCGGTTTTATCATATATAACCCGGCTAATATCATATAACCCTAGATTAGAATACGGTATCATATACTCCTATTTAATCAAGCTCACGCACATATCTCCATATGTGCTATACTTCGTTTCGCTTGAGCTAGAAAGCTCTATGTGAGACTCTAAAGACTCGCCAATATGCTAGCAGTAGGTAATGATCACATCAGATACCCACAAACCGTCAGCGGTACTAACTGGATATAACGGCTACCCAGGTATTGAACGAATAGAAGATCAATAAGCAAACTTGTCCAAACTCCCGTAGAGCCTATAAGCAACACTTATTGTACTGTCCAGTCTCTTCGTCTGATATGTCGCATATCGAGTCTGGGGGTGGAATCGTCAGACCCCAATAACTTGATAAGTCATGCCGATGTGTAATCTATAACCAATCGAGAAACTTCTGATAACAATTATTAGTAATTCTCATCAGCTCTGGCCAGGGACTTGCTGTTATAGCCAATCGAGTATAGCACAACATCAACTCCCAATACTGGGAGAGACAAAACCCCTCCTATCGCTCACTGCCTCCATGTGATTCGGGACTGTACCCAAACACCACCGTTTGCATGGCTCATTTGAGCTGTGGTACGGAGGAAATCAAAGCACAGTGGGAACCATAGAAGACACTATGACGGTCTAGGGTCTACAGACTAACCTGTATAAGTGTCACCAGAGAACTGCTATCTGACGATATGTATGGTACCATCTAGGAGTTCTCGGCGAGTCCTGTTCGGTGTACTCATTCTCCAATGAGCACCTGTGTACAATCTTTGATGTCAAACACCAATGGTTATGAGATCAACTATTGCTCCATACAGGGTCAAGAAACGTACACACTAGTCTACTCTGGGATATCGATGCCCTGTCTCGATACTCTCTCGACTAGGAACTGTTAAGGATGTGCTTATGGACTACTCAAGCCCCACTAGTATGATCTATATCATAGTCCTGATAGTTAAGCCAACATCCTAAGGGCTTTATCAACATGTATCAAAAAGACAGTAAAATAAAATAAGTGCACATGTTAAGATAAAGATTAACCAGATAGCACACTATCATGTTGGGCAAGAAAGTCCTCTATATATATGTCCAAGAATCCCCTATAATATACAATAATGGCTTCCAGGGCGTACATATTCCTAACAAAAAGGACCCTTCCTCAGCAACTTGCTCAGCAAGATGCGGGAATAAACCCTAACCGTCTATCATGATCAAGGCGATTTCAAGTCAGCAAACTTCATATGGTTTACGTTCGGGTCCCTCACCATCGCACAACTTTACCAAAGACCCGATTATTACTCACTCGATATGGCTCCACACGCTGAAAATGAACGCTCTATGTGCTTTAATCTATCATCCAAATATGAAGATCTCCAAGCAGGGGGAATTGATATAGCATGGAAATAGCTTGCTCCCGAGCTATAACGAGACCGACGGCAGAAGCCCACGCTTGCGCTAGTTGCAAGATGAAACTAGTCCCATCAAACCTACATTTGTAAGACTGATGTTCATCATGAATAATTGCATTTAATACCGACCATTCTGTATTAGTTTGTTAATAAACAAGTGCTTTTAATTCATGACTGCTTCATGAGTACAGGTTCCAGGTTTTCAAGGCAATAAAGTGAAAATTTTGCACATTCAGTACAATTACATCAATTTTATGCTAAAACTGCAACCATGCGAACAACTGACCAAGAGACGGATACCAGCAACAGAATTTATCATTTGTGTGTAACACATGTGCATGCGGACGTCCAATGAGAAGCCAAGGAAGCTGCCTAAGTTTTTTTGTTGGAACACAATGATTATAATGAAAAAGTGTTGATGTGATATGAGAAAATAATTGAAAAATTATAGTCACAATCTGGACTTACACCAGAGTGCATACAGGGTAATTTAGAAGAAAAGAAATATGCCAAAAATCAATTTTTAATGACAGCAGATCAAGGCAAGAATCAGAAGATCCAACTTATCATTTTGGCCGCCCAAACTTCCCCTAGGTCGGTCCCAACTTGCCTAAATTGGCTCGAGCTTTTTTTGTGCTTCAACCACTGTCTAATCAAGCCACTTGGATATGATATTTTTGCTTTTGCAAATAAATAGCAGATCTCTGGATATCATTAGGGTTGGTTTTTGAGTGATTTTTGGAGTGTGTAATGTATGATTGCTTATTCTTCTTCTCTCTTGAAGCTCTCATTTGAGTGCTCCATTAAGGAGGTTGTAGTTGTAATCTAATCTTATAGCTCAAATCCCTCCATGTGTTAATAATACTTGAACTCTTTGTTTTAGCTTCTTTGTTTATTTTTCTTTGCGCATTCTGTATGTCATGCTCTTTATTTCTCTTTTGTTATTTTGTTATGATGATTGAGAAGTTATTGGCTATAGTGAAGGTTAGGAATGGTGATGAATGGAAAAGCCTTTCTCCATTCTCTTTTGGTTATGTTTTGTGCTTAATTTTATTGTAATTTTAAGATTATTTGATGGTTATTGTTTGATAGGGTATGTGACTTTCATTGGTTACTTGGTAACCTTCAGCATATACCCTATTCTCTAAATATATGCATTATGTAATGTTAAAGTGAGAATCAACAATTAGGGTTAAACTTGCTAAGTTCTTTAGATAAGGTATGTTGCTTGATGGTTGGATCGACACCCTTCCTTAAGCATATATCCTATATTATCATCACTCACTTAGCAAATTTAATGTTAAACCAATTGCTAGATGCTTCATTTCATCCCCGTGCCGTGACTTCGTTGTCTTGACGGTTTATGTTTCGAGATCCGCTTGATAAACCATGCTTCATAATAGGATATAATAAGGAGAGGAAACAACCATGATCAAGAGAGAGGTGAAGATATTGCCAAGATTCACTCATCCAAACTGGAGCCACGACCGCTTTTACCTTAACTATAATTTCGTATTTTCTAATTAGCGACACAACAAAACAAACCGATTCTCTTTTCTTTGAACTTTTAATAACAACACTTAATCACCAATTTCATATGGATCGACCCGTATTTGCCGGTTAGCTACAACGAGCCGTGCACTTGCGGTATTTTATAACTTGAGAATCGATTGTGCGATGTGTTGGATATAGTGCCCTCAAGTCAATTATAGTAATCGCAGGCATGCGATTGTGATGATTGAGGGATGACCTATATGGGTAGAACAGTCTTACTCAAAATGATAGTATGCTATCTGGTTTGTCTCTATCATCATGTACATGTATTATATGGTATTATAGATCACTATTACATGTTGATGGAGCCCATAGGATTCTTGCTTGACTACCAGCATTATGATGGTGATCATATACGTGGGAGCTGGGTGGTCTATAAGCACATCCTTAAATGTCCCTAATCGAGGGAGTATCGAGACTGAGAATCGATACTCCGGAGTAGACTAGTGTATACTTTTCGAGACCCCGACGAGGGGCGGTGGCCGGTCTCACAAGCCATTGGTGTCAGTTAGTCACCTAAGATAGTATACAGGTGCTCATTGGGTTATGAATTACACTGGACGGACTCACCGGGAACATGATAGATGGTATTATACATATTATCAGACAGCAGTTCCCAGGTGACATGAGTACAGGTTAGTCTGTCGACCTGAGATCGTCATTTGTCTCGTATGAGTTCCCACCGTGCTTTGATTACTACCCTACCACGGCTCAAAAGAGTCATGCAAACATGTTTTAGTTGGGTACAGTCCCGAGCCACATGGAGGCAGTGAGAGGGTCGTCGGGGATTCGCCTCTCCCGGTATTGGGGGTTGATGTCGCGCTGTGCACAGATGGCCATCACCAGAAATCCTTGGCCAAGGTAGACGAGAATTATTGATATTGATCAGTAGTTTTTTAGTGGGTGATGGGCTTTACACCGACAAGAAATATCGTGTTATTACGGTTTTAGTTTTTCCACCCTCTAGACCCGATATGCGATACTCTTAGAAGAACAGACCGGAATGTATGGAGATTGTCACAGACAGGCTCAGTTAGGGTTCGGATGAGTTTGCTCGTCGGCCTTCTTTTTCCTCAATACCTGGATAGCCGTTACGTATAGGTAGTGCCGCTGACGTGCTTGTGGTTAAACCCACTGCCAACATATTGACGAGTCTTTAGAGTCCGACTCATAGGGTTTTCCTGGTTAAGGCGAAATGATGTAGTAGCCGTATTTTGATACGTGCAGGGCTCCGATCGAATGATTGTACTAATTACCCGGACTTTTGATCTGGCGGTTGATAATGCTAGCCGTCTTAGGATTGACCTGGATTATTAAATCTGGTATTGATTTAATAATTTACGTATATATATTTCGATATGCATATTCTAGTATTATGTTCTTTGTGTTATTCTATCTATTTGGGTATTCGTATTTTGGTATGAATACGGGTATGTATATACAGTTGAATGTATTCCGTATTTATACGGAAAACATTCTAGAAGGTGGACACCTCATTTTAGATTTATCCTTTTATTTTAAATGGAAAATGAGGTGTAAAGGTAGTGAGGTGAGAATGGTGAGAACAATGATTGAATAATTTTGACAAATGAATTGTTAATTCATTTGTGCAAACTATTCAAGTATGGTTGCTAAATGTTTATTGAAAAATGTTTTACAAAACCATGCTTCATCATTTTCTCTCTCATGGGATATCTTATTCTCACCATTTTGGTTATCTCTCCTCACTTATCTTTCTTGAGCTCTTCCTCTTTCTTCATCTTTTACCCTACCATCTTATGTGTTGAGAATTAAGAGTAGAAGAGAGATAGATATACACTTAGAGTAACTCACTATATTCCTAGGCACTCTGGATTAGCAACCTAGAGTTCCTAGTTATTCCACTAGATTCATAGTGTGGAATTAGAGCCATGAGCCACATCCCTCGGGAGGATCATCTTCGACGGAGGAAGACCGACGGTCAAGTAGATCAGGGTAACCTCAAGGTGCTAAGGAAGAGGATAGAAGACCAAAGGACACGGATCTTTTGGTAAAACAATTCTATCACTGTAGATAATATCTTTGTAGATTGCTAGTTTCGTTTCGATTCTAGGTAGTTGTTTATAGCGCCAAGTTTTTAAACCCCAAAATTTTTTGTTCCGCAACATACGCAGTTGATAGCCAGGGCGCTAGGAACCCCAATATGGTATCAGAGCCACCCAAACATTAGAAATTAGTAGTAGACGATGCATTAGTTTGAAAACCGAAAAGTTCCGATTTCAAAACCCACTCTCTGTTCTGAAATTTTTTTGGTCTCTAAATTTTTTTTAAACAAGTGGAGAGACTTAGTCTAGAAATGTCTGTGACACACGATGAAAATGAGGTAATTCCGTCATGAAATGGCGACCAAAATCCCTATTTTCCCAATTCTGCCTTTTCACTATTCACCAATGTACCACGATTTCATCCAGTGTCTTGGGTTTTGTAAATTGGTGGTTTTGGTTTTGTTTGATTTCCCCAGATTTCACTTGGTGTTGTCTTTGATTTGGGGAAACTTGGAAAGTTTCAAAAGTTGAAATTTTGCATCGTTGATATCTGTGATGTGGTGTATGTGTTTTTCAAACGTCGTCTATTTGCTATATGTCATTTAGACGGAGTTGCACATACTTACTTATACTGCTGTGATGTTGAAATCTGTGATGGCATGTTCAGATTGTTGGGTTGGATAGCCTCTAATGCAATAGTAAGTCATACAGTTTAGATTCATTTGTATATTCATTATTGCGGGGCGAACGTCCAACTTGTGGACTACCGTTTCCGCCAGTTTGTATGTTCTTTTATTGGAGGCATGACCGTGTTGAGGTCGATGGCACCGTTGTATATATGTTTTTCTTTTCTGTGCTTGGATTACCCCGTGGTGGAGTGCTCGAGTAGCCTGGATCTAGAGGGCAACAGGCCCGCATCTTATGGCGTTGAGACGGAGGGGGCCTTACTCTAGAATTGGCGGGCTATTCGCTGCATTCGTTGGGGGTATAGGATGACCCATGGAGGGGTGCTCAAGTTACCAGATTTCGTGAAGTGCTGGGTGGCCCATTCAATTTGTTGATTGGGGTTGCCTCACTTCTGGGATTGACGGGTAACTTGCCGCACTCGTAAGGTCTTAGTTATACATTGCATAGGCTATCCACATGACCGGGGAACGTCGAGTCTCATTTGCGACCCAAATGAAACCCGGGGCTCTAAGATTATCCGTTATTCTGTGTTGCTTATCACTTTTTTGTGATGTTGCTTATACATGCCTGGGACGAATGCTATATATATCTATATTTATATATACTAGTAGATGTTGTATATGTTTTGCATCCGCCCTAGTCTAGCCCCCGCTCTGCCGTTAGTTAAGTAACCTAACGGTACATGACGGGGCCTCGTAGCGAATGCGGATGGCATATACGTACATTGTATTTTCGTTCTTTTCTGGTGTGATATGGATTAATTGATGGGACTGTGTTAATTTTGATTAATGCAAGAAAAAATAAACCAAAATGATGTTGTTGGAACCAATTTTTGAAAACTGTTATTACAGACATTTCTTTTTTCTTTGCACAACGGTATTCGATTATGAATATCCAACACCTCATTCGACAAGGCAAGACCCGAGATCCCTTTATGCGGAGTGACCTCTTGGGCAAAAGTTTTCGTCATTGTAATAACTTCACTATAGTCGATCCTTTTGCTTTCCATCGTGGTATTAAGTTAAGAATATCCTGCACCTCACTCGACGAGGAAAGAGTCTAGATCCCTTCACAGGGAGTGACCTCTTTAGCAAACGTTTATGCCACTATATATTTGTAAATCTACTCGGGTTCCTTCAACGATATCAAGTTCATTACGTTAAAGGTTTTTCACCAAAAGCCAACCGTAGCCCTCCATCATTTCCTACGAGTAGTACTTAGTATTCGTGCTGCGTTTGTTGACTGTGTAAAGGCGTAGTGTGCGGTAGTTAAGTAGTGCTTGTTTGTATCATGCGATGCGATTGATTAGGAAAGTCGTGCGGCCTTGTTGACTGTGTCAAGGGCTCGTGCGGGTGGGTTTAATACAATCAAGATAATGACGGGTTGAACATGAATATGACCTTTTGATTTGTTGACCGTGTTAAGATCACTTGGGTCCTGAGGGCAAAAATCACACCGGGAGTTTCAAATATACAGGAAACTTGCCAAGCATGCGCATACCTTCTGGAGTGTGGTGACTTGAGTGGCTTCCATCAATTTATCATGCGATGATAGTTGGGTCCCGATTCCCACTGATGAGTAGGTGTTACTCGTCGGGTGATTTTCAGATGATCCCAACTAATTCTCTTTTTAGGGTTTGAAGGAGAATTCAAGGAAACAGTGGGAGCCATCCTGATTAGATAAAATGATTAACCAATCTAATCTAGGTTAGAGTTCATGCTGAGTGTTTCTTTTCTGCCTCTCTTTGGTAGCAACCATGACCTGACTTTTAACTAAAAATCATGAACCAAGTTAACTGAACCTTCTTAAACTCTTTGGCTTTTGGATTGTCATTAAGTCGCATATATCCCTGCCGCCCCTACTTTCCCTTTTCATTTTTCCAGAACACTCCGTATCACAACGAAGATCCATTTTTTCTGGATATTCCATCCTATAGTTACATATGAACTCGAAGAAACTTGTTTCCGTTCGAGGATGGATTCTGGTTCCGGAGAAATTGAATAAGACTATTCGGTTGTCTCTTCTTTTTAGCTTCTTTCAGGTTGCGAGGGTTCCTAATATTAGGAGAGTACACCTATTAAGCTTATTAGATAGTCTTCTTCCAAACCTTAAGCTGGTGCCGAAAGGTAGGGAAGGAAGAAAAACAATTAGTCTAAGTGTGTTGTACAGAAGGTAATAAATAAAGACATATAAAGGGATTAGAGTGGGGGCAAAGGAAATTGTGATTACTATCATTCACGACGAAGCTGCGTATATCCCTGCCACTCCTACTCCCCTTTGTATTTCTCCAGAACACTCCGTATCACCACGAAGATCCATATTGCTTGGATATTCCATCGTATAGTTACATACGAACTTGAAAAAACTTGTTTCTATTCGAGAATGGCTTCCGGTTCTGGAGAAATTGAATATGATTATTCGGTTGTCTTTTCTCTTTACTTTCTCTAAGGTTGCGAGGGCTCCTAGTAGTAGGAGAGTACACCTATTACGCTTATTGGATAGTCTTCTTCCAAACCTTAGGCTGGTGCCGAAAGGTAGGGATGGAAGAAAACCAATTAGCCTAAATATGGTGTACAGAAGGTAAGAAGTAAAAGCATATGAAGAGATTGGAGTGAGGGCAAGGAAATATACGGTCACTGTCATGAATCTAGATAGTGGAAGAGGCATTACTAGGAATACCCGGCCACCCTTTCGAAATATTTTCATGTTTCAGTTTTACTGTGCGGTGTTGATTGAAAAATGTTTTCCCAATTAGATTCTTACTCCAGAGTATGTATTTACCAGACTTGATTCTCACATCTGTATGGCGTTATGGATGCTGAGTGGGAGTATAATATTAGGAATTGAGTGATTAGATCCTCAATATATTAGAATTCTTTGTAATTGGTGATATTTGAGGAAATCACCTGGGTTTTGCCTAACGACAAATATTTGGTTTTGAATATCCGTCGTTATCCACCAATTTCAAACTGATATATCTGTACGTTTATTTTATAAAGTGAGATATAATTTTTTGAAATTATGTCTATGAAATTTACCTATATCAATTGATGGTTAGGTATGCTGCATTCAACAGCGGTGTAATTCTTTTTAACCATAGCACAATTTTCAACCTACGATGCACAGGGTTTGAGTCATTAAACTCAGAGGACTTATAAAAAATATTGTATGTTATCCGATGTTCGTTAGGACAAAGGGGTTGGTACTCATACTATATTCCATTTACCTATGACTTCTATGGTTTTGGACAAGTATTTCGTTGAAATATAAGGTCCAAATTTTGAGAAGTTATAGGTATAAGAATAAAGTAGAGAACTATATGTTTCAAGTATCAGGATTCTTCGAGGTGATCAAAGATGTAGATACTTATGCTTGGTATTCCATTGTAAGTAATATATTTGAGAACTTGTTTCTCTCTCAGGTTACTCATCCGTGAGTTCGCTCCTTGATGAGTAATGCTGCTTGGCCTTCTTCTATTTAGTCGATATGCACTGGAAACGGCTGCATGTATTTTGAATCTGGTTCCAATTAAATTAGTGCCATTGTTTCTATATTAGATGTAGAATGGATTCATATCTTAACGATGTTAAGGTATATGGAGTTGTCCGGCTTATGCTTAAAACCAAAATCTGGATAAACTCTAAGCACGTTTCCGTAATGGCAGTTTGTGGGTTATCCCGGGCTTTGACGAGGGTTAATATTCTACCATTTGGAAGATCAATAGTTATATTATTCTTGACTCGCCACCCGTTTTAGTAAAATGAATTCTTTTCATAAAAACATTAGTGGGAGTATGGTAGAACTGGAAGTGATTCCAAAACCACAAACGATTACTGAAAATTTAGTAGGACCTAAAGATTCATTTGGATTCGACAATCCATTAGCCACTCCGCAGATTTGGTGGGTAACCTCAGCCACCTGAGAGGTATTTCGGTCTCCTCAAAAACATTGACAAGGAGGTTTTGATGACCCAAGCTTGCCACTACTGCTGTTATAGACTATGAGATTTGGCAGGTGGATGAGTATAACGTCGTTTTAAATTAGCTTTAGAAGTGCACGTGTATATGACTCTGCAAGAGGGTTGTTATAGTTAGTTGGAGCAGTGGAAGTATGGTGGGAAAGTAGCTTATGTCTATTTATTGACTAAAGCAAGTATAGCGGAGATAAATCATCTATTTTTTGATGTGACAGTCATAGAGTTTGATTTCATCAAAACAATAGATGGACCTAGTAAGAAGGGAGTAGGGAGTGATATCCTGGTATTTGGATGACATGCTCTTGATAGGAAGTGATATTCCTATACTACGATCTGTTATACTATGGTTGTCACAAGGTATTTCTCTACATAGGATTTAGATAAAATATCAGGGATTCTGGTCACTAGATCAATGGTTTTAGATCTAGATTTGGGAAGTGTCCCAATTTGGGTACTTTGACACTATTCTAAAGTATTTTAGAATGGACAACTCCTGACGTAGTGGTGTACCCATAGGTGATGGAGTCACCCTCTCTAAAGAGATATCTTCTAGACTAATGAGGAGAGAGATTTGCATGATTGACATATCACTTGCTTAGGCAATTGAGTTAATCATGAAATGTCAAGTACCACACCAGATATTGCTTTTGCACTATCTGCAATAAGTATATATTAATCCAATCCTGGAGAAACATTGGGAAGAAGTTATGGACATAAGTGGATGTTCTTGGTATATGGTAACGGCAGCCTCCTTCAGGAGGCAGTTATCATTTCAGGCTTCGAAGGTGACCTGAATGAAAGAGTGACTGTTAGAGTTATAGTTTTCCCTCTTTTGAGGGGCAGTATGTTGGACAGGTGGTCCAAGCAGATACTGAGGAAGGCATGGAGCAGGATACTGATTAAATTCAGTAAAAGATACGGTCTAAGAAGTTTGTTGGATTTGGAGTTCATTTGTGAACTGGGTCCCATCAGATATCTAGACAAATTCTAAGACATGTATCGCTCATTTCAGGAGATAGTCTTTCTCCACGAAGTTGAGATATAGAGAGATAAAGATAGAAACATTGGATCGGATCCACTCACTGAGGCTATTTCTCGAACGCAATAGTTTCACAAACGAACTTTGTGAGACTGATTAGTAGAGAAATTGGGTGTTCGATATCACACGGGCTGTGAGTATGCGACATCATAATAATTAGCCTTAAGTGCAAGTGGGAGATTGTTGGATATAGTTCCCTCAAATAAATTATTGTAATCGCAGGCACGCGATTGTGATGATTGAGGGAGGACCTATACGGGTAGAACAATCTTACTCATGTTGGATATATGTATGCCCTAGAGGCCATTATATGTATAGTGGATACTTGGACATGTATATATGTGTATAGATGACTTTCTTGCTCGACATGATAGTATACTATCTGGTTTACTTTATCTTGACATGTTCATTTGATCATGCATCTTATTCATTTGGTACATGTTGATAAAGCCCATAGGATATTTGCTTGACTACTGCGACTATGATGTAGATCATACTAGTGG
This sequence comes from Agapanthus africanus, assembly GCA_030015575.1. NCBI lineage: Eukaryota > Viridiplantae > Streptophyta > Magnoliopsida > Asparagales > Amaryllidaceae > Agapanthus > Agapanthus africanus. The sequence continues at coordinate 344,010,214 of JASDDO010000029.1, read as the reverse complement.
GACACATGTAGTTTATAAGCATATACTTTAAATGTTCCTAGTCATGGGTGTATCGAGATGGGGCATCGATATTCCAGAGTAGACTAGCGTATACCATTCATGTCCCGTATGATGGGCGATGGATGATCTCATATCCATCTGGTGTGCTGACATAAAAGATTGTATGCGGGTGCTCAGTGGAGACTGGGTACACTGAACAGACTTGTCGAGAACTCCTATATGGTATTATATCTATCATCGGATAGCAGTTCTCAGGTAAGACTGGTACAGGTTAGTCTGTAGACCCAAGATTGTAATAGAGTCTTGTGTGTCCTCCTACTGTACTTTGATCTCCACCCTACCATGGCTCTACCGAGTCGTGCAAACAGATGGATTTTGGGTATAGTCCTGAGGCACATGGAGGTAATGAGCGATAGGAGGGGGTTCGTCTCTCCCGGTATTGGGGGTTGATGTTGTGCTATGCCCGAATGGCTATAACAGCAAGTCCCTGGCCAGGGCTGCTGAGATTTACTGATAAGTGTTATCAGTAGTTTCTCGATCTGTTATGAGCCATACACCGGCATGACTTATTGAGTTATTGGGGTCGACGATTCTATCCCTAGACTCGATATGCAACATATCCGACGAAGAGACCGGACTGTACGGTAAGTGTTGCCAGTTGGCTCGACGGGAGTTTTGATAGCTTCGCTGGTTTTCTTCTGATCGCTCAATACCCGGGTGGCCGTTACGTTTAGCTGACCGCTTGCGCCTTGTGGGTGTTTGATATGATCGTCACCTGCTGCCGGCATATTGACGAGTCTTAGAGTCCCACAAAAGAGTTTCCTAGCTCAGGCGAAACGATGTGGTGTGCATATGAGATATGTGCGGGGACCCGATTAAATGCGTGTTTGTGATATCGTATATTAATCGGGCATTTTTCTATTGGTCAGATTGTATGTGATATGACCGGTTAGTTAAATCAAGTGTTGATTTAACATTTGACTTTTAGTTTAATTCTTTATTAAACAATTTTCTTTATATTTGATGTATGCGTGCATGTATACAAATTTTGATGTGCATGGACACATACATACATACATGGATGTGTGTCATGGTTGTTGATACACAAATGATGGCAATATAAGACTCACATGGAACTAATATATATATATATATATATATATTTGCATTTGAGTTAAAGAAAAGAAAAAGAAAATTTGATTCATGGTTAATTATTTCTACACTCTTCTAAACTAAACCACACTTGACCTAATTTTTAATCATGGATTAGTTTTCCTTTTAGTTTTTAACTCATTTGCTAAAATATCTAGATATTTTAGTTATCATGGTTTGATGAGAGAAGGTAAAATATATATATTTTCTATTTCTCATTTTCATTGATAATTTTTTCATTATCTCATGAGCTCTTAAGTTGCCATCTTCTTCTTCCTCAATTCTCTTGAGATTTCCTTAGAGTGAGGGAGTAAAAAAGAAAGCGTTTTGATTATAGAATACAAACCACCTCATCATTCTACACACATCTAGCCCATTTGTGTAGGGTGTTTGCTATACTTCTTTCACAAATCAAGTAAAGCAAGGAGCTTTAGGCAAAGGGACTTTGGGTGGATCATTGTGGACAAAGAAGACCTCCATCGATCTGTTCCAAACTCTCAAAGTGCCAAGGAGTCACCAAGAGAAGTCTACAAAGGTTGTAATTTCTTCACGTAGTGATAATATGTTCTTTGTATGTGATACAAATTTTTGTTACCCTAAAAATTCTAGTTAAGATTCTAGTTTTGTTTGCTTAGAACCTTTAAAATTTTTAAAGTGGCATGTGTGATGCTTCCATACTCTATAGTAGGTGCTAGGGAAACCCAACAGTGGTATCAGAGCCAAACTAGAATTTTAGACACGGTATTAAAACAATTACGAAAACGAAATCGACTCCGAAAATACGATAACATGAAACCCTAATTTTGCTCTCTGGAATTTTTTTAAAAAGTCGTTGAAAAATTATTTTAGCAACTGCAGAAGACTGTATGTGATACAATATGAACACACGTGAAATACGAGGCCTTCATCTCGGATTTTGGCCGAGCACCCCCTTCCCAAATCCGGCGACACCGGCCCCCCGTGCTCCTCTTCACTTCGTATTTCACCTGTGCTCTGTACTGTAGGAATTGGGGTTTCAGGTATTGTTTGTTTAGCTCAAATTTTCATGTGATGATTATTTTGATTAGGGTCTAATTTGTAGTGTTTCGTAGTGGTATATTTTAACACTTATAGGTAACCTTGACAATATTTAACAGTTCGAACGAACTTCAAAACCCACAATTTGTACCTCGCTGAAAATTTTCAAGTCTTGTAATTTTCCGAAGTTAATTATATATTCAATAGTCATGCAAGTATTCCTTTGGACCTTCTAGAAGAATAGAATAACCTTAACTCTATTCTATGCCAACGGAACCGCGATCGAACCTTAGGGTTTGCCGTAGTTCCGTGGTGCCATAGGTGAGGCATTAGTTAACTCCTTCTACGGCTGGTCCGTAGACACTGTGGCACGGTTTTTGAGTATTTTGACTTTGCTCAAGTGTTGAGCTCTCGGGGTAACTTGTGGGTGTGTGATGATTCGATCGAAACGTTAAACATCGTCTTGATATATGTGAATGTGATAATTGCCATTGTTGTTTTTCACTTTCTTTTCTGTGACCGTAAGTGTAGTATGTGGTGTATCGCCGGTTTCGTTGCTATACATCAACGACAATCAGGGTACGCATACTTGCTTACGTTGATGATATGAGATATTATGTGTTGCTGAGATATGATGTGCAGGATTGTCGCGATTGATTAGCCGGGGTTTTTGTGTGAGATGAGAGTCTTTATTTTCATTCATGTAAAGATTAAATGTAAGTAATATTCTTTTATTTGGTGCACTTCCGGGTTGAGGATGATGTCACCATTATTGTATATTATTTATTTTTCCGCATTAGGATAGACCCAAGGAGGGGAGCATAAGTGACCGGGTTCTAGGGTTCAGTGGGAGGCCATCTCGAGGAGTCAAGACCGGGTCTCCTAAACTCTAGAATTGGCAGGGTCACTTGCCACTCTCGTAGGGGTCTAGGGGTGTGGGCTTGGCTATTCATCGCGACCGTGGAATCCGTATTTTCTATTGCTGGCTGAATACAAAATACGGACCTCCTAGATATCATTTATTTTTCATATGCGCTTCTGCTGTTGATATTCTGTAATGTGGTTACTTAGTATCTGAGATGAATGGATTATTATTATATATATGATATATAATAAACGTTGCTTATATTTTACACCCGCGCTAGTCCCGCCCCGCTATGCCGTTAGTTAAGTAACCTAACGGTGCATAACGGGACACTGTGGCGAATGCGGATGGTATAAGTGTACGTTCTATTTTCGTTTCTTTTCTGTGATGGCTTAGGAACTTAAATGTTGGGACTACATTAATAAGATTAATGTAAAGAAAAAGAAACTTAAAGATGTTGTAGAATCAGATTTGAAACCCACTCGGCCTTTTTTATATAAAAGACAAGTTTCAAAAGATGCGGAGCTTAAGCCACTCCTTTTTCTATTTTGATTCTACAATGAGATCAAGTTCAAAGCGTTAAAGGTTTTCATAAAAAACCATCCGCAACCCTCTGTTATTTTAGAAAGCAGAGTACTTAGTATTTGTGCTACGTATGTTGATCATAGTCAAGGCATAGTATACGGTAGCTAAGTGATGTATTCCTACAAAGTATATGATGCGATCAGTTAGGACATTCATGTGATTATGTTGATCATAGTCAAGAGTTATATGGATGGGTCTAGTTAATCTCGAAGTGACGGGTAGAACTTGACTAGTGCTTATGATATGTTGACCATAGCCAAAGTCATAAGCAGCTAGGGGTAAAAACCATATCGGGAGTTTCAAGAGTTGAAATTTGCAATGAGATTGCATAACATCTATATAATAGTTGGATCCCGATCCTACTATGAGTAAGAGTTACTCCCAGGAGAGTTTTTCACTTTACAACTGGCTAATCCAGTAGGTGTCTATAAAGGTGTCAATAGGGTTTGACCTCTGGGAAAACGAGCTTTATTTTAGTTAGGTTCATGCGAAAGCGCGGGGAACGTCCCTCAAAGTACCGACAGTGGCCTGGCTGACCGGTTAGCGAAACTGTAGAATATAATTAATCTTGGCTTGTTTTCTTTTCAGGTTTTGAAAGAAAATTTGATAAAAGAAGTGGGAGACATCGATTAGATAAGATAATAACCAATCTAATTCTTTGCAAGTGCATTTCGCTGAGTGTATTCTTTTCTCTCTCTTAATGGCAGATACCTGATGACAGGACTTAAGCTTCTTTTAGAGAAAAATAAACTAATAAGACCGAATTATAAAGAATGGTTGAGGAACTTGAATATTGCACTCACATATGATAAAATATCATATGTCCTCACTACCAAAGCCCCACGCATCCAAGACCTGAATCATCTGTTTCGGATAGGGAGATCTGAAAAACATGGGATATTGACTGTGACACGGCTAAGTGCCTCGCGCTTGCTTCTATGGACAATATTCATCAGAAGCAGCACGAGAATATGGATGTACAATCTATCTTTCTTCATACAAAGGAGTTGTATGAAGAGCAATCTTGGACTTTATGATACGAGGCATCTCGAAAGTTGTTTTAGATGCGAATGGCCCCTGGCGCATCAGTAGGAGAACATGTTCTGAATATGATTAGTCTTATAGAAGAGCTTGAGGAACTGGGATGGACCATGGATAATGAGTAATATACAGATATTGTTCTACAGTCTTCCCCTGCCTTTTCTCCGTTCATAGTGAATTTCAATATGAACGATTTAGAGAAATCATTGCCTGAACTTCTCAATATGTTGAGAAATGCAGAGAGCACGCTTGAGACAGCGAAGAATCCCGCTCTGCTTGCTGGGCCATCTTCTTCTTCCATCCCAAAAGCTAAGGTCATGGGAAAGAAGAAGAAGAAACCCATCAAACCGAAAGGTGGAGTTCGAAAGATGAAGGGGAAAGACAAATCTGGGGCCGCAGGAAGTGGAAAAGAAGAATGTTTTTACCGCCACAAGTCGGGACATTGGAAACGCAACTGTGCTGTGTATCTTACTGATCTCAAGAAAAAGAAGCATGCTGATGCTTCCGCTTCAGGTGTGTTTGTAACTGAAAACTGTTTTTCAATAAACTTTGCATCTTGGGTATTAGATACCGGTTCTGGTTCTCACATCTGCAATTGTATGCAGGGATTGAGAAACAGTAGAGTTTTGAAGACTGGTGACCATACTCTGCGGGTTGGAAATGGTTCCAATGTACATGCTGTATCCGTAGGAGAGTATCATTTGGGGTTGCCTTCGGGTTATATTATGGTTTTGAACCCTTGTTATTTTGTACCAAGTATGCTATATAATATAATATCCGTTTCTTTGTTGGACAATGAAGGATATCATTTTGTGTTGCAGAATAATGTTATGAACATTAACTTGAATCAACAGTTGATTGGGTATGGTACACTAAATAATGGTATTTACATCCTGAACCAACACACAGTTTTCAATATACAACATACTAATAAAAGAAAATTTTCAGATATAAATGAATCTTTTTTTTAGCATTGTAGACTTGGTCATATTAATGAAACAAGAATAAACAAGCTACATAATGATAGATATTTGAATCCTTTTGAATATAAATCTTATGCGACTTGTCAGTCCTGTATCAAAGGTAAAATGACCAAAACTCCGTTTACTGGATACGGAGAAAGAGCTGTGGAACTCTTAAGCCTCATACATAGTGATGTATGCGGACCAATGTCTAGGCGGTTTTTCATACTTCATTACTTTTACTGATGATTTCTCAAGATTCTAACACGTGTTTTGATTAAAGCACAAATCCGAAGCTTTCGAGAAATTCAAGGAGTATAAACTTGAAGTAGAAAAACAAACAGGCTTGAGCATCAAGAAACTCCGATCGGATCGAGGTGGAGAGCATTTGAGTACAGAGTTTTCAGACTTCTTAAAGGAGAATGAGATTCTCTCTCAGCTCACTCCCCCTTACACACCACTGTAGGGTTCCTAGGCACTCTTAAGAGGTCTCACAAGGCATCAACCATGCCAATTTCAAAAATTACGGTGCCGAGAAACCCTAATACGGATCGTTGGCTAGAAGTTTAGGCGAAAAAGAAACTGGTTAACAACTTAACTAAATGGTAAACGGAAATACAACCTTTGTAGATCCGGTTCTCCACCTCCATGGCTCCGCGATGATGTCTCCTCGCTGTACAAAATGGATCTTGGGCTCTAGCGTCGGCTTCATCGGAGAAAAAGCGGGTTAGGTCATCGACGACGATGCCGAAGATGATCTACATCGAGGCATCGCTAGATCAAGCTTCAACTTCACCAAGTCATGAAACTTGTGAAGAAAACACACTCTACTACTTGGCAAGAGGTAGAGGATGAAGAAATAGGAAGTGGGTTCACTTTAGAATTGGATTTCTCACTCATTTCATCAAGTCACCATTGATGAAGTCTAGGTTTTCTTCTTCAAGAAGAAGAAGAAGAAGATGATAATATTATGATAAGTTATTAAAATGAAAAGGAAAAATGAATACTTATCATAATACTAACCTTAGTTTAGTGTAGAGAATAGACCATGGTTAGATATGATGGTTAGGGTTAAGCAAGAGACAAGAATGGTGGACTAGGTCAAAGTTTCATGAAGCTTCAACTAAACTACAAATAAAGCCACCATTCTTTCTCTTTATGCTTATCATTTTCAAAATGAATAACTAAATAAAGCATAAAGAAAATGAAAACCCTTAACCATTACACAACCATGATTTAATCTTTACACAAACCCTAATGAGCATGCATCATCAAACATGATACAAACTAGTGTACAAAAGTATATCACATATACAATGTGCACATAAAGTGAGAAAATCCATTTAAAGTAAACCAATACTAGTTAATGCAAAGTAATATATCAAATATATAATTATGCATTAAATCATTAAATCAACACTTGATTTAACGATCCGGTCATATCGCATGTGACCGACTAATATCCAATGTATCGGCTTATCGAATCAATTCTTGATTCGATAACTAGGTTATATCGCATACAACCATATCGATACATTCATCGCGAGAATAGAATACGGTATCACATACACGCATTATTCTCGGTCCCGCACATATCTCATATGCGCTCCTATTTCGTTTCGCTTGAGTCAGGAAACCTCTATGTAGGACTCTAAAGACTCGTCAATACGCCGGCAGCAGGTGATGATCATATCAAACACCCACAAGCCGCAAGCGGTCTGCTAAACGTAACGGCCACCCGGGTATTGAGCGATCAGAAGATCGACGAGCAAGCCCGCTCATACTCCTGTGAATCCAACCAGTAACATTTACCGTACAGTCCGGTCTCGTCGTCTGATATGTCGCATATCTCGCCTAGGGGCGGTAAACGTCAGACCCCAATAGCTCGATAAGTCGTGTCGATATGAGGTCTATAACAATTCGAGAAACTACTGGTAACACTTACCAGTAAATCTCAGCAACCCTGGCTAGGGATTTCCGGTTATAGCCAATCGAACACAGCACAACATCAACTCCCTATACCGGGAGAGACGAATCCCCTCCTATCGCTCATTGGCTCCATGTGATTCGGGACTGTACCCAAAAACCACCATTTTGCATGCCCTCTTGGACGTGGTAAGGTGGAAATCAAAGCACAGTGGGAACCACACAAGACTCTATGACGATCTCGGGTCAACAGACTACTCTGTACCAGTGTCACCAGAGAACTGCCATCTGACGTAAGGTATAATACCATCTGGGAGTTCTCGGCGAGTCCGTCCAGTGTACCCAGTCTCCACTGAGAACCCGTATATCATCTCTGATGTCAAACACCAATGGATATGGGATCATCCATCGCCCATCTGTATGGGTCGAGAAGGCATACGCTAGTCTACTCTGGTATATCGATGCCCCGTCTCGATATACCCACGACTAGGGACTTTGAAGGATGTACTTATGGACTACCATGTCCCCACTAGTATAATCCGCATCATAGTCTAGGTAGTCAAGTACGCATCCTAAGGGCTTTACCAACATGTAACAGAGAGACAATCAGTATACACGTTAAGGTAAAGAGCAACCAGATAGCGTACTATCATGTCGAACAAGAAAGTCCTCCCTATATATGTCCAAGCATCCACTACAATATACATCCTATGTATAGTAATGGCCTCTAGGGCATACATATAACTAACAATCTCCCACTTGCACTAGGGCCATCTGATAGCAGTGGTTGCAGTATCTCATACTCAACCATCCCATAAAAGTCTCTCTTCTGGGAAAAGGCCTTTGTGAGTGGATCCGCCGTGTTGTCCTCTGAGTCTACTCTCCTAACCTCGATCACCCTGGAGATCAACTATCTCCATGATCAGGTGATGCTGCCTCAGAATATGTCTGGATCACTGATGGGACGGACGTTCCTTGGCATAAGCCACAACTCCATTGTCACACAATGGGAGGAACTAAGTTCATCTCATGAACAAATATACACCCAGACAGCCACTTTTGGTAGCATCTTAAGTAGCGATGTATCCAGCCTTTATCGTCTAGTTTGCCACGGTATCTGCTTGGAACCCTTCCAACATACCGTCCCTTTACTGAGGGTAAAGACAATGCCTGTGACTGACTTTCAGTCGTCCTTATCACTCTGGAACCCTTCCAGTGATTCTCCCCAGGATCGGTTGATACCATCTCACTACAACTAGTGAGAATCCTAACATCCAATTTAGATCTATCTCATAGATCCAAAACCCAGGATTTAGGAGGTATCACTTTCATCCTATCTGGAGAATCATTGTGATAAGCGGAGATTGACCGAGCATAGCATAGGAAACTCCTTCCCTATCAAGAGTATGTCATCCACGTACTCTACGAGGATCATCACCATACTCCCTACTACCTTTTTGTATATACAAGGTTCATCTACCATTTTGATGATGTCAAACTGTTTGACTACTACATCAAAACAGATGTTCCAACTCCGCGATACCTGCTTTATCTTATAAAGCATCTTGTGCACGTTTCCGCTGCTCCCACTGTCTACGAAGCCCTCTGGCTGTGTACTTATAGACTCTCTCTTCTAAAACATCATTTAGAAAAGCAGTCATGACACCCAACCACCAGATATCGTAGTCATGGTATGTAGCCGTGGCAAGTAGGATCTGGATGGACTTAAGCATAGCCACTGGAAAAGGTTTCATCATTATCCACGCCTGGTTGATGTCAAAAACCTTTAACAAGTCTAGCTTTGAAAGTCTCAACTTTTCGATCTACACCAAGTAATCTTCTCAAGATATACTTGCTCTTGATGGGGATTTAACCCTTCAGATATAGCAACCAAAGTCCATACTTTGCTGGTGTACATGGATTCCATCTCAGATCACTAAACATCCAGCCATTCTTACAGTGTCTTACTCTCGATGGCCTGCTCGAAACTAGTTGGGTCATCATCTCATGATGCAATCCTCGCTCCCACTGTCATAGAGAAACCGAAGTATCTCTCAGGTGGGTGAGGAACCCTACTAGATCGGCGGAGAGGCTGAGGTTCATTGGTAACTATTGAATCCATTGGTTCTATCAAATCATCAGCTGCAGTTTGTATAGCTGGAACATTTCCAGTTCTACATAACAGATCTTGCCTTGAGCTTGTCCGGATTTTGCTTTTAGACATAGGCCGGACAACCCCAAATCTTAACTAACTTAAGATATGGGCTCTTCCCTTTCCATATCACATATGAAGTGGTAGGCAACTGATTTGATTCGAACCCTATTCAATAGGTATGCAGCTTCTCAAGCGCATAACTCTCAAAAAGGAAACAGGTAACTCAGTAGTACTCATCATAGAGCACACCTTATCATATAGGGTGTGATTTCTCCGCCCCGTTATACCATCGTGCTATGGTGTATACGGAGGAGTAATGCTGAGAGAGAATCTCATTCTCCTTTAGAATGGTCCAGGAATTCCGTGCTCGAGTATTCTCCTCTTTGATCACATCAAAGGACATAATACTTATACCCGTATTGGTTCTCTACTTCTAACTTATATTCTGTGAATATCTCAAAAGGTTCGGACTTGTGTTTCAACAAGAACATATGTCTGAATCTTGAGAGATCATCAGAGAATGTAATGAAGTACAAAGAACCGGTCTTGGTATGTGTAGACAGGGGACCTACATACATCAACATGTATCATCCCAAGAGTTCACTAACTCTTTCTTTGTTTCCAATAAACAGAGCTGGTGTCATTTTATCTTTGTGACATGACTGGCAAGTTTCACAAGATGTAAATTCAAACTAATTTAAATATGCATCTATATGTAACTTTAGCTAGTTGGGTTGCATTGATATGACGTAGTCTACAATACCTCAAGAAGGATTTGTTCATTTCTGAACACTTCCTCTTGTGTGTGTGTTCTGTATACTAAGAACTGTAGTTTGATTTAGAACATTAATGCTTTTAGATAACGTGCCTGAACCGATCAACTTTTGATATAGGAAATGTTCAAAACATTATCCAACAATACAGAATTTTATCATTTCTTTACTAATAAAGAGACTGATATGATTTTGTATATCAGGTTCGGTATCTAATAACATTCGTTCAGAATCAATGTATTTGGATTACAGGGTGACAGTGACCAACAGACTTGGCTGCAACACTTGCCCCGTTTTCTGCCTCATGAAACTTATCACCCGTTCTCAGTTCTCTACCTTTCTGTAGCCCTATGTAACATATTACATATCTGAAATCCTGATCCGGTATCAAATACCCAGGACGTAGAGAATAGAGAAACAGTTCTATATAAAGAACACACCCGAAGATGATGCATCAGCATGCACTCTCTTCGTTTGGGTGGCACGGGAATTCTGGTAATCCCCTATTTCCTGCTCTGTCTTATAACAATTATAAGTTGGAGTGGGACCAACGTTCCCAAGCTCAGTATAACAAACGGGTTCATTCAATATTCCGTATTATTATCTTGATTAAGGCGTGATATGGTCGCTACCTGGAGAGAGAGAGAAGAAAACACTCAGCGTGCGCTCTTTCAAGAATAGATTAGTTATTATTTTATCTAATCAGGATGGCTCCCACTGCTTTTTATCAAATCTTCCTTCAAACCCTAAAAGGAAAGACTAGCCGGGATTAATTACACACTACAAGTTCGCCAATCTTTCAGCCAGGCCAGTGTCGGTACTTTGAGGGAGGTCCCCCGTGCTTTCGTACGAACCTAATTAATGTAAACCTCGTTTTCCCAGAGGCGTAACCCCGTTGACACCTTTCTAGACACCTACTTGATCGGCTAATTGTAATATGTAAAACTCTCCCAGGAGCAACTCTTACTCGCAGTGGGTATCGGGATCCAACTATCTCATAGAAGGTATGCAATCTCATTGCAAATTTCAACACTTGAAATTCCCGATAATATTTTTGCCCCAAGCGTCCTATGACCTTGACAGAGGTCAACAAACCATAGGCTGCTAGTCAAGTTCAACCCGTCATTTCCTGATTGAAGTAAACCCACCCGCACGACCCTTGACAGAGGTCAACAAGGTCGCACGACTACCCTAAACCAATCTGTATCATATGCATAAGCAGATAAGCACCAGTTAGCTACCGCACACTGCGCCTTGACAAAGGCCAACAAATGTAGCACGAATACTAACTACTATTTATCTGAAATGATGGAGGGCTACGACAGGTTTTTCTGAAAACCTATTGCGTAATGAACTTGATATCGTTGTAGAATCAAATGAATTTTGAAATGGAGTGTCTTTGAGGCTTTTCTAGTTTTGCTAAAGGAGTCACTCCCGATGAAGGGATCGTCGGTCCTTTCCTCGTCGAATGAGGTGCGGGATATATCATATATATCACTGTGCAAAGCAGAAACTATAGAATCTATCAAAAGACAAACCGAGTGTGTAGCATCTGCCAGTTATTGCTAAAGGAGTCACTCCCGGTGAAGGGATCTCGGTCCTTTCCTCATCGAATAAGGTGCAGGATATATCACATATACCTCTGTGCAAAGCAAGATCTGTAGCTACCTGTTTTATTTTTGAAATTCGATTCTACAACATCTTTAGGTTTCTTTTATTTCATTAATCATATTAATGAAGTCCCATCATTTAAGTACCTAAACATCACAGATAAATACGACGTACACTTATGCCATCCGCATTCGCCTCGATGTCCCCTCGTGCACCGTTAGGTTAGGTAACTAACGGCAGAGCGGGGCAGGGCTAGCGCGGGTGTAAAATATAAGTAACGCCTATATAATATATCATATATACTATATACTGTATCTATCACAGAACATCACATGATCACATCATAGATATCGCAGCAGAAGAAACATATGAAATATTGGATATACTAGGACGTCCGTGTTTTTAATACGAGCCAGTATAAAACACGGATTCCACGGTCGCGATGAATAGCCAAACCCACACCCCTAGACCCCTACGAGAGCGGCAAGCAACCCTACCAATTCTAGAGTTAGGAGACCCGGACTCGACTCCTCGAGTTGGTCTCCCACTGGACTCCAGAACCCGGTTACTTGTGCTCCCCTCCTTGGGTCTATTCTAGTGCGGAAAAGTAAATAATATACAAAGGGTGACATCTTCCGCAACCTGGAAGTGCCCCAATAAAAGAATATTACATACAAGTTTTTACATGAATGAAAATGAAAAACACTCATCTCACATAAAAAAACCCTGGCTATTCAAACACGACGATCCAATATAACATATCCAGCAACACATAACATCACATGTCATCAACGTAAGTAAATATGCGCATCCCAATTGTCGTTGACATAAAGCATCGAAACCGGCGATATCACATATTACACTTACGGTCACAGAAAAAAAAAGTGTAAAACTACAACAGTTGGAATCCGCAACCTGCATAGACATCGCATGCCTAATCAAATGAATTCCTTAGACATCGCATGCCTAACAATTATAAACCCCGCATTTTAGTCTCAAAATCGAAAACACTTTTCAATATCAAGTCGGGCAATTCAACAGGATTCCCGACATCCTGATCGAATGCTCGTCGCAAACTTCAATAGACGGCTGCACCCCCGATACCGTCGACGAAGTGCACCAAGGCGGAACACCGCTGCCGCGAGCACCCGAACGGATGCTTTCGGCGACGGGGTTCTCCTACAGTCACTTGGTCGGGGCTATGGAGCGAGGCTGCCTATTAAGTTTACCCGGCGAGTATCCGCGTACGCTACATGATTGCTACGGACTTTTGATCGCATCAAAATTCCGTGGCAACCGATCAAGTGAGACTAAACTGCTAAGTTTATAACATTCATTTAGTTATCTCATAACTTATTGTGAATTCCAATTACTGTATCACATTCCAGATAAATAGAAAATGTTAAACTTTCCGATCGAACATTCGAACACCCAAGTTTTCCCGAAACAGCTCAACTCATGAAATAAGTTCAAAGACATTCAGTTCATGCCTCAGTACCAACGGTCCAGCCGTAGAAGGGTCAAGCCAACGCCTCACATGTGGTACGCCGTACTGCCCCAAACCCTAAGATTCAAAGGGCAGTTCAAGACGGTCACATAATCGAGTTAAGGTTTGTTGTCTTCTAGAGGGACCATCGCGTTACTTGCACTACTTAGAACGTTATTAAACAACGGAAAGATCCAACACTTGGAAATTTCCCGACAGTGGAAAAGTTGGGTATTTATATCCGGTCGAACTTTTTAACATATTCTAAAATATACGGAAAGCCACATAGACAAAATTAGACAATCCGATCGAAACACCGAGTCCCCAATACAACCTAGAAAATTCAACTCTTGAAAAAATATTAAAAATTCCCAGGAAAACCAGCACTGAATAAAGGAAGTTACTGTGCAAAATTGGGTGGGTGACGTCATCATACGGCCGCGGAACCGCCGCAGAAGCCAGGCTTCTGCCGCGGTTCCGCCGCACATTGGAGGAATCATGGACACGTGTTGCACAGTAATTCTTAGGATTCCCTGCTGATTTTTCTGCATATTTTTAATTTAGAAAAATCCCAGTTTTTAGAAAAAGTCCAGAGAGCTATTTTGGGGTTAGGGTTTTGGTTCGATCGGGTTTCAAACGTCGTCTACACATCGCCTAAGGCTCTAGCTAGGCTCTGATACCACTGTAGGGTTCCTAGGCACTCTTAAGAGGTCTCACAAGGCATCAACCATGCCAATTTCAAAAATTACGGTGCCGATAAACCCTAATACGGATCGTTGGCTAGAAGTTTAGGCGAAAAAGAAACTAGTTAACAACTTAACTAAATGGTAAACCGAAATACAACCTTTGTAGATCCGGTTCTCTACCTCCATGGATCCGCGATGATGTCTCCTCACTGTACAAAACGGATCTTGGGCTCTAGCGTTGGCTTCATCGGAGAAAAAGCGGGCTAGGTCATCGACGACGTTGCCGAAGATGATCTACGTCGAGGCATCGCTAGATCAAGCTTCAACTTCACCAAGTCATGAAACTTGTGAAGAAAACACACTCTACTACTTGGCAAGAGGTAGAGGATGAAGAAATAGGAAGTGGGTTCACTTTAGAATTGGATTTCTCACTCATTTCATCAAGTCACCATTGATGAAGTCTAGGTTTTCTTCTTGAAGAAGAAGAAGAAGAAGATGATAATATTATGATAAGTTATTAAAATGAAAAGGAAAAATGAATACTTATGATAATACTAACCTTAGTTTAGTGTAGAGAATAGACCATGGTTAGATATGATGGTTAGGGTTAAGCAAGAGACAAGAATGGTGGACTAGGTCAAAGCTTCATGAAGCTTCAACTAAACTACAAATAAAGCCACCATTCTTTCTCTTTATGCAGGTGATGATCATATCAAACACCCACAAGCCGCAAGCGGTCTGCTAAACGTAACGGCCACCCGGGTATTGAGCGATCTGAAGATCGACGAGCAAGCCCGCTCATACTCCTGTGAATCCAACCAGTAACACTTACCGTACAGTCCGGTCTTGTCGTCTGATATGTCGCATATCTCGCCTAGGGGTGGTAAACGTCAGACCACAATAACTCGATAAGTCGTGTCGATATGAGGTCTATAACAATTCGAGAAACTACTGGTGACACTTACCAGTAAATCTCAGTAACCCTGGCCAGGGATTTCCAGTTATAGCCAATCGAACACAGCGCAACATCAACTCCCTATACCGGGAGAGACGAATCCCCTCCTATCGCTCATTGCCTCCATGTGATTCGGGACTGTACCCAAAAACCACCGTTTTGCACGCCCTCTTGGACGTGGTAAGGTGGAAATCAAAGCACAGTGGGAACCACACAAGACTCTATGACGATCTCGGGTCAACAGACTACTCTGTACCAGTGTCACCAGAGAACTGCCATCTGACGTAAGGTATAATACCATCTGGGAGTTCTCGGCGAGTCCGTCCAGTGTACCCAGTCTCCACTGAGCACCCGTATATCATCTCTGATATCAAACACCAATGGATATGGGATCATCCATCGCCCATCTGTATGGGTCAAGAAGGCATACGCTAGTCTACTCTGGTATATCGATGCCCCGTCTCAATATACCCACGACTAGGGACTTTGAAGAATATACTTATGGACTACCATGTCCCCACTAGTATGATCCGCATCATAATCTAGGTAGTCAAGTACACATCCTAAGGGCTTTACCAACATGTAACAGAGAGACAATCAGTATACACGTTAAGGTAAAGAGCAACCAGATAGCGTACTATCATGTTGAGCAAGAAAGTCCTCCCTATATATGTCCAAGCATCCACTACAATATACATCCTATGTATAGTAATGGCCTCTAGGGCATACATATAACTAACAACCACAGCACAATGGTGTGTCAGAACGGAGGAATCACACCCTATTACATATGGTACGGTCCATGATGTGTGATGCTGAGTTGCCGCTTTCCTTTTGGGGGCATGCATTGGAGACAGCAATGTAACTATTAAACAGGGTTCCAACCAAGATCGTGTCTACCACTCCATATGAGATATGGAGTGGAAAGAGACCATCTCTTAAAAGAGTTAGGATATGGGGTTGTCCGGCTTTTGTCAAAAAGCAGAATCCGGATAAACTCGAGACACGATCGGTCATGTGTAAATTTGTGGGATATCCAAAACATTCGTATGGATATCTATTCTACCACAAGGAGGAACAAAAGGTGTTTGTTTCTCCACATTTTTAGAAAATGGGATTTTTACAAAAAGTAATGATGGCAATACGGTAGAACTAGAAGAGGTTCTAGGGACAAAAATTACTCAGGACGAATTGGTTGAAACTGATGTTGCAGTAGAACTTCAAGAACCGCAGCCGCTCCGGAGATCTAGTAAAACTTCTCACCTACTGGAGAGATACTATGGGTTTCTCATTGATGGTGATAGAGAAGATTGCATCATAGATGATGATGATCCTACTAGTTTTCAGCAAGTTATCACGAGTGGTGACTCAGTGAAGTGGTTGGAAGCCATGAGATCCGAAATGGAGTCCATGTATACCAACAAAGTATGGACTTTGGACGTTGCACCTCCTAGGATAAAACCCGTAGGGTGCAAATGGATCTTTAAGAGAAAGATTGGTATAAATGGACAGGTGGAGACCTATAAAGCAAGGCTTGTAGCGAAAGGTTTTCGTCAAAGAGCAGGATTGGACTATGATGAAACTTTCTGTCCATTAGCAATGCATAAATCCATTCGGATCTTACTTGCTATTGCTGCTCACTACGACTATGAAATCTGGCAGATGGACATAAAAACTGCATTTCTAAATGGTGATTTAGAAGAAAGCGTTTTTATGGATCAACAAGAGGGCTTCGTTGACAGTGGGAGCAGCGGGAAAGCATGTAGGTTGCTTAAATCCATTTATGGATTAAAGCAGGTCTCACGGAGCTGGAACATCTGCTTTGATTGCACAATCAAAAAGTTTGATTTTGTCAAAAATATAGATGAACCATGCATTTATAAGAAGATTGTAGAGAGTACTGTCACATTCCTCATATTATACGTGGATGGCATTCTCTTGATAGGAAATGATATTCCTATGCTACAATCGGTCAAACTATTCTAATCACAAAGGTTCTCCATGAAGGACCTGGGTGATGCCTCGTGCATTTTGGGCATAAGGATCTATAGAGATAGATCCAAGAGGTTATTGGGATTGTCCCAATTAAAGTACATTGACACCATCCTAAAAAGGTTTAGTATGGAAGATTCCAAGTGTGGTGCCTTGCCCGCTTGTCATGGAATCACTCTCTCTAAAGACTTCTGTCCGAAGACTGATGAAGAGAGAGCTCGCACGAGCATTATACCCTACGCTTTAGCCGTAGGATCTATAATATATGCGATGTTATATATTCGCCCTGATGTGGCTTATGCACTAGCTGTAGTGAGCAGGTATCAATCGAACCCAGGGGAGAAACATTGGATAGCAGTGAAGAACATTCTTAAGTACTTGCGAAGGACTAAAGAATTGTTCTTGGTGTATGGTACCGGGGATCTCCAAATGGAGGCGTTTACCGATTCCAGCTTCCAAAGTGATAAGGATGACAACAAATTTATCTCAGGGTTTGTATTTACCCTCAATGGAGGGGCGGTTAGTTAGAAGAGTTCCAAACAGGATACCGTTGCAGACTCCACGATGGAAGTTGAGTATATTGCTGCAAATGATGCTGCCAAGGAAGCCGTCTGGATGAGGAAGTTCGTCGCTGAACAGGAGTAGTTCCAACCATTGTTGATCCAATACCATTGTATTGTGATAATAATGGGGTTATGGAGTTAGCCAAAGAACCGAGGTCTCATCAGAAGTCCACACACATCCTGAGGCGATATCATTTGATCCGGGAGATAATAGATCGCCAAGAGATCGAGATTCGGAGAGTAGATACAAAGAATAACACCACGGATCCACTCACCAAGGCCCTTCCACAGCCGTAGCATGAGCAACTCTTTGAGATGTTGGGTATGAGATACGCCAATAATTGGCCTTAGTGCAAATCGGAGATTGTTGGATATATGTATGCCCTAGAGGCCATTATATGTATAGTGGATGCTTGGACATATATATTGATGAATAGATGACTTTCTTGATCGACATGATAGTATGCTATCTGGTTTACTTTATCTTGACATGTTCATTTGATCATGCATTTTATTCATTTGGTACATGTTGATAAAGCCCATAGGATGTTTGCTTGACTACTGCGACTATGATGTAGATCATACTAGTGGGACACGTGTAGTTTATAAGCATATCCTTTAAATGTTCCTAGTCGTGGGTGTATCGAGACGGGGCATAGATATTCTAGAGTAGACTAGCGTATACTATTCTTGTCCCATATGATGGGCGATGGATGATCCCATATCCATCTGGTGTGCTGACACCAAAGATTGTATGCGGGTGCTCAGTGGAGACTGGGTACACTGAACGGACTCGCCAAGAACTCATATGTGGTATTATATCTATCGTCGGATTGCAGTTCTCAGGTAACACTGGTACAGGTTAGTCCGTAGACCCAAGATCTTCATAGAGTCTTGTGTGTCCTCCCACTGTACTTTGATCTCCACCCTACCATGGCTCTACTGAGTCGTGCAAACAGGTGGATATTGGGTACAGTCCCGAGGCACATGGAGGCAATGAGCGATAGGAGGGGTTTCGTCTCTTCCGGTATTGGGGGTTGATGTTGTGCTATACCCGATTGGCTATAAAAGCAAGTCCCTGGCCAGGGCTGTTGAGATTTACTGATTAGTGTTATCAGTAGTTTCTCGATCTGTTATGAGCCATACACCGGCATGACTTATTGAGTTATTGGGGTCGACGATTCCATCCCTAGAATCGATATGCAACATATCCGATGAAGAGACCGGACTGTACGGTAAGTGTTGCCAGTTGGCTCGACGGGAGTTTTGACAGCTTCGCTGGTTTTCTTCCGATCGCTCAATACCTGGGTGGCCGTTACGTTTAGCTGACCGCTTGCACCTTGTGGGTGTTTGATATGATTATCACCTGCTGCCGGCGTATTGACGAGTCTTAGAGTCCCACACAGGAGTTTCCTAGCTCAGGCGAAACGATGTGGTGTGCATATGAGGTATGTGCGGGGACCCGATTAAATGCGCGTATGTGATATCGTATATTAATCGGGCGTTTTTCTATTGGTCGGGTCGTATGTGATATGACCGGTTTGTTAAATCAAGTGTTGATTTAACATTTGACTTTTAGTTTAATTCTTTATTAAACCCTTTTCTTTATATTTGATGTATGCATGCATGTATGTACATGTTGATGTGCATGGATACATACATACATACATGGATGTCTGTCATGGTTGTTGATACACAAATGATGGCAATATAAGACTTACATGGAACTAATATATATATATATATATATATATTTGTATTTGAGTTAAACAAAAGAAAAAGAAAAATTGATTCATGGTTAATTATTTCTACACTCTTCTAAACTAAACTACACTTGACCTAATTTTTAACCATGGATTAGTTTTCCTTTTGACTTTTAACCCATTTGCAAAAATATCTAGATATTTTAGTTACCATGGTTTGATGAGAGAAGGTAAAATATATATATTTTCTGTTTCTCATTTTCATTGATAATTTTTCATTATCTCATGAGCTCTTAAGTTGCTATCTTCTTCTTCCTCAATTCTCTCGAGATTTCCATAGAGTGAGGGAGTAAAAAAGAAAGGGTTTTGATTATAGAATACAAACCGCCTCATCATTCTACACACATCTAGCCCATTTTTGTAGGGTGTTTGCTATACTTCTTTCACAAATCAAGTAAAGCAAGGAGTTTTGGGTAAAGGGATTTCGGGTGGATCATCGTGGACAAAGAAGACCTCCATCGATCCGTTCCAAACTCTCAAAGTGCCAAGGAGTCACCAAGAGAAGTCTACAAAAATTGTAATTTCTTTTCTTAGTGATAATATGTTCTTTGTATGTGATACAAATTTTTGTTACCCTAAAAATTCTTGTTAAGATTCTAGTTTTGTTTGCTTTGCACCTTTAAAATTTTTTAAGTGGCATGTGTGATGCTTCCATACTTTATAGTAGGTGCTAAAGAGACCCAACAACTCAAATGATAGTATGCTATTTGGTTTATCTCTATCATCATGTACGTGCATTATGTGGTATTACAGATCACTATTACATGTTGATGGAGCCCAGAGGATTATTTCTTGACTACCAGAATTATGATGGCGATCATATATGTGGGAGCTGGGTGGTCTATAAGCACATCCTTAAATGTCCATAGTCGAGAGAGTATCGAGACTGGGCATCCATACTCCGGAGTAGACTAGTGTATATCTCACAAGCCATTGGTGTCAGTTAGTCACCTAAGATAGTATACAGGTGCTCATTGGGTTATGAGTTACACTGGACGGACTCGCCTGGAACATGCTAAATGGTATTAAACTTATTGTCAGATAGCAGTTCTCATGTGACATGAGTACAGGTTAGTCTGTCGACCTGAGATCGTTATTTTTCTCGTGTGAGTTCCCACTGTTCTTTGATTACTACCCTACTACTGCTCAAAGAAGTCGTGCAAACAGGTTTTAGTTGGGCACAGTCCCGAGACACATAGAGGCAGTGAGCGGATCGTCGGGGATTCGCCTCTCCCGGTATTGAGGGTTGATGTCGCGCTGTGTACGGGTGGCCATCACCAGAAATCCTTGGCCTAGGTAGACAAGAATTACTGATTTGGATTAGTAGTTTCTCAACAGGTGATGGGTTTCACACCGACATGAAATATTGTTTTATTAAGGGTCTGACTTTTTCCACCCCTAGACCTGATATGCGATACTCTTAGACGAACAGACCGGACTGTATGGAGATTGTCACAGACAGGCTCAGTAGGGGTTCAGATAAGTTTGCTCATCGGCCTTCCTTTCGCCCAATACCTGGGTAGCCGTTACGTACAGCTAGTGCCGTCGACGTGCTTGTGGTTAAACCTACTGCCAGCATTCGCCGATCGAATGATTATACTAATTACCCGGACTTTCGATCGGACGGTTGATAATACTAGCCGGCTTAGGATCCAGATTATTAAATCAGGTATTGATTTAATAATTTACGTATATATATTTCGATATATTCTACTATTATGTTCTTTTTGTTATTCTATCTCTTTGGGTATTCGTATTTTGGTACGAATACAGGTATGTATATACAGTTGATTGTGTTCCATATTTATACAGAAAACATTCTAGAAGGTGGGCACCTCATTTTAGATTTATCCATTTATTTTAAATGGAAAATTAGGTGTAAAGAT
This sequence comes from Agapanthus africanus, assembly GCA_030015575.1. Lineage (NCBI taxonomy): Eukaryota > Viridiplantae > Streptophyta > Magnoliopsida > Asparagales > Amaryllidaceae > Agapanthus > Agapanthus africanus. The sequence goes on along the minus strand of JASDDO010000029.1, from coordinate 343,988,796 downwards.
AGTGAGGTGAGAATGGTGAGAACCATGCTTGAATAGTGTTGCTTCATTTGTGCAAACTATTCAAATATGGTTGCTAAATGTTTATTGAAAAATATGTTTTACAAAACCATGCTTCATCTTTTTCTCTCTCATGGGATTTCTCATTCTTACCATTTTGGTTATCTCTACTCACTTATCTTTCTTGAGCTCCTCCCCCTTCTTCATCTTCTACCCTACCATCGCATGTGTTGAGAATCAAGCATAGAAGAGAGATAGATATACACTTAGAGCAACTCACTACATCCCTAGGCACTTTAGATTAGCAACCTAGAGTCCCTAGTTTCTCCACTAGATTCTTAGTGTGGAGTTAGAGCCATGAGCCACATCTCTCAGGTGGATCATCTCCGACGGAGGAAGACCGACGGTCAAGCTCGATCAAAGTGACCTCTAGGAGCTAAGGAAGAGGATAGAAGACCGAAGGACATGGATTTTTTAGTAAAACAATTCTATCACAGTAGAGACCATTTTTGTAGATTGCTAGTTTCATGTTTGGTTTCGATTCTAGGTAGTTGTTTATAGCGCCAAGTTTTTAAGCCCCAAAATTTTTCGTTCCGCAACGGCCACGGTCGTTGGCCAGGATGCTAGGAACCCCAACACGATGCTAATCCATGAACTCTAAATATGACTTGAACTATTGATTTGCACGATAGGATTTTCTCGAACAGGTTTTTGGCATCGTTGCCGAGGATACTGTAGTCATTATGGGTTTTTATTCAAGTTCATATTGTATATACAAAACTAACTTACACAAACTAACAAAACGAAAAAAACTAAACAAAAATCTTACTTTCCAAATAAAAGTTCTCTGTAGTTTTAAATTTGCTGTTACTCCGAGGTTCTTAAAATAATTTGAAATATATAAATAGATCATGAAATGGACACAAAGCACATTGTAAAAAGATAAAACCCTAATTCCTATATCTGGCCGCCCAAACACCCTCAAAAGCTACCTGGGTCGGCCCTGTTGCACCATCGTGGTCTCATTTTCCGGCAGTGCTTTTCTTGTTCTTTCATTGATCCATATTTATACTTTGAATTTGATAATTGTTTGGGAGCAGTAGATTGGTTAGTGATATCGCTTTTCTCGCTCAAAAGTTTCGATTTTTCGATTTTCAGAATTTGACGAGTTATTGAGTGGCACACGTACGCATAACATTTGAACTTGAAAAGCAAGGAGAATATTGAAGCTCAGTACCAAAGACCCAGTAGATGTGCCCTAATAAGCGAACATTCAAAGCACTCGGGATCGACTCAAATGGGGTTTCTTAAGCTAAAAACATTCGGTACGTAATTTTCTAACTCCTCCTTTCTCAAATCCGACGCCTTCCACTATTTCGATCTTCTGCAGGATTCTTTGCAAATTAGCCACAAAAGCAAAGAGAACTAACCTGTATTTGGTTGCAGTGCCTAAGATTAATCGAAAAAGAATTGTTTGATGATTTTAACAACTTTTAATGATAAGAGAATCTCAAATAAGATACGGTAAGAGATTTCATCATCCTTTCTGTAGCCTACAAATCAAAAACTGAGTATTCTTGCATAACCATATTAACTTAAAATCAATTAGAACCCAGCCCCTAAGGATTCATGCTCAGTAGGGTATGTTGATTGTGTTTAGAATATTGCATGATAGTACATTGTTCAAGGGGTATCTAGGCAAGTGTGAAAGGTGCAATCGCCGAAAAGAGCGAGGGTTACTCCAAATTAAGTAATTTCGCGAAAGAGTTAGAAAGCCTCCCCGATCTCTGCACTTACCTGGCTTCTTGATCAGTGTATCTTGAGTCTGATTTTAGACACAATTTTACTTCAAAAATCAAGTTTTTGAGTAGGTCTAGTTGACTTAAGGTAACCTAGATTGATTAGGGGTGTGTTATTCTTTTCTTTTGTGATTTTTGTGATACTTGTAGATATGGGTGACACACATTTTAATTCGGTTTCTTACGATCCATATTCTTTTGTTAATACACATCCCAAATTCTTTTGTTCCAATTGCCAAGATTCTTCCCACATTCTCCAAAACCGTCCTTTCTTAGGGTGTAACCAACCGTGTCAGAATCTTGATACTAATCTACCACCTAACACTCTTGAACCTAATCCTACTTCAAACTTAGAGCAATTGATTGAGAACTTAGAGAAAGAGATTAACCAGATGTGTAAGTCAATGTCGCACACTCCACATGGTTTGTAGAGAGGTGGAATTAACAAAAAATAATTTTATAGTAAGCAACATCGACTAAACTTCCAAGATCTACCATAAGCCATAACTAGCATATCTAACAAAGGTTCTAATCTACTATGAAGTGATTTATACCTTTGTGTTCAAGTCTTTCGGGTCTTCTTATCATCTTTTTAAGCTCCACATTGGTACGGATCGAGCTTGATCGTCAGCCTCTTCGCGTCGAAGATGATCCACCCGAGAGTCTATGGTTCAAGCTCTAACCTCAAGAATGAGATAACTAAATTACCTAGTTTGCTAATCTAGGTAGCTTAAGAGATGTAGAGAATGTTTATTGGATTAATTTGTCTTAATAACCGTAGGTTTCTCAACTAATGAGAGTGTTTAGGGTTTGAGGAAGAAGAAGAGAGTAAAGGAGGAAAGGGAGTGTTATGTGAAGAATGAGATGAAGAATGTCTAAGTGTTGATGACTATGAAGCATATCTTTTCAGTAATAAAAATAACAATAATATAACCATGCTTCAATATTCATCCAAAGTGAATTAGTCATCCAAAGTAGCCATGCTTCAACCATGCTCTAATAACACCTCATTTCTCCACCTCATTATCCATTTGAATAAATTTATTAATCAGAAATGAGGTGTCTTCTTCTAGAAGCACTCTCTTGTGAACATACAAGAATACCCCTTACCGTATATACATACCTGTATTCGTACCATGAATACCAAGAGATGAAAATAATTCAATATTATAATACTAGAATGCGGCTTAATCCTAAGCCCGCTAGTATTATCCGTCCGATCAAAAATACGTGTAGCTAGTACACGTATATGATCAAAACCTTACATGTAAAACCATACGGCCTCTACATCATTTCTCCTGAACCAAAGAAACCCTCTGTGTGGGACTCTAAATACTCGACAGTATGCTGGCAGTGTATTTAACCATAAGTACATCAGTGGCACTTGTTGTATGTAACGGCTATCCAGGTAACTGCCAAAAAGAAGGCCGACGAGCAAACTCATCCAAACTTCTACTGAGCCTGTCCGTGACAATATCCGTACAGTCCGGCCTGTTTGTCTGAGAGTATCGCATGCTGGGTCTAGGGGTGGAAAACGTCAGACCCCTAATAACCTGACAAGTCATGCCGATGTGGCTCAAGACCTCCAAGAATCTACTAATCTAAATATCAATAATTATTAATCCGCCCTGGCCAGGGACTTATGGCGTTGGCCAACCAAACACAGCGCGACATCAACTCCCTATACCAGAAGAGATGAATCCCTAACAATCGCTCACTACCTCCATGTAGCTCGGGACTGTACCCAACTAAAACCTGTTTGCATGAGTCAGTAGAGCCGTGGTAAGATAGTAATCAAAGCACAGTGGGAACTCACATGAGACAAATGAATACCTCAGGTCGACAGACTATCTGTACTCATGTCACCTGAGAACTGCTATCTGACAATAGGTGTAATACCATCTAGCCAGTTCTCGGCGAGTCCGTCTAGTGACTCACCTCCAGTGAGCACCTGTATACAATCTTAGGTGCATCACACCAATGGCTGCGGGACCAACCATCACCTCTCGTCAGGATCTAGAAATGTATACACTAGTCTACTCTGAATTATCGATGGCCACTCTCGATACTCGCATGACTAGGGACATTTAATGATGTGCTTATCGACTACCCATCTCTCACAAGTATGATTACCATCATAACGCTGGTAGTCAAGCAAGGATCCTAAGGGCTTTATCAACATATTTAAGCGATATGAAATAATAATTAAAACATATCACATGTTAAGATAAATGCAAACCAAATATCATACTATCATATTGTGCAAGATTGTCCTGTACATATATATCCCTAGAATCCTATACAATGAAGGCCTCTACGGCATACATATCCAACAATCTCCTATTTGCACTAAGGCCTGTTATTGGCGTATTAAGTATGCAACATCTGTACTAAAGCCAGTTGCTAGCGTACCGCATACCCAACGTCTCAAACAGTCTCTCGAACTGGACTTGAGGGATGGTCTTGGTGAATTGATCTGCCGTGTTGTTCTTTATATCAACTCTCTGCACCTCGATCTCCCGGCGATCCACGATCTCCCTCATCAGGTGATACCGCCTCAAGATATGTATGGATTTCTGATGGGATTGTGGTTCCTTTGTCAAAACCATGGCTCCATTGTTATCGCAATACAAAGGTATTGGATCAGCAATAGATGGAACCACCTGTAGTTCAGAAACGAACTTCCTCATCCCGACTGCCTCTTTTGCGGCATCATTAGCAGCATGTACTCAACCTCCATCGTCGAGTCTGCTATGATGTCCTATTTGGGGCTCTTCCAACAGACCGCTCCTCTGTTGAGGGTTAACACATAACCCGAGACGAATTTAGAGTCATCCTTGTCACTTTGGAAGCCAGAGTCAGTAAAAGCCTCGGTTTGGAGGTCCCCATTACCGTACACCGAGAACATCTCCTTAGTCCTTCTCAAGTACTTAAGAATGTGTTAGTTATATGTATGCCCTAGAGGCCATTACTGTACATACGATGTATATTGTAGTGGATGCTTGGACATATATATAGGGAGGACTTTCTTACTCGACATGATAGTATGCTATCTGGTTGTACTTTATCTTAACATGTACTCTGATTGTCTCTATGTTACATATTGATAAAGCCCTTAGGATACGTACTCGACTACTGGGACTATGATGAGGTCATACTAGTGGGGCCTAGGTAGTCGACGAGTACATCCTATAACAGTTCCTAGTCGAGGGTGTATCGAGACAGGGCATCGATACACCAGAGTAGACTAGCGTATACGCATCTTGACCCATATGATGGGCGATGGATGATCCCATATCCATCGGTGTTTGACATCATGGATGGTGTACGGGTGCTCAGTGGAGACTGGGTACACTGGACAGACTCGCCGAGAACCCCCAGATGGTATTATACCTTACGTCAGATGGCAGTTCTCCGGTGACACTGGTACAGAGTAGTCTGTTGACCCGAGATCGTCATAGAGTCTTATGTGATTCCCACTGTGCTTTGATTTCCATCATACCACATCCAAGAGGGCGTGCAAAAAGGTGGCTTTTGGGTACAGTCCCGAATCACATGGAGGCAATGAGCGATAAGAGGGGATTCGTCTCTCCCGGTGTAGGGAGTTGATGTTGTGCTGTGTTCGATTGGCTATAACCAGAAATCCCTGGCCAGGGTTGCTGAGATTTATTGGTAAGTGTTATCAGTAGTTTCTGGAACTGTTATAGACCTCATATCGACATGACTTATCGAGCTACTGGGGTCTGACGTTTACCACCCCTAGGCGAGATATGCGACATATCAGACGACGAGACCGGACTGTACGGGAGTGTTACTGATTGGATTCACAGGAGAATGTACAGGCTTGCTTGTTGATCTTCTGAGCGCTCAATACCTGGGTGGCTGTTACGTTTAGCTGACCGCTTGCAGCTTGTGGGTGTTTGATATGATCATCACCTACTGCCGGTGTATTGACGATTCTTTAGAGTCCATACAGAGATTTCTTAGCTTAGGCAAAACGGAGTAGGAGCACATATGTGATATGTGCGGGATCGAGGATAATGCGGTATATGATACCGTATTGGATTCTCGCGATATGAGATATCGGCCGGGTATATGTGATATAGCCGGGTCATCGTATTAGTCGGTTATTTGTGAAATAGCCGGATTATTGGATCAAGTGTTGATTCGATAATTTAATGTATAATAATATATATGATATATTAAATTACATTAACTAATATTAGCTCACTAAAAGATTCATTTTCTCACAGGATAATACATTGATATATATGCGATATATGTTAATTGTATTATTTTCTATTGTTACAAAATATATTGTATATGTGATATATAATATTGTAACATGTTAGGGTTACAAATTTAACAATGGTTTAGGGTTAAAACTTGGTTAGGGTTTGGATTAGGGTTAGCTTTTGCATGAAGCTTCCATGAAGCTTCATGAAGCTTTGACTTTGTGGTTGCTTGATATTTTTTGTGAAATATTATGTTAACCCAATCCAAACCATTAACTCTAGTTAACTCTCTACAAGGGTTAACTCTCTCATGCTTAACCCTTGGTTAGATTTGTAACCACTTCAATAATTCATTGTTCATCACAAAAGGATTAAGTGATTATCTTCATTCATCTTCTTCTAGTTTTGAGCTTCTTTTTGAAAAAGCTTTCTTTTGTGATGAAAATGAGTGAGAAAAAGATTATAAATGAGAGCAAAAATCCTACTTCATCATCCTCATCTATCCTTGCCATTTAGATGATGGTGTTCACTTCGTATTATGAGTGTTAGCCTGTGTTAACGAAACTTCAAGGTAGATCATCTTTGTATCGAAGATCGGAAGTAAAGGTTGCATCATTCTCTTCGTGAACCCTCTCGAGAGTTTGGAATACGATGATCGCAGCGAAGGGACCTCAACACGGAGCTTAAGAAGTGAAGGACCAGATCTACAAAGGTTGTAATCGCTCTCACTTAGTGTTAGAGAGTTTAACATGCATGTTTTCGCCTAAACCCTAGTTTAAAGATCCGGCTTCAGGTTGTTCGGCACGGCTAAAATTTTTATCGGGCATGGTTGATGCCTCGTAGACCCTTGTGCGCGTGCCTAGCAACCCTACAGTGGTATCAGAGCCAAGCTAGAGCTTTAGGCGAAATCTAGACGAAGTTTAAAGTCCGATCGAACCCGAAAACCCCGATGTTTACCCTTCTCTGTACATTTTTCAAAAATGTGGTATTTTATGAATTAAAAATGCTCAGAAAAATAAGCAGGAAAAACTAAGAATTAGTGTGAAGTACAGCCTTCTAATTCGCAAATATGACCGCGGAACCGCGGCCAAACCAAGGGTTTGGCGGCGGTTCCGCGACCCAAATTGTGACTTAGTCCCTGTAATTTCATGTAATTATTCTTAGGTCCTTTCTTGTTATTTTTTTCTGGGAATTTTTTAATTCCACTCAAGTGTTGATTTTTCTAGGGTTGTATTGGGGAATCGTTGATTCGATCAAATAATTTAACTTTGTTTAGTTTGTCCGGATAATTTTAGAAACTGTTAAAAAGTTCGACCGGATATCAATAACTCACTTTTTCCCGACCCAGAAAATTTCCAAGAGTTGGATTTTTTTCTTTGTTTAAGAAGGTTCTAAGTCGTGCAAGTAACGCGATGGACCCTCTAGAAGACAATAAACTTTAACTCGATTATGTGACCGTCTTGAACTGCCTTTTGAACCTTAGGGTTTGGGGCAGGACGGCGTGTCACATGTGAGGCGTTGGCTTGACCCTTCTACGGCTGGATCATTGGTACTGTAGCATGTGATGGATGTTTTTAAACTGATTTCAAGTGTTGAGATATATTGGGGAAATCTTGGGTGTTTGATTATTCGATCGGAAAGTTTAACATTGTCTATTTATCTGGAATGTGATACAATATTTGGAATCCACAAAAAGTTATGAGATAACTAATTTGAATATTATAAACATAGCAGTTTAGTCTCAGATGATCGGTTGCCACGGGATTTTGATGTGATCAAAAATCCGTCGCAATCACGTAGCGTACGCGGATACTCGCCGAGTAAACTTAATAGACAGCCACGCCCCGACCAAGTGACTGTAGGAGAACCCCGTCGCCAAAAGCATCCGTTCGGGTGCTCGCGGCAACGGTGTTCCGCCTTAGTGCACTTCGTCGACGGCATCCGGTGGTGCGGTCGTCTACTAAAGTTTGCGACGAGCATTCGATCAGGATGTCGGGAATCTTGTTGAATTGCCCGACTTGATATTGAAAAGAGTTTTCGATAATGAGACTAAAATGCGGGGTTTATAATTGTTAGGCATGCGATGTCTAAGAAATTCAATTGGTTAGGAATGTGATGTCTAAGTAGATTGCGGATTCCAACTGTTGTAGTTTTACACTTTCTTTTCTGTGACCGTAAGCGTAGTATGTGGTGTATCGCCGGCTTCGTTGCTATAAATCAACGACAATCGGGATACGCATTCTTGCTTACGTTGATGATATGAGATATTATGTGTTGCTGTGATATGTTTTATAGGATCTGTTAGTTATATGTATGCCCTAGAGGCCATTACTATACATAGGATGTATATTGTAGTGGATGCTTGGACATATATAGGGAGGACTTTCTTGCTCGACATGATAGTATGCTATCTGGTTACACTTTACCTCAACGTGTATACTAATTGTCTCTCTGTTACATGTTGGTAAAGCCCTTAGGATGTGTACTTGACTACCTGGACTATGATGCGGATCATACTAATGGGGACTTGGTAGTCCATAAGTACATCCTTCAAGGTCCCTAGTCGAGGGTGTATCGAGACGGGGCATCGATATACCAGAGTAGACTAGCGTATACCTTCTCGACCCATACAGATGGGCAATGGATGATACCATATTCATTGGTGTTTGACATCAGAGATGATATACGGGTGCTCAGTAGAGACTGGGTACACTGGACGGACTCGCCGAGAACTCCCAGATGGTATTATACCTTACGTCAGATGGCAGTTCTCTGGTGACACTGGTACAGGTTAGTCTGTTGACCCGAGATCGTCATAGAGTCTTGTGTGGTTCCCACTGTGCTTTGATTTCCACCTTACCACGTCCAAGAGGGCATGCAAAACGGTGGTTTTTGGGTACAGTCCCGAATCACATGGAGGCAATGAGCGATAGGAGGGGATTCGTCTCTCCCGGTATAGGGGGTTGATGTTGCGCTGTGTTCGATTGGCTATAACCGGAAATCCCTGGCCAGGGTTGCTGAGATTTACTGGTAAGTGTTACCAGTAGTTTCTCGAACTGTTATAGACCTCATATCGACACGACTTATCGAGCTAATGGGGTTTGATGTTTACCACCCCTAGGCGAGATATGCGACATATCAGACGACGAGACCGGACTGTACGGTAAGTGTTACTGGTTGGATTCACAGGAGTATGAGCGGGCTTGCTCGTCGATCTTCTGATCGCTCAATACCCGTGTGGCCGTTACGTTTAACAGACCGCTTGCGGCTTGTGGGTGTTTGATATGATCATCACCTGTTGCTGGCGTATTGACGAGTCTTTAGAGTCCTACACAGAGATTTCCTGGCTCAAACGAAATGAAATAGGAGCGCATATGAGATATGTGCGGGACCGAGAATAATGCATGTATGTGATACCGTATTCTATTCTCGCGATGAATGTATCGATATGGTTGTATGCGATATAACCTAGTTATCGAATCAAGGATTGATTCGATAAGCCGATACATTGGATATTAGTCGGTCACATGCGATATGACCGGATCGTTAAATCAAGCGTTGATTTAATGATTTAATGCATAATTATATATTTGATATATTACTTTGCATTAACTAGTGTAGGTTCACTTTAAAAGGATTTTCTCACTTGAAGTTCACAAGTTGTATAAGTGATATACTTTTATGCACTTGTTTGTATCATGTGTGATGATACATGCTTACTTGAGTTTGTGTAAAGATTAAACCATGGTTATTTAAATGGTTAGGGTTTTGATTTTCATATCTATTTATTTATTTATTTATTTTGGAAAAGATAAAGAGAAAATGGTGGCTTTCTTTGTTTGTTGTTGAAGTTTCATGAAGCTTTGACTAAGTGACCATTTTGTCTCATGCTTAACCCTAACCATTCAAACTAACCATAGTTCATTCTCTACACTTGACCATGGTTGATATATGATAAGTATTCATTTTATTTTCTTTTAAAAAAAAGGAGAGCTTATCATATTATCTTCTTCTTCTTCTCTTTCTTCAACATGAAGGAAGCTTGCCTCCATCAATGGCAACTAGTGAAAAAGAGTGAGAAATCCAATTCTAAAGTGAACCCACTTCCTATTTCTTCATCCTCTACCACTTACCAAGTAGTATTGGGTGTTTTCTTCACAAGTTTCATGACTTGGTGAAGTTGGAGCTTGATCTTGTGTTGCCTCGACGTAGATCATCTTCGGCATCGAGGTCGACGACCTAGCCCGCCAATTTCTCCGATGAAGCCGACGCTAGAGCCCGGGATCCGATGATCGCCGCGAGGGGACTTCATCACGGAGCTATGGAGGTGGAGGACCGGATCTACAAAGGTTGTATTTTCCGTTTACTCTTAGTTAAGTTGTTAACTAGTTATTGTTTTCGCCTAAAATTCTAGTTAACGATCCGTATTAGGGTTTCTCGGCACTTGTAAAATTTGAAATTGGCATGGTTGATGCCTTATGAGACCTCATTAGTGTGCCCAGGAACCCTACAGTGGTATCAGAGCCTAGCTAGAGCCTTAGGCGATGCGTAGACGGAGTTTGAAGTCCGATCGACCCGAAACCCTAATTCCAAAATGCTCTCTGGACTTTTTTCAAAAACTGGGTTTTTTCCATATTAAAAATGCTTAAAAAATTCAGCAGGGAATTCTAAGAATTACGGTGCAAAAATTACCTCATGAAGTGTTAAAAGCGCGGCGGAACCGCGGTAGAAGCCTGGCTTCTGCGGCGGTTCCGCGGCCAATTGATGGGATCTGCCTCCTTGTTTTGCACAGTAATTCATGTTTTCAGGTGCTGAGTTTTCTGGGAATTTTTAATTTACACTCAAGAGTTGTGTTTTCTGGGGTGTTTTAGAGCTTCGATGATTCGATCGGAAATTTCAAACTTTGTCTATGTGTTTTCCGGATATTTGGAATATGTTAAAAGGTTCGCCCGGATGTAAATACCCAATCTTTCCCCTGCCGGGAAATTTCCAATTGTTGGACTTTTCCGTAGTTTAATGACGTTCTAAGTAGTGCAAGTAACGCGATGGTCCCTCTAGAAGACAACAAACCTTAACTCGATTATGTGACCGTCTTGAACTGCCTTTTGAACCTTAGGGTTTGGGGCAGTACGGCGTGCCACATGTGAGGCGTTGGCTTGACCCTTCTACGGCTGGACCGTTGGTACTGAGGCATGAAGTGAACGTCTTTGAACTTATTTCATGTGTTGAACGGTTTCGGGAAAACTTGGGTGTTCGAATGTTCGATCGGAAAGTTTAATATTTTCTATTTATCCGGAATGGGATACAATAATTGGAATTCACAAACAGTTATGAGATAACTGAATGAATGTTATAAATCTATCGGTTTAGTCTCACTTGATATTGAAAAGAGTTTTCGATAATGAGACTAAAATGCGGGGTTTATAATTGTTAGGCATGTGATGTCTAAGTATTTCATTTGATTAGGCATACGATGTCTAAAGAGGTTGCGGATTCTAACTGTTGTAGTTTTACACTTTCTTTTCTGTGACCGTAAGTGTAATATGTGATATCGCCGGTTTCGTTGCTATATGTCAACGACAATTGGGATGCGCATATTTACTTACGTTGATGACATATGATATTATGTGTTGCTGGATATGTTATATTGGATTGTCGTGATTGAATAGCCGGGTTTTTTTTTATGTGAGATGAGTGTTTTTCATTTTCATTCATGTAAAAACTTCTATGTAATATTCTTTTTTTTTTGGACACTTCCAGGTTGCGGAAGATGTCACCTTTTGTATATTATTTACTTTTCCGCATTAGGATAGACCCAAGGAGGGGAGCACAAGTAACCGGGTTCTAGGGTCCAGTGGGAGACCATCTCGAGGAGTCGAGTCCGGGTCTCCTAACCTTAGAATTGGTAGGGTTGCTTGCCGCTCTCGTAGGGGTCTAGGGGTGTGGGATTGGCTATTCATCACGACTGTGGAATCCATGTTTTATACTGGCTCGTATTAAAAACACGGACGTCCTAGTATATCCAATATTTCATATGATATTTTCTGCTGCGATATCTGTGATGTGATCATTTGATATGTTCTGATAGATAAAATATATAGTATATATGATATATTATATAGACGTTACTTATGTTTTGCATCCGCACTAGCCCTGCCCTGCTCTGTCGTTAGTTACCTAACCTAACGGTGCACGAGGGGACATCGAGGTGAATACGGATGACATAAGTGTACGTCGTATTTATCTGTGATGTTTAGGTGACTTAAATGATGGCACTTCATTAATGTGATTAATGAAAGAAAAGAAACCTAAAAGATGTTGTAGAATCAAATTTTAAATAAAAAGGGTAGCTACAGTTTTGCTTTGCATAGCGGTATATATGATATACCCTGCACCTTATTCGATGAGGAAAGGGCCGAGATCACTTCACCGGGAGTGACCCCTTTAGCAATAACTGGTAGATGCTACACACTCGGTTTGCTTTTGATTGTTTTTGGAGTTTTGCTTTGCACAGCGATATATATGATATATCCCGCACCTCATTCGACGAGGAAAGGGCCGACGATCCCTTCACCGGGAGTGACCCCTTTAGCAAAACTAGAAAAGCCTCAAAATCACTCCATTTCAAAACTTCATTCGATTTTACAACGATATCAAGTTCATTATGCAATGGTTTTCAGAAAAACCTGTCATAGCCCTCCGTCATTTCAGATAAGTCCTGTTTAGTATTCGTGCTGCGTTTGTTGACCTTGTCAAGGCGCAGTGTGCGGTAGCTGATCAGTATTTATCTGTTTATGCATATGATGCAGATTGGATTAGGGTAGTCGTACGGCCTTGTTGACCTTGTCAAGGGTCGTGCTGGTGGGTTTGACTCAATCAAGAAATGACGGGTTGAACTTGACTTACGGTCTATGGTTTATTGACCTTGTCAAGGTTATAGATCGTTTGGGGCAAAAACATTATCGGGAATTTCAAGTGTTGAAATTTGCAATGAGATTGCATACCTTCTATGAGATAGTTGGATCCCGATACCCACTGCGAGTAAGAGTTACTCATGGGAGAGTTTTGCACATTACAATTAGCCAATCAAGTAGGTGTCTAGAAAGGTGTCAACGGGGTTACGCCTATGGGAAAACGAGCTTTACTTTAATTAGGTCCGTGCGAAAGCACGGGGAACCTCCCTCTACCGACACTGGCCTGGTTGAAAGATTGGCGAAGTTGTAGGGTGTAATTAATCCCGGCTAGTCTTTCCTTTTAGGGTTTGAAGGAAGATTTGATAAAAACCAGTGGGAGCCATCCTGATTAGATAAGATAATAACCAATCTGATCTTGCAAGAGCATATGCTAAAGTGTTTTCTTCTCTCTCTCTCCAGGTAGCGACCATGTCATGCCCTAATAAAGATAATAATATGGATGTATTGACTGAACCCGCATGTTATACTGTGCTGGGGAACGTTGGTTCCGTTCTTTCTTATAAAAGTTATAGGAATGAACAGGACATAGCGGAATACCAAGATTCCCAAGCCACCAGAATGAAGAAAGTACATGATGATGCATTTTCTTCGGGTGTGTTCGTTACAGAGAACTGTTTCTCCATTTGCTCTACGTCCTGGGTATTAGATACCGGGTCAGGATCCCATATATGTAATCAGTTACATGGGCTCAGGAAAGGTAGAGAACTTGGAGAAGGTGATAAAGACATTAGAGTTGGAAATGGTGCAATTGTTGCAGCTAAGACTGTCGGGGAATATCACCTTGCATTACCAACTGGTAATACATTGGTTCTGAACGAATGCTATTACATGCCGAACCTGATATGCAACATTATATCGGTTTCTTTGTTGAGTAAAGAGGGATATAATTTTGTATTACAGGATAATGTTATGAACATTTTCCGTAACCAAAAGTTGGTTGGATCAGGCACGTTGTGCAATGGCATTTATGTTCTAAATCAATCAACAGTTCTGAGCATAACAAACACACACAAGAGGAAGAGTTCTGAACTGAACAAATCCTTCTTGTGGCATTGTAGACTAGGTCACATCAATGCGACACGACTGGCTAAGTTACATAAGGATGGATATTTGAAACCGTTCAAATTTTCATCTTATGACACTTGCCAGTCATGTCTCAAAGGTAAGATGACCAAAACTCCGTTTACGGGACACGGAGAAAGAGTTACCGAACTCTTGGGACTGATACATAGTGATGTATGCGGTCCCATATCTACACATGCCAGGGATGGTTCTTCGTACTTCATTACATTCACTGACGATCTCTCTAGATTCGGATATGTGTTCCTGATGAAACACAAATCAGAAGCTTTTGAGAAATTTAGAGAATATAAACAAGAAGTTGAAAACCAAACCGGAAAAAGTATTAAAATCCTTCGATCTGATCGAGGAGGTGAATACTTGAGGAATGAATTCCTGGACTTCCTAAAAGAGAATGAGTTTCTCTCTCAGCTGACTCCTCCATATACACCACAGCACAACGGTGTATCAGAACGGAGGAATCGCACCCTATTAGATATGGTGCGCTCTATGATGAGCACAGCTGAGTTACCTATTTCCTTCTGGGGATATGCGCTGGAGACAGCAGCATACCTATTGAATCAAGTTCCAACTAAATCTGTACTTACCACACCATATGAGATATGGAGTGGGAAGAGGCCATATCTTAAACGAGTTAAGATATGGGGTTGTCCAGCCTATGTCAAAAGACAAAATCCGGACAAGCTCGAGGCACGGTCAGTTTTTTGCAAGTTTGTGGGATATCCAAAGAACTCATATGGGTATTTTTTCTACCACAGTGAGGAACAAAAAGTGTTTGTTGCTCAACATGCCACCTTTTTAGAAAAGGAATTCCTTGAAAAAGAAATTAGTGGCAAAGTGGTAGAGCTGGAAGAAGTTCCAGATACACAAACCGTAACTGAAGATTTAGTGGAACCAGAAGATTCAGTAGCTCCCAATGAACCTCAGCCTCTCCGCCGATCTAGTAGGGTTCCTCGCCAACCTGAGAGATACTACGGTTTTCTCATGGATGGTAGGAGCGAGGATTGCATCATGGAGGATGATGACCCAACTAGCTTCGAGCAGGCCATCACGAGTAGGGACTCAGTGAAATGGCTGGATGCTATGCGGTCCGAGATGGAATCCATGTACACCAACAAAGTATGGACTTTGGAAGTTGCTCCTGAAGGGGTAAAACCCATTGGGAGAAAATGGATCTTCAAGAAAAAACTTGGTGTAGATGGGAAAGTGGAGACTTTCAAAGCTAGACTTGTTGCAAAGGGTTTTCGTCAAAGACCAGGTGTGGACTATGACGAAACCTTTTCTCCAGTGGCTATGCTTAAATCCATCCGGATCATGCTTGCCATCGCTGCATATCATGACTACGAAATCTGGCAAATGGATGTTAAGACCGCCTTTCTAAACGATGTTTTAGAAGAGAACGTCTATAAGTACACAGCCAGAGGGCCTCGTAGACAGTGGGAGCAGCGGAAACGTGCACAAGATGCTTTATAGGATAAAGCAGGTATCGCGGAGTTGGAACATCTGTTTTGATATGGTAGTCAAACAGTTTGACATCATCAAAATGGTAGATGAACCTTGTATATACAAAAAGGTAGTAGAGAGTATGGTGGCGATCCTCGTAGAGTACGTGGATAACATACTCTTGATAAGAAAGGAGTTTCCTATGCTATGCTCGGTCAATCTCCGCTTATCACAAAGATTCTCCACATAGGATCAAAGTGATACCTCCTAAATTCTGGGTCATGGATCTATGAGATAGATCTAAATGGATGTTGGGATTCTCACTAGATGTAGTGAGATGGTATCAATCGATCCTGGGGAGAATCACTGGAAGTGTTCCAGGGTGATAAGGACGACTGAATGTCAGTCACAGGCATTGTCTTTACCCTAAGTGAAGGGACGGTATGTTAGAAGAGTTACAAGCTAGATACCGTAGCACACTAGATGATAAAGGCTGGATACATCACTACTTAAGATGCTACCAAAGAGGCAGTCTGGATGTATAATTGTTCATGAGATGAACATAGTTCCTCCCATTGTGTGACAATGGAGTTGTGGCTTATGCCAAGGAACGTCCGTCCCATCAGTGATCCAGGCATATTCTAAGGCAGTATCACCTGATCATGGAGATGGTTGATCTCCAGGGTGATCGAGGTTAGGAGAGTAGACTCAGAGGACAACACGGCGGATCCACTCACAAAGGCCTTTTCCCAGAAGAGAGACTTTTATGGGATGGTTGAGTATGAGATACTGCAACCACTGCTATCAGATGGCCCTAGTGCAAGTGGGAGATTGTTAGTTATATGTATGCCCTAGAGGCCATTACTATACATAGGATGTATATTGTAGTAGATGCTTGGACATATATAGGGAGGATTTTCTTGCTCGACATGATAGTATGCTATCTGGTTACACTTTACCTTAACGTGTATACTAATTGTCTCTCTGTTACATGTTGGTAAAGCCCTTAGGATGTGTACTTGACTATCTGGACTATGATGCGGATCATACTAATGGGGACATGGTAGTCCATAAGTACATCCTTTAAGGTCCCTAGTCGAGGGTGTATCGAGACGGGGCATCGATATACCAGAGTAGACTAGCGTATACCTTCTCGACCCATACAGATGGGCGATGGATGATCCCATATCCATTGGTGTTTGACATCAGAGATGATATACGGGTGCTCAGTAGAGACTGGGTACACTGGACGGACTCGCCGAGAACTCCCAGATGGTATTATACCTTACGTCAGATGGCAGTTCTCTGGTGACACTGGTACAGGTTAGTCTGTTGACCCGAGATCATCATAGAGTCTTGTGTGGTTCCCACTGTGCTTTGATTTCCACCTTACCATGTCCAAGAGGGAGTGCAAAACGGTGGTTTTTGGGTACAGTCCCGAATCACATGGAGGCAATGAGCGATAGGAGGGGATTCGTCTCTCCCGGTATTGGGGGTTGATGTTGCGCTGTGTTCGATTGGCTATAACCGGAAATCCCTGGCCAGGGTTGCTGAGATTTACTGGTAAGTGTTACCAGTAGTTTCTCGAACTGTTATAGACCTCATATCGACACGACTTATCGAGCTAATGGGGTCTGACGTTTACCACCCCTAGGCAAGATATGCGACATATCAGACGACGAGACCGGACTGTACGGTAAGTGTTACTGGTTGGATTCACAGGAGTATGAGCGGGCTTGCTCGTCGATCTTCTGATCGCTCAATACCCGGGTGGCCGTTACGTTTAGCAGACCGCTTGCGGCTTGTGGGTGTTTGATATGATCATCACCTGCTGCTGGCATATTGACGAGTCTTTAGAGTCCTACACAGAGGTTTCCTGGCTCAAGCGAAACGAAATAGGAGCGCATATGAGATATGTGCGGGACCGAGAATAATGCGTGTATATGATACCGTATTCTATTCTCGCGATGAATGTATCGATATGGTTGTATGCGATATAACTTAGTTATCGAATCAAGGATTGATTCGATAAGCCGATAAATTGGATATTAGTCGGTCACATGTGATATGACCGGATCGTTAAATCAAGCGTTGATTTAATGATTTAATGCATAATTATATATTTGTTATATTACTTTGCATTAACTAGTATAGGTTCACTTTAAAAGGATTTTCTCACTTGAAGTTCACAAGTTGTATATGTGATATACTTTTGTGCACTTGTTTGTATCATGTGTGATGATACATGCTTACTTGAGTTTGTGTAAAGATTAAACCATGGTTATTTAAATGGTTAGGGTTTTGATTTTCATATCTATTTATTTATTTATTTATTTTGGAAAAGATAAAGAGAAAATGGTGGCTTTCTTTGTTTGTTGTTGAAGCTTCTTGAAGCTTTGACTAAGTGACCATTTTGTCTCATGCTTAACCCTAACCATTCAAACTAACCATAGTTCATTCTCTACACTTGACCATGGTTGATATATGATAAGTATTCATTTTATTTTCTTTTAAAAAAAAGGAGAGCTTATCATATTATCTTCTTCTTCTTCTCTTTCTTCAACATGAAGGAAGCTTGCCTCCATCAATGGCAACTAGTGAAAAAGAGTGAGATATCCAATTCTAAAGTGAACCCACTTCCTATTCTTCATCCTCTACCACTTGCCAAGTAGTATAGGGTGTTTTCTTCAGAAGTTTCATGACTTGGTGAAGTTGGAGCTTGATCTTGTGTTGCCTCGACGTAGATCATCTTCGGCATCGAGGTCGACGACCTAGCCCGCCCATTTCTCCGATGAAGCCGACGCTAGAGCCCGGGATCCGATGATCGCAGCGAGGGGACTTCATCACGGAGCTATGGAGGTGGAGGACCGGATCTACAAAGGTTGTATTTTCCGTTTACTCTTAGTTAAGTTGTTAACTAGTTATCGTTTTCGCCTAAAATTCTAGTTAACGATCCGTATTAGGGTTTCTCGGCACCTGTAAAATTTGAAATTGGCATGGTTGATGCCTTGTGAGACCTCATTAGTGTGCCCAGGAACCCTACAGGATCGTCGCGTTCTGAATAGCCGGGTTTTTTTTATGTGAGATGAGAGTTTTTCTTTTTCATTCATGTAAAATTCATTTGTCTGTAATATTCTTTTTATTGGGGCACTTCCGGGCTGAGGATGATGTCACCATTGTATATTATTTACTTTTCCGCATTAGGTAGACCCAAGGCGGGGAGCACAAGTAACCGGGTTCTAGGGTCCAGTGGGAGACCACTCGAGGAGTCGAGACCGGGTCTCCTAACCCTAGAACTGGCAGAGTTACTTGCCGCTCTCGTAGGGGTCTAGGGATGTGGGTTTGGCTATTCATCGCGACCGTGGAATCCGTGTTTTATACAGGCTCGTATTGAAAACACGGACGTCCTAGTATATCCAATATTTCATATATGTTCTTCTGCTGCAATGTTCTGTGATGAGATCATATTACTGCCTGAGACGAATGTTTATATTATATATATGAGATATATGTTATATTGCAGATTTCGTTTCAAATGTGATGCTTGTGAAGCATAATTAAAAATGGGACTTCATTAATGAGATTAATGAAATAAAAGAAACCTAAAGATGTTGTAGAAACTTGTTTAAAAACTGGTAGCTCTAGTTCTTACTTTGCATAGTGGTGTTCCTTGTAGAACATCCAGCACCTTATTCGATAAGGAAAGAGCCGAGATCTCTTCACCGGGAATGACCTCTTTAGCGAAACTAGCAGATGCTACAAACTCGGTTTGTCTTTTGATTGCTTCTATAGTTCTTGCTTTGCATAGTGGTATATATGATATATCCTGCACCTTATTCGATGAGGAAAGGGCCGACGATCCCTTCACCGGGAGTGACCCCTTTAGAAAAACTAGAAAAGCCTCAAAAACACTCCATTTAAAATCACTCGATTCTACAATGATATCATGTTCATTACGCAAAGGGTTTTCTTAAAAACCTGTCGTAGCCCTCCGTCATTTCAGATATGTACTAGTTAGTATTCGTGCTGCGGTAGTTTGGCCTCCGTCAAGGCGTAGTGTACGGTAGCTAACTAAAGCTTATCTGCTAGCATACGATACGATTGGAATAGGGTATTCGTACGGCATTGTTTGGCCTGCGTCAAGGGTCGTGCGGGTGGGTTTAATTCAATCAGGAAATGACGGGTTGAACTTGACTAGCGGACTATAGGTAGTTTGGCCTCCGTCAAGGTCATAGGACGCTAGGGATAAAATATTATTGGGAATTTCAAGTGTTGAAATTTGCAATGAGATTGCATACCTTCTATGAGATAGTTGGATCCCGATACCCGCTGCGAGTAAGAGTTACTCCTGGGAGAGTTTTACACATTACAATTAGCCGATCAAGTAGGTGTCTAGAAAGGTGTTAACGGGGTTACGCCTCTGGGAAAATGAGGTTTACTTTAATTAGGTTCGTGCGAAAGCACGGGGGACCTCCCTCAAAGTACCTACACTGGCCTGGCTGAAAGATTGGCGAACTTGTAGCGTGTAATTAATCCCGGCTAGTCTTTCCTTGTAGGGTTTGAAGGAAGATTTGATTAAAACAGTGGGAGACATCCTGATTAGATATATTAGATAACCAATCTAATCTTGCAAGAGCATACGCTGAGCGTTTTCTTCTCTCTCTCTCCAGGTAGCGACCATATCACGCCTTAATCAAGATAATAAAACGGATATATTGACCGAACCCACTTGTTATACTGAGCTGGGGAACGTTGGTCACGCTCCAACTTATAAACGTTATAAGACAGAGCAGGAAATTAGGGAATACCAGATTTCCCGTGCCGTCCAAACAAAGAAAGTGCATGCTGATGCATCATCTTCGGGTGTGTTCATTAAAGAGAACTGTTTCTCAGTATCCTTTACGTCCTGGGTATGAGATACCGGATCAGGATCCCGCATATGTAATCTGTTACATGGGCTACAGATAGGTAGAGAACTGTGAACGGGTGATAAGTTTCATGAGATAGAAAGGGTGCAAGTGTTGCAGCCAATTCTGTTGGTCACTATCACCCTGTATTACCAGAATACATTGATTCTGAACAAAGTTATTAGATACCGAACCTGATATACAACATCATATCAGTCTCTTTATTAGTAAAGAAAGGATATAATTTTGTATTGTTGGATAATGTTTTGAACATTTCCTATATCAAGAGTTGATCGGTTCAGGCACGTTATCTAAAAGCATTGACGTTCTAAATCAAACTACAGTTCTTAGTATACAGAACACACACGAGAGGAAGAGTTCAGAAATGAACGAATCCTTGTTGAGGCAATGTAGACTAGGTCATATCAATGCGACCCGACTAGCTAAGTTAAATTTAGATGCATATTTAAATCTGTTTGAATTTACATCTTGTGGAACTTGCCGGTCATGTCACAAAGATAAGATGACCATAGCTCTGTTTTTTGGAAACAGAGAAAGAGTTAGTGAACTCTTGGGAATGATATATGCTGATGTATGAAGGTCCCCTGTCTATAAATGCCAAGACCGGTTCTTTGTACTTCATTACATTCTCTGATGATCTCTCAAGATTCAGACATATGTTCCTGTTGAAACATAAGTCCGAAGCTTTTGAGATATTTACAGAATATAAGTTGGAAGTAGAGAACCAAAATACGGGTATAAGTATTATGTCCTTTGATGAGATCAAGGAGGAGAATACTTGAGCACGAAATTCCTGGACTATTCTAAAGGAGGATGAGATTCTCTCTCAGCATTACTCCTCCGTATACACCACAGCACGTCGGTGTATCGGGGCGGAGCAATAACACCCTATGTGATATGGTGTGCTCTATGATGAGTACTACTAAGTTTCCTATTTTCTTTTGGGAGTTATGCGCTTGAGAAGCTGCATACCTATTGAATAGGGTTCAAATCAAATCAGTTGCCTACCACTTCATATGTGATATGGAAAAGGAAGAGCCCATATCTTAAGTTTGTTAAGATTTAGTGTTGTCTGGCCTATGTCTAAAAGCAAAATCCGGACAAGCTCGAGGCAAAGTCAGTTCTATAGAAGTTTGTTGGTTATCCCAAGCATTCGCAAGGGAATATCTTCTACCAAACCGAGGAACAAAAGTGTTTTGTTTCTCAGCATGTCACCTTTGTGAAAGGGAATTTCTTGTGAAGAAATTAGTGGTACTGAGGTAGAACTGCAAGGAGTTCCAGCTATACAAACTGCAGCAGATGATTTGGTAGAACCGAAGGATTCAATAGTAACTAACGAACCTCAACCTCTCCGCCGATCTAGTATGGTTCCTCACCCACCTGAGAGATACTTCGGTTTCTCTATGACGGTGGGAGCGAGGATTGCATCATGAGATGATGACCCAACTAGTTTCGGCCTGGCCATCAGGAGTGGGACTCTGTAAGAATGGTTGGATGCTTAGCGATCTGAGATGGAATCCTTATACACCAACAAAGTATGGACTTTGGTTGCTTTATCTGAAAGGTTAAATCCCCATCAGGAGCAAGTATATCTTGAGAAGATTACTTGGTGTACATGGAAAAGTTGAGACTTTCAAAACTATGCTTAAGTCCATCCAGATCCTACTTGCCACGGCTACATACCACGACTACGATATCTTGTGGTTGGGTGTCATGGCTGCTTTATAAATGATGTTTTAGTAGAGAGCGTCTATAAGTACACAGCCAGATGGCTTCGTAGACAGTGGGAGCAGCAGAAACGTGTGCAAGATGTTTTATGTGATAAAACAGGCATCGCGGAGTTGGAACATCTGTTTTGATGTGGTAGTCAAAGAGTTTGACTTCATAAAAATGATAGATGAACCTTGTATATACAAAAAGGCAGTAGGGAGTATGGTGGTGATCCTCGTAAAGTACGTGGATGACATACTCTTGATAGGGAAGGAGTTTCCTATGCTACGCTCGGTTAATCTCCGCTTATCACAAGGATTCTCTATATAGGATCAAGGTGTTACCTCTTAAATCCTGAGTTTTGGATCTATGAGATAGATCTAATTGGATGTTAGGATACTCACTAGTTGTAGTGAGATGGTATCAAACGATCCTGGGGAGAATCACTGGAAAGGTTCCAGGGTGATAAGGACGACTGAATGTCAGTCGCAGGCTTTGTCTATACCCTCAGTAGAGGGATGGTATGTTGGAAGAGTTCCAAGCTAGATACCGCGACTTACTAGACGATTAAAGGCAAGATACATCGTTACCAAGGATGCTACCAAAGAGGCAGTCTGGATATATATAAGTTCATGAGATGAACTTCGTTCCTACCATTGTGTGACAATGGAGTTATGGCTTATGCCAAGGAACCCCTGTCCCATCAGAAATCCAGATATAATTCTTAGCCAGTATCTCCTGATCTTTGGAGATGGTTGATCTCCAGGGAGATCGAGGTTAGGAGAGTAGACACAGAGGACAACAGCGCGGATCCACTCACAAAGGCCTTTTTCCCAGTAGAGACATTTATGGGATGGTTGAGTATGAGATACTTCAACCGCAGCTAATTGTTGGGTATGTGATACCACAACAGATGGCCCTAGTGCAAGTGGAAGATTGTTAGTTATATGTATGCCCTAGAGGCCATTACTGTACATACGATGTATATTATAGTGGATGCTTGGACATATATAGGGAGGACTTTCTTGCTCGACACGATAGTATGCTATCTGGTTGTACTTTATCTTAACATGTACTCTGATTGTCTCTATGTTACATGTTGATAAAGCCCTTAGAATACGTACTCGACTACTGGGACTATGATGAGATCATACTAGTGGGGCCTAGGTAGTCGACGAGTACATCCTATAACAGTTCCTAGTTGAGGGTGTATCGAGACAGGGCATCGATACACCAGAGTAGACTAGCGTATACGCATCTTGACCCATATGATGGGCGATGGATGATCCCATATCCATCGGTGTTTGACATCAAGGATGGTGTACGGGTGCTCAGTGGAGACTGGGTACACTGGACGGACTCGCCGAGAACTCCCAGATGGTATTATACCTTACGTCAGATGGCAGTTCTCCGGTGACACTGGTACAGAGTAGTCTGTTGACCCAAGATCGTCATAGAGTCTTGTGTGATTCCCACTGTGCTTTGATTTCCATCATACCACGTCCAAGAGGGCGTGCAAAAAGGTAGCTTTTGGGTACAGTCCCGAATCACATGGAGGCAATGAGCGATAAGAGGGGATTCGTCTCTCCCGGTATAGGGAGTTGATGTTGTGCTGTGTTCGATTGGCTATAACCAGAAATCCCTGGCCAGGGTTGCTGAGATTTACTGGTAAGTGTTATCAGTAGTTTCTGGAACTGTTATAGACCTCATATCGACACGACTTATCGAGCTACTGGGGTCTGACGTTTACCACCCCTAGGCGAGATATGCGACATATCAGACGACGAGACCGGACTGTACGGGAGTGTTACTGATTGGATTCACAGGAGAATGTACGGGATTGCTTGTTGATCTTCTGAGCGCTCAATACCTGGGTGGCTGTTACGTTTAGCTGACCGCTTGCAGCTTGTGGGTGTTTGATATGATCATTACCTACTGCCGGCGTATTGACGATTCTTTAGAGTCCTACACAGAGGTTTCGTAGCTCAGGCAAAATGGAGTAGGAGCACATATGTGATATGTGCGGGACCGAGGATAATGCGGTATATGATACCGTATTGGATTCTCGCGATATGAGATATCGGCCGGGTATATGTGATATAGCCGGGTCATCGTATTAGTCGGTTATTTGTGAAATAGCCGGATTATTGGATCAAGTGTTGATTCGATAATTTAATGTATAATAATATATATGATATATTAAATTACATTAACTAATATTAGCTCACTAAAAGATTCATTTTCTCACAGGATAATACATTGATATATATGCGATATATGTTAATTGTATTATTTTCTATTGTTACAAAATATATTGTATATGTGATATATAATATTGTAACATGTTAGGGTTACAAATTTAACAATGGTTTAGGGTTAAAACTTGGTTAGGGTTTGGATTAGGGTTAGCTTTTGCATGAAGCTTCCATGAAGCTTCATGAAGCTTTGACTTTGTGGTTGCTTGATATTTTTTGTGAGATATTATGTTAACCCAATCCAAACCATTAACTCTAGTTAACTCTCTACAAGGGTTAACTCTCTCATGCTTAACCCTTGGTTAGATTTGTAACCACTACAATAATTCATTGTTCATCACAAAAGGATTAAGTGATTATCTTCATTCATCTTCTTCTAGTTTTGAGCTTCTTTTTGAAAAAGCTTTCTTTTATGATGAAAATGAGTGAGAAAAAGATTATAAATGAGAGCAAAAATCCTACTTCATCATCCTCATCTATTCTTTCCATTTAGATGAGGGTGTTCACTTCATATTATGAGTGTTAGCTTGTGTTAACGAAACTTCAAGGTAGATCATCTTTGTATCGAAGATCGGAAGCAAAGGTTGCATCATTCTCTTCGTGAACCCTCTCGAGAGTCCGGAACACGATGATCGCAGCGAAGGGACCTCAACACGGAGCTTAAGAAGTGAAGGACCGGATCTACAAAGGTTTTAATCCCTCTCACTTAGTGTTAGAGAGTTTAACATGCATGTTTTCGCCTAAACCCTAGTTTAAAGATCCGGCTTCGGGTTATTCGGCACGGCTAAAATTTTTATCGGGCATGGTTGATGCCTCGTAGACCCTTGTGCGCGTGCCTATCAACCCTACAGAATGTTCTTTACCGCTATCCAATGCTTCTCACCTGGTTTGGACTGATACCTGCTTTTGCGTAAGCTACATATGATCTGGTACACAACATCACATACATCTGGTCTGGTACACAATATCCATCTTTATGTAACTTAGTTAATCATGTTTCATTGATATGACCAAGTCTACAATACCATAAGAAAGCTTTATTTGATTATGGAGTCTTTCTTTTTAGCGTGTTTTGGACATTGAAATCTTGATGTTGATTGAGAATATATATTCCGTTATTCAGTGTACCCGACCCAATCATTTTATTATTTAGGTGAATGTTTATGATATTGCTTTCAAGTGAAAAATTATATCTTTCACTAGATAATAAAGATACAGATATAATATTACACATCATACTAGGTACACAAAATCATTTATGTAACAACAAAAAATGCCCTCTCTTCAATACAAGGTGATATTCTCCTACTGCAACAGCATCCACACTAGTTCTGTTGCCAACCCTGAGGGTCATATCACCTTTCTTCAAAACTCTACGTCTTCTCAGGGTCTCCAAAGAATTACAGATGTGAGATCCTAATCCGGTATCCAATACCCAGGAAGTAGAGTTAATAGAGAAACCAATCATGAACACACTTGAAGCCGAAGCCAAAACTTGCTTCGTGTCCTGATTCTTGGCTTTTAAAACCTGGCAATCCTTCTTCCAATGTCCCTTCTTGTCATAGTAGAAGCACTCTTCCTTTGTGACTTCTCCCCCAATCTTTTCCTTTCCCTTACCCTGCAACTTTTGCATACCTCATCTCGGTTTGGTAGGGGCCTTCTTCTTCTTCCCCTTGGCCTTAAGATTGGATTTAGCGGAAGAAAATTCCCCAATAAACAGAGCGGGTGTTTCCTTGGATTTCTTCAAGGTTCCCTCTGCCACCTTCAACATGTTGAGGAGCTCAGGAAGTGAAACTTCCAGATTTTTCATATAGAAAGTCAATATGAATTGGGCATAGGTGGGGTGAAGGGACTGTAGAATTAAGCCGTTATACAACTCATTCTCCAAAGTAGTTTCCAGGTTTGCGAGCTCTTCAATTAGAGTAATCATCTTTAGGACGTGGTCCCTAATAGATGATCCGACAGCCAATCTCGGTTGAAACAATTTCTTCGAGATCTCATTTCTTGCGATACGAGATTGCTCTCTATATAAATCTTTGGTATGGAGGAAGATGGAAGCAAGGTCTATCTTATCGTGCCGCCTCTGATATTTGTTATCTATGGAGGCTAGCACGAGACACTTGTCTTTCGCGCAATCCAGATCCTAAGTCTTATGGACCCCAATGCCCGCGACCGAGGATGTCAGACCTGGAACATGGGGGATTTAGCCATGAGGAAGTATGCAACCTTATCATAAGTAAGGGCCATATGGACGTTCCACAGCCAGTCTTTATAGTTTGGCCCAGTCAGTTTGTTTTTATCTAGTATAAGCTTAAGTCCCGTTATGGTCGCTGCAATTAGGAGAGTGAGAAAAGAAACACTCAGCATATGCTCTTGCAAGTTTAGATTGGTTATTTTATCTAAACAGTATGGGCTCCCACTGTTTCCTTGAATTCTCCTTCAAACCCTAAAAGAAGAATTAGTCAGGATTAATCGCACCCTATAAGTTCACTCATATTTCAGCCAGGCCAGCGTTTGTACTTCGGAGGAGGTTCCCCGTGCTTTCGCACGGACCTAATTAAATAACCTCGTTTTCCCAGAAGCGTTGTCCCATTAACACCTTTCTAGACACCTACTTGATTAGCTAATTGCAAAGTGAAAAATTCTCTCGAAGAGTAGCGAATAATCACAGTAGGATCGGGACCCAACTATTATTGTGTGATAATTTTGAAGGAAGCCTACCAAAACTTCCACACTCCAAAAGGTATGCAACACTAGCAAGTTTCCTGTATGTTTGAAACTCTCAATGTGGTTTTTTCCCTAGCCCTTATAACCTTGACGAAGGTCAAAACATTATAAGTCGCAAGTCAAGTTCAACTCGTCATTATCCAGATTAATCAAGACCCACTCGTACAAGCGCTTGATGAATGCCAAAACAGCTGTACGCCTGTCCTAAATTAATGCATCTATCTATGCTACAGATAAGCACCCACTAGTTACCAAACACTATACCTTGGTGAAGGTCAGAACACATAGCATGAATACTAGTAGATACCTATCTGAAATGACGGAAGGCTACGGCTGGTTTTGGCGAAAACCGTTAACGTAATGAACTTGATTTAAGCTCCGCTTTTAAAAGTTGTTTTTGAAGAAAACCTAGTGGTTTTGCAATTGTTCCAACGATGTCAGATTTTAGGTTTATTACTTTGCATTAAGTGAGATTAATGCGGTCTCATCAATTAACCTTAACACACCATAAAAAGAAAGAAAATAGAATGTACGTATATGCCACCCGCATTCGCCATGGAGCCCCGTCATGCATCGTTAGGTTACTTAACTAACGACAGAGCGGGGGCAGGACTAGCGCAGATGCAAAACATATACAACATTTATTTACACACACACACACACAGATACATACATACATACATACACATATACATACACACACACACACACACACACACACACACACACACATCCATCCATCACAGGCATGATAAGCAACATAGGCAGATATAAGCGTCACAGAGAATGGAAAATTGGATCAATTAGGAACATTTTCATTTTAATGAGCCACCTATGAAACACAGTCCTCCACGGCCGTATGAATAGTCGAGTGTGAATCATTCTAGACCCCTAGGAGTGCAGCAAACTACCCTCCTATCCTAGAATTGGGTATCCAGGGTCTCGACTCCTCGAGATGGCCACTAACTGAATCCTAGAACCCGGTAGCTCGTGCTCTCCTCCGTGGGTCAAACCTAGATGCGGAAATGAAAAGTGACTACATTCTTAACCTGGATGCGCCCTGATAAAAGAATATACATGAATTATTACATGAATTATAAAGAATCCATACACATCTCACATCTAGATTCACACCAGGCCATTCACACGACGATCCATGAAACCATTCGCATTCGAACACTACAAGATATGTGCAACCTCTTCTAATCGATGTATAGCGATTAGAAGATGTTTAAGAACACATATACACATCAATAAAGAAAGTAAAGAAAACCACAACTTTAGAATTCCGCGCACAATTAGCGAACGAAACTAATTTTTCAAGACTTGAAAAACTGTCCATTAAAGTCGCCAAAAATTTCATTTTAAGCCAATCCGGGAGTCGAAACGAACTCGAAACTCATCCGAATCTTCGCGGAGGCAAAAGGGCTAAAATTAACTATCGATCTAAGGGCCTGGGGGGGGTACCCACCCATGAAGGCCACCACAAGGTGGCCCCCAAGGGCAGGCAGACCCGAGAGCACCCTATTGGGGTGCTCTCGAGTCACCACCCCTTAAGGCTGCCATGTGGTGGTCTTGGGGGGTGGGCCCAGCCTTGGGTACCCTTAGGGTATCCTTAAGATTCCTATGCTTCACCCCTCGGCTTCTTGGTTCAAACCGTAAGCCCGCGGGGTGTTAAAATATCTTAAAATTTCATTTTAGGGTCTATTTTTGTCGGCAGTTCGTGCGCGACAAAAACGACGGATTTCAAATATCGCTACGAGCTATCTAAGGCTTATGGAGGGGCTATGATACCATGTAAGGTTATGTCGCACACTCCACATGGTTTGTATAGAGGCAGAATTAACAAAAAATATTTTATATTAAGAACCATCGATTAAACTTCCAAGATCTAGCATAAGCCCCAACTAGCATATCTAACAAAGGTTCTAATCTACTATGAAGTTATTGATACCTTTATGCTCAAGTCCTTTGGGTCTTCTTATACTCATCTTAAGCTCCTCGTTTGTACGGTTCGAGCTTGATCGTCGGCTTCCTCGTGTCAAAGAAGATCCACCCGAGAGTCTATGGTTCAAGCTCTAACCTCAAGAATGAGGTAACTAAGGTACCTAGTTTGCTAATCTAAGTAGCTTAGGAGATGTAGAAATGTTTATTGGATTAATTTGTCTCAATAACCATAGGTTTCTCAACCCATGAGAGTGTTTAGGGTTTGAGGAAGAAGAAGAGAGAAATGAGGAACGAGAGTGTCAAGTGAAGAATGAGAAGAATGGCTAAGTTTTGATGACTATGAAGCATATCTTTTCAATAATAATAACAACAATAATACAACTATGTTTCAATAGTCATCCAAAATGAATGAGTCATCCAAAGTAGCCATGCTTCAACCATGCTCTAATAACACTTCATTTCTCCACCTCATTATCTATTTGAATAAATGGATTAATCATAAATGAGGTGTCTTCTTCTAGAAGCACTCTCTTATGAAAATACAAGAATACCTCTCACCGTATATACATACCCGTATTCGTACCATGAATACCAAGAGATGAAAATAATCCAATATTATAATACTAGAATGCGGCTTAATCCTAAGCCCGTTAGTATTATCTGTCCGATCAAAAATATGTGTAACCAGTACATATTTAAGATCGAAACCCTGCATATAAAACCATACGACCTCTACATCGTTTCTTCTGAACCAGGAAAACCCTCTGTTTGGGACTCTAAAGACTCAACAGTACGCTAGCAGTGGGTTTAACCATAAGCACGTCAGTGGCATTAGCTATACGTAACTGATACCCAGGCACCCTTCGAAAAGAAGGACGATGAGAAAACTTGTTCGAACTCCTACTGAGCCTGTCCATGACAATCTTCATACTGTCCGGTCTGTTTGTCTGAAAGTATTGCATGCCGGGTCTAGGGGGTGGAAAACGTCAGACCCCTAATAACCTGAAAAGTCATGCTGATATGGCTCAAGACCATCTGAGAATCTACTGATCTAACTATCAGTAATTCTCAATCCTCCCTGGCCAGGGACTTATGGTGTTTTCTAACCGAACATAGCGCGACATCGACTCCCTATACCGGGAGAGATGAATCCGCAACAATCGCTTACTGCCTCCATGTGGCTCGGGACTGTACCCAACTAAAACCTGTTTGCACGACTCAGTAGAGCTGTGATAGGGTAGTAATCAAGGCACAGTGGGAACTCACACGAGAAAAATGATGACCTCAGGTCGGCAGACTATCTATACTCATGCCACATGAGAACTGCTATCCGACGATAGGTATAATACCATCTAGCCAATTCTCGGCGAGTCCGTCCAGTGTACTCACCCCTAGTGAGCACCTGTATAAAATCTTAAGTGCATCACACCAATGGCTATGGGACCAACCATCGCCCCTCGTCAGGGTTAAGAAATGTATACACTAGTCTACTCTGGAGTATCGATGCCCATTCTTGATACTCCCACCACTAGGGACATTTACTGATATGCTTATCGACTACCCTGCTCCCACAAGTATGATTGCATCATAACGCTGGTCGTCAAGCAAGGATCCTAAGGGCTTTATCGACATGTATAAGTGATATGAAATAATAATTAAAACATATCATATGTTAAGATAAAGGAAAACCAAATAGCATACTATCATATTGATCAAGATTTTCCTGTACACACATATCCCTAGCATCCTATACAATGAAGACCTCTATGGCATACATATCCAACAAGATATTTGTTTACACATCGCCACCATCAAAACCTTCCTTCCTTGAAACAACTTTCACATCTATAGGGTTTGATAGTGAGATGGATGCTATGTTGACCCCTTTAAAGAAGTGTTTAGAAGTGATGATTGCAGTCGAGGATCAAACGGCTTTGATACTAGCCATGTTCATACATCAATCTGATCAATTGTTTCACACTTAATCCTAATCTTTGGCTAGAATAGACGAACAAGTGAAACAATTAGTTGTACAGATTCTCAGGAGTGAACACAGTCAAATTGAAACCAATAATGGAAAAATCTTT
Organism: Agapanthus africanus; assembly: GCA_030015575.1. Taxonomy (NCBI): domain Eukaryota; kingdom Viridiplantae; phylum Streptophyta; class Magnoliopsida; order Asparagales; family Amaryllidaceae; genus Agapanthus; species Agapanthus africanus. The sequence continues at coordinate 343,957,614 of JASDDO010000029.1, read as the reverse complement.
CAGCCTGGAAGTCAACTGAGTGAGATACACGATCAAACAATTTTTGATGATTTCGTATATGATGATGAAGTTATAATGATTGATTTGACTGAGTGTTATAAGGACGACCAAGAAAATTCTCTGAGTCGATCTAACACTAACCTCCATGTATTAATTTGGCCTCTAACGACTTGTGGTCCTTAGAATGATTTAACTGATGAAGTACCTGACGATGAGATTCTTGTACCGACGAATTATAGCGAGAAATTTTTTGAGGAGACTTGTGAATTTGACGGGCATGATATTGATATGATATTCAAGAAAAATAATGATAAGGAACCCACGACTCTAATTTTACCGATTGATAATGTTTTTGCCGAAACTCTAGAGTGGGAACCTACATTTTTTGATGATATAGACCAACCTATAAATCAATATGATGAGGAAGAACTTGAATTGAGAGATGAGAGCTGTGGTATTAATGAGAATATGCTTGCCGAGGAGTATTGGGATAAAGATAACTTTGACAAATATTCTTTTACGTCGAGTTTTGAGAAGATTTATGCAGATGAGCTTGATATTCTTGATGAGTTTGAGTCACGATTACTTTGGGAACATCCAAGGGACCTCTCTTTTGATGAACTTTTTGAAGGTGAACTTCAGTTTTTAGACGAACTTGACTACGAAACTCAACACACGATTCTTGAAGATAGAATTCATCCAGGTAACATTTCTTCGACTCCTTCAATATTTTGTCTTTATCTTCAACGTTTTCTGATCTCTCCATTCATGCACTAATTCCCGACAGTAACATCTAACCATAACTCTAACTTTTTCTTTTTCATAAACTATTTGTTTTACCAGTCCTGGTCTTACATTGACAAAATTTTTAAACGGCTGGTACTAATTTGTGGACTAACACTGTTGGAGATAGTGCTCTCAGAGTTAATTATTGGATCACAGGCACGTGATTGCAATGATTGTTGGAGGACCTATCCCGGTAGGACAGTCTTACTCAAGATGATAGTATGCTATCTGGTTTATCTTTATCATCGTATACTGCTTTAGGTGACCATATAGGTCACTATTGCACGTTGATAGAGCCCCTAGGATTCTTTCTTGACTATCAGCAGTATGAGGGCGATCATATACGTGGGAGCTGGGGTCTATAAGCACATCCTTAAAAGGTCCCTAGTCGTGGGAGTTTCGAGACAGGGCATCGATACTCCAGAGTAGACTAGTGTATACAGTCAAGACCCCGACGAGGGGAGGTGGCCGATCTCACAAGTCATTGGTGTTAGTTGGTTAACCTAAGATGTATACAGGTGCTCATTGGGTTATGAGTATACTGGACAGGACTCGCCGGGAACATGCTAGTTGGGATTATACCAGACGTCAGATAGCAGTTCTCTGGTGACATGTGTACAGGTTAGTTCATCGACCTGAGATCGTCATTTGTCTCGTGTGAGTTCCCACTGTGCTTTGATTACTACCCTACCACGCTCAAAGGAGACGTGCAAACAGGTTTTAGTTGGGTACAGTCCCGAGCCACATGGAGGCGGTGAGCGGATCTGCAGGGGTTCGTCTCTCCCGGTATTGGGGGTGAGGTCGCGCTGTGTCTAGGAGAGCCAGTACATGAAAGTCCTTGGCCAAGGCAGGAGATTTACTGGTAGGTATTCCAGTAGTATCTCAGGGTGTTTTGGGCTACTTTCCGACACGACTTGTACCTCTTTTGGGGGTCTGACTTTTACCAACCCTCTAGGCCCGCCATGCGATGCACATAGACGAACGGACCCGACTGTACGGATATTGTCACTGACAGGCTCAGTAGGGTGTCAGGATGAGTTCGCTCATCGACGTCCCTTTTGGTCAATACCTGGTAGCCCGTCACGTATTGGCTAATACCTCTGACGTGCTAGTGGTTAAATCCACAGCCAAAGTATTGACGAGTCTTTAGAGTCCCCCACAGACCAGTTTCTCAAGTTTCGGGCGAAACGCTGTAGAGGCCGTATGGAGATATGGCAGGGTTCGATCATGTACGTGCGGTATTGCACGGATCATGATCGGACGGATAATACTAGCGGGCTTTGGTTTAAGCTGGATCCTAGTATTGTACAGAGTAGATTTTGTCTATTTGCATTTGTATTCGGTCGCAATACAAATGCGTGTATGTATATATAGTCGCGGGGTTTTCCTGTAATTTTTTACGGGATCAGTTTTCTGAAGTTGCCAGTTTGCATTCCGTTCCGGCCAGTTTTCCTTTGTTCCTTCACGGCCGGACTTTTCTGATGGAGGGGCTAATTTGCAAGTTTGCAAATTATATTTTGTAGAGGGTTTTGTTGTGATATGAAAGATTATGATAGCATCTTTTCTTTTCATGCATCATTTCTTTAGCATTAAATGAGATTAGAAAGGATTAGAAGTTGATATGATATTGTTATCATCACTTTTTGATGTGGTTACCCTTTTGCTTTTACTACTCTCACCTCCCTTCATGTTTTCATTCTCTCCACCATATTTCCTAGAAGAGGGCCGGTCACAATTTGGGTGGGAGAGGGGTTCATTTTTGATGAGGGAAATTTGATCATCTCATTTTTGCATGCTACACAAATTCATCAACCTCACTCCAAAGTCCATTGCTCATTCCTCCATCACCAAGGCAACTTCACAACCCCAATTGAGACATACGATTCTACACTTCATCTACAGCATTCCTTGGGCACGTCGGCTCGCCAACTTCGTGCTCGAGTTGTCTCGGTCCAGAGGTGGGAGCCCGTAAAAGAACCCGGCGATGTGGTGCCCGTTCCGATGAGGAGATGAAGACCGGAGGTTCCGCGAGGAGATCGGAGTGGAGGCGAAGACCGAAGGACACGGATCGCTTGGTATAGCTTCTCTACTCCTTTTCTAGTTTGCTAGAGTCAGGTTAATGGCCCAATCCTGGTTTTTAGTGCGCGGTGGTGCCGGTTTCTAGTTTTTAGAAAAGTTTCGTTTCCGCATTCCGGCGTCGGATTGACGCCCGGGGCGCCGCCGTGCACTTACACAGGTATCAGAGCCACACCATTAACCTAGTCTTGCTTGCTCTAGTATGTTTAGAACTCGATCGAACAAAAATCCCAAAAACCGTATTTTCTAGTGCACAAGTTTCTGTCGAAATTTTTTTGGCTCGAAAATTTTTCAGTACATTGCAGAAACATGTGCATGGAATTATAAGCAATCTGCAAAAATTTTGTTAGGTGTTGCTGCAGTATGGCCGCGAAAACGCGGCCAAAACCATGTTTTGGCCGCGGTTCCGCGGTGGAGAAGGGTCAACGCCGTACAGAATTTTTACAGTGGGCTTTGGGTTGGAAATGTGGGTTTTGGGATGTTCTGTTTGGGCCCAGATTTTCTGTGAGTGCTACAGTACTCCTTGGGGCCCACTTCGGTAAATTTGATCGATCGAATATTTTAAACATGTTAGTTCACAGTATTTACATTATATCTGCGACCGTGAATGTCATTTGATCGGTAAATCCTGTTTAACTGCTATAGCCCTTTTAGACGGATTTGCGAACGTGACATTCACGTTGATGTTCTGTGTTGTGCTGTGATGTTGCGGATTGGTCATTGGGGATAGCCTGGATGCAATGGTAGTACAGTTTTGTTTTGTATGTACATTTGATATTGCGGGGCGAGCGTCCGACATGTGGACTGCCGTCACTGCCTGTTTGTATTTTATTCTTTTGGGGCACGACCGGGTCGAGGTCGATGTACCCGTTGTATATTTTACTTTCTGTACTAGGATTACCCCGCGGTGGGGTGCACGGGTAGCCGGGTTCTTGAGGGCAACGGACCCGCATCTCATGGCTTTGAGACGGAGGGGGTTTTACTCTAGAATTGGCGGGCTATTCGCCGCACTCGTAGGGGGTACAGGTTGACCCAAGGAGGGGTGCCCAAGTTACCGGATTCCGTGAAGTGCTGGGTGGTCCATTCACGTTGCTGAAGGGGGATGCCTCGCTTCACGTTTTGGCGGGTGACTTGCCGCGCCCATAGGGGTCTAGGATTTTCATTGCACAGGCTATCCACACGACCAGGGGAACGTCGGGTTTCAGTAGCGGCTCTATGAAACCCGGAGATCCCAGATATCTGTATTGTTCTGTGATGTTGGTTACATTTCTGTGATGCTGCATTTTATCACGCCTTGAGCGAATATTATATATTGATATATATACTAGTAGATGTATATGTTTTGCATCCGCGCTAGTCCAGTCCCCGCTCTGTCGTTAGTTAAGTAACCTAACGGGTGATGACGGGACCCAGTGGCGAATGCGGATGGCATATACGTACATCATTATTTTTGTTCTTTATTGGTGTGATCAATTGATGGGACTGCGTTGATTCGGATCAATGCAAGCTAAACAAACCTTTTCTGATGTTGTTGGAACATTTTTTAAAAAGCTGTTATTGCAAGGACGTTCACTTTTGTTTTGCACAGTGGTATTCAGTTGGAATATCCTGCACCTCAGTCGACGAGGCAAGGGCCGAGATCCCTTCAGCGGGAGTGACCCCTTGGACAGAAGTTTGTGTCAGGGGAATAACTTCACTATAGCCGATTACTTTTGCTTTGCATCGTGGTATTCAGTTGGAATATCCTGCACCTCATTCTACGGGGAAAGAGCCGAGATCCCTTCATCGGGAGTGACCTCTTTAGCAAAGGTTTTCGTCACTATATTTTTTTAAAAGCTATCCGGTTCCTTCAACGATATCAAGTTCATTACGTTAAAGGTTTTCGCCAGAAACCATTCGTAGCCCTCCGTCGTTTCATATGGATAGTCAATAAGTATTCAAGCTGTGTATGTTGGCCAAAGTCAAGGCACAGTGATTGGTAGCTATTGGGTATTCATATGCAGCATAGATAGATGCGTTGGTTTGGGACAGTCGTACTACTATTTTGGCTAAAGTCAAGGGTATGTACGGGTGGGTTCAAATTAACCTGGAGAATGACGGGTAGAACTTGACATGTGACTTATGATATGTTGGCCAAAGTCAAGGTCATAAGAGCATGGGGCAAAAATCACATCGGGAGTTTCAAAAGAAACTGAAGCTTGCCAGATATGTGCTGATCAGTCGAAAATACTGCATTTCTAACACGGCAATTTCCCTACCTTTTGCATTCATGTATAGGTATCCGGTATTCATATCGCACATATTAGCAAAACACATGTAAAATACTGGATTACTTGTACTGTATATTAAAACCGGCACTTTTAGGGAAAATGTGTGTTTTTCATGGCATCGCATCACCCTTGTATTGCGCAACTCTTGTCTTGGGGTCCAATGCAGGAAATTCCAGAAGCAGAGGCCAAATTGGGAAAAGAGCTGATAAAAGATACGCCAACTCAAAGGCTAAAGTTCTGGTAGCAATACAGAAGGCCAAACAAAATTCAACATATCAAAACAAAGCCCATATGTCAGCCCAAGTCAGCATAAAAAAACACAAGCTCCAAGGCCACTAAAGGACCGCGGATCCGCGGCCCAAACCCCCTTGGCGCCACGGATCCGCGGCTTTATTAAGAGATCAAAGCGCCCAATTTTGTCACGTGCCTATTTGTAACGGCCAAAACTTCCAGAAGACCCCAGAAGCTCCACGTGGCGCATTTAGAAGGCTCGGCTTAACAAACTATTTCTAGAAGGATCTCTTAACAAACTTTTGGAGGGAAATTCAAATTTGTGTTAACTAACTTGCGGAGGGAAAATTCAAATTTTAATCCTAGATCTAGAATTTTGAGGTCTATATAAGAGAGCCTAGATCTAGGGTGAAGGTAGTTCAAGAATCACCATCATCTTCAACCCACAAGTTGAGTGACACAACTTGTGCCTCAAATTCAAACCCCAATTCAAAATCAAGATCAAGATCCTAAGAGCAATTCAAGCAAGAGAGCCTTCAACCTTTAGAAGCGACGCCGGATTCCAACGGAGCAAGAGATCCACGCCGATCCGCGACTCAAGGTGCCGAGCGAAGCCGAAATCGACGATCTAGTTCCATCATTTTGTAAATTCAAGAGAGTTGTAACGAAATTTGTTGATAAATAAAGGTGAATTTTCTATATTCTTGCTTATCTTTTAATTCAAGCATAATGATTAGATCTCAATTTGTGATTGTGTTTGTGATCATGATGTTTGAGTAATCTCCGCTCGAGTAGGAGTTGTGACGATCTTTAGATGATGATGATTTAGATATTTTTACAATTCTTAAATCCTATAATGTTTGGAAATTCTAGTGAATCAAATGATTAATAACCTAGTTTCGAGATGATGCTTTCTTGATCGTGTTCACTCGAAAGTAGGGAACAACTATTGACCATTTGATTAACTAGAAGCTAGAATTTGAATGCGATCCATCGAAAGGACAAAGGATGAGTTGCGAAATCCCTAATTTCCTCGCACGATCCTTAAACCTCGATGAATTTGCATCGATCTAGTATCAATTCGTTAATGGATAAGAATGAGTAATCATTAGATCTCATCACCTCTATAGATCCGATCTACACCTACGAGCCATACTTCTAATCTTGATTGTTGGTTGGAAATTATCACACATCTTAATTCTTGTTTTTAATGTTTCTTTTAGATCTAGATTTTTCTTATTTCTTGATCTTCAAATGCAAATCATGAATTGTTTTCTTTTCTTTTCCTTAAAGTTTCAACTCATCTAATTCGAAAGACGAACGATTACACTTTCCCTGTGGACGATCCGTACTTACTAACGCGCTACATCCGACACCGTTATTGATTGCGCTTAAAATATTTTTGGTTGTGATTTCTAAATACTATTTTCCAACAACTACACAATCGGAAAATATTAATTCAATTAAATGGCGCCGTTGCCGGGGATCGTGTGCTATTTGTTCATTTTTTGAAATTTGAGTTGAAAAGTTTATTCCATCAATATTTTTTTAGATCAAAACTCGCACAAAACACTAAACAAGTTGTTGTGGTTAATTGCAAGGAAATATGGAGCTTGCTGTGCAATTGGAAAATTATTTGGAGAATTCCAGAGGACTCAGGGGGTCAATAGAAGCTCTCTGTTAAATTTTCGTGTAGTGATCCCACCAAGCCACCGCGTTTCCGCGGCTCTAGCTCCCTAATGCGGCGGTTCCGCGACTTGTTGAGGGCTTCTCTGTAAAATTTTTCTCAGGTAACCTCTTCCTTTCTTATCTCCTTCCTAAATCTGTTAGTTATATGTATGCCCTAGAGGCCATTACTGTACATAGGATGTATATTGTAGTGGATGCTGGGACATATATAGGGAGGACTTTCTTGCTCGACATGATAGTATGCTATCTGGTTGAACTTTACCTTAACGTGTATGCTGATTGTCTCTCTGTTACATGTTGGTAAAGCCCTTAGGATCTATACTTGACTACCTGGACTATGATGCGGATCATACTAGTAGGGACATGGTAGTCCATAAGTACATCCTTCACAGTCCCTAGTCGTGGGTGTATCGAGACGGGGCATCGATATACCAGAGTAGACTAGCGTGTACCTTCTCGACCCATACAGATGGGCGATGGATGATCCCATATCCATTGGTGTTTGACATCAGAGATGATATACGGGTGCTCAGTAGAGACTGGGTACACTGGACGGACTCGCCGAGAACTCCCAGATGGTATTATACCTCACGTCAGATGGCAGTTCTCTGGTGACACTGGTACAGAGTAGTCTGTTGACCCGAGATCGTCATAGAGTCTTGTGTGGTTCCCACTGTGCTTTGATTTCCATCTTACCACGTCCAAGAGGGCGTGCAAAACGGTGGTTTTTGGGTACAGTCCCGAGTCACATGGAGGCAATGAGCGATAGGAGGGGATTCGTCTCTCCCGGTATAGGGGGTTGATGTTGCGCTGTGTTCGATTGGCTATAACAGGAAATCCCTGGCCAGGGTTGCTGAGATTTACTGGTAAGTGTTACCAGTAGTTTCTCGAATAGTTATAGACCTCATATCGACACGACTTATCGAGCTATTGGGGTCTGACGTTTACCACCCCTAGGCGAGATATGCGACATATCAGACGATCAGACCGGACTGTACGGTAGTGTTACTGGTCGGATTCACTGGAGTGTGAGCGGGCTTGCTCGTCGATCTTCAGATCGCTCAATACCCGGATGGCCGTTACGTTTAGCAGACCGCTTGCGGCTTGTGGGTGTTTGATATGATCATCATCTGCTGCCGGCGTATTGACGAGTCTTTAGAGTCCTACACAGAGGTTTCCTGGCTCAAGCGAAACGAAATAGGAGCGCATATGAGATATGTGCGGGACCGAGAATAATGCGTGTATGTGATACCGTATTCTATTCTCGCGATAAATATATCGAATGGTTGTATGCGATATAACCTAGTTATCGATTCAAGCGTTGATTCGATAAGCCGATATATTGTATACTAGTCGGTTGTGTGCGACATAACCGGGTCATTGAATCAAGTGTTGATTTAATGATTTAATGCGTATTTATATATTTGATATATTACTTTGCATCAACTATTATCGGTTTACTTAAGATGGATTTTCTCACTCGGATGGGCGCATTGTATATGCGATATAATTTTGTGCACTTGCTTGTATCATGTTTGATGATGCATGCTTTTTGGTTAAGTGTAAAGTATTAAACCTTGGTTAATGAAATGGTTAGGGTTTATCATTTAGTTATTCATTTATCTTATTTAGTTATCCATTTATTTTTTGATAAATGAATTAAAGAAAGAGAAAAGGATGGTGGCTTCTTTTGTTGTTTAGTTAAAGCTTCATGAAGCTTTGACTTAGTCCACTATTCTTATCTCATCCTTAACCCTAACCATACCACTCAACCATGATTAATTCTCTACACTAAACCATGGTTCTAAGATGATAAGAATGTATTATTCTTTTCATTTTAGAATTATCTTATCTTATCATTTTTCTTCTTCTTCTTCATCTTCTTCTTTGAAGAAGCTCAAGCTCCATCAATGGTGATTGTTGGAAAAGAGTGAGAAATCCAAAACTAAAGTCTACCCACTTCCTATTTCTTCATCCTCTACCTCTTGCCAAGTAGTAGAGTGTGTTTACTTCACAAGTTTCTTGACTTGGTGAAGTTGTGAGCTTGATCTAGCGATGCCTCGACGTAGATCATCTTCGGCATGGACATCGACGACCTAGCTTGCCCATTCTCCGACGAAGCCGATCCTAGAGCCCGGATTTGACTTGGACAGCGGAGAGGACTTCGTTGCGGAGCTATGGAGGTGGAGCACCGGATCTACAAAGGTTGTATTTCCGCTTTCTCATTAGTTAAGTGTTAACTAGTTCCTTTTCGCCTAGACATCTAGTTATCGATCCGTAGTTTAGGGTTTGTAGGCACCATAATTTTTGAAATTGCCATGGTTGATGGCTTGGGAGACCTCACTAGAGTGCCTAGGAACCCTACAGTGTTATCAGAGCCTAGCTAGAGCCTTAGGCGAAGTCCAGACGGAAATTGAAGTCCGAACGAACCCGAAACCCCGAAACAAATATGCTCTCTGTACTTTTTCCGAGAATGCGGATTTTTGTGTATTAAAAATGCCTAAAAAATTCAATAAATAATTATAAGAATTACTGTAAAAACTCAGGTGACTAATTCCTCAAACAGAGCGCGGAACCGCGGCAGAAGCCCAGCTTCTGCGGCGGTTCCGCGGCTAACTGATGACGTCACCTCCCATTTTCTGCACAGTAATTCCTATTTTTATTAGATGGGTTTTCTGGGAATTTTTAATAATTTTTCAAGAGTTGATTTTTCTGCAGTTGTTTTGGGGATTCGGTGTTTCGATCGGAGTATCAAATTTTGTCTGTGTGGCTTTCCGGATAAATCTTAGAATATGTTAAAAAGTTCGACCGGATATAAATACCCAATTTTTCCTCTGTCGGGAAATTTCCAAGTGTTGGATTTTTCCGTAGTTTGACGACGTTCTAAGTAGTGCAAGTAACGCGATGGTCCCTCTAGAAGACACAAACCTTAACTCGATTATGTGACCGTCTTGAACTGCCCTTTGAACCTTCGGGTTTGGGGCAGTACGGTGTGCCACATGTGAGGCGTTGGCTTGACCCTTCTACGGCTGGACCATTGGTACTGAGGTACGAACTGAATGTTGTTAGACTAGTTTCATGTGTTGATCTGTATCGGGAAAACTTGGGTGTTAGAATGTTCGATCGGAAAGTTTAACATTTTCTATTTATCTGGAATGGGATACAATAATTGGAATTCACAATAAGTTATATGATAACTAAATGAATGTTATAAACGTAGCAGTTTAGTCTCACTTGATCGGTTGCCACGGAATTTTGATGTGATCAAAAGTCCGTCGCAATCACGTAGCGTGCGCGGATACTCGCCGGGTAAACTTAATAGACAGCCTCACTCCATAGCCCCGACCAAGTGACTGTAGGAGAACCCCGTCGCCGAAAGCATCCGTACGGGTGCTCGCGGTAGCGGTGTTCCGCCTTGGTGCACTTCGTCGACGGTTTCGGGGGTGCGGCCGTCTACAGAAGTTTGCGACGAGCATTCGATCAGGATGTCGGGAATCCTGTTGAATTGCCCGACTTGATATTGAAAAGTGTTTTCGATTTTGAGACTAAAATGCGGGGTTTATAATTGTTAGGCATGCGATGTCTAAGTAATTCATTTGGTCAGGCATGTGATGTCTGAGGTGGTTGCGGATTCCAACTGTTGTAGTTTTACACTTTCTTTTCTGTGACCGTAAGTGTAATATGTGATATCGCCGGTTTCGTTGCTATACGTCAACGACAATTGGGATGCGCATATTTACTTACGTTGATGACATGAGATGTTATGTGTTGCTGGATATGTTATATTGGATCGTCGTGTTTGAATAGCCGGGGGTTTTTTATGTGAGATGAGTGTTTTTCATTTTCATTCATGTAAAAACTTGTATGTAATATTCTTTTATTGGGGCGCTTCCAGGTTGCGGAAGTTGTCACCGTTGATGTATATTATTTACTTTTCCGCACTAGGATAGACCCAAGGAGGAGGGCACAAGTAACCGGGTTCTGGAGTCCAGTGGGAGACCAACTCGAGGAGTCGAGTCCGGGTCTCCTAACTCTAGAATAGGTAGGGTTGCTTGCCGCTCTCGTAGGGGTCTAGGGGTGTGGGTTTGGCTATTCATCACGACCGTGGAATCCGTGTTTTATACTGGCTCGTATTGAAAACACGGACGTCCTAGTATATCCAATATTTCATATATTTCTTCTGCTGCGATATCTGTGATGAGATCATGTGATGTTTCTATGATGGATATAGTATATAGTATATATGATATATTATATAGACGTTACTTATGTTTTGCACTCGCGCTAGCCCTGCCCCGCTCTGCCGTTAGTTACCTAACCTAACGGTGCACGAGGGGACATCGAGGCGAATGCGGATGGCATAAGTGTACGTCGTATTTATCTGTGATGTTTAGGTACATAATTGATGGGACTTCATTAATGTGATTAATGAAATAAAAGAAACCTAAGATGTTGTAGAATCGAATTTCAAAATAAAAACAGGTAGCTACAGTTCTTGCTTTGCACAGCGGTATATATGATATATCCTGCACCTTATTCGATGAGGAAAGGACCGAGATCCCTTCACCGGGAGTGACTCCTTTTGCAATAACTGGCAGATGCTACACACTCGGTTTGTCTTTTGATTGCTTTTAAGAGTTTTTGCTTTGCACAGTGATATATATGATATATCCCGCACCTCATTCGACGAGGAAAGGACCGACGATCCCCTCACCGGGAGTGACTCCTTTAGCTAAACTAGAAAAGCCTCAAAAGCACTCCATTTTAAAATCATTTGATTCTACAACGATATCAAGTTCATTACGCAATAGGTTTTCAGAAAAACCTGTCGTAGCCCTCCGTCATTTCAGATAAGTAGTAGTTAGTATTCGTGCTACGTTTGTTGGCCTGCGTCAAGGCGTAGTGTGCGGTAGCTAACTGGTGCTTATCTGCATAAGCATATGATGTGATTGGATTAGGGTAGTCGTGCGACTTTGTTGGCCTGCGTCAAGGGTCGTGCGGGTGGGTTTAATTCAATCAGGAAATGACGGGTTGAACTTGATTAGCAGACTATGGTTTGTTGGCCTGCGTCAAGGTCATAGGACGCTAGGGGCAAAATATTATCGGGAATTTCAAGTGTTGAAATTTGCAATGAGATTGCATACCTTCTATGAGATAGTTGGATCCCGATACCCGCTGCGAGTAAGAGTTACTCCTGGGAGAGTTTTATACATTACAATTAGCCGATCAAGTAGGTGTCTAGAAAGGTGTTAACGAGGTTACGCCTCTGGGAAAATGAGGTTTACATTAATTAGGTTCGTGCGAAAGCACGGGGGACCTCCCTCAAAGTACCGACACTGGACTGGCTGAAAGATTGGCGAACTTGTAGTGTGTAATTAATCCCGGCTAGTCTTTCCTTTTAGGGTTTGAAGGAAGATTTGATAAAAAGCAGTGGGAGCCATCCTGATTAGATAAAATAATAACCAATCTATTCTTGACAGAGCGCACGCTGAGTGTTTTCTTCTCTCTCTCTCCAGGTAGCGACCATATCACGCCTTAATCAAGATAATAATACGGATTATTGACCGAACCCGCTTGTTATACTGAGCTGGGGAACGTTGGTCCCGCTCCAACTTATAATTGTTATAAGACAGAGCAGGAAATAGGGGATTACCAGAATTCCCGTGCCGCCCAAACGAAGAGAGTGCATGCTGATGCATCATCTTCGGGTGTGTTCATTATACAGAACTGTTTCTCAGTATCCTTTACGTCCTGGGTATGTAATACCAGATCAGGATCCCAGATATGTAATCTGTTACATAGGGCTATAGATAGGTATAGAACTGAGAACGGGTGATAAGTTTCATGAGGCAGAAAACGGGGCAAATGTTGCAGCCAAGTCTGTTGGTCACTGTCACCCTGTATTACCGATACATTGATTCTGAACGAATGTTGTTAGATACCGAACCTGATATACAAAATCATATCAGTCTCTTTATTAGTAAAGAAAGGATATAATTTTGTATTGTTGGATAATGTTTTGAACATTTCCTATATCAAAAGTTGATCAGTTCAGGCACGTTATCTAAAAGCGTTGATGTTCTAAATCAAACTACAGTTCTTTGTATATGGAACACACATAAGTGGAAGAGTTCAGAAATGAACGAATCCTTCTTGAGGTATTGTAGACTAGGTCGTATCAATGCGACCCGACTGGCTAGAGTTATATATAGATGCATATTTAAATCAGTTTGAATTTACATCTTGTGAAACTCGCCAGTCATGTCACAAAGATAAGATGACCATAGCTCCGTTTACTGGAAACAGAGAAAGAGTTAGTAAACTCTTGGGATGATACATGTTGATGTATGTAAGGTCCCCTGTCTACACATGCCAGGACTGGTTCTTTATACTTCATTACGTTCTCTGATGATCTCTTTAGATTCAGACATATGTTCTTGTTGAAACACAAGTCCGAACCTTTTGAGATATTCACAGAATATAAGTTAGAAGTAGAAAACCAAAATAAGGGTATAAGTATTATGTCCTTTGATGCGATCAGGGAGGAGAATACTTGAGGACGAAATTCCTGGACTATTCTAAAGGAGAATGAGATTCTCTCTCGGCATTACTCCTCCGTATACACCATAGCACGATGGTATATCGGGGTGGAGCAATCACACCCTATATGATATGGTGTGCTCTATGATGAGTATTACTGAGTTACCTTTTTCCTTTTGGGTGTTATGCACTTACGAAGTTGCATACCTATTGAATACGATTCTGATCAAATCAGTTGCCTACCACTTCATATGTGATATGGAAAGGGAAGAGCCCATGTCTTAAGCTAGTTAAGATTTGGGGTTGTCCGGCTTATGTCTAAAAGCAAAATCCGGACAAACTCGAGGCAAGATCTGTAATGTAGAACTGGAAATGTTCCAGCTATACAAATTGCAGCTCATGATTCGATAGAACCAAAGGATTCAGTAGACTCCAACGAACCTCAGCCTCTCCGCCGATCTAGTAGGGTTCCTCACCCACCTGAGAGATACTTCGGTTTCTCTATGACAGTGGGAGCGAGGATTACATCATGAGATGATGACCCAACTAGTTTCGAGCTAGCCATCAAGAGTAAGACTCTGTAAGAATGGCTGGATGCTTAGCGATCTGAGATGGAATCCTTATACACCAACAAAGTATGGACTTTAGTTGCTATATCTGAAGGGTTGAATCCCCATCAGGAGCAAGTATATCTTGAGAAGATTACTTGGTGTACATGGAAAAGTTGAGACTTTCAAAGCTAGACTTGTTAAAGGTTTTCGTCATCGACCAGGCGTGGATAATGATAAAACCTTTTCCAATATCTATGCTTAAGTCCATCCAGATCCTACTTGTCACGGCTACATACCATGACTGCGATATCTGGTGGTTGGGTGTCTTGACTGCTTTTCTAAATGATGATTTAGAAGAAAGCGTCTATAAGTACACAGCCAGAAGGCTTCGTAGACAGTGGGAGCAGCAGAAACGTGTGCAAGATGTTTTATATGATAAAGCAGGCATCGCGGAGTTGGAACATCTGTTTTGATGAATTAGTCAAAGAAGTTGACATCATCAAAATGGTAGATGAACCTTGTATAAACAAGAAGGTAGTAGGGAGTATGGTGACTATCCTCGTAGAGTACGTGGATGACATACTCTTGATAAGAAAGGAGTTTCTTATGCTACGCTCGATCAATCTCCGTTTATCACAATGATTCTCCATATAGGATCATAATGATACCTACTAACTCCTGGATTTTGGATCTATGAGATAGATCTAAATGGATGTTAGGATTCTCACTAGTTGTAGTGAGATGGTATCAATCGATCCTGGGGAGAATCACTGGAAGGGTTCCAGGGTGATAAGGACGACTGAATGTCAGTCGCAGGCATTGTCTTTACCCTCAGTAAAGGGACGGTATGTTGGAAGAGTTCCAAGCTAGATACCGTGATATACTAGACGATAAATGCAGGATACATCGCTACTTAAGATGCTACCAAAGAGGCTGTTTGGGTGTATATTGGTTCATGAGATGAACTATGTTCCTACCATTGTGAGACAATGGAGTTGTGGCTTATGCCAAGGAACGCCGGTCCCATCAGTGATCCAGACTTATTCTAAGGCAGTATCACCTGATCATGGAGATGGTTGATCTCCAGGGTGATCGAGGTTTGGAGAGTAGACTAAGAGGACAACACAGCGGATCCACTCACAAAGGCCTGTTCCCAGAGAGAGACTTTTATGGGATGGTTGAGTATGAGATACTTCAAACCACTGCTACAGATGGCCCTAGTGCAAGTGGGAGATTGTTAGTTATATGTATGCCCTAGAGGCCATTACTGTACATAGGATGTATATTGTAGTGGATGCTGGGACATATATAGGGAGGACTTTCTTGCTCGACATGATAGTATGCTATCTGGTTGAACTTTACCTTAACGTGTATGCTGATTGTCTCTCTGTTACATGTTGGTAAAGCCCTTAGGATCTGTACTTGACTACCTGGACTATGATGCGGATCATACTAGTGGGGACATGGTAGTCCATAAGTACATCCTTCACAGTCCCTAGTCGTGGGTGTATCGAGACGGGGCATCGATATACCAGAGTAGACTAGCGTGTACCTTCTCGACCCATACAGATGGGCGATGGATGATCCCATATCCATTGGTGTTTGACATCAGAGATGATATACGGGTGCTCAGTAGAGACTGGGTACACTGGACGGACTCGCCGAGAACTCCCAGATGGTATTATACCTCACGTCAGAAGGCAGTTCTCTGGTGACACTGGTACAGAGTAGTCTGTTGACCCGAGATCGTCATAGAGTGTTGTGTGGTTCCCACTGTGCTTTGATTTCCATCTTACCACGTCCAAGAGGGCGTGCAAAACGGTGGTTTTTGGGTACAGTCCCGAGTCACATGGAGGCAATGAGCGATAGGAGGGGATTCGTCTCTCCCGGTATAGGGGGTTGATGTTGCGCTGTGTTCGATTGGCTATAACAGGAAATCCCTGGCCAGGGTTGCTGAGATTTACTGGTAAGTGTTACCAGTAGTTTCTCGAACAGTTATAGACCTCATATCGACACGACTTATCGAGCTATTGGGGTCTGACGTTTACCACCCCTAGGCGAGATATGCGACATATCAGACGATCAGACCGGACTGTACGGTAGTGTTACTGGTCGGATTCACTGGAGTGTGAGCGGGCTTGCTCGTCGATCTTCAGATCGCTCAATACCCGGGTGGCCGTTACGTTTAGCAGACCGCTTGCGGCTTGTGGGTGTTTGATATGATCATCATCTGCTGCCGGCGTATTGACGAGTCTTTAGAGTCCTACACAGAGGTTTCCTGGCTCAAGCGAAACGAAATAGGAGCGCATATGAGATATGTGCGGGACCGAGAATAATGCGTGTATGTGATACCGTATTCTATTCTCGCGATAAATATATCGAATGGTTGTATGCGATATAACCTAGTTATCGATTCAAGCGTTGATTCGATAAGCCGATATATTGTATACTAGTCGGTTGTGTGCGACATAACCGGGTCATTGAATCAAGTGTTGATTTAATGATTTAATGCGTATTTATATATTTGATATATTACTTTGCATCAACTAGTATCGGTTTACTTAAGATGGATTTTCTCACTCGGATGGGCGCATTGTATATGCGATATAATTTTGTGCACTTGCTTGTATCATGTTTGATGATGCATGCTTTTTGGTTAAGTGTAAAGTATTAAACCTTGGTTAATGAAATGGTTAGGGTTTATCATTTAGTTATTCATTTATCTTATTTAGTTATCCATTTATTTTTTGATAAATGAATTAAAGAAAGAGAAAAGGATGGTGGCTTCTTTTGTTGTTTAGTTAAAGCTTCATGAAGCTTTGACTTAGTCCACTATTCTTATCTCATCCTTAACCCTAACCATACCACTCAACCATGATTAATTCTCTACACTAAACCATGGTTCTAAGATGATAAGAATGTATTATTCTTTTCATTTTAGAATTATCTTATCTTATCATTTTTCTTCTTCTTCTTCATCTTCTTCTTTGAAGAAGCTCAAGCTCCATCAATGGTGATTGTTGGAAAAGAGTGAGAAATCCAAAACTAAAGTCTACCCACTTCCTATTTCTTCATCCTCTACCTCTTGCCAAGTAGTAGAGTGTGTTTACTTCACAAGTTTCTTGACTTGGTGAAGTTGTGAGCTTGATCTAGCGATGCCTCGACGTAGATCATCTTCGGCATGGACATCGACGACCTAGCTTGCCCATTCTCCGACGAAGCCGATCCTAGAGCCCGGATTTGACTTGGACAGCGGAGAGGACTTCGTTGCGGAGCTATGGAGGTGAAGCACCGGATCTACAAAGGTTGTATTTCCGCTTTCTCATTAGTTAAGTGTTAACTAGTTCCTTTTCGCCTAGACATCTAGTTATCGATCCGTAGTTTAGGGTTTGTAGGCACCATAATTTTTGAAATTGCCATGGTTGATGGCTTGGGAGACCTCACTAGAGTGCCTAGGAACCCTACAAAATCTTCTCCAATTAACAATTTATTGCAGGCTTCTTTGCAAAAATCGCAGCGCCGCAAAAAAAAAAAGCAAAATAAATTGTGCTTGTTTTTGATTTTGTGGTTGTTTGCATAATTAATACGGACATTAAGGGGCACGGCCAAATCCAGATTAGGTGGGGAGTTCATTACCCTTCCTAAGCCCCAAAAATCACAAACCTGCATCCGCATTACCCTAATTAATTAAAAAATATCTAGAGATGACTCGAAGGACCGTCGCGCTCACTTAGGACAGAAGAAGGCCGTGGTAATTCATTGCTTATACGCGTTTCTTTTTCTGGTGTCTAAGGCAAGTGTGTCGAAGGCTAGTGGTTACTTAATTAGGCCTACTACTTACGTAGTGGAGAACCTCTCACTTACCTGGCACTTACCTGGCCACAGGAGAAACAAAGAGGCAGTGGAGGATTTTATCCTGCGACTTGTCTTTTGGAAGTTAGGAGCGGTCTAGAGCTTTGACCTAGGTGACCATAGATTTTAGGGTTGCTTGTTGTATTTGTTGTGATCGCATCATATTTTCAAAATCCGTATCATTTTTCTAAACAAACACCGCATTCATTTCATCCCCTTAATTTTAAATCACGCTGCCACTTGTACTAACCCCTTTTAGTGCAAGATAGGCTGGACACGGGATTTTAGTGCCCGACTTGTCCGCGTCCCCTCGATCGACTCCGAAGTCGGTATTTCTCCATTTACCTTTCTTTTACCCACCACCACACCCACACCGATGGATCCGTCTCCATTGAACCTCTTTACCGCTGCTCTGCCGCCGTCCGTTGGTGCGCAGAATCCTCCCCGCATCTCTCTCCAAGAGAGGTGGTACCCTTTGCGAGGTCCTCTCTCGACCTGCTTATCCATTCCACCAGCCAGCGGGGGTAACTTTGAGATTAAGCCCCAGTACATCAACCTTCTACCCAAATTCCACGGTCTCGAGACTGAAGACGCGTACGTTTTTATCACCAAATTTGAAAACGTATGCACAATGATGGGTACATCACAACTTTCTGTGGATGCCATGCGTCCACGACTTCTTCCATTTACCTTGTGCGATATAGCCGAGAAGTGGCTGTATAACACCACTGCACATTCCATCACGAATTGGGAAGAATTCGTTGCGGCATTCCTTAAGAAATTCTACCCTATGCAAAAGACAGCTCGAATCCGTAGCGAACTATATCAATTCTCCCAGCTTCCAGCTGAACCATTCTCAAAATGCTTTGAACGATTCAAGGATCTTTTGGTTCAATGCCCACATCACGGCATCCCGAGATGGGATATTTGCCGAATCATATATGAAGGCAGTAACCCTACCACTAAACAAAATCTTGAAAACATGTGTCAAGGCACCTTTATGACCAAGGATGATGGGGAAGCATGGAAATTTTTAGAAGAGTTCGCTGAAAAGTCCTTACAGTGGGAGACTGGAACCCAGCAATCGAGTAGGGGTGGCGTACACCAAATAGACGTGTCCATAGGTGTTCGAGCTGAGATGGCAGCATTGCAATAGAAGGTCGACGCTATGGAACACAAATTCTTAGCAGCCTCCCTAAACCCAATGTCGCTCCCCAAAACTGTTTGTGGGTGCTGTTCTGATCCTTCTCACTTAACGGAAGAATGCCCATTAAACTCTCAGTTTCAAGGTCTCGAGCATACCAATGCCGCATTTCAAAGACCTAGAAACGATCCATATTCTTCCACTTACAATCAGGGTTGGAGGAATCACTCGAATTTTGCCTGGAACCAATCCCAAAACACGGTTCCAAACCCGAATCAATTCCAAAGGGTCCTTCCTCCACAACAGCAACCACTTCTTCTCACTCAGCACCCCTACCAGTCACAAAATTTCCAAAACCAGGTCAACCCTCCTGCACCTTCTAATCCTATGCAGTCGACCTGTTCTGACGAGTTCTCTCAATTCACTCAAACCATGAAATCACTCCTTTCAAATTTCATGGACGTGTCGGCTGAGGTTAGGTCTTCCGTCAGTGATATAAAGAAAAACTCAGCGTCCCAAGCTGAGAGTATCAGAACGATGGAAGCTGAAATTGCACGACTTAAAGCCGAAATGAGTGCGAGAGAAAAAGGGAAACTTCCGTCTCAACCCCTACCGAATCCTGGGCATTACAATGTAAATGTCGTCACAACGTTGAGATCAGGAAGAGTGCTGAATAACCATGTTGGGGAA
The DNA here is from genome assembly GCA_030015575.1 of Agapanthus africanus. Classification (NCBI taxonomy): domain Eukaryota; kingdom Viridiplantae; phylum Streptophyta; class Magnoliopsida; order Asparagales; family Amaryllidaceae; genus Agapanthus; species Agapanthus africanus. The sequence goes on along the minus strand of JASDDO010000029.1, from coordinate 343,937,785 downwards.
GAAGTTGATGATATTGAGAATCCTATCAACTCCCCGGCTGAGACCTTTCCTCACACACACACTTCTACATCTGATTTTTGTTCTTCTACCCCACCGCCTTCTCGCGAGCCTATTCTCCATTTCCCTCTAGGCTCGACACCTCAGCCCACCTCTTCTAGTCTACCACCGACGATCCCCACCTCTATTTTGGGATCAGGTCCATACACACTTCCTTCTCCTATGATGGGCCCAGCGCTTATTGCTAAAGCAGCTTATCCTAATCGGTTAAGGGCTAACAAATCGAGTTCACATATGGAGAAGATTATGGACATGTTTAAGCAAGTTAACATCAACATCCCTCTCCTAGATGCCATCCAACAAGTTCCGTCCTATGCGAAAACTCTTAAGAACTTGTGCACTAGGAAGAGGAAGACTCAAGTGCCCAAGAAGATATTCATGGCAAAAATGGTAGACACGGCTTTCCCCCAACAATTACCGAGGAAACGTAAGGATCCTGGATATCCTACTATTTCCATCTCTATTGGGGAAAAACACATCAACCGTGCTCTACTAGACCTTGGCGCTAGTGTTAACTTGCTTCCATACTCAGTCTATGAGCAACTAGGTATCGGAGAGTTGAAGTCAACCCATTGCACTCTCCAGATGGCTGACCGATCAATCACCAAACCTAGGGGTGAACTGGAGGATGTGTTAATAAAAATCGGGGAATTTATATTCCCTGTGGACTTTATCGTAATTGATACACAGCCTGTAGCGAACCCACGAAATCAAATTCCGGTGATTTTAGGTCGCCCCTTTTTGGCCACTTCCAACGCTATCATCAACTGTCGTAATGGTTCTATGACCCTATCCTTCGGGAATAGGTCAATTGAGCTGAACATTTACAAGTTGGGAAGTGTACCCTCCGAACCTACTGCTCAGATCTGTTCTGTCGACTTAATGGATGTCGACAGCAGCGAATTTGATGATCCTCATGATACTGATCTTGACTCTTTTCATATGATGTTGTTTGACCCTACTATGTATCATACACATACGGACTCTTCCACCGAGATGTCCGGGTCAACAACTAACACCGATTATGAACTGCTTTTAGAGTCTGAAGATCACCCCGCACTTTGTGATGACATTATTCTTCGGGGTATTGACGGAACTATTGAGGAAATCTTCGCTGATGAACTCGTATTTTTGAATAACACGGGTGTTGAGATGAATCATCTCCCAATCAATGAAATTGAACCTCCACCCCTTCTTCTGAACTGTAAAAAGAATGCAAACAATCCATCACATTCACTGCATCGTCTCTCCAAAATGAGACGCACACACATTCTATTCCACCACTTACCCTTTCTCCACTTCTTCTTCCACCAACCCAAGAGCTGCATTGATAAAATTTTTGAATGGTTGGTGTTAGCGTTCGGTCTTTGTAAAGCTTGGCATTGACCACTGCTTTTTGACCCCCTCATGTGATTTTCAAAAGATTAACATTGCATGACTCAAGTTTGGGGGGGGGCATTTTTTCTGGCTCTTGAAAAGAAAATTTTTACAAAAATTTCGAGCCAAAAAAAATAAGTTTGGGGGAGGTTCTTCACTTATATATTTGGCCCCCACTAATAAATTCCTCGCACGCTTACAGGTTTTGTAGATATAGCGGTTGGCAACAGTGAGGACACTGTTGAAAACAAGTTTGGGGGAGGTTTGTGCTTAGTTTTGCATCATGTGCATATCATTTGCATAAGCACAAAACATTTCTTTAAAAACCATAAAAATTTAAAAATTTTCAAAACCCATAAAAATTCCGTGTACATATTTTTGGCTCATCATTTTTTGTAAATAGTTTTTCAAAACCCATAAAAACCCATAAAAATTCAAAAAATTTCAAAATTCAAAAAATTTCAAAACTCATAAAAATTTTCAAAATTTTCTAAATATAAAAATATTTAATATTTATGATAATAAAAGATTAGATAGTGAACAATTACATCCATGAGATTAGAAAAATTTAAGAAAACCAAGAAAATTAGAAGTTTTCTTATACGAACTAGTAATAAGTAGTTATGAGACGTTGTCCCAAGGGTTAGTAAGATGAAGAAAGTCACTAATCTGAGAATAAAAATAAGTCTGAAAAATAGTTTCTATTCTGGAAGCTAAACATTTTGAACGTTGATACCCTGCTATTCGCACTTACACACGTCTTGAAGCCCGGGATAGTAGAGGATACCTTGAAATGCTCGTCTTAAAGCCGATGTATGAAGGAAATAAAAAAAAATGAATGAAGAAAATATAAAGTGGTGAGAAAAATGGACACTGGTTTTGTTATCACCGAGGGAAATAAAAAATATATAGCGAGGGTGCCTCTTCACCTAGTGCTCTAAGGCCAACTGGTCTGGGAGTCACTGCTATGCCTTAGGTGGTTCAAGACGAGGAAAATACACCAAATAAGCAAGCACATGAGTAATCGGTTGGTTAGTACCTCAAGAAGTATTAACAGTCGCATGAAAGTGTGTGAGCACATCTAAATATTCATTAAAAAAAAGTACTGAGGCTGATGGGCAAGAGTATGATAGCTTGAATTGAATTCTCCGGGTGTAGGGATATCCTTTACAGACACACAGGGTTATATGATCGATGTTTGGAAGAAAGATAAGAATGAAGAATAAGACGATGTTTTATTGAGGGAGGACGTGATTTCTGACATCTTTTCATGACTATTAAGATAGGGCTCATGACAACCGAAAAGCTAGCTTAGTTGGAAACCCTAATTTTCAAGGCTTTTCTTTTACAATTCTTTTCTTTAAATGTAATATTCATGATCTTCCTTTTATTATTGGATTTTGTGGGTGCAATCCGCTGAAAACCCTCAGGAGACAACACTCCTCCTACTAGGGACACCTAGAGGTTTAAAGGCTTGTTGCACGTGCTCAGTGCAATCGTGTTGCCTACGAAAGTGTGCTTTTCTCTTTCTTTATTTTCTCCTTCTCTTTTTAATAAAACAGTTCGATCGAGACGATCGAAAATAAGTTTGGGGGAATTTTATCAGTCGAAAATACTGCATTTCTAACACGGCAATTTCCCTACCCTTTTGCATTCATGTAAAGGTATCCGGTATTCATATCGCACATATTAGCAAAATACATGTAAAATACTGGATTACTTGTACTCTATACTAAAACCGGCACTTTTAGGGAAATTGTGTATTTTTCAGGGCATCGCATCACCCTTGTATTGCGCAACTCTTATCTTGGGGTCCAATGCAGGAAATTCCAGAAGCAGAGGCCAAATTGGGAAAAGAGCTGATAAAAGATACGCCAACTCAAAGGCTAAAGATCTAGTAGCAATAAAGAAGGCCAAACAAAATTCAACATATCAGAACAAGGCCCATATGTCAGCCCAAGTCAGCATAAAAAAACACAAGCTCCAAGGCCACTAAAGGACCGCGGATCCGCGGCCCAAACCCCCTTGGCGCCGCGGATCCGCGGCCTTATTAAGAGATCAAAGCGCCCAATTTTGTCACGTGCCTATTTGTAACGGCCAAAGCTTCCAGAAGGCCCCAGAAGCTCCACGTGGCACATCTAGAAAGCTCGGCTTAACAAACTATTTCTAGAAGGATCTCTTAACAAACTTTTGGAGGGAAATTCAAATTTTGTGCTAACTAACTTGTGGAGGGAAAATTCAAATTTCAATCCTAGATCTAGAATTTTGAGGTCTATATAAGAGAGCCTAAATCTAGGGTAAAGGTTGTTTAAGAATCACCATCATCTTCAACCCACAAGTTGAGTGACACAACTTGTGCCTCAAATTCAAACCTCAATTCAAAATCAAGATCAAGATCCCGAGAGCAATTCAAGCAAGAGAGCCTTCAACCTTTAGAAGCAACGCCGGATTCCAACGGAGCAAGAGATCCACGCCGATCCGCGACTCAAGGTGCCGAGCGAAGCCGAAATCGACGATCTAGTTCCATCCTTTTGTAAATTCAAGAGAGTTGTAACGAAATTTGTCGATAAATAAAGGTGAATTTTCTTTATTCTTGCTTATCTTTTAATTCAAGCATAATGATTAGATCTCAATTTGTGATTGTGTTTGTGATCATGATGTTTGAGTAATCTCCGCTCGTGTAGGAGTTGTGACGATCTTTAGATGATGATGATTTAGATATTTTTACAATTCTTAAATCCTATAATGTTTGGAAATTCTAGTGAATCAAATGATTAATAACCTAGTTTCGAGATGATGCTTTCTTGATCGTGTTCACTCGAAAGTAGGGAACAACTATTGACCATTTGATTAACTAGAAGCTAGAATTTGAATGCGATCCATCGAAAAGACAAAGGATGAGTTGCGAAATCCCTAATTTTCTCGCACGATCCTTAAATCTCGATGAATTTGCATCGATCTAGTATCAATTCGTTAATGGATAAGAATGAGTAATCATTAGATCTCATGACATCTATAGATCCGATCTACTCCTACGAGCCATATTTCTAATCTTGATTGTTGGTTGGAAATTATCACACATCTCAATTCTTGTTTTTAATGTTTCTTTTAGATCTAGATTTTTCTTATTTCTTGATCTTCAAATGCAAATCATGAATTGTTTTCTTTTCTTTTTCTTAAAGTTTCAACTCATCTAATTCGAAAGACGAACGATTACACATTCCCTGTGGACGCTCCGCACTTACTAACGTGCTACATCCGACACCGTTATTGATTGCGGTCAAAATATTTTTGGTTGTGATTTCTAAATACTATTTTCCAACAACTACACAATCGGAAAATATTAATTCAATCATGTGCATACCTTCTGGAGTGTGATAACGTGAGCGGATTCCGTCACGTTATCATGCGATGATAGTTGGATCCCGATTCCCACTGATGAGTTGGTTTACTCCTCGGGTGATCCCGACTAATTCTTCTTTCAGGTTTGGGGAAGAATTTGACGTTACAGTAGGAGGTTTCCTGATTAGATAAAGTGATAACCTTTCTGATCTAGGTTAGAGTGCATGCTGAGTGTTTCTTTTCTCTCTCTCTTTGGCAGCGACCATGACCCGACCCTAGACTATGACTCAGTGACCAAGTTGACCGAACCTTCTTATAAGACTGGCTTTTGGATTGTCAGAGTTGCATACCTTATTGCCAATCCTACTTTTACCCTTTTCTCCAGGACACCCCGTATTACTACGAACGTCCACTTCCATTGGAAAAAACCATCGTATAGTTATATACGGACTCGAAGGGATTTATTCGAGGATGGTTTCCGGTTCTGGAGAAAACGAATAGGACTATTCAGTTGTCTTTTCCTTTTACCTTCTCTCAGGTTGCGAGTACTCCTTGGTTTAGGAGATAGTACACCTATTACGCAAATTGGATAGTCTTCTTCCAAACCTTAGGCTGGTGCCGAACGGTGGGGAATGAAGAAAACCAATTAGCATAACGATGGTGTACAGAAGGTATTAAGTAAAGACATATCAAGGGATTAGTAAGAGGGCAAAGTAAATTGCGACTGCTATTCACGACCGAACCAAGTATTTCCTTACCACTCCCACTTCACCTTTGTATTTCTCCAGGACACTCCGTATCACTACGAAGATCCACAGTTTATTTGGATACTCCATCATATGGTTATATACGAACTCGAAAGGAACTTGTTCCAGTTCGGGGATGGATTCTGGTTCAGGAGAAATAGGAATAAGGTTTATTCGGTTGTTTTTTATCTTCACCTTCTCTCGCATTGCGAGTGCTCCTAGGATTAGGACAGTACACCCATTATGCATATTGGATAGTCTTCTTCCAAACCATAGGCTGGTGCCGAACGGTAGGGAAGGAAGAAAACCATTTGGCCTAAAGGGGTGTGCAGAAGGTAATGACTAAAGACATATAAAGGGATTTGGAGAGATGACAAAGAAATATACGGTTACAGTTGTGAATCTGGATAATGGAAGAGGCATTACTAGGAATACCGGGATACCCCATCGAAACATTTCAATGTTTCATTTTCACTGTGTACTGTTAAAAGAAAACTGATTTCCTAATTAGACACTTGCTCCAGGGTATGTATTTACCAGGTTTGATTCTCACATATGTATGGTTTTACAGATGATGAGTGGGAGTAAGTTATTGGGAATTAGGTGATCATCCTCATTATATCGGGATTCATTGTAATTGGTGATATTTGTGGAAGTCACCTGGGTTGTTCGCCGGACGGCAAATATTTGGTTTTGAATATCCGTTGTTATGCACCAATTTCAAATTGATATATCTATACGTCTATTTTTTATAGAGTGAGATATACCTTTTTGAAATTATGTCTATGACATTTACATATATCAGTGGATGGTTAGGTAAGGAGTATTAAACAGCGGTGTAATTCTTCATAACCATAGTACAGTTTTCAACCTACGACATACAGGGAATGAGTTGTTAGACTCAGGGGACTTATACAAAGTATTGTATGTTGTCCAGTGTCCATTAGGACAAAGGGGTTGGCACCCGTACTGTATTCTATATTACTTGTAACTTCTCTAGTTCTTAGACATGTGTTTCGTGGAAATACAAGGTCCAAGTTTTGAGAAGTTATAGGTATATGAATAAAGTAGAGAACCAGGTATTGCAAGTATCGGGATTCTTCAAGGTGATCGAGGATGTAGATACTTGTGTATGGTATTCAGTTGATAGTAATGATTAAGAGAACTTGCTTCTCTTTCAGGTTACTCACAATTGGAAGTACTCCTAAGCTGAGTAACGCTGATCGGCCTCTTTCCATTTACTTGACATGCACTGGAGACAGCTGCATGATTTGAATCTGGTTCAATTAAATCTGTGCCTCTGTCTCTATATTGGATATAGAACAGTTCATATCTTGACATTGTTAAGATACGGGGAGTTGTCCGGCTTATGCTTAAAACCAGACTCCGGATAACTCAAGGCACGTTTCTGTAATGGCTGTTTGTGGGTTGACCCGGGTTATGACGAGGGTTGATTTTCTACCATCTGGAAGATCAATAGTGATATTGTTCTTGACTCGCCATAGTTTTCATAAAAATGGATTTTTTCAGAAAATAGTAGTGGGAGTATGGTAGAACTGGAAGTGATTCCAGAACTGCAAACGATTACTGAAGATTTGATAAGAACCTAAAGATTCAATCTGGTTTGACATTCCATTGGCCACTCCGCAGATATGGTGGGTAACCTCAGGCACCCGAGAGGTACTCCAGTAGCCTCAAGGACGGTGACAGGGAGGTTCTTGTTTACCTAGACTTGCTATTGCTGTTGTTCCAGACTGTGGGACCCGGCAGGAGAATGAGTATAGCGTCGTTCTAAACTAGCTTTAGAAGTGCACGTGTATATGACTCTGCCAGAGGGTTGTCGTGGTCAGTGGGAGCAGCGGAAGCATGGTGGACAAGTGGCTTATGTCTATTTATAGACTAAAGCAAATATAGCGGAGAAAGATCATCCATTTCTGATGTGACAGTCATAGGTTTGACTTCATCAGAATAGGGGACGGATCTGTTAAGAAGGTAGTAGGGTGTGATGTCCTGGTATTTGGATGACATACACAGAGTAGTAAGTGATATTCCTATACTACGATCGGTTATACTTTGGTTGTCACACAGTGTTTTCTCCAGATAGGATATTGATCCAATCCTGGAGAAACATTCGGAGGCAGTTTTAAAACATAAGTTGATGTTCTAGGAAAATGATAACGGCAGCCTCCTTTGGGAGACGGTTATCATTCCAGGCTTCCAAGGTGACCTGGATGACAGAGTAGCTATCAGAGTTATAGTTTTCCCTCTGACGAGGGGCAGTAGTTTGGACAGGAGGTCCAGGAGGATACTGAGGGAGGCATGGCGCAGGATACTGATTAAGTTCAGTTGACGATACAGTCTAAGAAGTTTGGATTTGGAGTTTATTTATGAGCTAGGTCCCATCAGACATCCAGACATATTCTAAGACAGGTATTGATCATTTCGGGAGATGGGTTTTTCCGCGAACTTGAGTTAAAGAGAGACATAGAAAGAAACATCACAGCGGATCCACTCACTGAGGCTATTCCTCGAACGCAATAGTTTCGCAAACGAGCTTTGTGAGACTAACTAGTAGAGGAGTTGGGTGTTCGGTATCACACGGGCTGTGAGTATGCGACATCGCAATAATTAGCCTTGAGTACAAGTGGGAGATTATTGGAGATAGTGCCCTCAGAGTTAATTATTGGATCACAGGCACGTGATTGCAATGATTGATGGAGGACCTATCCCGGTAGGACAGTCTTACTCAAGATGATAGTATGCTATCTGATTTTTCTTTATCATCGTGTACTGCTTTAGGTGACCATATAGGTCACTATTGCACGTTGATAGAGCCCCAAGGATTCTTGCTTGACTACCAGCAGTATGAAGGCGATCATATACGTGGGAGCTGGGGTCTATAAGCACATCCTTAAAAGGTCTCCAGTCGTGGGAGTTTCGAGACAGGGCATCGATACTCCAGAGTAGATAGTGTATACAGTCGAGACCCCAACGAGGGGCGGTGGCCGGTCTCACAAGCCAATGGTGTCAGTTGGTTCACCTAAGATGTATACAGGTGCTCATTGGGTTATGAGTACACCGGACAGGACTCGCCGGGAATATGCTAGTTGGGATTATACCAGACGTCAGATAGCAGTTCCCTGGTGACATGTGTACGTGTTAGTTCATCGACCTGAGATCATCATTTGTCTCGTGTGAGTTCCTACTGTGCTTTGATTACTACCCTACCACGCTCAAAGGAGACGTGCAAACAGGTTTTAGTTGGGTATAGTCCCGAGCCACATAGAGGCGGTGAGCGGATCTGCAGGGGTTCGTCTCTCCCGGTATTGGGAGTGAGGTCGCGCTGTTTCTAGGAGAGCCAGTACATGAATGTCCTTGGGCAAGGCAGGAGATTTACTGGTAGGTATTCCAGTAGTATCTCAGGGTGTTCTGGGCTACTCTCCGACACGACTTGTACCGCTTTTGGGGGTCTGACTTTTACCAACCCCCTAGGCCCGCCATGCGATGCTCATAGATGAACGGACCGGACTGTATGGATATTGTCACTGACAGGCTCAGTAGGGTGTCAGGATGAGTTCGCTCATCGACGTCCCTTTTGGTCAATACCTGGTAGCCCGTCACGTATTGGCTAATACCTCTGACGTGCTAGTGGTTAAATCCACAGCCAAAGTATTGACGAGTCTTTAGAGTTCCCCACAGACCAGTTTCTCAAGTTTCTAGCAAAACGCTGTAGAGGCTGTATGGAGATATGGCAGGGTTCGATCATGTACGTGCGGTATTGCACGGATCATGATCGGACGGATAATACTAGCGGGCTTTGGTTTAAGCCGGATCCTAGTATTGTACAGTGTAGATTTTGTCTTTTTGCATTTGTATTCGGTCGCAATACAAATGCGGGTATGTATATACAGTCACGGGGTTTTCCTGTAATTTATTACGGGATCAGTTTTCTGAAGTTGCCAGTTTGCTTTCCGTTCCGGCCAGTTTTCCTTTGTTCCTTCACGGACGGACTTTTCTGATGGAGGGGCTAATTTGCAAGTTTGCAAATTAGCTTTTGTGGAGGGTTTTGTTGTGATATGAAAGATTATGATAGCATCTTTTCTTTTCATGCATCATTTCTTTACATTAAATGAGATTAGAAAGGATTAGAAGTTGATATGATATTGTTATTATCACTTTTGGATGTGGTCACCCTTTTGCTTTTACTACTCTCACCTCCCTTCATGTTTTCATTCTCTCCACCATATTTCCTAGAAGAGGGCCGGCCACAATTTGGGTGAGGGAGGGGTTCATTTTTGATGAGGGAAATTTGATCATCTCATTTTTGCATGCTACACAAATTCATCAATCTCACTCCAAAGTCCATTGCTCATTCGTCCATCACCAAGGCAACTTCACAACCCCAATTGAGACATAAGATTCTACACTTCATCTACAGCATTCCTTGGGCACGTCGGCTCACCAACTTCGTGCTCGAGTTTCCTCGGTCCAGAGGTGGGAGCCCGTAAAAGAACCCGGCGATGTGGTGCCCGTTCCGATGAGGAGATGAAGACCGGAGGTTCCGCGAGGAGATCGGAGTGGAGGCGAAGACCGAAGGACACGGATCACTTGGTATAGCTTCTCTACTCCTTTTTCTAGTTTGCTAGAGTCAGGTTAATGGCCCGATCCGGGTTTTTAGTGCGCGGTGGTGCCGGTTTCTAGTTTTTAGAAAAGTTTCGTTTCCGCATTCCGGCGTCGGATTGACGGCCGAGGCGCCGCCGTGCACTTACAAACACAATCTCCTAACTATTAACTACTGTAATTAGCTAGCATTTTTCTTAGTTCCTAGGTTTCTTTTTACTGATTTGTGAATAAAAGCTCACCATATATGTCTAAGTCTAGCAACCGGAGACAGGGGCAACGATAAGGACATCATCAAGAATAAGTTTCGGGGTGATAATGGAGGTAGTCTCTTGTATATATCATGTAGTTATATTTGTATATTTCCTGCATTTCAGTACTTCCATTCCTGTATTTTCCCATTTATTTTGCATGTTTAATTTCTGCAATGCATAATGTTTAAATTCTGCAGTGCATTGATATTAAAAAAATCAAAAAAAAAATCACAAAACCTTAAGACCCATAAAATTTTGAATTTTTTTTCCAAAAACATAAAAACTTTGTCATCAATTTAGCTAGGGGGGAAACTTAGACTCAAAGTCCGATGGTTAAGATTGATAGGTTAGAAATAACTAGATCCTAGGATTAGAAATTGAAAACCCGAAAAATAACCCTCCTTTGAGTTTAACCGTAGCAAATATACATCTTTATATCACACTGCACGTGTCATGTGTTTTGAAAATTAGATGACAAGTTTGAAATGTTTAAAAATGTGTTAAATGAGAATCTTTTTAAGATCAAACAAATTTGTTTAAAAAAAGTAATATCGAGTATGATTCTCGAGTAAATTTGATATGAAGGGAAAGTATTGAAATTTTTAATGGATGCTAAGTTTGAAAGATAACACATCTTGAGCTTGAGTGGAGTGATTACACATCTTATCCACGAACACGTCTTGGGAAGAAAGAATAACTGGAAATGTCTCCGTTAGTTTTCCCATTAAGATTTTTCACACATAAAAATAAGTCGTTGTTTTGTGGCCTTGGTGACTTGAGCAATTAAGTCCTAGAGATGTCTCTACACCTAATGTCTTAAAGACATCTGGTTTGGGAGTTATTGACCCAAAGCTCATTAAGAAACCTGAAATTCTAATAAAACAAGCTAAGTAAGGTTTCTCTTCGAGTTAAAATTTCTCACGGTTCTTTGTGGGATAATAATCTTGGCTAGGGATGAGTTTCGAGTAAAAATATATATAAAATTTTTGAAAGGGAATTTAACGGAGATATGAAGGTTACAAAATTAAAAGACTATTGCTCAATTACGAAGGTGTGTGAATAAAAACAGGTGAGAGGTGAAGTGAAGAAATAGACTAAGTTTTTTGTTAAAGATGATAGAAATCCTAGATTTGAGACCACACTGTAGAATAAATACTCGAGAAAATCTTATGACTTTACAAACCAGCGAGATACTTTTGAAGTTTTTTCTGGTCTTTATTAGAGGTATTATAACTTTTAATTAAAGTTTTTGAAACAAAACGACGCTATTGCATGAGCACGTAAAGATATAAAGGAGCTTAAGTTAAATAAAGAAGTGAGATGCGAAAAATAAGAGTTGAATATTTCTAATTTAGAGTAATAGAAATTCTAGCTTAGATATTGAAGCTTAGGATTTGAGTTGACGGTTAACTTACGAATCTATCTTCACGGGATTTTGTGGGTGTAATCCGCTAAAAACCCTCAGGAAAAAAACACTCCTCCTCTAAGGCTGGGTTTAACGGCTTGTTGCACTTGCTCAGTGCAATCGCGATTCCTGTGAAAGTGAGATTAAGATTTTGAAAATAAAATGGATTTTCTCGAGGACGAGCAAATGATAAGTTTGGGGGTATTTGTTCATCATGACTAATTGCATTTAATACCGGCCATTCTATATCATTTTGTTAATAAACAAGTGCTATTAATCCATGACTACTACATAAGTACAGGTTCTAGGTTTTCAAGGCAATAAAGTCAAAATTTTGGATATTCGGTACAATTACATCAATTTTAGGCTAAAACTGTAACCAGGCGAACAGCTGACCAAGAGACAGATACACGCAAGAAAATTTATCATTTGTGTGCCACACATGCGCAAGTGGGTAGCAAATGAGAAGCTAAGGAGGCTGCACAAGTCTTTTTATTGGAACACAATGACTAGAATAAAAAAGTTTTCATGTGATATGAGAAAATAATTGAAAAAGTAAAGTCACAATCTGGACTTTAAACATCAGAGTGCATACAAGGTAATTTAGAAGAAAAGAAATATGCCAAAAATCAAGTTTTAATGATAGAAGATCAAGGTAAGAATTAAGCGCTCCAACTCATCATTTTGGCTACCCAAACTTCCCCCAGGCCGGCCCCAACTTGGCCAAATTGGCTTGAGCTTTTTCTGTGCTTCCACCACTGTCTAATCAAGCCACTTGGATTTGAAATCTTTGCTTTTACAAAGCCTATAAATAGCATATCTCTGGATAGCATTAGGGGTTAGTTTTTGAGTGATTTTTGGAGTGTGTAATGTATGATTGCTTCTTCTTCTTCCCTTTTGAAGTTTTCATTTGAGAGCTCCATTAAAGAGGTTGAAGTTGTAATCTATATTGTAGCCCAAATCCCACCATGTGTTAATAATACTTGAACTCTTTGTTTAGCTCCTTTGTTTATTTTTTTTGCTCAGTCTTTATGTCATGCTCTTTATTTCTCTTTTGTTATTTTGTTATGATGATTGAGTAGTTCTTGGCTATGGTGAAAATTTGGAATGGTGATGAATGGCAAAACCTTCCATCATTCTCTTTTGGTTATGTTTTGTGCTCAATTTGATTATAATTTTAAGATTATTTAATGGTTATTGTTTGATAGGGTATGTAGCTTTCATTTGTTACCTTTAGCATATACCCTATTCTCTTAATACATCCATTAAGTAATGCTAAAGTTAGAATCGATACTTAGGGTTAAACTTGCTAAGTTCTTTATATAGGGAATGTTGCTTGATGGTTGGATTGACACCCTTTCTTAAGCATGTATCCTATACTATCATCACTCACTTAGCAAGTTTAATGTTAAGCCACTTGCTAGATGCTTCATTTCATCCCCGCGTTGTGATTTCGTTTTCTTGATGGTTTATGCTTCGAGATCCACTTGAAGAGCCATGCTTCATAATCTGATATAACAAGAGGAGGAAACAACCATGATTAAGAGAGAGGAGAAGTTAGTTCCACCATTCACTCATCCGAACTGGAGACACGACCGCTTTTATCATATCTATAATTTCGAATTTTTTAATTAGTGACACAACAAACCAAACCGATATTCTTTTCTTTGAACTTTTAATAGCAACACTTAATCACCAATTCCCTATAGATCGACCCGTAATTCTCGGTTAGTTACAATGAGCCATGCACTTGCGGTATTTTATAAATTGAGAATCGATTGTGCGATGCTAATCCATGAACTTCGAATATGACTTGAACTATTGATTTGCACGATCGGATTTTCTCGAACACCTGACTAGGCCTAAGGCCCATCATATCTTTACTCGCACCTATACCGCCTTGATAAGGGACCCGTATCCCCATATATGGCAGGAAATCTAATAAGAAGTTATCGAATACAATATTCCTAGAACCCAAAGATATGTAAGAGATCTTCGATTAATCTCCCCAATCAATTAGGGACTCTCTAAATGCACCTATATAAGACGATGCTTCTTGAAAGTAAGGTACACTCTTTCATCGCTAAAAACCGAGTTCTTAAAACGGCAACTGACTTAAGCATTAGAGTAGGTCCCCGTAGAATCATCTCCCGGCATGGTTTGTTTTGCTTATCCATAGATGCGACAGTCTACTGCCTTTTTCAATTCCCACGCATACAAATTTATTAGAGCTCAGAGGTACGTATTCCATGCTGCAACCATTTGATTGTAAAAAATAAATGGGTTTGGGTTTAAAACATGTTACTCTGGACCCGACCCTACATTATGACAGTCTTATGACAGTGTGCTCGTCCTATCTCTGTGAATCTTGCAAATCCAACTCAATTGAAGTACACTTTCTATTCGGTTGATTTTCATTGTTATTTGCATTTGTAATCTTATCTACATCTTTCAATGTGGACTCTTCATAAAAGATAACGTCCCTCAGAACAAACATCTTTTTTGGCTTTGGATTGCATAACTTGTAGCCTGTAACTTCTTTACGTACCTAATAAAGATGCATTACTTTGTCTTTGACTCCAATTTATTACTGATTTCCATCTAGTATTGAAAATGCATGGCATCCAAACACTCTCAATGAATCACAACTATGAACTCTCTTTTCTATAACTTCTCTGGGATATGAAAATATATGGTTTTGGACAATAACTGAATAACCCAATAGCATGCATGACTAAGTGCCTTACCTTAAAACTCTTATATTAATCTGGATTTTGATCTCATACTACGAGTTATCTCCAATATTAGTGTCATGTTCATGCATTCTGTCGTCCCATTCTACTCAAGCCTTACCGACACTGTAAACTTTCTTTGTATGCTCTGATGCTTATAGTATTAAAAGAAATCTATGAAGGTAATGTTAGATATGTATAAACCCTAGAGGCCATTGTTGCACATATGATGTATATTATAGTGGATGCTTGGATATATATAGAGAGGACTTTCTTGCTCGACATGATAGTATGCTATCTGGTTTCACTTTGTCTTAACATGTTGACTTGTATTGGTTTACTTTCTTACTCTCACATGTTGATAAAGCCCTTGGGATATGTACTTGACTACTAGGACTATGATACTGATCATACTAGTGGGGCCAGGGTAGTCAACGAGTACATCCTATAATTGTTCCTAGTCGAGGGTGTATCGAGACAGGGCATCAATACTTCAGAGTAGACTAGCGTATACGCATCTTGACCCATATGATGAGCGATGGATGATCCCATATCCATTGGTGTTTGACATCGAAGATGGTGTACGAGTGCTCAGTGGAGACTGGGTATACTGCACGGACTCGCCGAGAACTCCTAAATGTTATTATACCTATCGTCAGATAGCAGTTCTCTGGTGACACTGGTTTAGGTTAGTCTGTAGACCTGAGATCATCATAGAGTCTTGTGTGATTCCCACTGTGCTTTGATTTCCACCATACCACGTTCATGAGAATGTGCAAAATGGTGGCTTTTGGGTACAGTCCCGAATCACATGGAGGCAATGAGCGATAGGAGAGGTTTCGTCTCTCCCGGTATTGGGGGTTGATGTTGCGCTGTGTTCGATTGGTTATAACTGGAAGTCCCTGGCCAGGGCTGATATGGAGATATACTGATAAGTGTTATCAGTAGTTTCTCGACCCGTTATGAGCCTCACATCGACATGACTTATCGGTTACTGGGGTCTGACATTTTACCACCCCTAGACTGGATATGCGACATATCAGACGAAGAGACCGGACTGTACGGTAGTATTACTGATTGGATTCACAGGAGTGTGTGCAGGCTTGCTTGTTGATCTTCTGATCGCTCAATACCCGGGTGGCTGTTACGTTTAGCTGACCGCTTGCAACTTGTGGGTGTTTGATATGATCATCACCTTCTGCCGGCGTATTGACGAGTCTTTAGAGTCCTACACAGAGGTTTCCGGGCTCAGGCGAAATGGAGTAGGAGCACATATGTGATATACGCGGGACAGAGATTAATACGATATAAGATACCGTATTCTATTCTCGCGATATGTGATATCGGCAGGGTATTTGTGATATAGACGGGTTATCGGATCAAGTGTTGATTCGATAAAAAGATACATATTATATTGGTCGGTTATATGTAATATAGCCGGGTTATTAAATCAAGTGTTGATTTAATAATTTAATATATAATTATATATGTGATATATTACATTACATTAACGAATATAATCTCATTTAAATGATTCTTTTTCTCACTTGATGATGATATATATGTGATATGTTAATTGTATTATTTTCTTTTGTTACATTAAATATTAGATATGTGATATATAGTATTGTAACATGCTAGGTTACAAATGCAACTAGAGTTTGTGAGATTAAACCATGCTTGGGTTTATGGTTGGATTTATATTTATTTTGGTAATTCAAATTGTATGGATTAAGTCATGGATGAG
The DNA here is from genome assembly GCA_030015575.1 of Agapanthus africanus. Lineage (NCBI taxonomy): Eukaryota > Viridiplantae > Streptophyta > Magnoliopsida > Asparagales > Amaryllidaceae > Agapanthus > Agapanthus africanus. The sequence goes on along the minus strand of JASDDO010000029.1, from coordinate 343,921,505 downwards.
TTTTGAAGAAGCTTCATGATTCTTTGACTAAGTCCACCCTTCTAGATATTTCTAAGATATTTATTAACCCAACCCTAACTCTAACTCATGGTTAAGTCCCTACAAGGGTTAAGCATGGCATTCTTAACCCTTGGTTGCATTTTCTAACCTCACACAATAATTCATTTTCATTAATCACACTTGATCTTTTCTTCCTCCTCACAAAAGCTTTCTAGCCTTTTATTTTGTGATGAATGATTAAGAGAAAAAGAAAACTATAGATAGCAAAATTCCTACTTCATCATCCTCATCTATTCTAGCTACTTAGATTAGGTTGTTTACTTCACTAATACCTCATTAGTGATGTGAGAGCTTGGGTTTGTGATTTCTCAAGGTAGATCATCTTGGATTATGAAGTCTTCAAGCAAGGATGTCCATTCACCTCATGGGGTTTCTATAGAGTCCGAGAGCTTGATGATCATAGCGAAGGGACCTCAACTCATAGCTTATGAGGCGAAGGAACGAACTACAAAGGTTGTAATCCCGAACTCTTAGATGTTAAGTTGTTAACATGAAGTTTCGTTTGATTCTCTAGTTAAAAATTCATGGCTAGGGTTATCTAGAATGAAAAAATTTGAAATTAGTATGGACGATGCCTCCCAAAACCTTGCAGCCATTGTAGGTATCCCAACAGTGGTATCAGAGCCTAGCTAGAGCATTAGGCGTTGCGTAGGCGAAATTAAAAGTCCGAACGAACTCCGAATAACCAAATTTTCCCACTTTCTGGAAATTTTTTCAAAAGTTGAAATTTTTCATATTAAAAATATTCAGAAAATCATGCAGGTAATTCTATGGACCCTCTTGAAGAACGAGTCCGTAACTCGATTTAGTGACCGCGGAAGCACAGCCAAAACATGGTTTTGGCGGCGGTTCCGCGGCGCCACTAAGGGGGCAAGGGACGTCACTTCAACGGTTAGTCCATTGGTACTGGAGCATTCTTCTGGGAATTTTTAATAGTGCTTAAGAGTTGAGCTCTCTAGGAATTTTGGGAATTTGTTGATTCGATCGAATTGATTAACGTCGTCTAGCTTTCTGTAACGAGATACAATAATTGGAATCCACAAATATATTTATTGCGTGTAAATCTAACATTTTGGTCTCGGGTGTAATCGGAAATCTTGTTGAATTATCCGACTTATTTTGAAAAAGGTTTTTCATGGGTGAGACCTAAATGCGAGGTTTACATTGTTAGGCATGAAATCTTGGATATGTGATATCCTGGGTTTATGATGTCTCAGGGCTGTTACGATTCCAATTGTTGTAGTTTTTCATTTTCTTTTCTGCGATCGTATGTATAATATGTGGTGTATCGCCGGTTTCGTTGCTATATATCAACGACAATTGGGTTATGCATATTTGCTTACGTTGATGACATGTGATGTTATGTGTTGCTGTGATATGTTATATTGGATCATCGTGATTTGAATAGACGGGGTTTTATGTGAGATGAGGGTTTTAATTTTCATTCATGTAAAATTCATTTGTATGTAATATTCTTCTATTGGGGAACTTTCGGGTTGAGGATGATGTCACCATTGTATATTATTTACTTTTCCGCATTAGGATTGACCCAAGGTGGGGAGCACAAGTAACCGGGTTCTAGGGTCCAAGGGGAAGCCATCTCAAGGAGTCGAGATCGGGTCTCCTAACCCTAGAATTGGTAGGGTTTCTTATCGCTCTCGTAGGGGTCTAGGGATGGGTTTGGCTATTCATCGCGACTGTGGAATCCGTGTTTTATACTGGCTCAAAATAAAACACAGACCTCCTAGTATATCCAATATATCATATGTTATCTTCTGCTGCTTATATTTTGTGATGCGATCATTTTATATGCGTGAGACGGATGTTTTATTATTGTATATATGATATATAATAAATGCTGCTTATGTTTTGTATCCGCGCTGGTCCCGCCCCACTATGCCGTTAGTTAAGTAACCTAACGGTGCATAATGGGACACTGTGGCGAATGTGGATGGCATAAGCGTATGTTGTATTTTCGGTTCTTCTATGATGCTTAAGAAGCATAATTTATGGGATGTCATTAATGAGATTAATGAAAGAAAAGAAATCTAAAAGATGTTGTAGAATCAAATTTTCAAAAATGGTAGCTCTAGTTTTTGCTTTGCATAGCGGTATTCCTTGAAGAATATCCAGCGCCTTATTCGATAAGGAAAGAGCCAAGATCCCTTCACCGGGAGAGACCACTTTAGAGAAACTAGCAGATGCTACAACTCACTCGGTTTTGTTTTTGATTGCTTCTATAGTTCTTGCTTTGCATAGCGGTATTTGTGAAATATCCTGCACCTTATTCGATAAGGAAAGAGCCGAGATCCCTTCACCGGGAGTGACCTCTTTAGAGAAACTTCTAAAAGCCTAAAAAAAATACCTTTTCAAAATCACTTGTTTCTACAACGATATCAAGTTCATTATGCAAAAGATTTTCGAAAAAACCTAATGTAGCCCTCCGTCATTTCAGATAAAGTACTGCTTAGTATTCGTGCTGTGTTTGTTGACCTTAGCCAAGGCATAGTGTACGGTAGCTAATTAGTGTTTATCTGTTAAAGCATGAGATGCGATTGAGTTAGGTTAGTCTTACGACTTTGTTGACCTTAGACAAGGGTCGTACGCGTGGGTTTAATTCAATCTGGAAATGACAGGTTGAGCTTGGCTAGCGCTTATGATTTGTTGACCTTAGCCAAGGTCATAAGTTGCTACGGGCAAAACATTATCGGGAATTTCAAGTGTTGAAATTTGCAATTGTTGGGGTAAAAATTTACACCCCGGTTGACCAAGTCAAAATCAAAGTCAACCCCAAGCCAAGTGGGCCCAAGCCCAGATCAAGTGGGCCCATGCCCGGGTCGATTCCGAACATGAAGCGGCTGGCCTCCCCCCATGCCAAGATAAAATTTTTGTAATAAATAATTTATTATATTTCTTTTATTTTATTTTACGAATGAATGTAAGAGAAATGGGCATAAAGCAAAATTTTTATAAAGCCCATGGCTTATGTGCAAAAAGAAATGGCACATGAGCCATGAGATAGGCAAAATGCCATTTTGTGAAGCCCAAGGGGTTATGTGTAAAGTGTATAGCCTATAAAAGCAAGGATAATGAAAATATCCCAATAACTTTTTTTCTCTCCAAAAGAAAAATCTAGATCTAAGATCTTTCTCCTTCCTCAAGGTTCTAAAACCTTCTTTTTTCTTTTGAATTAAATCAAGAGTTTTACTCTTCCTTTTATAAAACTAAATAGTTTTTCACCATAAAACCCACAAAGGAGAACTTGGATCTACCAGTAGATTTCAAAAAGAAGAGATTTTTAAAATCTCACATCTCTTAATCTTCAAGATCCTGCCAACAGAGGAGGAAGAAGGAGACCAATCTCCAGAAACCCCACTTTGGGGAAGAACTAGGGCTCAAGGGGAGAAGCCCTTCATCAGCTTCAAAACATCTTAGGACTTTAACTCCACTCTAATTTCTCTTTCGACAGTTTCTGGGGCTAAAATCCCATTTTTCTCACCGGCGCCCAAGTGCCCGAGCACCTTGTGCTCAAGCATCCAGTGCCCACATGCTGACTCGTGGCGTGCTAGCGCTCGAGTGCCTAACACTCATGCGCCCAACCCTCAAGTGCGCAGCGCCCACGTGCCTATATATGGCACGCCCAGCGCCCACGTGCCGACATATGGCACGCCCAGTGCTCGAGCGCTTGGCGTGCTCAAGCGCCCAGCGCCCACGTGCTGACACGTGGTGCGCTAGCGCTCAAGAGCCCAGTGCTCAAGCGCTCAGCACCCAAGTGCCGACACGTGGCGCGCCGGCGCTCTAGCGCCGGCGCCCACGTGCCGACACGTGGTGCGGTAGCGCTCGAGCGCCGAGTGCTCAAGCGCCCAGTGCCCACGTGTCGAATACGTGGCGCGCTAGCGCCTAAGCGCACAACACCTAAGCGCACAGCGCTCAAGGCGCTGGCCCCACGCGTCCTTTGGGCGCTTTTTCCCTTTTTTTTGCATATATGTATAGATACACACACACTCCACAACACTGTCCCCCCTAAAAAATTTTAGGTCGGGGCGTTGCCCCGTACCCCGTAAGGGGGCTGCTAGCCCCCTTGACCCCCAGCCCGCTATCCGGGTAGCGGGACCCCCGTAAAAACACTGCGTGGCTCCTGATGTATCCAAACCCCCCTCCAAAACAAAACACACGTACACTGCACATTGAATTCGAATGACCAGTTGAATCCGTTAATCAGAGGTTCCCTCGCCCCAAAGGCGAGGGGTAATTAACGGCAGCTTAGTCCGCGGCTGCCGGAGATTCGGATCTCCACAATCTATATACCCCGGCCTACCCTAGACAGGAGGAATCTGTAGTACGCCTGACAAGCGCACGCGTATTCCCATCTCAATAGGGTGACGAAAAACACCCTACAGATTCTGGCACGCCCGGTGGGACTTTTCTCTCCTCCCACATTTCGGGTTAAACATTCATGCGAACTCAATAAATACACATATCGATTGCCTATACTGAAATGATATTTTTTTTTCCGTGCAGCAATCAACTTTTGACGACAATGTCTCCCAAGACGAATTCAGCTTCCAACGCGACCCCGATCCCGTACGTGGTCAAGGTCAATGCTCGTGTGGTTCTCCCTGCAAGCCTCAGTTGTTAGTGGGAGGAACTGCCCCGCCAGTTTGGCTCCGTCATCATCTACCCTACTGGAAGCGCTCATCTGGCAGAAATCTCGGCAAAACAGGTGGCTAAGTCGGTCTCAAGGGGCAAGAGGCCAAATGTTGTGTTCGCTAAGGTACCACAACCGAAGCTTAAGACGGTGTCTGAACGACTCTCTGGCGCTCCAGCTGGGGGCAAGACTTCCGGTACAAAGGGCGTCATCAAATGTTGTGGACGAGCTCAGGCGATGACCCCAGCAAATGCACAATCGAGCATATCTCCAAAATCCTCCATCGCCCGGTCTACGGCGTCTTCCCGAAGAGCTAAAGTCTGCCAAGTGCTTAAAACAGAAAAGTTAAGGCAGAAGCGGCTCAGGTATCGAGCCAACAAGAGGGCCAGGACTTCAGCCAAGTGGAATCTTATGAGGTTCCAAGAGCAGGGTTACTCCAAGACGACGGCTGAGTCGGCTGTAAAAATCGGCAATTCCTTCGAGCCTCTGAAGTGGGTTCAGAAAAATGCTATGACCGCCAGAATCAAGAAGACAGCGGTCCGAAAGTCGCTACAAAGAGATATGTCCCGGCCCCAACAGAAAAAGTATGACACCGTCTCTTCAAGAGTCTATTAAGCGCTCTGTGCCGCACGAAAGTAGCGGGGCAAACCCAGAAAATAAGCGCCAGCACCATTCAAGAACCTGGTCAGGCCAGCCGCCTTCAATCGACTACCCGCTACCAAAACAGGGGGTCAAGACGGCGATCTGTGAAATCAGCCGCCGATGATAAAAAGACGGCCGGATATATTATCCATACGGTCTATATGGCGGGCGGGCGCCCCAGCGACAACTTTCGCAGCAAAAGCAAGGAGTGGGCCACCACATCCCAAGCCCAATCTGGCTTGATGTGGTTGTCGCTTCCCAAGAACAGCCGCCTCCGCCGGATGATGAAAACCCCCTCGAGGAGGAAGTTAGGCAGAAAGACCCCTCGGTCCATGCAGAGTCGAGCTCGGACAGCGAGGAAGACCCGACTTTCCGCCCCAGGACCGCAGTGCAAAAGCTGCTTCAAGAGCTTCGAAAACAGCTCAGGAGCAATGATAAAGATATGACCAAGCTCTATTCGAAGATTGACGACTTAACAAACGTTGTGATGCAGCTTACAGCTCAAATTGCTCGAGCGCCTCCCAATCAAGCACAAGTCGCTACTAATCAGCCGGGTGATGACAATCCGAAGCAGCCAATGCCTGTTCCTTTGGGTCCAAGACTGGTCGAGCTGCACTAAAGCCGGCCACATTCCGCTTCTGGGGACGCCTTAGCCCTAGATAGCACTATCCCGCTAACACAAGATCGGATAATGGATTTGGTCACCAGCAAAGTTAAAACATTGGTGGCTGAAGCTGAAGCTCAGAAAGAAATTGGCAGTAGTGGGCGGCCATATCCCGCACAGTACGATCTGATCGAGTTCCCGAGCGGCTATGTCATTCCTAAGTTCGGAAGATTTGACGGAACGAGGAATGCAAATCAGCACGTCGCCTACTTCAAAGCATCGTGCGGAAATACAGGGGGCAATGATGTGCTCCTTCTTCGTCAGTTTGTCAACAGCCTGACCGGTGTCGCCTTCGACTGGTACGCGTGTATACCAGACGGGTCCGTCATTACCTTTGCCCAAATGGAGTCTCTGTTTCGGCAAAGGTTCATGAGTGTCAGTGATAAAATCTCCATTGCGGACCTTGTGAGGACTAAGCCGGGGAAGAATGAAAGCAACATCGACTTTATCGCCCGATGGCGTAATCTCACGGTCAAGTGCGAACCACCGCTGGAGCAGGACCAGTCCGTCAACCTTCTCGTTAGGAATCTCAGCAATTGGATGGTCCTATTCTTGTGTACAGCGGGCCTCAAGACGTTTCAAGAGATAACCTAGAAAGTCCAAATGCTAGAACACTCGAAGCAAGAGTCTACCCCGGACTCTCAAAGAGACAAGACTTGGAAAAGCAAGCGGGATGACAATCGTAGAAGCGGGAATCCTCGCAGTACCAATATCTTCAATGCGTCCGACAATGAAGAAAAGCGAAGGGCAGGCGAATCTAAAACCAACCGGTCTCGAAATCCAATGCTTGGAGGAGAAGGGCCTTCGCTAGAGGAGAAAAAGAACAAGGTTTACTCTTTCAGGAGGGACAAGGTCCGAAAGATATTTAAAGATGCCTTGAACAATGGTCTACAATTGCTAGAGTCGAAAAGATCTCAAGAAGCAAAAATGACCGACAATCCCTTGTATTGCCCGTACCACCGAGTAGTGAGCCATGCGATCGAGGATTGCTATATCTTCAAAGGCTGGGTCGAGAAGCAGTACAAGGCGGGAGAGATCGAACTGTTCAAAAGTGTGTTGGTGAACAATCAAGTTGCAACCACCAACTTTATACAGACAGAAGCTGAAGCCTTCTGGGAATAGGCAGCCGAACCCGCTGCCATGAGAAATGAGACCGACTCACCGCAGCCTCCTTGGAGTAAGCACATATCTAATAAGATGAAGAAGATGCTAAAGCTGCTTCAGAAAGAGCCCAGGACGGAATGGGAAGGACAGAAGAAGCCTACCAGTCCAGCTGCCAATGCGGCTCCATCAGGCTCAAAATCCAAGAAGTTCAAGAAGAAGAAAAGTGTAGCTTGGTACGAAAAAGAGTCTGCAGGGAGATCGACCATTCAAAAATATATCGATTCCCTCGAAGAGTATGAACGATGGAAAGAACTCTGATTCAATTGAAGGAGTTCCTCCCTATAGAGGCGGCTGAAATTCTGGAGGAGTCAGAGGAAGACTCCAACGAAGAGATCCCTATAGTGACCTGCTACGCCATCCATCTTGGCAGCGACTCGGAGAAAGAGCTCTGTTTTCGCGAAGAGGACGAGGAGCTCGCCACAAAGGCCAAGCAAATCCAGCTTAGAAGCGGCAGGGCTCTACCGCCAAATCAGGGCAACGCCCTAAAAGGGAAGGAAAAACAAGTCGCTAATGAAGAAGATGGCAGAGAACTTGCTCATGAAGATTCGAGTCCTTCCCCAGTAGACTATAATGTCTTGGCTCACCTCCGAAAGCTTCCGTCTCTCCTTAGCATCTACGATGCCTTGGTTCTATCTCAAGAGCTTAGAGATGTTCTCATTCATGCTCTAAAAAACCCTGAGCGGTATCAGGCTCGCTTTGCGGAAATTAAAATGAAAGAAGCTCTGTACACTTTGCAAGCCGCCGTAGTCACGTTTAAGGATGAAGACTTGCTACTGGGAACGGCTGAGCATAATCGGCCGCTTTACGTGACCGGGTACAGTGACGGAGATCGGATTAATCGTATATTGATTGATCCAGGGTCCTCAGTGAACATCATGAACTTGCGGACACTGAAGAGTTTGTCAATGGACATCCGACACCTGTCAAGGGAAAAGATTGTCATTCAAGGCTTCAACCAAAATTGCCAGCAAGTTCTGGGCTCCATAGCTCTGCCAATCAAATTTGGGGATCTGCAAACTGAAGCAAAGATATACGTGATCGACGCCGACACGTCTTATAAGATTCTTTTGGGAAGGCCGTTGCTCCACGATTACGGCATCGTTCCGTCAATACTCCATCAATGCATGAAGTATACTAAAAATGGCGAAGAAAGACGCATTGACGGAGAAATCCAGCCGTTCGGTGTGCATGAAGTCCGATATGAAGATTCTCGGTACTTTATGAACCACCAAAATGCTAAGCCATAAATGGCTGAGGATAGAACAGCCCCGAAACTCAAAAGCAAGTCTGAGCCGGCTGTCACTTTCAAAAGCAAAAACGCCTAAGTGCGCCCGCGTTTTGGTGGCGACACTGATGAGTCCGACGTTGGAAGTCCTTCCTTCTATAAAACTCGCCCTCGTTTCGGTAGCGATACAGACGAATATATTACTGAAGCCCCATTTAGCAGCAAAGTCCGCCCTCATCTTGGCAGCGACACTGAAGAATCGGAGGTAGAGGACCTGCCGTGTAACAGCGGTGCAGATTGGACTCCCATACAGCAAGCAAAACTACGAGAGACCTTTGAAATTGCGGAAGGTTCGTTAGCCGTCATAAGGGTACCGGAGCAGATGTGCAAAGAGCTCGATGCGTTGTCAGTCTCCACCGTGGACCAGCTGAAAACTTTCTACGTCCCCTGAAGGAAAAGTGGACAGAAAGACATCCTGTTTTATGGGTCAAATCCCGTTGCGCACCCAGACGATTTGTCTGTCGCGTGCCTTCCATATGACAGAGGCATAAGAGCCGTCCTCAATCCCAGATACTATGCACCCGAGATGCGGGAATATTTCAAAAGGTGTGGATGCCGGCTATATCAAACGGAGTCCGAAGCAAAGTTTTATGAAGGGCTATGGCATCCACCCCAGGTCCGAGCACTCATCGATGGACGAATTCCAGATAGACGGGGCATAGGCTTCATTCAACCTGCTTCCAAAACATGCTATATGATCCATATTGGTGAAGCCAGCGAAAGATCAAATGATGATGACGAGATAGCCGAACAAGAAGAAGCTCCTCAAGAGCTCAAAGATGGCGGACAAGCAACCTTTGAAGAGCTAACCGAGATTGACTTAGGAACGCCCGATAATCCAAGGCCGACCAACATCAGCTTACTCTTGTCGGAGGAAATGAAAGAGCAGATAATTGCCCTGCTGCATGAGTTCGTCGACTGCTTTGCGTGGCCATACAAAGAAATTCCTGGACTTTCCCCTGAAGTGGTCGTTCATAAGCTGGCTATATCTTCTGATGCTAGGCCAGTCAAACAAGCTCCTCGAAGAATGAGAAGGGAACTGGAAGAAAGGGTCATCGAGGAGACCAAGAAACTCATCGATGCCGGCTTCATCAGGGAAGAGAAATATGCGGACTGGATCGCATGCATAGTCCCAGTGAAGAAGAAAAATGGGCAGATCCGAATTTGTGTCGATTTCTGGGACCTCAACAAGGCATGTCCTAAAGACGACTTTCCGCTACCGGTCATGGAAATGATGGTCGATGACACCTCAAATTACGAACTATTCACCTTTATGGATGGCTCGTCTGGGTATAATCAGATCAAGATGTCGCCTGAGGATGAGAAGCACACAGCATTTCGAACCCCGATCGGAATATACTGCTACAAAGTGATGCCGTTTGGACTGAAGAACGCAGGTGCTACGTATCAAAGGGCAATGACTAATATCTTTGATGACCTAATCCATAAAGTCGTCGAATGTTATGTTGATGATCTGGTCGTCAAAATTAAAGCCAAGGCCGACCACACCCAGGATCTTAGGACCATTCTCACCAGACTAAGGGAATACGATCTGAAGATGAATCCTTTAAAGTGCGCTTTTGGCGTGTCATCGGGAAAATTCCTAGGCTTCATAGTCCGACATCGAGGGATCGAAGTTGACCCATCAAAGATAAAGGCCATCATGGAGATGCCCCCTTCGAAGAGTTTGATGCAGCTAAGATCTTTTCAAGGCAAGCTTGCTTATATACGGAGGTTTATCTCAAATTTATCGGGGGGATGTAGGCCCTTCTCAAAGCTCATGAAGAAATGAGCTCCTTTTATCTGGGATGCCGAATGTCAAGTAGCGTTCAAAAGGATCAAACAATACTTGTTGCACCTTCCAGTGCTGGCCATCCCCATTCCAAATAAATCGCTAATTCTCTGCACTGCCATGCTAGATGAGCCACTCGGCGCGCTCCTTGCCCATAATAAAGAGGAGGGAAAAGAAAATGCCCTCTACTAGCTCAGCTGAACTATAGTCGGGGCGGAACACAACTATTCCCCAATCGAAAAGCAATGCCTGGCTTTGATATTTGTTGTGAAGAAGATGAGGCACTATCTACTTGCTCATCGGGTTATGTTGATCTCCAAGGTCGACTCGCTCAAACACTTGATGATCAAAGCAAGCCTAGCCGGCAGAATGGAAAGATGGACTGTCATGCTACTTGAGTTTGACATAGTTTATACTCCTCAGAAAGCAGTAAAAGGGCAAGCACTTGCAGACTTTCTCGTTACTCATCCCATAGCAGAAGGGTCGCCGCTAAATTGTGAGTTACCCGAAGAACAAGTGCTGCATCTCGAGGAAGATGAGCCGTGTTGGGAGGTCTACTTCGATGGAGCCTCATCAATGAGGAGCTCCGGCAAATCAAGCGTCCCGGAGATAAAAGCGGTGATAGGATTGGTGTTCATCACGCCGTCAATGGGAACCCTACGGCGTTCTTTTGCTCTCACCGAGCCTCGCACAAATAATGAGGCCGAGTATGAAGCTCTGATAGCTGGTTTGGAGCTTGCCATAGAAATGGAAATCTTTCGGCTACGGGTTTACGGCGACTCCCAGCTTGTCGTCAACCAAGTAAACGGCAACTATAAGATATACAAACCCAAGTTAGATTGGTACAGAAGTCGGGTGGTGGAACTCATGAAACGGTTCACTCACATTGAACTAACGAGAGTCCCTAGAGCGTTGAACGGAAAGGTTGACGTACTCGCTCGCATAGACAAGGAGCTGGCTGATCCTGATATGGATGAAATTCTGATCACAGTCAGGAGCCGGCAAATTCTACCCCCTGTCCCTCTAGGAGAAGAGGAAAGCGCGGAACAGAAGAGCAGTCCCGCCGAAGAAGCTTCGATCGTTCAAGACGAGCCCGATTAGAGAGAACCCTTCATAGAGTACTTCCGATACAACAAGCTGCCCGAAGGAAGGTCTGCGAGGGTTCAGCTGAAGAAGAGAGCTCTCCGATACGTGTTTGTAAATGACACGCTATACCGCAGGTCATATGACCAACTCTGGCTCAGGTGCCTGTCATCGGCCGAAGCCCAAAAAGTCATGAAAGAAGTTCACTCAGGCGTTTGCGGTGCTCACCAATCTGGCCCCAAGATGCGACTTCAAATTAAATAGCTTGGGTATTACTGGCCCACCATGATATGGGATTGCGGAGAGCATGCAAAGAAATGTTATGTCTGCCAAATTCATGGTGATTTCATTCATAAGCATCCCAATCCATTGCATCCTACGGTGGCGTCGTGGCCCTTCGAAGTCAGGGGAACCGACATAGTTGGCCCAATTGATCCTCCGTTATCCAAAGGCCACTGGTTCATACTGGCCACAACAGATTACTTCTCCAGATGGGCTGAAGCTGTCCCGCTAAAAGAGGTCAAGGCAGGAGATATTCTGACATTCTTCCAGCATAATATTCTATACCGCTTTGGCACACCAAGAAGAATCATTTCTGACAACGGGCCTTTTTTCAAGAGCTTCAAAGGCTCAAGATTCTCTAGTCAACATAAGATAGACTGGAGATATTCCTCCATCTATAATCCAAAAGCCAATGGGCTGGCCGAAGCCTTCAATAAGACTCTATGCAAGCTCCTGAGGAAAAATGCTTCAGCCAACAAGAGAGACTGGAATCTCAAATTTCACGAGGCGTTATGGGCATATCGTACCACGCACCGTACTCCAACTCAGTCCACTCCATACTCATTGCTCTTCAGAGTGGAGGCCGTCCTCCACCTCAAAGTTGAAGTTTCAAGCTTAAGAATGGTCGTTCAGCATGAGTTGACGGAGGAGGAAAACGTGCTCCTTCGGCTTGAAGAGCTCGACACCCTCGACGAAAAGAGGCTTGCAGTACAGCAAAATCTGGAGCTGTACCGAGCCCAAATGTCATGGGCCTATAACAATATGACTCGTCTCCGCGCTTTCAAGAAAGGCGAATTGATGGTGGTCCTCAAAAGGCCGATCATCCCAAATCAACATGCTAAGGGAAAATTCGAGCCAAACTGGGAAGGACCATATGTCATCGAGAAAGTGTTCGACGGAGGATCCTACCAACTAATAAGTGCCGAGGGAGATAGTCCCATGCCACCCATCAATGGCCGATATCTCAAGAAATACTACGTGTGAATGCTCCAAGTCACAGGTGAATTGAGCACACCGGCCCTACAGTCTAGATCATACATCCTGCAAAACTGTATACAATCCATGGGCACAAACGACCCCTATCTCCCCTAAGTCCCGCCGGTGAGACTACTTTTGAAGTCCCACCAGCGACAAAAAAAATAAATAAATACGGTATGTCCGCAAGCAAAACGGGCACGGATGAAAACCCAAAAGGGCTACGTGAGTAAAAACAGCAGGACTGCCGGCGAGTATGTGAAAACCCGAAAGGGAGCAAACTCATGAAAAGAGATAAAACACACTTGCAAAGTCCCCTCGACCTTGTGAGGAGAAAATCTCTGCGTGAGATCCTTACGACTTACAAAGGGGCAACACACTTAGGAATCCTCACGATTCCTAAGGAGAATATACACCTGCGAGATCCTCTACTCATAGGGAGAAAATGCTTTTATGAGACCCTTACGGCTCATGAAATTGCAAAGCCTTAGGTGATAGGGACCCAAACCTGTCTCCTAAGCCATCGTTCCCCAATGGGCAACGGCAAATGATGAGTCGCTCCTGGCATTTCGCTTCAGTGTTAGCGGTGCTGATGCCGACCAAAAACCCAAATCCCAAGTCCTCCCGTGGCAAATGATGAGTTGCTCCTGGCATTATTCCAGTGCAGCAATGCTGATGCCGAACAAGATCCAAATTCCAAGTCCCCAAACGGCGAATGATGAGTTACTCCTGGTACCATATTCCAGTGTAGCGATGCAGAAACCAACCAAAATCCAATTTCTCAAAATTCTCCAGCCCTACGGCCAGTACCCATCTTGAATACCGTATACAATCCACGGGCTCAAATAATTCTCAGCATACCCATGCCCCACCGCAATCACCAGTCCAGCGGCCGGTCTTCGCCATTGGACTTATGCTCCGTTTTGGAAGACCCACTCATATGTCCTCACCATACATGAGGAGAACAAACCTTTGTGGAATCCTTACGACTCACAAAGGAAAAACACACTTAGAAGTCCCTACGACTCCTAAGGAGAAAATAAACCTGCGGGATCCTTACGACTCGTAGGGAGAAAATGCTTTTATGGGACCCTCAGGACCCATAAAATTGAAAAGGCTTAGGTGATAGTGACCTAAACCTGTCTCCTAAGCCATCACTCTCCCAACAGGAAAAGGCAAATGATAAATTGCTCCTGGCACATGTGCTTCAGTGTTAGCAACGCTGATGCCTACCCTAACCCCAAAATTCCAAACTCCAATCCAAATGACCTCTAAGTCGTTAAACTGGGAACGAGGGAAATTTCCTCATGGCAAATGATGATTCGCTTCTGGTACCATATTCCATTGTAGCGATGCTGATGCCAAACCAAAACTAAAATCCCCAAATCCTCTCATGGAAAATGATGATTCGCTCCTGGTACCATATTCCAGTGTAGCGGTGCTGATGTCAATCCAAATCACATCAAATCAGCAAAACAACCAATGACCTCCCAGGCAGAATCAAATTCCACCTCGGAAACAAGTCAACTTCATCCCTGACACCGCAAGAATCGGATCAAGTCAAATCCAGAACCGACCGTCCATGTCGCTAAAAGGGCAGCACCGACCGTACAAGTCGCAAAAAGAGTCGAACCGACCGTCCACGTCGCTAAAAGGGCAGCACCGACCGTCCAAGTCGCAAAAAGGGCAGAACCAACCGTCCACGTCGCTAAAAGGGCAGCACCGACCATCCAAGTCGCAAAAAGGGCAGAACCGACCGTCCATGTCGCTAAAAGGGCAGCACCGATCGTCCAAGTCGCAAAAAGGGAAGAACCGACCGTCCACGTCGCTAAATTGGCAGCACCGACCGTCCAAGTCGGAAAAAGGGTAGAACCGACAGTCCACGTCGCTAAAAGGGCAGCACCGACCGTCCAAGTCGCAAAAAATGGCAGAACCGACCGTCTATGTCGCTAAAAGGGCAGCACCGACCGTCCAAGTCGCAAAAAGGGAAGAACCGACCGTCCACGACGCTAAAAGGGCAGCACCGACCTTCCAAGTTGCAAAAAGGGCAGAACCGACCGTCCACATCGCTAAGAGGGCAGCACCGACCGTCCAAGTCGCAAAAAGGGTAGAACCGACCGTCCAAGTCGGAAAAAGGGCAGAACCGACCGTCCACATCGCTAAAATGGCAGCATCGACCGTCCAAGTCGCAAAAATGGCAGAACTGACCGTCCACGTCGCTAAAAGGGCAGCACCGGCTGTCCAAGTTGCAAAAAGGGAAGAACCGACCGTCCATGTCGCTAAAAGTGCAGCACCGACCGTCCAAGTCGCAAAAAGGGCAGAACCGACCGTCCACGTCGCTAAAAGGGCAGCACCGACCGTCCTGTTAGTTATATGTATGCCCTAGAGGCCATTACTATACATGAGATGTATATTGTAGTGGATGCTTGGACATATATAGGGAGGAATTTCTTGATTGACATGATAGTATGCTATCAGGTTACTCTTTACCTTAACGTCTACACTGATTGTCTCTCTGTTACATGTTGGTAAAGCCCTTAGGATGTGTACTTGACTACCTGGACTATGATGCGGATCATACTAGTGGGGACATGGTAGTCCATAAGTACATCCTTCAAGGTCCCTAGTCGTGGGTGTATCGAGACAGGGCATCGATATACCAGAGTAGACTAGTGTATACCTTCTCGACCCATGTAGATGGGCGATGGATGATCCCATATCCATTGGTGTTAGACATCAGAGATGATATACGGGTGCTCAGTGGAGATTGGGTACACTGGACGGACTCGCCGAGAACTCCCAGATGGTATTATACCTTACGTCAGATGGCAGTTCTCTGGTGACACTGGTATAGGTTAGTCTGTAGACCCGAGATCGTTATAGAGTCTTGTGTGATTCCCACTGTGCTTTGATTTCCACCTTACCACGTCCAAGAGGGCGTGCAAAACGGTAGTTTTTGGGTACAGTCCCGAGTCACATGGAGGCAATGAGCGATAGGAGGGGTTTCGTCTCTCCCAGTATTGGGGGTTTAGGGTTGTTCGGCACGTCTAAAATTTTAATCGGGCATGGTTGATGCCTTGTAGAACCTTCTTAGAGTGCCTAGTAACCCTACAGTGGTATCAGAGCCTAGCTAGAGTATTAGACGACGTGTATACGAAGTTAAAACTCCGAACGAACTCCGAATCGACGAAATATACCCTTCTCTGGACATTTTTTAAAAACTGTGATTTTTCTGTTTTAAAAATACCTAAAAAATTCAGCAGGGAAATATAAACATTGCAGTGAAAAACGAGGGCATAATCCGTACAGACCGCCGCGGAACCGCGGCCGTACCACCCTTGGGCAGCGGATCCACGGCTGTAAAGAGGATTTATACACTCGTTTTAGTACAGTAATGTCCGTAGGCAAAATTGCTAATTTCTGGGTATTTTTAATTTGACTCAAGTGTTGAGTGTTCTGGGATTTATTTTGTATTTGTTGATTCGATCGGAAAATTTAATTTCGTTTTGTTTTCCGGATAATTTAGAAAGTATTAAAAAGTTCGAACGGATATCAATAACTCACTTTTTCCCCTGCCGGAAAATTTCCAAGTGTTGGATTTTTCCGTAGTTTAAGAATGTCTAAATCGTGCAAGTTACGCAATGGACCCTCTAGAAGACAACAAACCTTAACTCGATTATGTGACCGTCTTGAACTGCATTTTGAACCTTAGGGTTTGGGGCAGTACGGCGTTGCCACATGTGAGGCGTTGGCTTGACCCTTCTACGGCTGGACCATTGGTACTGTGGCATGTGATGGATATTTTTAAACTCCCCTTAAATGTTGAGAACTATTTGGAAAACTTGGGTGTTTGATCATTCGATCGGAAAGTTTAACATTGTCTATTTATCTGGAATGTGATACAATATTTGGAATCCACAGGTAGTTATGAGATAACTAATTTGAATGTTATAAACATAGCAGTTTAGTCTCAAATGATCGGTTGCCACGGAATTTTGATGCGATCAAAAGTCTGTCGAAATCACGTAGCGTACGCGGATACTCACCGGGTAAACTTAATAGACAGCCATGCCCCAAAGCCCCGACCAAGTGACTATAGGAGAACCCCGTCGCCAAAAGCATCCGTTTGGGTGCTCGCGGCAGCGGTGTTCCGCCTCAATGCTCTTCGTCGACGGCATCCGGGGGTGCGGCCGTCTACTAAAGTTTGCGACGAGCATTCGATCACATATCGGGAATCTTGTTGAATTGCCCAACTAGATATTGAAAAGTGTTTTCGATATAGTGACTAAAATGCGGGGTTTATAATTGTTAGGCATGTGATGTCTAAGGAGGTTGCGGATTCCAACTGTTGTAGTTTTACACTTTTTTTTCTGCGACCGTAAGTGTAATATGTGTTATCGCCGGTTTCGTTGCTATATGTCAACGACAATTGGGATGCGCATATTTACTTACGTTGATGACATGTGATGTTATGTGTTGCTGGATATGTTATATTGGATCGTCGCGTTTTTGAATAGCCGGGGGTTTTATGTGAGATGAGGGTTTTTATTTTCATTCATGTAAAATTAAATGTATGTAATATTCTTTTATTGGGGCACTTCCGGGATGAGGATGATGTCACCATTGTATATTATTTACTTTTCCGCATTAGGTAGACCCAAGGAGGGGAGCACAAGTAACCGGGTTCTAGTGTCCAGTGGGAGACCAACTCGAGGAGTCGAGTCCGGGTCTCCTAACTCTAGAATTGGTAGGGTTGCTTGCCGCTCTCGTAGGGGTCTAGGGGTGTGGGTTTGGCTATTCATCGCGACCGTGAAATCCTTGTTTTATAGAGGCTCAAAATAAAATACGGACGTCCTCGTTTATCCAATGTTTTATATGTTTCTTCTGCTGCGATATCTGTGATGCGATCATTTGACATGTTGTGATAGATACTGTATGTAGTATATATGATATATTATATAGACTTTACTTATGTTTTACACCCGCGCTAGCCTTTCCCCGCTCTGCCGTTAGTTACCTAACCTAACGGTGCACGAGGGGACATCCAGGCGAATGCGGATGGCATAAGTGTACGTCGTATTTATCTGTGATGTTTAGGTTACTTAAATGATGGGACTTCATTAATATGATTAATGAAAGAAAAGAAACCTAAAAGATGTTGTGGAATCGAATTTTCAAAAAAAACAGGTAGCTACAGTTCTTGCTTTGCATCGCGGCGTTCCTTGTAGAACATCCTGCACCTTATTCGATAAGGAAAGGGCCGAGATCCCTTCACCGGGAGTGACCCCTTTAGCAATGACTGGCAGATGCTACACCCATCGGTTTTGTCTTTTGATTGCTTTCCTAGTTCTTGCTTTGCACAGTGATATATATGATATATCCTGCACCTCATTCGACGAGGAAAGAGCCAAGATCCCTTCACCGGGAGTGTCCTCTTTAGCGAAACTAGCAAAAGCCTAAAAAAACACTCCATTTTAAAAATTATTTGATTCTACAACGATATCAAGTTCGTTACGCAATAGGTTTTCAGAAAAACCTGTCGTAGCCCTCTGTCATTTCAGATAAGTAGTAGTTAGTATTCGTGCTGCGTTTGTTGGCCTTTGTCAAGGCGTAGTGTGCGGTAGCTGACTAGTGCTTATCTGCTTATGCATATGATGCAGATTGGGTTAGGGTAGTCGTACGACCTTGTTGGCCTTTGTCAAGGGTCGTGCGGGTGGGTTTAATTCAATGAAGAAATGACGGGTTGAACTTGACTAGCATCCTATGGTTTGTTGGCCTTTGTCAAGGTCATAGGAGGTTAGGGGCAAAATTATCGGGAATTTCAAGTGTTGAAATTTGCAATGAGATTGCATACCTTCTATAAGATAGTTGGATCCCGATACCCACCGCGGGTAATTGTTACTCCTGGGAGAGTTTTACACATTACAATTAGCCGATCAAGTAGGTGTCTAGAAAGGTGTCAACGGGGTTATGCCTCTGGGAAAATGAGGTTTATTTTAATTAGGTCCGTGCGAAAGCACGGGGAACCTCCCTCAAAGTACCGACACTGGTCTGGCTGAAAGATTGGCGAAGTTCTAGGGTGTAATTAATCCCGGCTAGTCTTTCCTTTTAGGGTTTGAAGGAAGATTTGATAAAAACAGTGGGAGCCATCCTGATTAGATAAAATAATAACCAATCTGATCTTGCAAGACGCACGCAGAG
This sequence comes from Agapanthus africanus, assembly GCA_030015575.1. NCBI lineage: Eukaryota > Viridiplantae > Streptophyta > Magnoliopsida > Asparagales > Amaryllidaceae > Agapanthus > Agapanthus africanus. The sequence continues at coordinate 343,902,709 of JASDDO010000029.1, read as the reverse complement.
TGTTTTCTTCTCTCTCTCTCCAGGTAGCGACCATGTCACGCCTTAATCAAGATAATAATACGGATGTATTGACCGAACCCGCTTGTTATACTGAGCTGGGGAACGTTGGTCCCGCTCCAACTTATAAATGTTATAAGATAGAGCAGGAAATAGGGGATTACCAGAATTCCCGTGCCGCCCAAACGAAGAAAGTGCATGATGATGCATCTTCTTCGGGTGTGTTCATTACAGAGAACTGTTTCTCAGTATCCTTTACGTCCTGGGTATGAGATACCGGATCAGGATCCCACAGATGTAATTTGTTACATGGGCTACTGATAGGTAGAGAGTTGAGAACGGGTGATAAGTTTCATCAGATAGAAACGGTGCAAGTGTTGCAGCCAAGTCTGTTGGTAGTTATCACCCTGTATTACCAGAATACATTGATTCTGAACAAAAGTCATTAGATACCGAACCTGATATACAACATCATATCAGTCTCTTTATTAGTAAAGAAGGATATAATTTTGTATTGTTGGATAATCTTTTGAACATTTCCTATATCAAGAGTTGATCGGTTCAGGCACGTTATCTAAAAGCAATGACGTTCTAAATCAAACTACAGTTCTTAGTGTACAGAACACACACAAGAGGAAGAGTTCAGAAATGAACGAATCCTTCTTGAGGTATTGTAGACTAGGCCATATCAATGTGACCCGACTAGCTGAAGTTACATAAGATGCATATTTAAATTAGTTTGAATTTACATCTTGTGAAACTTGCCAGTTGATTAATATGATTTCGGATTGTGTAGTTGGAAAATGTATAGAAATCACAACCAAAAATTATTTGACCGCAATCAATAACGGTGTCGAATGTAGCGCGTTAGTAAGTGCGGATCGTCCACAGGGAAAGTGTAATCGTTCGTGTTTCGATTTAGATGAGTTGAAACTTTAAAGAAAAGAAAACAAACAATAATTCATGATTTAAAGATTTGAAGTTCAAGCATTAGAAAAATCTAGTCTAAATCAAGAAACGATAAAATCAAGAATTGAGAATTTGTGATGATTTCCAAATCAACAATCAAGATTCGAAGTGTGGCTCGTAGGAGTAAATCGGATCTATAGATGTGATGAGATCTAATGATTTCATATTCTTATCCATTAACGAATTGATACTAGATCGATGACGATTTATCGAGGTTAAGGATCTTGCGAAGAAACTAGGGTTTCCTCATCTCATCCTTTGTCCTTTCGATGAATCTCATTCACAAACCAGCTTCTAGTAAATCAAATGATCGATCGTTGATCTCTAGTTTCGAGCGAACACAATCAAGAAACCATCGCCTCGAAACTAGGTCATCGATCATTCGATTCGCAAGAATTTACAAACGGTATAGGATTTAAGATTTGTAAAAGAATCTAAATCATCATCATTCTATCGATCGTCTCGACTCCTTTACGAGCGGAGTTTTACTCAAACATTATCACAAAGCAAACATTCAAGAATCTAGATTGAATCATAATGCTCGAATTCAAAAGATAAGCAAGATAAAAGAATTGTCACATTTATTTATATCAACAATTAGTTACAACTCTCAAGAACTACAAGAGGAAGGAACTTGATCATTGAATTTGGCGTCGCTCAGCTCCTTGAGTCGCGGATCGGCTTGGATCACTTGCTCCGATGAAGATCAGCTTCGCTCTCTAAAGGATCTAGGCTTCTTGCTTTGATTGAACTCGGAATTCTTGATCTTGGATTGGAATTTGAATTAGGGTTAGGGATTTGAGGCACAAGCCGTGTCATTCAACTTGTGGGTGGAAGAGGAAGAGAGAAGAACAACCTTCAACAACCCTAGATATAGGCTCCCTTTTATAGACTTCACAACCCTAGATCTTGGATTCAAAATTTGAATTTCCGTCCAAAAGTTTGTTAGCTAGAGAGGCTTCTAGAAGAAGTTAGTTGGAGGGATACTTCTAGAAATAGTTTGTTAGGCCGAGCCTTCTAGATGAAGCCACGTAAACAATCTGGAGTGTTTTGGAAGCTTGGCCAATAAAGTTAAGCACATGGGGAAAATTGAGCCGCTGACGTCATCCACTTGCCGCGGATCCGCGGCACGTACCTGCTCCGGCCGTGGATCCGCGGTCACGTGAGGCTTTCTGTGCTTCATTTTCTGTGTGATGCTTCCTCATGACAAAATGGTATTTTCCTGATATGCTGAATTTTATATTTCTTTTTCTATGAATGCAAGATCAGAAATCTTAGACTTGGCGCATCTTTTGATCAGCATTTTGACAATTTTGGCTCGGTTCCTGGAATTTCCTGCACAGACTTCGAAACAAGTGTTGCGCAATACAAGGATGATGCGATGCCTTGATAAACAGTCAATTTCCCTAAAAATGCCGGTTTTAGAGTATAACACATGCAATCTGGTATTTTACGGGTGTTTTGCTAATATGTGTAATTTGCAAACCAAACACTTCTAGATGAGTGCAAATGATAAGGAAATTGACGTGTTAAAAAATACAATATTTTCGACTGATCAAATTCCCCCAAACTTATTTTCGGTCGTCTCGAGCGAATTATTTTATTAAAAAGAGAAGGAGAAAATAAAGAAAAAGAAAAACTAACTAACACACTTTCGTAGGCAACACGATTGCACTGAGCACGTGCAACAAGCCTTTAAACCTCTAGGTGTCCCTAGTAGGAGGTGTGTTGTCTCCTGAGGGTTTTCAGCGGATTGCACCCACAAAATCCATTAATAAAAGGAAGACCGTGAATATTACATTTAAAGATAAGAATTGTAAAAGAAAGACTTTGAAAATTAGAGTTTCCAACTATGCTAGCTTTTCGGTTGTCATGAGCCCTATCTTAATAGTCATGAAAAGATGTCAGAAATCACATCATCCCTCAATAAACATCGTCTTATTCTTCATTCCTATCTTTCTTCCAAATATCGATCATATCACCCAACGTGTGTGTAATATACATCCCTACACCAGGAGAATTCAATTCAAGCTATCATACTCTTGTCCATCTGTCTCCGTACTTTTTAATTAATGAATATTTAGATGAATTTGCTCACACACTTTCATGGGACCGTTAATACTTCTTGAGGTACTAACCGACCGATTACTCATGTGCTTGCTTATTAGGTGTTTTTCCTCGTCTTGCACCACCTAAGGCTTAGCAGTGACTCCCAGACCAGTTGGCCTTAGGGCACTAGGTGAAGAGGCACACTCGCTATTTATTTTTTTATTGCTGCCTTGGCGATAACAAAACCAGTGTTTATTTTTTTTCACCATTTTATATTTTATTCATTTTTTTATTTCCTTCATACTTTGGCTTTAAGACAAGAGCATTTTAAGGTATCCTCTACTATCCCGAGTTTCAAGACGTGTGTAAGTGCGAATAGCAGGGTATCAACGTTCAAAAGGTTTGGCTTCCAGAATAGGAACTATTTTTCAGACTTATTTTTATCCTCAGATTAGTGACTTCCTTCATCTTACTAACCCTTGGGACAATGGCTCATAACTACTTAGTACTAGTTCGTTTAAGAAAACTTCTAATTTTCTTGGTTTTCTTAAAATTTTCCAATCTTTTGGATGTAATTTTTCACTATCTAATCTTTTATTATCTTATTTATGTACAAAAATATTTTTATTTTTTTTGAAAATTTTTAAATTTTTATAGGTTTTCAAAAATATTTTGTGCTTATGCGAAGTGATATGCAAATGATGCGAAAATAAGCACAAATCTCCCCCAAACTTGTTTTCAACAGTGTCCTCACTATTGCCAACCGCTATATCTCGAAAAACCTGTAAGCTCGGTAGGAAATTTATTAAATGGGGCAAAATATATAAGTGAAAATCCTCCCCCAAACTTATTTTTGGCTCATCATTTTGTAAAAAAATTCATTTCAAGAGCCAGATTATACCCCCCCCCCCAAACTTGAGTTAAACAACGTTAAGCTTTGAAAATCAGATGAAGGGGTCAAAATTAGTGGTCGATGCCAAGCTTTGCAAAGACCGAAGGTTAACACCAACCATTCGAAGATTTTATCAATGTAGTGCTCAGGTTGGTGGAAGAAGAAGTGGGGAAAGGGTAAGTGGTGGAATAGAATGTGTGTGCGTCTCGTATTGGAGAGACGATGCAGTGAATGTGATGGATTACTCGCATTCTTTTTACAGTCCAGAAGAAGGGGTGGAGGTTCAATTTCATTGTTTTGATGTGGAATCATCTCAACACCCATGTCAATCAAAAATGCGAGTATTTAAGCGAAGATTTCCTCAAAAGTTTTATCAATACCCCGAAGAATAATGTCATCACAAAGCACGGGGTGATCTTCTGTCTCTAAAAGAAGTTCATAATTAGTGTTAGTTGTTGACCCGGACATCTCGGTGGAAGAGTCCGTATGTGTATGATACATAATTGGGTCAAACAACATATGAAAAGAGTCTAGATCGGTATCATGAGGATCATCAATTTCGTTGCTGTCGACATCCATTAAGTCGACAGAACAGACCTGTGCAATAGGTTCGGAGGGTATACTTCCCAACTTGTAAATGTTCAGCTCTATTGACCTATTCCCGAAAGATAGGGTCATAGAGCCATTACGACAGTTGATGATTGCATTGGAAGTGGCCAAAAAGGGGCGACCTAAAATCACCAGAATTTGATTCCGTAGGTTTGCTACAGGCTGTGTATCAAGTACAATAAAATCCATAGGGAATACAAATTTCTCGATTTTTATTAACACATCCTCCAGTTCACCCCTAGGTTTAGTGATTGATCGGTCAACCATCTGGAGGGTTATGCTTGAGGGCTTTAACACTCCGATACCTAGTTGCTCATAGACTGAATAAGGAAGCAAGTTAACACTAGAGCCAAGGTCAAGTAAAGAACGGTTGATGTGTTTTTCCCCGATAGAAATGGAAATAGTAGGACAGCCAGGGTCCTTACGTTTCCGTGGTAATTGTTGGGGAAAATCCGTGTCTACATTACTTGACATGAAATTTTTTTTAGGCACTTGTGTCTTCCTCTTCCTAGTGCACAAGTTCTTAAGAATTTTCGCATAGGACGGAACTTGTTGGATAGCATCTAGAAGAGGGATGTTGATGTTAACTTCCTTAAACATGTCCACAAGCTTCTCCATTTGGGCATCATGTTTATTGGGCCTCAACCTATTTGGAAATGGAGCTTTATCAATAAATGTTGGGTCCAACATTTGTGGAGAAGTTTGTGGGGGTGGAAAAGATGAGGTGGGTGGAGGGTCGAGCCTTTGGGAAAACGGAGAATAGGCTCGGAAGAAGAAGGTACATTAGACGAAATAGGTCAAGAGGTAGAAGTGGGAATAGAAGTGGAAGTGGAAGTCGGGGTGTTAATGATCAATTCATCATTATCAATTTATTCACCCACATGATTGTCTAGCACTCTTCCCGATCTCAACGTTGTAAAAGCATCCACATTACTGCAATGTGAAGGTCCAGGATCAGGCAGGGGTTGAGATGGAAAATTCCCTTTTTCTCTAGCCCTTATTTCGGCTGTTATTCGTTCAATTTGTGCTTCCATCGATTTAATATTCTCATTTGAGTGAGAATGATCTTTATCATATTATCGATGGAAGATTGAAAACTTGCCGACCCTTGGATGGATTGTTTTATGAAAGTAACCAAGGTTTGTACTAGAGTTGAGGTATTATCAGTACCGGCCAATTGCAAAGAGTTTTAACGTGGTGCAAAAGTGTTGGCCGGATTTTGAAAATTTTGTGGTTGGAAGGGGTGCTGACTCGGTTGTGGTGGTTGCTGTTGCTCTGGACGGACCCTTTGGAAAGTGTTCTGGTTTAGATCCATGTATTGAGGTTGGTGTTGGATCCAAGAAAAATCAGGATGATTCCTCCAATCTTGATTATATGAGGAAGAAGAAGGATCGTTTCCAGGTCTTTGCTGAAATGCAGCATTAGTGTGACCTTGAAACGATACATTCAAAGGACATTCTTCCGTCAAATGTGAAGAGTTTGAACAGTAGCCACACACGGTTTGGGGAAGTGTGTATTGGTTTAGGGAGGCTGAAGAAATTTTGTTTTCTATAGCGTCGAGTTTCCTTTGTATTGCGGCCATTTCGGCTTTCATTGTGATGGAAATATCGAGCTGATTGACATCTTCCCTAGGCGGTGGTGGTCTAACACTTTCGCATTGTGATGTGTTTTGAGCTAAATCTTCTACGTATTTCCAAGCTTCACCATCATCTTTAGATAGGAATTGGTAATGACACATGATTTCAAGCATCTGTCTAGTAGTGAGATCAATACCCTCATAGATAATTCGACACAAATCCCATCTGGAGATTCCGTGATGAGGGCATTGGATAAGAAGATCCTTGAACCGTTCAAAGCATTTCTAAAATGGTTCATTGGGAAGTTGGGTAAATTTGAAGATTTCGCTCCGAACACGGCTGGTCTTGTGATTGGAATAAAATTTCTTAAGGAATGCTGCAACGAATTCGTCCCATGTTGAAATAGAATGTGCGGGTGTGATGTAAAGACACTTCTCGGCTAAATCGCACAAAGTGAATGGGAGAAGACGTAAACGCAGAGCATCCAAAGACAGTTGTCAATTTCCCATCAAAGCACATACGTTTTCAAATTTGGAAATAAACATGTATGCGTTTTCAGAATCAAGACCGTGAAATTTAGGTAACAGTTTGATGAATTGGGGGTTGATTTCAAAATTTTCCCGTTGGTAGGTGGTATAGAAAGACATGTGGGAAGGGGAACACGTGTAGGATAGCATCTCTCTTGGAGAGAAATACGTGGAGGATTCTGCGCACCTGCGGGCGGTGGCAGAGTAGTGTTAAAATTTGATGGATTTGGGTCCATCACGGTCGTGGTGGGTGGTGGGGAAGAAGGAGAAGAATTACCGACTCTGGGGTCGATAAAAGAAATGCGGACAAGACGGGAAATGGAATCCCGTGTCCAGCCTAACATTGTGCTTAAATGGTTGTAGCACAAGTGGCAGCGTTGGTATAATTAGGGGAAATGAATGAAGTGTTGGTGTTTGTTTTGAAAATATACGAATTTTTGAAAAAATAATGCGATCATAACAAATGCAACAAGCAACCCTAAAATCTAGTTGTCACCTAGGTCAAAGCACTAGACCGCTCCTAACTGCCAAAAGACAAGTCGCAGGATCAATCCTCCACTGCCTCTTTGTTTCTCCTGTGGCCAGGTAAGTGCCAGGTAAGTGGGAGGTTCTCCACTACGTAAGTAGTGGGCCTAATTAAGTAACCACTTGCCTTAGACACCACAAAAGAAACGTGGATAAACAATGAATTACCCATGGCCTTCTCTTGTCCTAAGTGAGCGCGACAGTCCTTAGAGTCATCTCTAGATTTCTTTTAGTTAATGAGGGTAATGCGGATGCAAGTTTGTAATTTTTGGGGCTTAGGAAGGGTAATGAACTCCCCACCTAATCTGGATTTGGCCGTGCCCCTTAATTTCCGTATTAATATGCAAACAACCGAAAATCAAAAACACGCACAATATATTTTTCTTTTTGCGGCGCTGCGATTTATTTGCAAAGAAACCTGCAACAAATTGTTAATTGCAGCAGATGAGGGAAGAGATAAGAAAGTATAGAAGTATACCTGCAATTTTGGAATAGTGAGGAAGTCAAACTGCCGCGGTTCCGCCGCTTTAGTCTCCTTATGCCGCAGAATCGCGGTCGATATAGTTGATCACTGCACAAATTTTTCTACAACTGCTTCTGGTCACCTCAAGAGCTCTCTGGAATGCTCTGAAAAAATTTTCCACAGCTCTACAAGTTCCAGATTTTCTCGCAACAAATCACAACAACACGTTTAGAGTTTGCGTGAATTTTGATCTAAAAATATAGATGGAATAAACTTTTCAACTCAAATTTCAAAAACGAACAATTAGCGCACTATCCCCGGCAACGGCGCCATTTGATTGATATGATTTCGGATTGTGTAGTTGGAAAATGTATAGAAATCACAACCAAAAATTATTTGACCGCAATCAATAACGGTGTCGAATGTAGCGCGTTAGTAAGTGCGGATCGTCTACAGGGAAAGTGTAATCGTTCGTGTTTCGATTTAGATGAGTTGAAACTTTAAAGAAAAGAAAACAAACAACAATTCATGATTTAAAGATTTGAAGTTTAAGAATTAGAAAAATCTAGTCTAAATCAAGAAACGATAAAATCAAGAATTGAGAATTTGTGATGATTTCCAAACCAACAATCAAGATTCGAAGTGTGGCTCGTTGGAGTAGATCGGATCTATAGATGTGATGAGATCAAATGATTTCATATTCTTATCCATTAATGAATTGATATTAGATCGATGACGATTTATCGAGGTTAAGGATCTTGTGAAGAAACTAGGGTTTCCTCATCTCATCCTTTGTCCTTTCGATGAATCTCATTCACAAACTAGCTTCTAGTAAATCAAATGATCGATCGTTGATCTCTAGTTTCGAGTGAACACAATCAAGAAACCATCGCTTCGAAACTAGGTCATCGATCATTCGATTCACAAGAATTTGCAAACGTTATAGGATTTAAGATTTGTAAAATAATCTAAATCAACATCATTCTATCGATCGTCTCGACTCCTTTACGAGCGGAGTTTTACCCAAACATTATCACAAAGCAAACATTCAAGAATCTAGATTGAATCATAATGCTCGAATTCAAAAGATAAGCAAGATAAAAGAATTGTCACCTTTATTTATATCAACAATTAGTTACAACTCTCAAGAACTACAAGAGGAAGGAACTTGATCGTTAAATTTGGCGTCGCTCGGCTCCTTGAGTCGCGGATCGGCTTGGATCACTTGCTCCGATGAAGATCAGCTTCGCTCTCTAAAGGATCTAGGCTTCTTGCTTTGATTGAACTCGGAATTCTTGATCTTGGATTGGACTTTGAATTAGGGTTAGGGTTTTGAGGCACAAGTTGTGTCACTCAATTTGTGGGTGGAAGAGGAAGAGAGAAGAACAACCTTCAACAACCCTAGATCTAGGCTCCCTTTTATGGACTTCACAACCCTAGATCTAGGATTCAAAATTTGAATTTCCCTCCAAAAGTTTGTTAGCTAGAGAGGCTTCTAGAAGAAGTTAGTTGGAGGGATGCTTCTAGAAATGGTTTGTTAGGCCGAGCCTTCTAGATGAAGCCACGTAGAAAATCTGGAGTGTTCTGGAAGCTTGGCCAATAAAGTTAAGCACATAGGGAAAATTTGAGCCGCTGATGTCATCCACTTGCCGCGGATCCGCGGCACGTGCCTGTTCCGGCAGCGGATCCGCGGTCACGTGAGGCTTTCTGTGCTTCATTTTCTGTGTGATGCTTCCTCTTGACAAAATGGTATTTTCCTGATATGCTGAATTTTATATTTCTTTTTCTATGAATGCCAGATCAGAAATCTTAGAATTGGCGCATCTTTTGATCAGCACTTTGACAATTTTGGCTCGGTTTCTGGAATTCCCTGCACAAACTTTGAAAAAAGTGTTGCGCAATACAAGGATGATGCGATGCCATGATAAACAGTCAATTTCCCTAAAAATGCCGGTTTTAGAGTATAACACATGCAATCTGGTATTTTACGGGTGTTTTTCTAATATGTGTAATATGCAAACCAAACACTTCTAGATGAATGAAAATGATAGGGAAATTGACGTGTTAAAAAATACAATATTTTCGACTGATCACCAGTCATGTCACAGAGATAGGATGACCATAGCTCTATTTATTGGAAGCAGAGAAAGAGTTAGTGAACTCTTGGGATGATACATGTTGATGTATGAAGGTCCCCTGTCTACACATGCCAAGACCAGTTCTTTGTACTTCATTACATTCTCTGATGATCTATCAAGATTCAGACATATGTTCTTGTTGAAACACAAGTCCGAAGCTTTTGAGATATTCACAGAATATAAGTTAGAAAGTAGAAAACCAAAACGGGTATAAGTATTATGTCATTTGATGTGATCAAGGAGGAGAATACTTGAGCACGGAATTCCTGCATTATTCTAAAGGAGAATGAGATTCTCTCTCAGCATTACTCCTCCGTATACACCACAGCACGTCGGTGTATCGGGACGGAGCAATCACACCCTATATGGTAAGGTGTGCTCTATGATGAGTACTACTGAGTTACCTATTTCCTTTTGGGAGTTATGCACTGGAGAAGTTGCATACCTATTGAATAGGGTTCCGATCAAATCAGTTGCCTACCACTTCATATGAGATATGGAAAGGGAAGAGCCCATATCTTAAGTTTGTTAAGATTTGGGGTTGTCCAGCCTATGTCTAAAAGCATAATCCAGACAAGCTCGAGGCAAAGTCAGTTCTGAAGAAGTTTGTTGGATATCCTAAGCATTCGCAAGGGAATATCTTCTACCTAACCAAGGAGAAAAATATATTTTGTTTCTTAACATGCCACCTTTGTGAAAGGGAATTTCTTGAGAAGAAATTAATGGGCATAAGGTAGAACTGGAAAGAGTTCCAGCTATACAAACTTCAGCTGATGATTTGGTAGAACCAAAGGATTCAATAGTTCCCAACGAACCTCAGCCTCTCCTCCGATCTAGTAGGGTTCCTCACCCACCTGAGAGATACTTCAGTTTCTCTATGAAAGTGGGAGCGAGGATTGCATCATGAGATGATGACCCAACTAGTTTCGAGCAGGCCATCAGGAGTAGGGACTCTGTAAGAATGACTGGATGCTTAACGATCTGAGATGGAATCCTTATACACCAACAAAGTATGGACTTTGGTTGCCTTATCTGAAGGGTTAAATCCCCAGCAGGAGCAAGTATATCTTGAGAAGATTACTTGGTGTACATGGAAAAGTTGAGAATTTCAAAGCTATGCTTAAGTCCATCCAGATCCAACTTGCCACGGCCACATACCATGACTATGATATCTGGCGGTTGGGTGTCATGACTGCTTTTCTAAATAAAGATTTGGAATAGAGCGTCTATAAGTACACAGCCAGAAGGCTTCGTAGATAATGGGAGCAGCGGAAACGTGTGCAAGATGTTTTATGTGATAAAGCAGGCATCGCGTAGTTGGAACGTCTGTTTTGATGTGGTAGTCAAAGAGTTTGACTTCATCAAAATGGTAGATGAACCTTGTATATACAAAAGGGTAGTAAGAAGTATGGTGGTGATCCTCGTAGAGGACGTGGATGACATACTCTTGATGGGGAAGAAGTTTCCTATGCTACGCTCGATCAAGCTCCGCTTATCACAATGATTCTCCATATAGGATCAAAGTGATACCTACTAAATCCTGGGTTTTGGATCTATGAGATAGATCTAATTGGATGTTAGGATACTCACTAGTTGTAGTGAGATGGTATCAATCGATCCTGGGGAGAATCACTGGAAAGGTTCCAGAGTGATAAGGACGACTGAAAGTCAGTCACAGACATTGTCTTTACTCTCAGTAGAGAGACGGTATGTTGGAAGAGTTCCAAGACAGATACCGTGGCATACTAGACGATAAAGGCGAGATACATCGCTACCAAAGATGCTACCAAAGAGGCAGTCTGGGTGTATATTAGTTGATGAGATGAACTTCGTTCCTTCCATTGTGTGACAATGGAGTTGTGGCTTATGCCAAGGAACGCCCGTCCCATCAGTGATCCAGGCATATTCTAAGGAAGTGTCACCTGATCATGGAGATGGTTGATCCCCAAGGGATCGAGGTCCAGAGAGTAGACTTAGAGGACAACATGGCGGATTCACTCACAAAGGCCTTTTCCCAGAGAGAGACTTTTATTGGATGGTTGAGTATGAGATACTACAACCACTGTTATCAGATGGCCCTAGTGCAAGTGGGAGATTGTTATATGTATGCCCTAGAGGCCATTACTAAACATGAGATGTATATTGTAGTGGATGCTTGGACATATATAGGGAGAACTTTCTTACTCGACATGATAGTATGCTATCTGGTTACTCTTTACCATAACGTGTACACTGATTGTCTCTCTGTTACATGTTGGTAAAGCCCTTAGGATGTGTACTTGACTACCTGGACTATGATGTGGATTATACTAGTGGGGACATGGTAGTCCATAAGAACATCCTTCAAGCTCCCTAGTCGTGGGTGTATCGAGACAGGGCATCGATATACCAGAGTAGACTAGCGTATACCATCTTGACCCATGTAGATGGAAGTTGGATGATCCTATATCCATTGGTGTTAGACATCAGAGATGATATACGGGTGCTCAGTGGAGACTGGGTACACTAGACGGACTCGCCGAGAACTCCCAGATGGTATTATACCTTACGTCAGATGACAGTTCTCTGGTGATACTGGTACAGGTTAGTCTGTACACCCGAGATCGTCATAGAGTCTTGTGTGATTCCCACCGTGCTTTGATTTTCACCTTACCACGTCCAAGAGGGCGTGCAAAATGGTGGTTTTTGGGTACAGTCCCGAGTCACATGGAGGCAATGAGCGATAGGAGGGGTTTCGTCTCTCCCGGTATTGGGGGTTGATGTTGCGCTATGCTCGATGGGCCATAACAGGGAAGTCCCTGGCCAGGGTTGGTTTAGAGATTTACTGGTAAGTGTTACCAGTAGTTTCTCGACCAGTTATAAGCCTCATATCGGCATGACTTATCGGTTATTGGGGTCTGACGTTTACCACCCCTAGACATGATATGCGACATATCAGACGAGGAGACCGGACTGTACAGTAGTGTCACTGTCAGGCTTTTTGCAGGAATTGGAGCGGGCTTGCTTGCTGATCTTCTGATCGCTCAATACCCGGGTAGCCGTTACGTCCAGCTAGTACCGCTGACGGCTTGTGGGTGCTTGATATGATCATCACCTACTGCCGGCGTATTGACGAGTCTTTAGAGTCCTACATAGTGGTTTTACTGGCTCAAGCAAAACGAAATAGGAGCGCATATGTGATATGTGAGGGACCGAGAATAATGCGAGTATGAGATACCGTATTCTATTCTCACGATGTTTGTATCGATTGGTTATATGCGATATGACCAGGTTATCGAATCAAGGGTTGATTCGATAAGTCGATACATTGGATGTTAGTCGGTTATATATGATATAACCGGATTATTAAGTCAAGTGTTGATTTAATAATTTAGTGTATAATTGTATATGTGATATACTAATTTACATTAACTAACATTGGTTCACTTAAGCATTTGTTTTTCTCACTTGTGCCAACTTAATATATATATGTGATATATATTTATTTGTGTTCATTTTGTATCATGGTTGTTGATACAACTTACATGGGTGTATAAGACTTATACCATACTAATTATAGTGTTAGGTTTTTAATATTTAAGGTAATTTTAAAATTAGTGGATGATGAGCTCACATGCATGAAGCTTCATGAAGCTTAGGGTTGCATTGACTTAGTCTACTAACTTTGGATTACTTGAGATATTAATTAACCTAACCATTATAATGTAGCCATGGTTATGTCTCTACATGAGTTAGTATATGATACCCACTCACCCATGGTTAGCTCTCTCTCTCTTTAGTTAGTTTTCATTCTCATTTTTGAGCTCATCTTCTTCCTCCTTCAAATTCTTGCTAGGGTTTGATAAAGAGAGAGAAACATTATGAGAAAAGAAATTCTAAAGTGTACCTATTTCCTATTTCATCATCCTCTACTAGACTAGCACTTTAGTTTAGGGTGTTTGCTTCACTAATTCTCTAGTTAGTGAAGTAGAAGCTTGAGTTCGTATTCCCTCGACGTAGATCATCTTCGGCCTCGAAGACTTCAAGCAAAACCGTTGCCCTCTTCTCATGGAGCCGTCTGAGAGTCCGGGAGCACGATGATCGCAGCGAAGGGACTACTACAAGGAGCATAAGAAGTGAAGGACCGATCTACAAAGGTTGTATTTCGTATTCACTTAGATGTAAATGTTATTTACTTGCATGTGTTACCCTAATTATCTAGCAAAGATCTTGTTTAGGGTTGTTCGGCACGTCTAAAATTTTAATCGGGCATGGTTGATGCCTTGTAGAACCTTCTTAGAGTGCCTAGTAACCCTACACGTCCAAGTTGCAAAAAGGGCAGAACCGACCGTCCACGTCGTTAAAAGGGCAGCACCTACCGTCCAAGTCGCAAAAAGGGCAGAACCGACCGTCCATGTCGCTAAAAGGGCAGCACCGACCGTCCAAGTCGCAAAAAGGGAAGAACCGACCGTCCACATCGCAAAAAGGGCAGCACCGACCGTCCAAGTCGCAAAAAGGGCAGAACCGACCGTCCATGTCGCTAAAAGGGCAGCACCGACCATCCAAGTCGCAAAAAGGGCAGAACCGACTGTCCATGTCGCTAAAAGGGCATCACCGACCGTCCAAGTCGCAAAAAGGGCAGAACCGACCGTCCAGGTCGCTAAAAGGGCAGCACCGACCGTCCAAGTCGCAAAAAGGGCAGAACCGACCGTCCAAGCCGCAAAAAGGGCAGAATCGACCGTCCATGTCGTAAAAAGGGCAGTGCCAGCTTCCCAAAAGCAGGAACCAAATCAAGTCGCCTCCACGTAAAAGAAGATCCATCAATTCTATGCACGCGACCCACGTGTGTGGTGTGCATTTTTTGATGGGGGGCAATTTATTGGGGTAAAAATTTACACCCCGGTTGACCAAGTCAAAATCGAAGTCAACCCCAAGCCAAGTGGGCCCATGCCCAGATCAAGTGGGCCCATGCCCGGGTCGAGTCCGAACGTGAAGCGGCCGGCCTCCCCCCATGCCAAGATAAAAATTTTGTAACAAATAATTTTATTGTATTTCTTTTATTTTATTTTACGAATGAATGTAAGAGAAATGGGCAAAAAGCCAAATTTTTGTAAAGCCCATGGCTTATGTGCAAAAAGAAATGGCACATGGGCCATGGGATAGGCAAAATGCCATTTTGTGAAGCCCAAGGGACTATGTGTAAAGTGTATAGCCTATAAAGGCAAGGATAATGAAAATATCCCAACAACTTTTTTCTCTCCAAAAGAAAAATCTAGATCTGAGATCTTTCTCCTTCCTCAAGGTTCTAAAACCTTCTTCGTTCTTTTGAATTAAATAAAGGGTTTTACTCTTCCTTTTATAAAACTAAATAGTTTTCCACCACAAAACCCACAAAGGGGAACTTGGATCTACCATTAGATCTCAAAAAGAAGAGATTTTTAAAATCTCACATCTCTTGATCTTCAAGATCCTGCCAACAGAGGAGGAAGAAGGAGACACATCTCCAGAAACCCCACTATGGGGAAGAACTAGGGCGCAAGGGGAGAAGCCCTTCATCAGCTTCAAAACATCTTAGGAGTTTAACTCCACTCTAATTTCTCTTTCGGGAGTTTCTGGGGCTAAAAGCCCCTTTTTCTCGCCGGTGCCCAAGCGCTCGAGCGCCTTGCACTCAAGTACCCGGCGCCCACGTGCCGACACGTGGTGCGCTAGCGCTCGAGCATTGGGCGCTCAAGCGCCCGGCGCCCACGTGCCGACACGTGGAGCGCCCAGCGCCCACGAGCCGACACGTGGTGCACTAGTGCTCAAGCGCCCAGCGCTCAAGCGCTCAGCGCCCACATGCCGACACATGGTGTGCTAGCACTCGAGCACCTAACGCTCAAGCGCCCAGCGCCCACGTATCAGATACGTGGCATGCTAGCACCTACGCGCACAGCACCTAAGCGCACAGCGCTCAAGGCGTTGGCCCTACGCGTCCTTTGGGCGCTTTTTCCTTTTTTTTGTATATATGTATAGATACACACACTCCACAACACTGTCCCCTCTAAAAAATTTTGGGCCGGGGCTTGGGCGCCGGTGAACTCTGCGTGGCTCCCGATGTATCCAAACCCCCTCCAAAACAAAACACACGTACACTGCACATTGAGTTCGCATGACCAGTTGAACCCGTTAATCGGAGGTTCCCTTGCCCCAAAGGCGAGGGGTAATTAACGGCAGCTTAGTCCGCGGCTGCCGGAGATTCGGATCCCCACAATCAATAAACCCCCGTCTACCCTAGGCAGGGGGAATCTGTAGTACGCCTGACAAGCGCGCGCGTATTCCCATCTCAATGGGCTGACGAAAAACACCCTACAGCAATAAGATTGCATACTTTCTATAAGATAGTTGGATCCCGATACCTACTACGTGTAAGAGTTACTCCTGGGAGAGTTTTACATATGACAATTAGCCGATCAAGTAGGTGTCTAGAGAGGTGTTTACGGGGTTATGCCTCTTGGAAAACGAGGTTTATTCTAATTAGGTCTGTGCGAAAGCACATGGAACCTCCCTTAATGTACCAATACTGGCCAGGCCGAAAGATTGGCGAACTTGTAAAGTGTAATTAATCCCGGCTAGTCTTACCTTTTAGGGTTTGAAGAAAGATTTGATAAAAGCAATGGGAGCCATCCTGATTAGATAAGATAATAACCAATCTAATTTTGCAAGAGCATACGCTAAAGTGTTTGCTTCTCTCTCTATCCAGGTAGCGACCATTTCAGGCCTTTATCAAGATAATAATATGGATGTATTGATCAAACCCGCTTATTATACTGAGCAGGGGAACGTTGGTCCCGCTCCAACTTATAATTGTTATAAGTCCGAGCAGGGAATATGGACATATCTGGATTCTCACGCCACCTAAATGAAGAATAAGCATGTTGATGCATCTTCTTCAGGTGTGTTAGTTATCGAGAACTGTTTCTCAGTTCACTCTACATCCTGGGTATTAGATACTGGATCAGGATCCCACATATGTAATATGTTACATAGTCTAAAGAAAGGTAGAGAACTGGGAGAGGGTGATCATTCCGTAAGAGTAGGGAATGGTGAAAATGTTGCAGCCAAAGCAGTTGGCGAATATCACCTTGTTTTACCAAATGGTAATACATTGATTCTGAACGAATGCTATTACATTCCGACCCTGATATGCAACCTTATATCTGTTTCATTATTAAGTAAATAAGGATTTAATTTTGTTGTACAGGATAATGTTATGAAAATCTTCCTGAATCAAAAGTTAATTGGATCAGTCTCATTAAATAATGGCATATATGTTCTAGATCAAACCACGATTCTTAATGTACTAAACACACACAAGAGGAAAAGTTCAGAAATGAACGAATCATTCATGTTGCATTGTAGACTAGGTCATATCAATGCGACACGACTAGCTAAGTTACATAAGGATGGATATTTGAATCCGTTCGAATTTTCAGCTTATGATACTTGCCAGTCATGTCTTAAAGGCAAGATGACCAAAACTTCATTTAGTGGACACGGAGAAAGAGTTATGGAACTCATGGGACTAATACATAGTGATGTATGCGGTCCCATATCTACAAATGCCAAGAATGGTTCTGGTACTTCATTACATTCACTGACGATCTCTCATGATACGGACATGTATTCCTGTTGAAACACAAGTCTGAAGCTTTTGAGAAATTCAAAGAATATAAGAACGAAGTCGAGAACCAAACGGGTAAATATATTAAGATCCTTCGATCTGATCGAGGAGGAGAATACTTGAGCAATGAGTTCCTGGACTATCTAAAAGAGAATGGGATTCTCTCTCAGCTTACTCCTCCGTATACACCACAGCACAATGGTGTATCGGAACGGAAGAATCGCACCTTATTAGATATGGTGCGCTCTGCTGAGTTACCTATTTCCTTCTGGGGGTATGCGCTTGTGACAACTATATACCTATTGAATAGAGTTTCAACCAAATCAGTGCCTACTATTCCATATGAGATATGGAATGGGAAGAGACCATCTCTTAAACGAGTTAAGATATGGGGTTGTCCGGCCTATGTTAAAAAGCAAAATCCGGACAAACTCGAGGCAAGATCAGTTCTTTGCAAGTTTGTGGGATATCCAACCAATTCGTATGGATATCAATTCTACCTCAGTGAGGAGCAAAAAGTGTTTGTTGCTCAACATGCCACCTTTTTAGAAAAGGAATTTCTTGCAAAAGAGATTAGTGGCAAAGAGGTAGAGCTGGAAGAATTCCCAACCGCACGAACTACATAAGAAGATTTGGTAGAACGGGAGGATTCGATAGTTCCCAACGAACCCCAGCCTCTCCGCCGATCTAGTAGGGTTTCTCATCCACCTGAGAGATACTACGGTTTTCACATCGATGGTGGGAGCGAGGATTGCATCATGGAAGATAATGACCCGACTAGCTTCGAGCAGGCCATCACGAGTGGGGAATCTGTGAAATGGCTGGATGAAATGCGATCTGAGATGGAATCCATGTACACCAACAAAGTATGGACTTTGGAAGTTGCTCCTGAAGGGGTAAAACCCATTGGGAGCAAATGAATCTTTAAGAAGAAAGTTGGTGTAGATGGAAAAGTTGAGACTTTCAAAGCTAGGCTTGTTGCAAAGGGTTTTCGTCAACGTCCAGGTATGGATTATGACGAAACCTTTTCTCTTGTAGCTATGCTAAAGTCAATCCGGATCCTACTTTCCATTGCTGCATACCATGACTACGAAATCTGGCAAATGGATGTTAAGACCGCCTTTCTAAATGGTGATTTAGAAGAGTGCGTGTACATGACTCAGCCAGAGGGCTTCGTAGACAGTGGGAGCAGCGGAAAGGTGTGCAAGCTGCTTAAATCCATCTATGGGTTAAAACAAGTATCGCGGAGTTGGAACATCTGTTTTGATGTTTTAGTCAAAGAGTTTGACTTCATCAAGAACAAAGATGAACCTTGTATTTACAAGAAGGTTGCAGAGAGTAAGGTTGTCTTCCTCGTATAGTACGTGGATGACATACTCTTGATAGGAAATGATGTTCCTATGCTGCATTCGGTCAAGCTCTTCTTATCACATAGATTCTCAATGAAACATCTAGGTGATGCCTCCTGCATTTTGGGGATTAAGATCTATAGAGATAGATCTAAATGGATACTGGGATTGTCCCAATCCAAGTATTTTGACACCATACTAAAGAGGTTTAGTATGGAAGAATCCAAGCATGGGTATTTACCCACGATCTCTGGACTCACACTCTCCAAAAAGATGTCTCCTAAGACTGATTTGGAGAGAGCTCGCATGCAAGAGATACCCTATGCTTCGGCAGAAGAATTTATCATGTACGCGATGCTATGTACCAGACCCGATATAGCATACTCACTAAGTGTAGTGAGTAGGTATCAAGCAGATCGAGGAGAGAGTCACTGGACAGCTGTGAAGAACATTCTCAAGTACTTGAGAAGGACTAAAGAGATGTTCTTGGTGTATGGTAACGGAGAACACCAGGTGGAGTCCCTTACCGATTCGAGCTTCCAAAGTGATAAAGACGACTTTATGTCGCACTTGGGATTTGTCTTTACCCATAATGGAGGGGCGGTTTGTAGGAAGAGTTCCAAACAGGAAACCGTGTCAGACTCGACAATGGAGGCTGAATACATCGCCGCCAACGATGCTGCCAAAGAGGCTGTCTGGATGAAGAAGTTCATTACAACTTGGTGCGGTTCCGTCCATTGAGCATCCAATAGTTTGTATTGTGATAGCAATGGAGCTGTGGCTTTGGCCAAGGAACCCATTGCTAGTGTATATGCCTTAGAGGCCATTATTGTATCATATTGGTTTGTATATTACTTAATGGAAGCTTTGGATATTCACAGTTGTATTAACAGTCTTGCTCAAAATGGTAGTATGCTACTTGGTTTGTTTCTACTTTAATATGTGCATGTGTTTCTTTTAGCACACCGCTTATACATATTAGTGGAGCCCTTAGGATCTTTGCTTGATTACCAGCATTTTCATGGCAGTCAAACTAGGGGGGCTGGGTAATCTACAAGCACATCCTTATACTGGTCCCTAGTCGTAGGATTATCGAGGCGGGGCATCGATTCTCCGGAGTAGACTGGTGTATACGCTTCTCATCCCAGCAAGGGAGACGGTATGTCCTACAGCCATTAGTACATCGTACTGGAGATAGTATGCAGGTGCTCGTTAGGTTACGAGTACACCGGACATGACTAGTCGGGAACTGCTGGTTGGTACTATACCTATCGTCAGATAGCAGTTCCCAGGTGACATGAGTACAGCTTAATCCGTCGACTTGACACTGCCACTTCGCCTTGAGTGTGTTCCCTCTGTACTTTGATTACTTCCCTACCACGGCTCAAAGGAGTCGTGCAAACATGTAGTAGTTAAGTGCAGTCCCGAAGCACTTGGAGGCAGTGGCGGTTAGACATGATTCGTCTCTCCCAGTATTGGGGGTTGATATCGCACTGTGTCTGGAGAGCCATTACACAAAGTCCCTGGCCAGGGAAAGCGAGATTTACCGGTAGGTGTTCCATTAGTTTCTCAGGGTGTTCTGAGCTACACTCCGACACGACTTATATCGCTATTAGGGGTCTGACGTTTACCGCCCCCTAGGCCCGATATGCGATACTCTTAGACGAACAGACCAGACTGTATGGAGATTGTCACATTCAGGCTCAGTAGGAGTTCGGATGGGTTTTCCTCATCGGACTTCTTATCGACATCTACCTGGGCACCGTTACGTACAACTAGTACCGCTTGCGGCCTGTGGTTAAACCCACTGCCAGCGTAGTGTCGAGTCTTTAGAGTCCTACACAGAGAGTTTCCCTGCACTGGGCAAAAGGTGTAGAGGCCGTATGGTTTTACGGTAGGGCTTCGATCACTTACATGCACTTGTGCGCGTATGATGTTCGAGCAGATAATACTAGTGGGCTTTAGTTTAAGTCGGATCCTAGTATTATAAAGATGGATCGGTTTTGTCTCTTTGTATTCGTATTCTTCGGAATGCGGATGCAGGTGTGTATGCACGGATGTGAGGAGTAAAGAAGGAGATGCCTCATTAAGGTTTTGACCATTGACTTCATTAGAACTATTATAAGGTGGAGGATATTGTTTGCTAATCCTTTTATAAATGATAATTGTGTCATGACTAATTGGCTTGACCATTTGACTAGGTTGACTATTGTTGATTTATATATTTTTTTTAAGCACTAGATATTTTCATGCTTAGCATTAATTGTGACATGCTTGTGGTCAAATCAATATAGCCATCCTAATTATCATAATAAAAGTTTTAGTTTTCATTTTCCATGGTTCATTATCTAATTTGCTTTCTCTTTCTTCAAGAGAGCTCCCATACTTGCTCTTCTTCTTCTTCCTCACTACTAAACTCTTAAGCTCTCATGTGTTGAGAAAATTAGAGTTTAAATAGACAAACAAATCCATCTTCATACTCTACATCACCTAGGACATCAAGATTAGCAAGCTTGTTGCCCTAGTTACCTCGGTCTTGAGGTGGAGTTCAGACTATTGACTCTCGGGTGGATCATCTTCGACTGAAGGAGGCCGTTGAAGAAGCCACGATCCGGATCGACCCATGGAGCCTACGGAGACGATTAGGACAGCGGAGAAGACCCGAAGGACTTGTAGCATGTGGTATAATCTTCTAGCATAGTAGATAAAACCTCTAGTTTGGTTGTTAGCAATGGTTTAGCAAAGATCCTCAAACATAGTCTATGTTACCTTGTGATAAAAATTTGTTTTTTTCCTTTTCCGCCTCCCCGTAAGTATCAGGGTGTGTCACATAGACATATAGTGGTATCAGAGCCTAGCTAAACCATTACTAACATGTTAGCAAAGTGTTAGAAATTCGATCGCCGGAAAAATCGCAAAACACGAACCAAAAAGGCACGTTTTCTGTCGATTTTAAAATTTGGTCCAAAATTTTTTCCAGGGACCTTAAAAATACGTGCAGGCTTTTTTAGGAACACCCAAGAAAAACGAGGTCGTGAATCGGTCATAAAACCGCGGAACCGCGGCGGAACCAAGCGTTCCACCACGGATCCGCGGCCGAGTCGACTCCGAGTCAACTCGTTTTTCCTGCAGAGTGTCCAGCATGTGTTTTGTGATTTTTCTGATATTTTGTTTCTGCCCAGATTTGTTGAGTACTGTGTTGTGCTCGGGATATATTCAAATCTGGTAATCGATCAAAATTCTAATTACTTTAGCTAATCGGATCTTCTGTGATGTGATATATGTATTAAACGTCTACTAATTGCCATACGTCGATTAATGAGGGTTGTACATATCTGTGTACTGTGATGTTGGAATGTGTATATGAACTTGTTGGATCGTCGTGGATGAATAGCCGGGGATGTGAGATGAGTGTTTATTTATCTTTCATTTGATGTAAATTGTAAATTGATGTAATATTATTTTATGGTCGCACATCCAGGTTGTGGTTGTAGCCACCATTGAATATTATTTCTTTTACTATTTTCTGCTCCTAGGATAGACCCAAGGTGGGGTGCACAAACTACTGGGTACTTTGAAGTGCCGAGTGGCCTACTCACTTTGTTGAGGGAGGCTGCTTCACTTCGGGTATTTGGCCGGTAATTTGCCGCACCCGTAGGGGTCTAGGGTGGGGTTTGGCTATTCATCACGACCGTGTAATCTGTCTTTCGTTGCAGGCTCGAACGAAGTGCGGATTCCTAGTATATCATATATGTTCATCTGTGATCTGGAATTACTATCATTGCATCTGACGAATGTATATATCTATATATGATATCTAGTAGACGTTGCATTTGTTTTACATCCGCGCTAGTCCAGCCCCCGCTCTGTCATTAGTTAAGTAACCTAACGGGTGATGACGGGGACCAGTGGCGAATGCGGATGGCATAAGCGTACGTTATATTTTCGTTATTTTCTGTAATGGTAGGATTAATTGATGGGATTCATTATATTAATGCAAAGAAAAAAAACCAAAGCTGAATCGTTGGAACAATTTCAAAATCACTCGTTTTTTTTCAAAACAGAAAAACTTTTAAAATGTGGAGCTTAGACCACTCCTTTTAAACGATATCAGGTTCCTTCGATTATATCAAGTTCACTATGTTCACGGTTTTTCCAAAACTTTTCGTAGCCCTCCGTCATTTCATATGAATATTCAATAGAATTCAAGCTATGTTTGTCGAACTTCGTCAAGGCATATTGATTGGTAGCTGCTGGATGTTCATATGTAGCATAGATAGATGCGTTGGTTTGGGACAGTCGTATTACCTTGTTGACCTTCGTCAAGGGTATATACGGGTGGGTTCAAATTAACTTGGACAATGATGGGTAGAACTTGACATGTGACTTATGATTTGTTGACCTTCGTCAAGGTCATAAGAGCATGGGGAAAAAATCCACATCGGGAGTTTCTAAGGAAATTGAAACATGCTAGTGTTCCATACCATTTGGAGTTTGATAATGTTGGTAGGATTCTTTCAGTATTATCACACAATGATATTTGGATCCCGATCTTATTGTAAGTATCCACTACTCCTCAGGAGATTCTTTCACATAACGATCAATGCTATAAACCAAGTAGGTGTCTAGAACAGTGTTAGCAGGGCTACGCCTCCAGGGAAAAGAGGTTATTTAATTAAGGAACTTCGCAAAAGCGTCGTAAAACCTCCCTCGATGTACCGATACTAGCCTGGCTGAATGGTTAAGCAAGTTTTGTACGGTGAGATTAATCCTGACTAATTCTTCTTTTATGGTTTGAGGAAGGATTCGAGAAACAGTGGGAGCCATCCTGTTTAGATAAATTAAAAACCAATCTAAACTTGCAAGAGCATCATGCTAAGTGTTTTTCTTCTCTCTATCTCTTAATTGCAGCGACCCAGTGACCAGACATAAATTACATCTAGATAATAAAATGACTGAATCTGACTGTATTGACTGGCAAAAGTCTGTACAGATGTCCATTATCCATAACAAGCTAGAACACCTCTTCACTACTCAAACCCCTGCCATCTCAGGACCAGTTTCCATCATCACGGATATTGATATCTGTAAGACATCGGAAAAGGACTGTGCGAATGCCAAGTGCCTCGTGTTGGCTTCAGTTGATGATGGACACCAGAGGCAGCACGAGAAGATGGACTTAGTTTCTGTCTTCCTCCATAAAAAAGATTTATATGGAGAGAAATCTCGTATCGCAAGATATGAGACCTCGAAAGAATTGCTTCAAACGAGGTTGGTTATCGGGTCATCTGTAGGGGACAACGTCCTTACAATGACTAGCTATATAAATGAGCTCACGGACCTGAAGACCACATTGGAGAAAGAGTCACATACTGACTTATTTCTACAGTCTCTACCCTCTACTTACACCCTGAAAGAAACCAGGTAGACACCCGCTCTACTTAATTGGGGACCTTCCTCTTCCACATCCAACGCGAAAGCAAAGGTTGAGAAGAAGAAGACCTCTACAAAGACGATATGCGGTGTCAGGGAAGTAGAAGGAAAGGGAAAGGCAAAAGTTTTGGGACTATATATAGCGAAGGAGGGACGTTCCTATTGTTACGGGAAAGGACATTGGCAGAGGGATTGCAGGGCTTTGGAAGCCAGTAGCCAGGATTCAAAGCATGTTGTTGTTTCGGCTTTGGGTGTGTTTGTAATAGAAAACTGTATGTCAATTAACTCTACTTCCTGGGTACTAGATACCGGATCAGGATCTCATATCTGTAATTCATTACAGGCTTTGAGAAACTGTAGAGTTATCAGGTTAGGTGATATGATTCTCAGAGTTGCGAACGGAATGAGCGTGGATGCTGAATCCGTAGGGTAATATCACCTAGGATTGACAACTGGGCAGATATTGATTCTACGTAACTGTTTATATGTGCCTAGTCTAGCATGTAATATCATATCTGTATCCTAACTTTCTAAGAAAGGATATGATTTTAGTTTTAGAAGCGATGTGGTCCACATCCACCTTAATCAGACTCTGATTGGGTCAGGTACATTAGATAACGGTATATACGTATTAAATCAAGCTTAGGTTTTCAGTGTCCATAACACACTTAAAAGAAAGTCTCCGGAATTAAATCAGGCTTTCTTATGTCATTGTACACTGGGTCACATCAATGAAACACGGTTGACAAAGTTACATAGAGAGGGATATTTGAATCTGTTCGAATATCAGTCTTATGCTACTTGTGAATCTTGTCTCATGGGAAATATGACAAAAACTGCGTTCACTGGACACGGAGTAAGAGCGAGCGAGCTCTTAGGACTCATACACAGCGATGTATGTGGTCCAATGTCAACACATGCGCGAGGTGGCTATTCCTATTTCATTAGTTTTACGGATGATTTCTCTAGGTATGGACATATCTTCTTGAAGAAGCATAAATCCGAGGCCTTTGAGAAATTCCAGGAATACAAGAATGAAGTGGAAAAGTAAACAGGAAAAAGTATCAAGACAATGAGATCTGATTGAGGTGGTGAATACTTAAGTGCCGAGTTCCTGGGCTACTTAAAAGGGAATGGAATTCTCTCTCAGCTTACTCCTCCATACACACCACAACACAACGGTGTATCGGAGAGGCGGAATCGAACCCTATTGGACATGGTTCGTTCAATGATGAGTAAGGCTGAGTTACCACGATCCATCTGGGGTTATGCACTAGAATCAGCTGTATATCTTTTGAACAAGGTACCAACCAAGATTGTGTCTACCACACCATATCAGATGTGGAATGGGAAGAAACCCTATCTTAAGTACCTTAAGACATGGGGATGTCCAGATTTTGTAAAAAAGCAGCATGTGGATAAGCTCGAGGCACACTCAGTACTGTGTAAGTTTATGGGATACCCGAAGAACTCCAGGGGGTATCTTTTCTATTACGCAGAGGAACAAAAGGTTTTTGTTTCTCAGCATCCCTACTTCTTGGAAACTGAATTTTTAGAAAATAAGAAAAGTAGGAGCGTAATAGAACTGGAAGAAATTCCAGAACCACAAGCTATTACTTAAAGCTTGGTAGAACCAGAGGTTTCAGAAGAACCGGACATCCCAATGCCACTCCGCAGGAGTAGTAGGCAGTATCATCCGCCCGAGAGATACTACGGTTTTCTCATAGACGGGGATCGAGAGGATTGCATCATTGACAATGATGAGCTTACTAGCTTCCAGCAAGCTATTCAGAGCGGCGACTCGGTAAAATGGATGGATGCAATGCGGACCGAAATGGAGTCCATATACACCAACAAAGTTTGGACTTTAGACATTGCTCCAGAAGGGGTAAAACCCGTATGCTGCAAATGGATTTTCAAAAAGAAGATTGGTGTAGATGGACAGGTTGAAACCTATAAGGATAGATTTATTGCAAAGGGTTTTCGTCAAAGACCTGGTTTGGACTAGGACGAAACCTTTTCTCCAGTGGCTATGCTCAAATCCATCCGGGTCCTTCTTTCCATTGCTGCCTTCCACGATTATAAGATCTGGTAGATGGATGTAAAGACGGATTTTCTAAATCGTAATTTAGAAGAGTGCGTCTATATGGATCAGCCAGAGGGTTTTATTCAGAGTGGGAGCAGCGGAAAAGTGTGCAAGATACTTAAATCCATTTATGTACTAAAGCAGGCATCGCGGAGTTGGAACATCTGCTTTGATGATATTATCAAAGAATTCGACTTTATCAAAAATCCAGATGAACCAGGCATTTACAGTAAGATTGTAGGGAGAACTGTGGTATTCTTCGTCTTGTACGTGGATGACATTCCTATGCTACAGTTAGTCAAAGGATTCTTGTCACAAAGGTTCTCCATGAAGGACCTAAGTGATGCCTCCTACATTTTGGGGATCCAGATCTATCGTGATAGATCTAATAGAATATTGGGACTTTCGCAGTCCAGTTACATTGACACCATTCTGAAAAGATTCAATATGGAAGATTCTAAGTGCGGTAACCTACCGTCTTGTCACGGAATCATCCTCTCTAAAGAGATGTCTCTCAAGACTGATTTGGAAAGGGCTCGCATGTCATCTTTACCCTACGCATCTGCGGTAGGCTCTATAATGTATGCGATGTTATGTACCAGACTAGATGTAGCATACGCATTGAGCGTTGTAAGCCGGTATCAGTCGAACCCAGGGAAGAAGCACTGGATAGCAGTAAAGAACATTCTCAAGTACCTGAGAAGGACTAAGGATATGTTCTTTGTGTATGGCGGAAAAGACCTCCAGATCAAGGCCTTTGCTGATTCCAGCTTCCAGAGTGACAAGGATGACTCCGAGTCCATGTCGGGTTATGTCTTTACCCTCAATGGAGAGGTGGTCTTTTGGAAGAGCTCCAAACAGGACACCGTTGCAGACTCGACGATGGAAGCGGTGCACATAGCTGCTTACGATGCCGCAAAAGAAGCTGTCTGGATGAAGAAGTTCCTTACAGAACTTCTGGTGGTTCCAACCATTGTTGATCCAAAACTGCTGTATTGCAAGAACAACGTCGCTATAGCTTTAGCGAATGAACCCAGGACCTATCAGAAGTCCAGGCACATTTTGAGGCGGTATCACCTGATCAGAGAGATCGTAGATCGCTGGGAGATCGAGGTGAAGATAGTAGATACAGAGAATAACACTGCAGATCCATTCACAAAGGTCATCCCTCAGACGCAGTTCGAGAGGCTATTCGAGATGATAGGTCTGTGATATGCCAGCACATAGCCCTAGTGCAAGTGGGAGATTGTCAGTGTATATGCCCTAGAAGCCATTATTGTATCATACTGGTTTGTATATTACTTAATGGAAGCTTGGGATATTCACAGTTGTATTAACAGTCTTGCTCAAAATGGTAGTATTCTACTTGGTTTGTTTCTACTTTAATATGTGCATGTGTTTCTTTTAGCACACCGCTTATACATATTAGTGGAGCCCTTAGGATCTGTGCTTGATTACCAGCTTTTTGATGGCAGTTACACTGGTGGGGGCTAGGTAATCTACAAGTACATCCTTATACTGGTCCCTAGTCATAGGTTTATCGAGACGGGGCATCGATACTCCAGAGTAGACTAGTGTATACGCTTCTCATCCCAGCAGGGGAGATGGTCTGTCCCACAGCCATTAGTACGTCGTATTGGAGATAGTATGTAGGTGCTCATTAGGTTACGAGTACACCGGACATGACTCGTCGGGAACTACTGGTTGGTACTATACCTATCGTCAGATAGCAGTTTCCAGGTGACATGAGTACAGCTTAGTCCGTCGACTTGATACTGCCACTTCGCCTTGAGTGTGTTCCCACTGTACTTTGTTTACTACCCTACCACGGCTCAAAGGAGTCATGCAAACATGTAGTAGTTGGTTCAGTCCCGAAGCACTTGGAGGCAGTGGCGGTTAGACATGATTCGTCTCTCCCGGTATTGGGGGTTGATATCGCGCTGTGTCTGGAGAGCCATTACACAAAGTCCCTGGCCAGGGCAAGCGAGATTTACTGGTAGGTGTTCCAGTAGTTTCTCAGGGTGTTCTGGGCTACACTCCGACACGACTTATACCTCTATTAGGGTTCTGATGTTTACCGCCCCTAGGCCCGATAAGCGATACTCTTAGACGAACAGACCGAACTGTACGGAGATTGTCACATTCAGGCTCAGTAGGAGTTCGGATGTGTTTTCCTCATCGGCCTTCTTATCGACATCTACCTGGGGACCGTTACGTACAGCTAGTACCGCTTGCGGCCTGTGGTTAAACCCACTGCCAGCATAGTGTCGAGTCTTTAGAGTCCCACACAGAGAGTTTCCCTGCACTGGGCAAAAGGTGTAGAGGCCATATGGTTTTACGGTAGGGCTTCGATCACTTACGTGCACTTGTGCGCGTATGATGTTCGGGCAGATAATACTAGTGGGCTTTAGTTTAAGTCGGATCCTAGTATTATAAAGATGGATCGGTTTTGTCTCTTTGTATTCGTATTCTTCGGAATGCGGATGCGGGTGTGTATGCACGGATGTGAGGAGTAAAGAAGGAGATGCCTCATTAGGGTTTTGACCATTGACTTGATTAGAACCATTATGAGGTGGAGGATATTGTTTGCTAATTCTTTTATTAATGATAGTTGTGTCATGAGTAATTGGTTTGACCATTTGACTAGGTTGACTATTGTTGGCTTCGATATTTTTATTAAGCACTAGATATTTTCATGCTTAGCATTAATTGTGACATGCTTGTGGTCAAATCAATGTAGCCATCCTAATTATCATAATAAAAGTTTTAGTTTTCTTTTTCCATGGTTCATTATCTCATTTGCTTTCTCTTTCCTCAAGAGAGCTCGCATACTTGCTCTTCTTCTTCTTCCTCACTACTAAACTCTTAAGCTCTCATGTGTTGAGAAAATTAGAGTTTAAACAGACAAACAAATCCATGTACATCACCTAGGACATCAAGATTAGCAAGCTTGTTGCCCTAGTTACCTCGGTCTTGAGGTGGAGCTCGGACTATAGACTCTCGAGTGGATCATCTTCGACTCAAGAAGGCCGTTGAAGGAGCCACGATCCGGATCGACCTATGGAACCTACAGAAACTAGGAGGGCAGCGGAGAAGACCCGAAGGACTTGTAGCATGAGGTATAATCTTCTAGCATAGTAGATAAAATCTTTAGTTTGGTTGTTAGCAATGGTTTAGCAAAGATCCTCAAACATAGTCTATGTTTCCTTGTGATAAAAATTTGTTTTTTACCTTTTCCGTCTCCCCGTAAGTACCGGGGTGTGTGACATAGACTTACACCCAGGTCCCATCAGAGTTCTAGGCATATTCTGAGGCGGTATCACCTGATCCGGGAGATAGTTAATCGCCGAGAGATCGAGGTCAGGAGAATTGACACGAAGGACAACACTGCGGATCCACTCACAAAGGCCATACCCCAGATACAATTTGCGAGACTCTTCGGGATGTTGGGTATGAGATACTACAACAGTTGCCTTAGTACAAGTGGGAGATTGTTAGATATGTATATGCCCTAAAGGCCATTGTTGTACATATGATGTATATTATAGTGGATGCTTGAATATATATAGAGAGGACTTTCTTGCTCGATATGATAGTATGCTATCTGGTTTCACTTTGTCTTAATATGTTGACTTGTGTTGGTTTACTTTCTTACTCTCACATGTTGATAAAGTCCTTGGGATATGTACTTGACTACTAGGACTATGATGCAGATCATACTAGTGGAGCTAGGGTAGTCAACAAGTACATCCTATAAATGTTCCTAGTCGAGGGTGTGTCGAGATAGGGCATCGATACTCCAGAGTAGACCGGCGTATACGCATCTTGACCCATATGATGGGCGATGGATGATCCCATATCCATTGGTGTTTGACATCGAAGATGGTGTACGGGTGCTCAGAGGAGACTGGGTACACTGAACGGACTCGCCGAGAACTCCTAGATGGTATTATACCTATCGTCAGATAGCAGTTCTCTGGTGACACTAGAACAGGTTAGTCTGTAGACCCGAGATCGTCATAGAGTCTTATGTGATTCCCACTGTGCTTTGATTTCCACCTTACCATGTTCATGAGAACGTGAAAAACGGTGGCTTTTGGTTATAGTCCCGAATCATATGGAGGCAATGAGCGATAGGAGGGGTTTCATCTCTCTCAGTATTGGGGGTTGATGTTGCGCTGTGTTCGATTGGCTATAACTGGAAGTCCCTGGCCAGGGCTGATATGGAGATATACTGGTAAGTGTTATCAGTAGTTTCTCGACCCGTTATAAGCCTCACATCAACACGACTTATCGGTTACTGGGGTCTGACGTTTTACCACCCCTAGATTGGATATGTGACATATCAGACGAAGAGACCGGACTGTACGGTAGTGTTACTGATTGGATTCATAGGAGTGTGTGCTGGCTTGCTTGTTGATCTTCTGATCGCTCAATACCCGGATGGCTGTTACGTTTAGCTGACCGCTTACAGCTTGTAGGTGTTTGATATGATCATCATCTACTGCCGGCGTATTGACAAGTCTTTAGAGTCCTACATAGAGGTTTCCGGGCTCAGGAGAAACGGAGTAGGAGCACATATGTGATATGTGCGGGACCGAGATTAATACGATATGAGATACCGTATTCTATTTTCGCGATATGTGATATCAGCAGGGTATATGTGATATAGCCGGGTTATCGGATAAAGTGTTGATTCGATAAAAAGATACATATTATAGTGGTCGGTTATATGTAATATAGCCGGGTTATTAAATCAAGTGTTGATTTAATAATTTAATGTATAATTATATATGTGATATATTACATTACATTAACTAATATAAGCCTACTTAAATGATTCTTTTTCTCACTTGATGATACATTGATATATATGTGATATATGTTAATTGTATTATTTTCTTTTATTACATTAAATATTATATATGTGATATATAATATTGTAACATACTAGGTTACAAATGCAACTAGAGTTTGTGAGATTAAACCATGCTTGGGTTTATGGTTGGATTTATATTTATCCTGGTAATTCAAATTGTATGGATTAAATCATGGATGAGTTTTGAAGAAGCTTCATGATGCTTTGTCTAAGTCTACCCCTTTGGATATTTCTAAGATATTTATTAACCCAACCCTAACACTAACTCATGGTTAAGTCTCTACAAGGGTTAAGCATGACATGCTTAACCCTTGGTTGCATTTTCTATCCTCACACAATAATTCATTTTCATTCATCACACTTGATCTTTTTCTTTCTCCTCACAAAAGCTTTCTAGCTTTTTATTTTGTGATGAATGATTAAGAGAAAAAGAAAACTAAAGAGAGCAAAATTCCTACTTCATCATCCTCATCTATTCTAGCCACTTAGCTTAGGGTGTTTGCTTCACTAATACCTCATTAGTGAAGTGAGAGCTTGGGTTTGTGATTTCTCAAGGTAGATCATCTTGGATTGTAAAGTTTTCAAGCAAGGATATCTCATTCATCTCATGGAGCCTCTATAGAGTTCAGGAGCTTGATGATCGCAGTGAAGGGACCTCAACTCGAAGCTTATGAAACGAAAGAATGGACTACAAAGGTTGTAATCGCTAACTCTTAGATGTTAAGTTGTTAACATGAAGTTTCGTTTGATTCTCTAGTTAATGATTCATGGCTAGGGTTATCTAGAACGACAAAATTTGAAATTGCCATAGATGATGCCTCCTGAAAACTTGCAGCCGTTGTAGGTATCCCAACAAGTAAACTCCATCATTTTTTTGACCTCAAAAACTTTGTTTCAAATTGTTCTCTTTTTCGCCAGTACATTCCTGTTTGTCGCTCAAACACCTTTGACTTGTGTTTGAAGAATTTGACGCATATCTTACCGGAAAAATCATAAATGTATCCCATGAAATACATCATAATTCCATTCGATCAAGTCGGAGTTGGCCTCCATACATTCTAATGGATGTATTCTTGAACTTCGTGCGTCTTCTGTAAAGCTTTCTTATCACTCACTTTATCTTGCTTTCATATATATAGAATTCTAAATGACACTTCTTTACATCTGTTTTACGAAAGAATTTCGTATTTTCAACTCACCCCTTTTTATTTTGTTTGTAGTAGGTGGTAGTGAGTGGAAAATACGTATTACTGACTCTTGAAAAAAATATGTATTTATATAATATTTGCATGAAAAGCAAAGTGTTAGCGCTAATCTACATAATGGAGTATAGAGATAATAGTACATATACAACATGATACCAATCTTTAAGGGTGTTACCTAATAAAGTAGGGCTATGATAGATAATTAGCCAATCTCTATATTAGAGTAGGGTTTTTAGTAAATTTGCATAAGATAATTAATCATTCTTTATGATAGAGTAGAGCCTCAAGTAAAGTTGCATAAATTTATATACTGTTACATTGAAAGAGATATGAAGGTTGGATTGCGCACTTTCAAAATAATATGTAAATAGTGTTTATGTATTGTCTTGCTAATTACTTATGTAAAGATTATTCCCGATTAAGAGAAACATACAAAATATAAGTAAATACAACAATTGAAGAGCTTTTATCACTAATAAAGAGACAAATTCATTATCAATCATATTCCATTGATTAAATGACCAAAATTACAAAATTTCAATAAATAGAGGTATCGGATCTTTGGGAATAATCCCGACATCCTTACCTTTTTTTAAGGAAAAGAAAGAACAATACAAGTATGCATTGGGAGAGAAGAGAATGAAAGAGTGAAGTCTCTTCAATAGAGAAATGATAAGTTCTTCAAAAAGTGTCCAAGTCTATCTCTCGAATGAGAGTAATTCCATATCTTTTTATAGGCTAAAGGGATGGTACAATAGTAAATAAAAATGATGAGGAAAATTTAAAGCCCCATAACTATTCCCTCCAAAAAAAATGGGAGAGAGATTTGAATTCCAATGAGAATTTTTGAATCAAAATCAATAGTAAAATCCCTCATAAAGTTTATGTAACCAAAATACCAACAAAACAAGTACAAACACGTATTTTTGGCCCAAACTCGAGCCTAGGCATGCGCTTCGCACACGCCTTCAGACGACTGTGCCGAAGTTTGTTTAACATCATAGACGACTGTGCAGACGTCTGTTTGGGCTTTCCTAACTATTTTGGGGCTTCTGAACATGATTTTTCTACCTTCAAGGGCGTTTGAACATATTTGGATGTCCACGGGCTCGCTTGAGACTCATCTGGCATGCTCAGACTCGCTTGAGACGCGTCTGGCTTGCCTAGGCTCGCTTAAAGCGCACTTTTGTTGATCCGAGACTTCGAGAGCCTACTACGGATATTTGTTGTCTTGAACGGGTTTGGGGTGAGTCCAAACGTGTATTGCTTATTACTGAGGATTGATTTGTGTTTGTTGTCGCTGAACTACATGTTCTTCTGAAACCGAACCGGGGCATGTAGTGTGTGGTCGTATACTGACCAAGAAGGCGCTGTTGTAATACGGAGCTTGTTTGAAACTGAGCAAATGTAATTGGAACGAATATGTAGTGCATACTCATATATAAACTGTGTAGAGGCATGGTGTACTCGTATACAGACCGAGTAGAGGTATCTGGAATTGAATAGAAGTGTCATGCATATTCGATGACTAGGAACCATGCAGAGACGTCAAGCATGCTTTTTCGGGGATTGAACAGAGGCATGGAGTGTTCCTCGAATGTCTAACAGATACATGGCATGCTAGACTGTAGAAATGTGCCTGTCGAAAGAACCCAATAGTAGAAATTTCATGTGGGATAGTTGTTGATAGTAAATCCGTATGAAAGATGATTGCCGGGGATAAGAACCCGTGTAGATGTAGCGATCGGCGATTAGATAATTTTGAACCATTCTGAAACTCAAGATTTTGATATTCGAGTATTGTGGTAAATAACCAGTGGTAAGACCCAGGCGCGGAAGTAGTGGTCGACGATTTTAACCTCGAACATTTTCTAATGTCTACCATATCCATCAACAAACTTTTAGCATGCAACAACCTTGATCAGTTTTTCTCATATAGAAACCTTCTTGGAGACCTTAAAAATTTTAAAATGGTAAAATGAAATAATATTTAACCTTGATTTGGGTTTTCCATTGATATGAATATATACTATACATGATAATTACATTGTTTTAACTAATAAGATATCATTAGTTAGATTGTAACAAACGATATTGTAGCAAACAAATCCTATGAGATAGATTTAGTTACATGCTTATATAGTTAAGGATTTGTAGCTTGTATATCTCCAAGACATTTATCTTCACAACCTTAAATAACAAACTCCAACAAAGTTTGTTAGCTTTGATATCTTCAACATGCCCTATCAAGCAATAGGATCTCTAGAGTAGACTCGTAGTTTCTCTTAGAAATGCAAAACGAGGTCTTATGAGTGGCTTTGTATGAAATCGATGATTTTATCTTTGGAACAAATAAACCGAACTTGCAAATTTCTTTTTTCCATATAATCACGCACAAAATGAAATTCTATTTCGATGTGCTTGGTACAAGCATGAAATAGTGGATTTGCCGTTAAATATGTAGCACCAAAATTATCACACCATAAAATAAGCGGTTGAGACAATGAAATCGTAAGCTCATGAAGGAAAGAGCAGAGCCAAATGATTTCAGCCGTTGTATTCGCTAATGCCCGATATTCAGCTTCGGTGGATGATTCAACAACATTATTCTGCATTCTAGCGGACCATGAAATTATATTAGAACCGAGATAAATAGCAAATCCACCCATAGACTTAAGATCGTCTTGGCATTCGGCCCAATTAGCATCATAAAAAGCATTTAGAAATGATATAGAGGATTTCGAGATAAGAAGACCATGTGATAGAGTTTGTTTAATATATCGTAGAATTCTTTTCATACACTCCCAATGTTGATTAGTTGGTGACTGCATAAATTTATATACTTTATTCACATCGAAAGATAGATTTGGATGAGTAAGAGTAGCATATTGAAGGGCGCCGCCCATGCTTCTGTATAGTTAAGGATCAGAAAGTGGCTTGTCGCTGTCTTTGGAGAGTTTTATAGAGGGAGATAATGCAGTTTGAATAGGCTTCACGCACTCCATATTTGTGCGACGAGTAGAGATATCGGTGTAAGGACCCTAGTGCTTGAGCCTCAAGACTTGTGGCGAAGACGGAAGCGAAAACAAAAATTTAAAGCAAGCACTAGCGACCTATACCAAAGAATCGATACCAAAAACTAACTAGATTAATTAAACATACAATGTTAGCCGGCTAGCTACCTTTATAGTATATCCACGCAATTGCGGAAGACCCCTACACCGCTTCATGGAGTCTAGCTCGGCTCCGAAGTCAAGAGGAACGAGCTTGGTCACCGGTCTTCCTTATCGAAGATGATCCACCCGAGAGAACCCGAATCGACTTTTAGCTTCACATCCAAAAACCAAGTGAAGCAACTCACAAATAAAACTTGCTAAGAATTTTTTGTGAGATTGATGTAGTGGTGATAATCTCAAGTTTCTCTCTTTACAATTTTTCCTCTAAAAATTGGGATCTCAAAAATCAAAAAAGAAGAAGAAAAAGAAGAGAAAATGAAAATGCGTGAATGAAAAAAATCATTAACCATTCTCTTTTCTTCTCTTGATCTTATCAAGTGTGTAAACTCAAAGTATGAGTGTGACTCATGACACAAGTCATGCGCCTAGACTACTCTCCAAGCTTCCATATGTAGAAGAAAAAGATGTGTGTATCAACACACACACATACACAAACCCAAATATGTTTCAAAATACGTATATTCGTATTCTATCAAAATACGAATACCGTATTCGTATAAAGATAAAAATACTCGTATTCGTATAAAGATAAAAATATCTGTATTCATATTAAGATACAAATACTCGTATTCGTATAAATACCGTATTCGTGTCAAAATACGAATACTATATTCATTTAAAAAGACGAATACTAAAAGAGAGATAATGAGAGATATATAATACTAGCTCACAATGATTTGGCTAACTTTCAAACCTGCTAGTATTATCAAAGTGCCCGATTAAAGTACGCGCACTAAATACATGTATTTAATCGAACCTGGGTGCGTATCAAAATACACACATACTACATCGTTTCGTCTGAACCGGGAAACTCTCTGTGTGGGACTCTAAATAGTCAAAAATATGCTGGCAGGGGTTTAACCACTGCACGTCAGCGGCACTAACTGTATGTAACAACCACCTAAGTATCGAACGAAAAGAAGGTTGAGGAGTAAACTCATCCATATCTCTATAGAGCATGTAAGTGACAATCTCTGTACTGTCCGGTCTCTTCATCTAAGAGTATCACATACTGGGTCTAAGGGGGTAAATAAAGTCAGGCCTTTAGTAACGCGATAAGTCATGTTGGTGTGAAGCTCATCACCTACCGAGAAACTACTGATGTACAATCAGTAAATCTCATCCACCATGGCTAGGGATTTATGGTGATAGCCAACGGAACACAGCACGACATCGACTCCCTATACCGCGAGAGACGAATCCCTGATGATCGCTCACTTCCTCCATGTAGCTCGGGATTATACCCAACTGAAACATGTTTACACGACTCAGTAGAGCCATGGTAGGGTAGTAATCAAAGTACAGTGGGAACTCACATGAGACATATGACGATCTGAGGTCAACAGACTATCTGTACTCATGTCATCTGAGAATTTCTATCTGATGATTGGTATATTACCATCTAGAAGTTCTCAGTGAGTCCATCTCATGTACTCACCTCCAGTAAGCACCTGTATACAATCTTAGGCGCAACACACCAATGGCTATGGAACCTGCCACCGTCGGGGTCTAGAAACATGTACACTAGTATACTCTGGAATATCGATGCCCAGTCTCGACACTCCCATGACTAGGGACATTTAAAAGATGTGCTTATGGACTACCAAGCTCTCACAAGTATAATCTCCCTCATAACTCTGGCAGTCAAGCAAAGATTCTACGGGCTTTATCATTATTTATTCACGACAAGTAATAAAACGCATACACATTAATGATAAAGGCAAACCCGATAGCATACTATCATATTGATAAAGACTGTTCTACTTGTATAGGTCCTCCTTCAATTAGCATAATCTCCAACATTCGATTACAATAATTGCCTTGAGGGCATTATTGCCAACAATCTCCCACTTGAACTTAAAGCCAATTATTGCGGTATTGCGTACCCATGGCTCGTGTGTTACCGAATACCCAATTTCTCTACTAAAATCTCGTGTGTTCGAGAAATAGCCTCAGTGAGTGGATCTGCTGGAATGCTTCTAACCATCTCTCTATATATCTCAACTTCACGGAGATCAATTGTCTCCCGAATTGAGCGATACCTTGTCTGAGAATTTGTCTGGATACCTGACGGGACCAAGTTCATAAATGAACAACTTTATCCAACAAACTTCTCGGGATGTATCCTTTATTGAGTCAGCATCCAGCGCCATGTCTATCTCAGTATCCGTTTGGAAACCTTTCCAATATACTGCCCCTTAAAATAGGGTAAACTTATAACTCTGACAGCCATTCTGTCATCCGGGTCACCTTGGAAGCCAAAACTGGTAATCGCCTCCTGAAGGAGGCTGCCATTACCATACCCTAAGAACATCTCTATATGTTCTTTATTGCTTACCTTTGTTTCTCCAGGATTAATATATGCAGACTACATTAAGTGCATAAGCAATTTCTGGTCTGGTACTTGACATTGCATGATTGACCTAATTGGTCAAAGCAATTGGTATGTCATTCATGTGAGTCCCTCTCTAAATCAGTCTGGAAGACATCTCTTTAGAGAGGGTGACTCCATTACCTGTGGGTACTCCACCACGCCAGGAGTCCTCCATTCTAAATCCTTTAGAATGGTGTCCAAATACCCAAATTAGGACACTTCCCAAATTTTGATCTAATGACATAGATCTAGTTACCAGAATCCCCGATATATAATCCAGATCCTTTATGGAGAAACTTTTGTGACAACCAGAGTTTAACCAATTGTAATATAGGAACATCACTTCCTATTAGGAGTATGTCATCCAAATACCTGGACAGTACTCCCTACATCCTTCTGACCATGTTCATCTCTTATTTTTATGAAGTCAAACACCTTGACTTTCACATCAAAACAGATGACCCATATCCGCAATGCCCTCTTTAGTCTATGAATAAACATAAGCAACTTGCACACCTTCCGCTGCTCCCACTAACTACGACAACCCTATGGCAGAGTCATATACACGTGCACTTCTAAATTCCTATATAGAAAGACGTTATAATCATCCACCTACCAGATTTCATAGTCATGAATAGCAGCAGTAGCAAGTCATATCCGTATGGATTTCAACACAGACACCGAAGTAAAAGTTTCATCACAGTCCACATCGGGTATTTGATGAAAACTCTTTACTATAAGTCTAGCCTTATTAGGTTACTACCTTTCCTCCTGCACTGATCTCGAAAGATCTGCTTGCTCTTAATAGGTTTTATCCCTTCTGGAGCATCCAGCAAATTCCATAATTTTCTGAAGTGCGTGAAGTTCAAGTTGGATATCTGGCATCTAGTCATCATGTGGATGTCACCACTTCCCTATGGCTAGCTGATAACCAGTAGGGCCATCATAATCATGATGCAAATCTCCTTGTTACCGTCTACGAGAAAACTGAACTACCGCTCGAGTGGCTGAGGTTACCTACTAAAATCCGCGAAGTGGCTATGGTTTGTCAAATCCAATAGAATCTTTAGGTTCTACTAAATTTTTAGTAATTTTTTTTGGTTTTGGAATCAATTCCAGTTCTACCATACTCCCACTAATTTATTTTGCAAGGAAGTCCTTTTATAAAAAGGTGGCGAGTTAAGAACAATGCAACTATAGATCTTGCAAATGGTAAAAGTTAAACCCTTGCGAAAGCTTGGGATAACCTACAAACTTCCATTACTGAAGCGTGCCTTGAGTTCGTCCAGATTCTTCTTTTAAACAAAAACCGGATAACTCCATATTTTAATGTCCATAAGATATGCAACCAATCTATATCCTTATAGAATCAAAAGCTCTAATTTAGATGGAACCAGATTCAAAAAGTTATGCAACTGAGTCCAGTGCACATCCTCAAATGGAAGAAGGCCATACAACATTAATCATCAAGAAACGCACTTATGGATGAGTAACCTGATAGAGAATCAAGTTCTCAATATTAATACGATGGAATACGTAGCATAAATATCTACATCTTTGATTCCTCGAAGAATCTAGATACTTCTGATCATCTCATAAAACTGCATTTTATTACCACTCATTCGTTATCTATTTTGCTATATTTCGGTACTATTAATCAGTGTCTGCTCAGTTAATACAGTTTACAGGTATTCGTGATACATTACTGAAAACATACCCAAAAACACGGATACGACGTTTGGGAGCCGACATGCAAGCAGACCAGAAAATCTACCGATGTCCCGTGAGCTCTTTTGGAAATATTACATGTGTACACACTTTTTGTGTAAAATTGGTCTAACACACAAAGGTGCACTTGGCTAGGGGAAGCCATGATGGGATGAGTTGAGCAAAAGAGCTTTTCTTGGTGTGATTTGCATTAAATAAGCATTTAATGCTTAAGATCTTGATGTGATTCAAAGCATCTTGTTCCCTCCACAAATCTGAAGATGTGCCAGGTTAAATTTAACCACGCAAACAACACCAGAGGGATCTATGAGAGCTGATATGACCCCATACCAGACCCGACCCTTTATGGGCGGATTATGGCCAGCGGCCACTAGGCAAACTCCGGCGAGGCCGGCCCCTCATGCTCCAGTAAGCCCCATTTTCTTTTTGTCTCTCCCTTGCTGCCTAGTCACCTTATTTTTATTGTTTGTTTAATCTGTTTTGGAACCTATAAATACCAAGGCAGTGGGCAAGATAGAGGGGACTATTTTTTTGTGAGAGAAAAGAATTGTGAGATTGTAATTATTGCTTCTAGTTAGTTTAGTGTGAAATCCTTGTCTTTCTCTGGTCTTGCAACTTCTTTTGAGCTTGCAAGATTGGATTTTGGCATTTGATTTCATTTGTCTTGTACTTGGAACCGTTTGTAATCAAGCTTCATCTTATATAAAGTATTTCTTGTATATCTTCTCTTCTTCTCTTTTCTTTTTTATTGTCAATTGATTATATGTTGTGTGAGTAGTCGTTTTCTAGGCTATGGTGAGGTAGGTTGTGGAATAACTTTACTTCCATCCCCTCCCTTTTGATTCTTGCACTTTACATCTTCTTTTCTTAATATGCAATTTTATTATGTTTTGCTTGATATGGTATATCGTTTTCAATGGTTGCAAATCAACCTAAACGTATATCTTATTCTTTCTTCACATTTCATTATTGCTA
Source organism: Agapanthus africanus (assembly GCA_030015575.1). Lineage (NCBI taxonomy): Eukaryota > Viridiplantae > Streptophyta > Magnoliopsida > Asparagales > Amaryllidaceae > Agapanthus > Agapanthus africanus. The sequence goes on along the minus strand of JASDDO010000029.1, from coordinate 343,862,059 downwards.
TATTATGAATAGAAATTGAAATGAATACGGAATTTTGTTAAGTGTCTCATTTCGCTAGATAGAATATATAGCACACTTGCACATATCCTATACTTGCCAACCTCACTTAACTAGCTCCGTATGCATTTCATTCTCTTCTTCAAGTTTTTAGTTTCCATCCTACTCAATCTTGATATCGTATTCTATTTCGAAGCATGTTCAGATAGATACGGTATGCTTTTGCAATTCTAATGGAAACTAAACACTTGAAGCTCGGATCAAAATGGAACATTGGAGGTAAGTGTCTTATTTCACTAATACCAAACCATTAGACTAGGTTTTCCTTAACTCCTGTCTTCTTTTAAAAATCTTGCATTTTGTGACAAACTCATCATCCAACCTTTGCTTATAACTCAAATTGATGTCGTGATACCCACTCCTTGTGGTTCGACCCGTACTTGCCGGCTTGCTTCAACGCACCGTGCACTTGCGGTATTTTAAAACTCGAGTCTCACATCGTGCACCTTTTTAAACAAACGAAACAGACATATCTTAATAACAACACAACTTAACATATTGCACGACAACGTGAGAACTCGAACAAGTTTTTGGAGCCGTTGCCGGGGAGTGGCAACATCACTAAGCATTTTGAGTTATCTTTGTAGATAAACTCCAAAACAAAACCAAAACAAAAATTCCTTGTTACATTGTATATCCTATTCTACATTTTGCTCTCTGTTTTGACAACCTGCTATTCTTCTGTGAGAAATTTAAAGAATTAAATAAGACCAACAGGACAAATAATTATCTAGGAGAATCCACAACCAATACGAGAACCTAATTCCTAAGACCAACCGGCCACCTATTGCACATTTCCGGTGTCGCCGGCCCCTTTGGGGTATTCTTGAAATTTTCTGGTTTTGGTATCTCCAGTGCACTATTGGTACTCTGTTGGTATTGTTTAATTTTTGTAATTTTTATTATGCAGGTAATTGTCCACATATATCGTTTTTCGTACTAAAATCGCCATTTTTGCGACATTTTCAGATTCTAGGAATTTGTGGATAACGATGGTGCAAGGAAAAGGGTGCGCTCAAAACTAAGGTGATAACGGAACACAGTGCCAAAGATCCAGGTAGATTCACCCGCACAAGCGAACTTTTTAACCCACGCGGATTCAAGTCAATGGGGGTTTCTTAACCCAAAAATCCAACGGTACGTATTCCTTACCTTCTTCTAAAAATCCCGATGCGTCCACTACTCTATCTTTACAGGATTCTTTGCAAGCATACTGTCTAAAAAAAAGAGAGAACTAACCCGTATTTTTTGCAGCGCCGCCTTTGAACATTAACTAAAAAATGATTGTTTGATGCTTTGAACAAACTTTTTCATTGTATTGCGCATTGCATACCTTTAATACGGACTTAAGGGCAAGGAACCCCAACAAGATACGGTAAGGGATTTCATCCCCCTTCTCCGTGGCCCACAAACCACAAAGAACAAGCATTTTTCACACCCTCATTAAATTTAAAAGAAATTAGACTTTCAGCCCTAAGGAATTCGCGCTCACTAGGGAAAGTTAAGTGTATTTCGAACACCGCCCATCGGTACATTGTTCAAGAAGTGTCTAGGAAAGTGTGAAGGCGCAACCGCCGAAAGAGAGAAGGTTTTGTAATTAAGGAACCTCACGAAAGCGAGGGAAAACCTCCCTTCCTCTCTGCACTTACCTGGCTTCTCGATCAGTCTATCTTGGGCCCATTTCGCGGTACATTTTTACTTCACAAGGCAAGTTTTTTTGAGAAGGTCTAGTTGACCTAGGTGACCCTAGACTGATTAGGTGTGTATAGTGTGTCTTGTTTGTATTCTTGTTACACCGTTTCGGTTGTTTTCGGTTGTGAAAATTTTGTTAAACCCACCTTTTCTTCCACTTCGTCAGTCTTTCCTTACCACTTCCGGATAGTGCATGTCAGCTTGGACTAGAGATTCACAATCTCGATTAGTCCGGTTTGTACCTGTGTCTTCCGACTCTTCTACACCTTCTGATTCTTCGGAACCCTCCGAGACCTTCTTTCCTTCTGCCTCATCGGAGCCGTCTGATTCCACACCTTCACTTTCTTCTCCTACACCACCAGCAATGACGGAGCAAACAATCGTTGAGCAACAGGAGGCGGCGTTACAGGACATATGTTACCCACACCGTTCATCCCTTCCTTCATGCATAGTGTTGCCTACCATTATGGCAAACAACTATGAGATCAAGCCGCAATTCATACCACTACTACCCAAATTCCATGGACTCGAGTCCGAAGATGCTTACTTGTTGATCAGTGAATTTGAAGGAGTATGTGCGATGATGAAGATTCACGGAGTGGGAGAGGATGTCGTTAAGCTCAAATTCATTCCCTTTGCGCTTAAGGATAATGCGAAAAGTTGGTTAAACAGTTTGCCAGCTAGATCAATCACGACTTTGGATGACTTTATGAAGGTTTTTCTAAAAAAAATTTACCCTATTCATAAAACCGTACGAATTCGCAATGAACCCCACAATTTCAAACAAAAAGAGGGTGAAATATTTTGGAAATGCTTAGAGAGGTTTAAAGACATCTTGATCAAGTGTCCCCATCACGGGTTAGAACAGTGGAGGTTATGTCAAATTGTCTATGAAGGGTTAGACTCTAGTTCCCGCATGATGTTAGAATCCATGTGCCAGTGGAAATTCCTGAGCTATGGTGCTAAGGACGCTTGGAACGTTTTAGAGGAACTGGCTGACAAAACCATCCAATGGGAGAGTGTGAGTGAGAAACCATCTGTAACTAGGAGCGGTGCACACATAGTTGACACCTCTATAGCTGCCGAAGACAAAATCACCGCTCTTGTACGGCGAATGGAAGCTTTAGAGGGAAAAAATTCACCGCTACCAGTCAATTACATTTCTCCGACTTTGTGCGCTAACTGTCAGCATCCTAGCCACATCACGGAAGAATGTCCGTTTCTTGTTGGGTCCTAGGGACCTGAAAATGTTAATGTGCTGTATCAAAACCAGCGTCCCAGGAACGACCCCTTTGCACCAACGTACAACCCTGGTTGGAAGAATCATCCCAATTTTGCTTAGAATCAGGCCCTTTTTCAAAACAACGATTCAAACCCGCCTTTCCAACAATTTCAAAATTCAAATTTTCAAAACCAAAAATTGGGATATTCAACTAACCAGCCCCAGCAACCCCAACAGCCGAATCAGCACAACCCAACCTTTACACCCCCTAGGTTCGCCCAAGACGACAAAAGGGTGACATCCATCGAAAAAGGGTTGGAAGCTTTGATTAAAACTTCTGCGCAGACTTCATCTAGTCTGGCTACCTTTATACAAACATCCGGTCAATTGCATAGCGCTAACACTCAAGCGATAGCCAGATTAGAAATCCAAATCAGTCAACTGGCTGCAGCAGTAAATGAACGTGAGAAGGGAACATTTCCCTCTCAACCCGTGATGAACCCAAGAGAGCAGAGAAACAACAACACTCATGTTGTTCAGACGAACAATATTGAGAATGCAAACGCCATCACCGTCCTCAGATCAGGACGAACGTTTAACAACAAGGTTGTCAACCCCAACGACTCATCCAAGCATGTGGTTGTCAGTTTACCAGCACGTAATTCATCTTCTTCCCCTCATTGCGATCCATCGTCATCTTCATCACCTTCTTCTTCTTCTCCTGCTTCTTCTTCGTCATCTGCCGCACATCCTTCAAAGCAACTTGAGAATTCGCCACACGACCACACTGATGTTCCAGCAAGAACATTCCCATCTTCTGCACCTATTTTATCTGTAGCTTCTCCAAACTCAGTATTTGGACCTAAGGCTCCCTATCCTAATAGGTTGAAATCAAAGAAGCCTTCTGCAAACATGGAAAAGGTGTTAGAGGTTTTTAAACGCTGTGAGGTCAACATTCCTTTGTTGGACGTCGTTCAACAAGTTCCGGCATACGCAAAATTTTTGAAGGACTTGTGCACCCAAAAACGACGCACAAACATCCCCAAAACCGTCTTCTTGGCCGCCACTCTGAGCGATGTTTTGTCCAAGTCCATTCTTGTGAAATATAAGGACCCAGGCTGTCCTACTATTTCTTGCACCATTGGGGACAAACAAATTAACCGGGCCTTGTTAGACTTAGGGGCAAGTGTGAATCTCCTCCCCCTACTCAGTTTACAAACAACTGGGATTGGGAGAACTCAAGCCGACCAGAGTGACTCTGCAACTAGAAGATCGTTCGACAAAAGTACCGAGGGGAGAAATTGATGATGTTCTAATCAAGGTCGGGGAATTCATATTCCCCGTAGACTTCATTGTGTTGGAGACTGAGCCCGTCACCAATCCCAGCGGTCAAATTCCAGTCATACTGGGACGGCCTTTCCTAGCCACATCCAACGCATTGATAAACTGTCGTAATGGTTCCATAAAACTTTCTTTTGGGAACATGACAACGGACCTCAACATTTTCACGCTAGGAAACTATGCGAGTGAGAAACACGATGATACTTTTGAAGTCAACGCTGTATACGATATGTCTGAGGAGGGGACATTTGACTTCAAAAATGAGTGTCTGGACGAGACTTTTGATGAACTGTTTTCTGAGGAGCTTCTTTTCCTTGAGAAGCTAAATCCTGAACAGGCGTCCTACGCACATTGGGGGCCCCAATTTGAACCTCTTCGCAATGAACCAGCCCCTGAAGTGCGACCATCTGTGGAGGAGCCACCGAAACTTGACCTCAAAGTTCTTCCTGACCACCTCAAGTATGCGTACTTGGGAAATAATGAAACTCTTCCAGTAATAATTGCAACCGACCTTGCACCTGAGCAAGAGTCGGCCCTCATGGATGTTCTAAGAAAGAACATGGAAGCGATTGGGTGGTCAATTGCTGATATCAAAGGAATTAGCCCTGCTATCTGCCAGCACAGAATCCATATGACTGATGATTCCAAACCCTTCAAGGATCCTCAACGCCACCTTAACCCGGTAATGAAAGAAGCAGTAAGGAATGAAATGCTAAACTCTCTGGACAATGGGATCATCTATCCCATATCTGATAGCAAATGGGTAAGCCCCATTCATGTGGTACCAAAGAAATCGGGACTCACAATCATCACGAATGAAGAAAATGAGCTAATCCCAACCCGCACACAAACGGGATGGAGAGTCTGTATCGATTACAGAAAGCTCAACGCAGCAACTCGCAAGGATCATTTCCCACTGCCCTTCATTGATCAAATGCTTGAACGCTTAGCTGGACATGCCTACTGCTGTTTTTTAGTTGGGTATTCCGGCTACAATCAAATCCCGATTGATCCAGAGGATCAAGACAAAACAACATTCACTTGTCCTTTTGGTACCTTCGCCTACCACCGCATTCCCTTTGGGCTGTGCAATGCACCCGCAACATTTCAGCGGTGCATGATAAGCATCTTCTCTGATATGGTAGAGCGATTTTTAGAGGTTTTCATGGATGATTTTCCGTTTATGGAGATTCATTTTCTGAGTGATTGAGGCATCTGGAGCTAGTAATGCTACGATGTAAAGAAAAACACCTCACACTCAACTGGGAGAAGTGTCATTTTATGGTCAAACACGGTATTGTGTTAGGCCATATCATTTCTGAAAAAGGAATTGAAGTCGATAGGGCAAAAATCGACGTTATCTCAAGCCTCCCACCTCCACGGACTGTCCGTGAAATTAGGGCATTCTTAGGCCACGCCGGGTTTTACAGGCGTTTCATCAAGAATTTTAGCAAACTGGCTAGACCCTTCACTTCTTTGCTGGCCAAAGAAACACCCTTTGATTTCAACTATGAGTGCCTTCACGCGTTCAAGCTTCTAAAGTCGGAACTCACTTCTGCTCCGATTTTAAGCGCACTAGACTGGAGCAAACCTTTTGAACTAATGTGCGACGCTTCTGACTTTGCAATAGGAGCTGTCTTAGGACAGCGATTTGAAAAGAAGCCACATGTTATTCATTATGCGAGCAGGACGTTGAATGACGCACAGCTAAATTACACAACGACTGAAAAAGAACTCCTAGCTGTTGTGTTCGCACTTGAGAAATTTCGTCCCTACTTGATCGGAACCCATGCCACTATTTACACAGATCATTCTGCGCTTAAGCACCTCTTTGCAAAAAAGGATGCTAAGGCCAGATTGATACGTTGGATCCTCCTTCTTCAAGAATTTGACTTAACCATCAAAGATAAGAAGGGGACCGACAATGTTGTGGCCGATCACCTGTCTCGCTTACCAAATGCACCAAATGAGGAAATTCTAATCAATGAGCATTTTCCGGACGAACAACTTCTCTCCGTATCAAGCGACCCATGATTCGCTGATATCATGAACTTCCTAGTCACCGGAGAAACACCATCTTTTTGGCCGAATCAGGACAAGTATAAATTTCTCTCCCAGGTCAAATTCTTTTACTAGGATGAACCATACCTGTTCAAATACTGTCCTGATCAGATCATTAGACGGTGCATCTCTAACTCTGAGACAAGAAGTGTATTGTCCTTCTGCCATGACCAGGCCTGCGGGGGCCATTTCGGACCAAGAAAAACGGCTGAAAAAGTTTTGTAGAGCAGCTTCTACTGGCCGACGCTTTTCAAGGATGCATTCAAATACTGCAAAACCTGCAACCGATGCCAACACATGGGCAAGATTGGAAAACGGAATCAAATGCCCATATAGTCCATTCTGATTGTAGAAATTTTTGATGTCTGGGGCATCGATTTCATGAGGCCATTCCTAAACTCTTTTGGGAATTTGTACATTTTGTTGGCTGTGGACTATGTGTCCAAATGGGTGAAGGCCATCCTTTGTCGAACCAACGACAACAAGGTTGTCGTAAAATTTTTAAAAGAAAACATCTTTTCACGGTTTGGTACGCCTCGCACCATCATTAGTGATAATGGGACGCATTTTTGCAACCGATCCTTTGAATCACTGATGAAGAAGTATTCCATCAGCTACAAATTTTCAACGCCCTATCATCCTCAAACTTGCGGTCAGGTTGAAGTCTCCAACAGACAAATTAAACAGATTTTGGAAAAGACTGTCAGCAATAACGGCAAGGATTGGTCGTTGAAGTTGAGTGACGCGCTCTGGACATTCCGCACTGCCTTCAAAAGGAACCTAGGTATGTCCCCATACCGACTCATCTTTGGAAAGACGTGTCACTTGCCTGTTGAACTAGAGCACCGTGCGTTCTGGGCGATCAAATAGCTCAATGTCAACCTAGAAAACGCCGGTGAGGCAAGAAGACTTCAACTGAATGAGCTTGACGAGATAAGCAGTGATGCGTACGAGAATGCCAAACTTTACAAGGACAAAACAAAGGTTTTTCATGACAAGGCGATTCCCTGGAAGACATTCACCAAGGGGCAAAAGGTTCTGCTCTATGACTCCCGACTTCATTTGTTTTCGGGAAAGTTAAAATCACGCTGGAAAGGTCCTTTTTTGTGCGCACTGTCTTTCCGCACGGTGCTGTTGAGATTGAAGATCAGCAATCTGGCAATATTTTCAAAGTCAATGGCCAACGTCTCAAGCCGTATTTAGAATTGCCTACAGAAATTGGGGAGCTCATGTTTTTACATGAGCCGCGTTATGTTGATTAAATACCTTCCCCTACAATTTTGTATGTACAAATTGTTTTTCTTTTTCCTCAAACATTTTTTGACTCAGGTATATAGTATAACAATGAGGAAATTGTCAAATTCAAGTTTGGGGGTATGCTTGGTAAGTGTTCCTCCTTCACAGTCTGTTGTTTATTCTGCATGTATATATTCTGCATCTTGTAAATATATATATATATATATATATATATATATATATATATATATAAACGAAAATTTTTATCTAAAATATAAAAAACTTTGTTGTCTAGTAAGCTAATAGGGTAACTCAAATTGTTTTCCGAAAGTTTGGTTGATACGTTAGAAATAACTAAATCCTAGGCATAGGAATTGAAAACCTTAAAAATAACCTTCCAGCTGTTTAAACTTGGTAAATATACGTCCTTACAGTTTTTTGGGAAATAGGTAATCTTGAGTTCAGTTCTTTAGTTAAGTCAAGATGAAGGGAAAGTATTGAAGTTTTACTGAAAGATAAGTCTGAAAAATAGTTTCTGTTCTTGAGTCCAAATTTAGAAAGTATATACCCTACAAACTGCACATACACGCACCTTGAAACTTGGGATAGTAGAGAATACCTAGAAATACTCTTGCCGGAAAGCCTAGTATGAAAGAAAAAACGGTATTTAAAGCTAAACACCAAAAGAGCATCATTGAAAAATATATCCGGTCTTGAAAAAGAAAAATAAAGAAAAAAAAGGAAGAAAAATAAATAAAGTCAAGACCTGGAAACTGCTAATTACGCTTTAAGCTTATACATTCGGTAATCGGCCAATAGTGCCTCAAGAAGTATTAATAGTCGCATGAAAGGTGTGTGAGCAATTTCGTCCATCATTTAATGAAAAGAAGTAGTATTAGGCATTAGGGCAAGAGTACTATAGCTTGAATTGAATTCTTGAGTGTAGGGGTGCAAATATACACACACGTAGGGGTATACAATCGATATTTAGATAAAAGATAGAAATGAAGAATAAAACTTATGTTTTCTGTAAAGTTGATAAAAATCCCCGATTTAAGACTGCACTTTTAGAAGGAAAACTCAGGAGATACCAACATCTTTCTAAACTGTAAATATGTATAGGATCTGGGGTTAAATAGATAAGAGGCGTGAACATATGGGTTGAATATTTCTTACTTAGGATGATAGAATCTCTAACGTAGATACTAAGCTGTAAGAGTAGAATTGACGTTAACTTATGAAACTTGCTTGATTGGATTTTGTGGGTGTAATCTGCTGAAAACCCTCAGGAGACAACACTCCTCCTACTAGGGACACCTAGAGGTTTAACGGCTTGTTGCACGTACTCAGTGCAATTGCGTTCCCTGCGAAAGTGAGGCTAAGATTTTTTCTGTATTGCCCGGGACGAGCAATAGATAAGTTTGGGGGTATTTGATCATCTCATAAAACTGCATTTTATTACCACTCATTCGTTATCTATTTTGCTATATTTTGGTACTATTAATCAGTGTCTGCTCAGTTAATACAGTTTACAGGTATTCGTGATACATTACTGAAAACAAACCCAAAAACATGGATACGACGTTTGGGAGCCGACATGCAAGCAGACTAGAAAATCTACCGATGTCCCGTGAGCTCTTTTGGAAATATTACATGTGTACACACTTTTTGTGTAGAATTGGTCCAACACACAAAGGTGCACTTGGCTAGGGGCAGCCATGATGGGATGAGTTGAGCAAAAGAGCTTTTCTTGGTGTGATTTGCATTAAATGAGCATTTAATTCTTAAGATCTTGATGTGATTCAAAGCATCTTGTTCCCTCCAAAAATCTGAAGATGTGCCAGGTTAAATTTAACCAAGAAAACAACACCAGAGGGATCTATGAGAGCTGATATGACCCCACACCAGACCCGACCCCCTGTGGCCGGATTATGGCCGGCGGCCACCAGGCAAACTCCGGCGAGGCCGGCCCCCCATGCTCCAGTGGGCCCCATTTTCTTTTTGTCTCTCCCTTGCTGCCTAGTCACCTTATTTTTATTGTTTGTTTAATCTGTTTTGCAACCTATAAATACCAGGGCAGTCGGCAAGATAGAGGGGACTACTTTTTTGTGAGAGAAAAGAATTGTGAGATTGTAATTATTGCTTCTAGTGAGTTTAGTGTGAAATCCTTGTCTTTCTCTGGTCTTGCAACTTCTTTTGAGCTTGCAAGATTAGATTTTGGCATTTGATTTCATTTGTCTTGTACTTGGAACCGTTTGTAATCAAGCTTCATCTTATATAAAGTATTTCTTGTATATCTTCCCTTCTTCTCTTTTCTTTTTTATTGTCAATTGATTATATGATGTGTGAGTAGTCGTTTTCTAGGCTATGGTGAGGTAGGTTGTGGAATGACTTTACTTCCATCCCCTTCCTTTTGATTCTTGCACTTTACAACTTCTTTTCTTAATATGCAATTTTATTATGTTTTGCTTGATATGGTATATCGTTTTCAATGGTTGCAAATCAACCTAAACGTATATCTTATTCTTTCTTCACATTTCATTATTGCTATATTATGAATGGAAATTTAAATGAATACGGAATTTTGTTAAGTGTCGCATTTCGCTAGATAGAATATATAGCATACTAGCATATATCCTATACTTGTCAACCTCACTTAACTAGCTCCGTATGCATTTCATTCTCTTCTTCAAGTTTTTAGTTTCCATCCTTCTCAATCTTGATATCGTATTCTATTTCGAAGCATGTTCGGATAGATACGGTATGCTTTTGCAATTCTAATGGAAACTAAACACTTGAAGCTCGGATCAAAATAGAACGTTGGAGGTAAGTGTCTTATTTCACTAATACCAAACCATTAGCCTAGGTTTTCCTTAACTCCTGTCTTCTTTTAAAAATCTTGCATTTTGTGACAAACTCATCATCCAACCTTTGCTTATAACTCAAATTGATGTCGTGATACTCACTCCTTGTTGTTCGACCCGTACTTGCCGGCTTGCTTCAACGCACCGTGCACTTGCGGTATTTTAAAACTCGAGTCTCACATCGTGCACCTTTTTAAACAAACGAAACAGACATATCTTAATAACAACATAACTTAACATATTGAACGACAACGTGAGAACTCGAACAACTTCCAACATATGGTTCTCTACTTTATTCTTATACCTATAATTTATCAAAATTTGGACGTTGTATTTCAATGAAATGCGTGTCTAAAACCAGAGAAGTCATAAGTAAACAGAATATAGTATGAGTACTAACCCCTTGTCCTAATGATCAATGGACAACATACAATATAATGTATAAGTTCTAATTGAGTTTACTAATTCAAAATCTGTATGTCGTTAGTTGAAAACTATCTTTTGGTTAAGAACGTCAATACCGTTATTCAATATACCTTATCTTATCCTCAACTGATAGAGGTAATTGACCAAGATATAATTTTAAAATTCATATCTCACTTTATAAAATAAAGATACGGATATTTCATTTTAAAATTGGTACATAACAACGGTTGTTCAAATAACCCAATGTTTGCCGTTTGGAAAATCCAAGTGATTTCCTCAAACATCTCCAATTACAAAGAATTCTGATATTGATGATCTAATCACCCAATTTCCAATAGTCTGCTCCTACTCATAATCTGTAACGCCATACAGATATGAGAATCTCAACTAGTATATACATACCCTGGAGTCAGAATGTAATTGGAAAAGCATTTTTCAATCATACTGCATAGGAATACTGAAACATAAATGTTTCAAGAGGGTGGTCAGGTATTCCTATTAATACCTTTTCCAATGCTCAGATTTACAGCAATAATTATAATGTTCTTCTCCCTCACTTCAATCCCTTTATATGTCTATACTTTTACCTTCTATACACCATACATATGTGTAACGTCTTAAAACTTATTAGAGTTAATTATAATTTAATTTGCGATAAATATGAGTTTTCGATAAAACTTAGTTAATAATTATTTTAACATATATTATTTATTTATTTATTTTTAAAATACACACACGCATATATTAATCTAGAATTAGCAATATGTTAGTTTAGGTTAAAACACAATTTTATAGCCATGATAACCTAAACCCCATATTTTCCTACTTAAATATTTTAACTAATTAAATGGTTTGGAGAATATGAAAGGAAAAAAGAAAAGAAAAGGATATAATGATGAGGAGACATGAAGGTATGGTGCAATAAATGAGGGGAATAATATGATTCCATGGATAAAATTAGCCATCCTTTCTCTACATCTTTCTTTCTCCTCTATCTTCTCTTCTTTCCTTCTTCTTTTCTTCACCTCCTCTTCATGAATCCATCTCTAACTCCCAAAAATAAATCTTACCCTTAACACTAAAATCATCACAAAAATCAATTTTATCTCTTCAAGAGTCTTTTGAAGCCAAATCCATAATCTAGAGGCTACCTTGCAAGCTTAGGATCTCCCTCAAGTTAATATTGCGGTAATGTGCCAATTTTGATCTTGTTTTCTCAAACTCTTGCCTTAACAACTCCTAATCCTAATTAAAGTCTATGTTTTGTGATATTTAAGACTTAAAGATAGGTTTTTGCGGTTATGAAAATTCTTAGGGTATATATAACTTAAACTAGGATAGATGAGAATATCTTATGGCTAATTATCCCTTGTTTAACCTTCAAGACTTCACAAAGCCCACATAATGTCTTTAATTAGTAAAAAAACTAGTTATTATTTAAGGTTAGGGTTTCAAACTTAATCTTCTTTCAAACCAATGATCACAGAATTGAATTGCGATTACTGGGAGGTTGTTATAGGACCCTGAGTGCACCCTCAAAACCCGAGCCCATTCCTCCAAAACTTGGCCGCCAATTTAATGTATTTTACCGCAATTTGCTGAATTAGGGTATAGGTTTTTGTAGGGGGCTCTCTAAGACTCTAAATAGACATCTGGTATATGTAACTTTTTCCAATTTTGCGTATACAAAAATCTGGGAGTCTTTTACCTTACTTTTGGCGCTATTTTAACATACGATATGGATGTCCCAAATCTTGTTTTAGGGTTTTAGTTGGTTAACAGCCCTTCGGGGTAGTCCTAGGTTGTTGTTGCACACGTATAACACACTAAATTCATACGTGTTAACTCGAGAGATTTAGTTCGTTTGTGTTTGTATATTTATGTGTCGTATAGAAATTCTAGCCTCACGTGCTAAGGTTTTTGTTCGATGCTAAGATCAGTTGCAGAGACTTCGGATGCGGCATGGAAAGGGAAGGAGGTGATCGGATACGAGTAGCTCGAGGCTGTTCCGGTGAGTAGATTTAACATCTACGGGGAATCGTCTGGATGGCGTTAAGCGCGCGATATCTAGATTCAAATTATAAAATCTTATATATAAATATGCATATACATTCATATATTGCATAAGCATTATAATACGCATCCTATTACTTACTATGCATTGATACACTAGTTAGGGTACTTGCACCATTACTAATGGTTCATATCGCACGTGCACAAACTCATATGTACACACACCCCATTGGTAATTGCCAAGCCACATACACTATAGAATTTGCCACGTCATCTTGCATTGTACCATATCCTTAGTGGTAGTTAGATCCTTGTCTATTTCGTACTAGCATGCATCATGCCAAATTCAAGTACATTTGCCATTATCTCCACATTCTTACATGATGTTGTTTTCATGAGATTTCTGTTTTCATGAGATTTGAGAAACCGCAAAACACATTTTCAAAATGGGGATTCATTTAAAATTGAAGTTTTCTCTTGATATGATATTTTTTGTCCACCATGAGTTTTCTCGGTTCTGAGTTATGAGTATATCTGATTCGAGGAGTGAGGAGTCACCATCTGCGGGTACATGGTGGACCCGGTACGGTACTCCGGGGCGAGAATATCGTATAGAAAGGCGTTGAGCCTGGCGGTGGAACACTTCCTACTGGTGATAGTATGGAAACTCAGCGGATATCCGGAGGATACCGACCGGAGTTATATGATCAGATAGATATGAGGGCTAATCAGAGTGACGGCTTCTGAGATATTGAGATTTTGAGTGTCGATGCTTGACACAGGTTTTATGATGATTTATTGACGGTACATCTGTTTTTACCTTATTAGAATTGTTATTGACATGTTTAGTTTCATATAGCTGTTACACCCCTGATATTATACTTCGCTCATTTATTTACGTTGCATCCATACTGTAATACATCGTTATAACCTTATATGTAGGATTTTCGCTGTTACGTTCATCCATGCGATTGCGACTTAGGATGTTGTTTATTACTCACGAGCTGGCAACTCACCCCCGTTGTGCTACAGTTTCTTGCAGGGCCGATCTTCCAGTGTAGTCGTGGCATGGCATACTACTACTACCACCACAACTTCTTTTTGGCGTGATATTTTGTAGGTAGGTTGCGAGTATTCTTTTGTCTTCTACCTTATACTCTTGTTCATTGTATCTACTATACTCTATCTACCACATGTAAATTTGACTTAAAAATGAGACTGAGAAATTGTATTATATTTGAGTCTGGGCGTCGTTCTCGTGCGAGCCGACTTTTGTGATTGTGTTGTGGTTATTGTTTTCTTTTCTTATTTGCTTATTTCTTCGCCTTTGGACACATATATTTTACTATATGGTTGTGTTCCACCAAAAAGGCGTTGAGATTACTCCCAAGTAGGGATGCTAATATATATATTTTTCTTATGTATCGGTTTGGATCAGATTTTACAAAGGAGATGCTGCCGAAAATTTTAACGATAACTCGATTTTCAAAAAGTTTTGAAATGACTCTTTTACTCTTTAAAATAACACTTTTAACAAAGATTTCACCTTTTTGCCTTTATTTAAGGTTTAGATTATGGGTTTTCGGCTTACTTGAATTACGTTACACCTATAGACGTTTCGTGATTAAAGTGTCGGTCACGTTGCGCATTTAGGTCGTGACAAAGTTAGTATCGGAGCGTTAGGCTTTACCTTTCTGAGTGTAGGATGATCCTTAGTATGATGGAGTTGGTAACTTTAGCAGAGTAACGTAGAGTGTGTATGTTCCGCGGCATATTTACGATACGATATTCCGCCTAAGTGACCTTAGGGTATATGTCTTGTGATTCTTTCCTTGATTCCACGCTTCCTTTTGTTCCGGTTGCAATGTTCTTACCAAATTCTTTTTCTTGTTCCAGCCACCATGCCGCTAAAGACTATGAGGGCCCAGAGGGTTGACGCCAGAGATGAGATCAGGGAAGGCTTGTCTGAGATGAGGACCGACCGCCTACCCCTTAGGAGCAGGTTGATCCTCCTTCTCTAGGCCAGATTGCTAGGCTGGAGGCAAGTATTCATGATTTGCACCAGATGGTAAGATCTTTGGTTGAGGCCAGCCGAGCACAGAGGTTAGATGTTGTTCCACCTACTATGGGGACCGTGGTATTATCTACTGCTCAGAAAGTTATACCTGCCGCTACAGGGACTATCAAGGTATCACTACCGGAGCTCATGAGACTGAAGCCTCCGGTATTCACTGGCACAGATGCAGCAGAGGATCCATAGTCATTCCTCGATAGGATGGCTAGGATTTGTCATTCTTTGAGGTGTTCTGATGCGAGATCGTTTGAGCTTACTAGTTTCCGTCTGGAGGGCCTTTCACAGACTTGGTGTGAGTTCGTCGAGAGAGGCCGAGCTGTAGATCTTCCTCCTATGACATGGGATGAGTTTTCGACGGGTTTTCTTGCTCGTTTCCTTCCGCAGAGCGTCTGGGATGCTCAAGCTCGCAGTTTTGACTCTTTGTGCAAGACTCCTGGTATGACCGTGGCCTAGTATGATATCCAGTGCACTCAACTATCCAGATATGCTTCTTATTTGGTGGACACCGAGGAGAAGCGCATCAAGAGTTTTGTGCGAGTCTTGATACATAGTTGTTCTTCTCTATTGGCGCCCGACACTTTGACACTTATGCGGCAGCGATGGACGCGACTACACTAGTAGAGGAGCGTATTACTGAGACTACGGCTGTTCAGGGACCGAAGCGGGTTCGTACTGGTGTATCAGTTTCCAGGCAGTTTGGTAGAGGTATGGCAGGCAGAGGCCACGACGGTTTCTTTTTAGGTCATGGAGGAGGCAGAGGCTTGACACGGGGTCGGTTATTTAACTCTTACCTATAGGGGTAAGAGCCGTCAGAAGGATGTTATCAGTATGGGTGTCTGCACCATCTCATCAGGCATTATACCGTGAGACATTAGGGCAGAGCAGTAGTTCCACAGGTCACTTTACCCTATTCACCTCCTCCTTCACGAGCATTGCCTCCTCCGCCCGTCTCTATTCTGCACCAGCCAGATGCTCAGAGGGGCCGTGGTTGTAGCGGTCCTGTTCAGAGGGGATGAGGCGGCAGAGGCAGAGGACATCAGGGTGCTGGTAGGGGACATGCTAGAGTTTTGCTTTAACTCCTCAGAATGCGCAGGCATCAGATGCTGTTGTGACAGGTACTCTTTCAGTGTGTTCTTTCGACGCACACATCTTGTTTTTCCCTGGTCGACACACTTATATCTATCCACGCACTTCGTACCAAGATTGGATCAAGTTTGTCCTTGTTAGATTAGCCACTTGTTGTGCTCACTCCTATAGGAGAGTCCTTTATCGCTCAACACGTGTTCCAGTCATGTTCCATTCGGATCGGAGATAAGGATTCATTCGTTGATTTGATCATTCTCGATATGTTAGACTTCGATGTTCTACTTGGAATGGATTGGTTAGCCACTTGTTATGCATCCGTGGACTACCGTGAGAAGGTGGTCAGATTTTGTTTTCCGGGAAAGCCAGTTCTTATTGTGCAGAGGGACTGCAGTGCCGCTCCTCACAGTCTGATTTCTGCCCTTTGCGCTAGTCAGCTCTTGAGGAAAGGATGTCGGAGATCCTTTGCTTATATTCGTGATGCTGGAGACACAGAGAGCCCGTTGGACAAGATTCCGATTATGAGAGGGTTCCCCGATATATTTCCTGATGAGTTACCTTGGTTGCCTCCAGAGCGCGATATTGGGTTCTGCATCGACTTGATCCCCAGCACGGGGCCTATTTCTATACCGTCTTATCAGATGGCCCCGGCGGAGCTTAAAGCACAAGAATCAATTACAGGATTTGCTTGATAAGGGACTTGTTCGACCGAGGGTGTCGCTTTGGGGAGCTCTTGTCCTGTTCGTTAAGAAGAAGGATGGCAGTATGAGATTGTGTATCGACTATCGTCAGCTAAATCGAGTTACGGTGCGGAATAGGTATCCTTTACCTCGCATTGACGATTTATTCGATCATCTCTAGGCAGCGGGATACTTTTCAAAGATTGATTTGTGGTCGGGTTATCATCAGTTGCGGGTCCAGAATGATAACATTCCGATGACTGCTTTTCGGACGCACTACAGGCATTACGAGTTCTTGGTGATGTCGTTCGGGCTCACCAATGCTCCAACAGCGTTCATGGATTTGATGAATCGAATCTTCAGGCCTGATTGAACAGCGGAAACGATCGCTGTATGTGTTATGATATGCATTCTACTTTGTTCTTTACTTACCGCAATCAAGACGGTTTCACTTGTAGCTAGCCGGTTGAGTACGAGTCGTTCTGAGAGATGGTTCGTATTTGAATTCTTGTTTTAGACGAGTCAATGAAAGTGTATATGTGTATGTTCAATTCTATCCTATGTGTTCGTATTTTATGTTGAAGTAAACTTGTTAAGGTTTTGGTTGCTTACTAGAGTTAGGATTAGTCTTGTGCCTGTCTTTTGCCATTCTTAAAATGATATTGGGATAATCGAAAGTAGCGGGGATTAGGAGGACATAGGAATGAGATTTGTGAGTTTAAGCAAGCTTTCCAATGCTAAATCCATTCTTAGTTACCCTTGTCCGTCCGCTACATGCGCTTATTTCCAACCATAGACCAAACATACGCAACCATGTCTCCAATTAAGCCATAACTACATGTCATGTTGTAGTGCGCCCGAATGAATTCTCAACTTAGGTCATGGCTATATGTCACTTATAGCGCGCTTAAGTGAGGGGTTGTATTTGTTTGGTCTAGTTTAATTTTAAGATGTTTGGCGAAGAGAAGCACAAAAGATTTTTCTATCCTACATACTAACCTTCCTTAGCCCTAACAAGTGTAGAAATTATTCACACATTTAAAAGGAAAATAAAACAATACGGAAGAAAAGAAAGAAAGGCAAATATGGTTTTAACAAATGTTTGCAAGATAACTACTTGGGCCCTCACCTAAGTAAGGGGCTCCATCAAGTATCATGGCTTGGAAATACGGCTTAGAAGAGAAGTAAAATAAAATAAGAAAAGAAAACCAACAACTACTTAACAAAAAATAATAAAATTACACTAGGAATTAAAATTAAAATACAAGAAAATAAAGATACATATTAAGAAAAACCCTCATCTTCATTAATCTTCCACTCAAAATATTTCACTATAATTTCATGGAGAATAGAAGAAGAGGAAGAAGATGCTACACACTAAACTACACTAAATCCTAGAAAAGTGTAACACTTTGAAAATTCGTTTAGCTTTATTTCGCGCTAGTTAGCATTGATGTATGTTTTTCATAAAAGCCGTAAATCTTACTTTCCTTTTTAATCTAGTCTAATTGAGATGAGATGGGTTTTTATATATATAAATGGGGTTATTAATTCTAAATTATCTTATGATCTTTTAATTAGAAATTATGTTCCTAATGAGGTTTAGTGAAACTTGCTTGCACACTTAGCACATTTTGGTAACATAAGTTTTCTTTCTCACCTCTTTCAATTTAAGCATTTCCTTTCTTTTTAAATCCATAAAGAAATTTGAATATGAGAGAAAAGAGAGAGGCATGGAGTGCAATTAATGAGGCATGGTGAACCCTTGACTTTAACAATTTTCTCTCCCTTTTTCTCCCTCTCTTTCTCTCTCCCTCTCTTGCTGAAACTTTCAGTAGAGAAAGCAGCAGAAACAACAACATTTTCATCATCTTTTTGTTCTTCTTTCATTTCTCTTTGAGGCCATACACAACCCTACACAAAAACCTCTCATTCATTCACTCAAAACCTTGGAAAATGGCTCCTTTGTGGACTTTGGAAGCAAATCTGTGCATGTGAGGGTTAAGGCTGGGAAATTGAGTTCTCTTGGATCTTTTGAAGGTATCAAAACTCACCCATATCACCCTAGATCATAAATTTTAGTTTTGTTAGCTAAAAATCATATTTTTATGTGCTTTTTTGTGATATTGAAGGGAATTAGTGAAGTTTGTGTTAAGTTGGGAGTATTATGGCTTGGTTAACTTATTTAAGTGCTTTTAGTGTTGCTTAAACCAGGTTTTTATTTCAGTTTGCACTAAAATACCTTTTAGTACCAATTAATGTTTCAAAAACGTTTTTAAGCATGATAATAGGATACGGTGATCTGCTATGTCTACGTTAAGTTTCTGGTGTTGCAAACAATTTCAGAATAGTGTACAGGGTAGCTAGGGTTTTGGGTTGATGTTCGAGCCCGTTCCACTGGACAAAAACCGGTGGCTACCCATGAAAATTCGGTGACGCCGGCCCCCCCTGCTCTGTGAGTGATGGTGTTTTGCAGGGTGGTGTCTGGGTTTATTTTACAGTGTTTGGTCTTGTTTACTTTTTGGGTTTTCTTCTAGATAAAAATCTGGGACCTGTTTCCCTTAAAATGGATTTATGTTTAGCGCGACACGTACGCTTCGTTATGGTCTGGTGAGTTCTGTGCATCGCAGCGCATCACGGTAGTACAGGGTTTAGCACACGCTCGTTTTAGTGTATCGAGTTCACGCGTTTAGCTTATGACACTACTTTTTCCGTATTGCCTTAGTATCACGTTTTATAGGATTTTTGATTATGCTTATTCCTTGTGTAAATCTAGGTTCTCAGGCGAGTGCGACGGACGCCGCGAAGAAGGGGAAACAAGTCGTCGGCTACGCTTAGCACGAGACTACGGTGAGTAGATTTAACATCTACGGGGAAATCGCCCGCATGGCGTTGTGCGTCAGGGCTGATAGGACCTTGTAGCAGCATATTGCATTTACATACATTGACTGTTCATGGATACTGTTTGTTGCATACCGTATTCCCTGCTATATGTATATGAACTTAGAATTGGTAAAAACACTGCACTGTTACTAACGGTTCATGTTGCACGAGCACTAATCTGCATGTTACACACACACCGTTAGTAACTGCCATGACACTCACACTGTAGAATTGCCATGATCATTATACTGTAGTTCATCTCACATATGATTCGATATGATTATGATACTTGTGCACATACTCATTTACATATTCATACTTGTGCACGTACTCATTTACATACTTATGCAAATTCAAACTGTACCTACATAGATAAGCTAATTTTGGTAGAAACTGAGAGCTGCACGATACCTTTTGAAAAACTAAAACTATTTTAAAGAGAGGTTTCTCCCTTTTACTTATAGTATGAATTGACGCACATATCACATCGCATTGACTTACACATTGGTTTTGGATTTCATGTGATTTCTGGTTTTGAGGACCGTGGGGTTATTTAAGAAAATATATACTGTTGAAAACCCGGTTCCTCTTGATATGATATTTCAGTGCGTCCACCATGCATTTTCTCGGTTCCGAGACGTGTGACTTGTGAACCCGAATCGAGGAGTTGGATCAGGTCGATTGCGGGTACATGTTGGACCCGGTATGGTACCCCGGGGTAAGAACGGATCTGCTTTGTTGCTAGACGGTGAGCCTGGCAGTGGGACCACTGCCTACTGGTGATTGGTTGGACCTGGCGGTTATCCAGAGGATACTGACCAGAGTCGATAGATGGATACGGGACGACTCGTACTGCCGGGGCCGAGGGCCGATACCGCAGACGGTACCCGTGGGCTGATCCGGACTGACGGAGCCCGATATATGAGGATTTGCGTGTCGATGCTGGACACTGTTATTTCATGATATTTTGAGTGTCGATGTTGGGCACTCGTGATTCTCAGAGATTTACAGGATTGAGGGTTGATGAGGATGACGACGCCTGAGTTTTATTGGGATTTGGGTGCATTGATGGCACCGATTATTTTTCCACGTTGACATTCCGTGTAGATGTTATTTTTTTCCATACTCAGCATTCATTATTTGTATCTCATCCTGTAGTCATATTACCTGATAGATTGCTTATGCATGATTATTGCACATACTGCTTATCGCATATAGATATCATCTGCTGGCATATGATAGAGTAGCGCAGTACGTCCACGCTCGCGATTACCTTTATATGTTATCTTCTATTCACGAGTTGGCAACTCACCCCCGTTGTGCCACAGTGTTTGCAGGTTGTCCCTCGGAGTAGTCGCGGCAGGCTGCCTTCATGCATCTTTTGGCTACGGATACCACTGCAGTTGGAGTGTGAGCTGTTTTGCTGTTAGGTGGGTTGTGGTATCCGGTTATTTCCATTGTATACGTACTTTTGTATCTAGTATTCTCTATCTACCTTTATATGTATTGACTTAGAGACCAGTGTGAGGACGATGATGTATATTATTTGTATTCTCGTGTCGAGCTCGTGTGAGCCGACTTTATTTTGTAGTTTATCATTCTGTGATGTTTTTTCACTTATTGCTCATTTCTTCGCTACGGCGTCGTATATTACTCTTGTGGTGTTTGATTTCGCCGTTGGGCGTGATTGCTCCCGTTTGGGATGCCTTATTATATTGTGTATCATTTTCACTCATATCCTGTTATATACCCGATTTCGGGGTTAGTTTTACAAAGGAAATGCTGCCAAAATTTTTAAGATAATAACTTAAAATTTTAAAGATTGTTATTAAACTACTTAAGGTTTTCTAAATGCTTTTAAACAAATATTTCAACACTCACTATTTTTTATGGTTTTGATTTCTGGGTTTCGGCTTAGTTAGTCGCGTTACGCCTGTAGACGTTACGTGGTTAAGTGCCGGTCATGAGTCGAACTTCGGGTCGTGACAAAGTTGGTATCAGAGCCTAGGTTTTACCTTTCGGAGTGTAGGATGACCCTGGTATGATGGAGTAGGTAGCTGGAGCAGAGTGGCGTAGCGTGTGTATGTTCCACGGCATGCTCATGACAGGTACTCCTCCTAAGCGACCTTAGGACTTTTTGATTTAAATTCCTTCTTGAGTATAAACATTCTTGCGATTTGATTTCCGTATCCTTATCGAATCCTGTTTCCTTTTCAGCCATTATGCCGCCAAAGACTATGAGGGCGCAGAGAGCGGCCGCGAGGGCCGAGATTCGAGTTGACTCGTCCGAGACGAGGACTGATCTGGGTAGTACACCGGTTGTACCGGAGCAGGCTGTTCCTCCTACGACAGATCAGATCGCCATGCTAGGGGCTGGTATGCAGGAGATGCGCCAGACGGTGGGATCCAGTATGCAGGAGATGCGCCAGATGATGGGATCGCTAGTTGAGACACTTCGAGCGCAGCGACCAGAGGTAGTTCCACCCGTTACAGGGACCGTGATGGTACCCGCAGTACAGGCAGATGCCCCTGCAGCTACAGAGGTTATTACTGTGTCGCTATCAGAGTTTATGAGGTTGAAGCCTCCGGTCTTCACAGGCACTGATGCAACAGAGGACCCACAGTCTTTCATTGATAGGATGGCCCGGATATGTCGTTCACTTAGATGCGCAGATGCGAGATGGGTAGAGTTCGCGAGCTTTCGCCTGGAAGGTCTTGCGCAGAAATGGTGTGAATCGGTCGAGAAGGGTAAAGCAGCAGGTCTTCCTCTTATAACCTGGACAGAGTTCGTGACGATATTCCTTGCCCGCTTCCTTCCCCTGAGTGTCAGAGATGCTAGAGCGCGCAGGTTCGAGTCCTTACGCCAGACTCCGGAAATGATAGTGGCAGAGTACGATATACTATTTACCAAGCTATCAGTTTATGCCCCATATCTAGTGGCTACTGAGGAGATGCGAGTCAAGAGATTTGTCTGAGGCTTGCTTACCCCACTGTTCCTCGCGATCAGCGCGCAGCATTGCGAGACTTATGCAGTAGCTATAGATGCAGCCTTATTAGTCGAGGAGCGCCTTGTTGAGAGTTTGGTAGTTCCGGAGCCGAAGAGAGTTCGTGCGGATACATCGGCACAGAGATAGCCTTTTCGGCACCGTGACAGACGTCTTGCAGGTGGCACAGATTTAGGGCGAGGCCGGTTGTTCAGCTCCTATCCCCAGGAGGGTCAGCGGTCATCGTCGGGATGTTTTCACTGCGGGAGTTCTTATCATCGTGTACGAGATTGTCCTGAGATACCCCGGAGGGAGGCAGCAGCACCGCATGTCACGTTACCACCTTCACCACCCCAGAGGGCATTGCCTATTGTACCTACTATTACTCCGCGTCAGACTCATGCACAGAGAGGTCATGGTCGCGTAGGATTTGTTCATAGAGGACGAGGTGACCGAGGCAGAGGACAGCCAGCTACCGGCAGGGGACAGTCAGTCGCAGATGGAGGACAGGCACGGGTTTTTGCTTTGACGCATCAGGATACGCAGGCGTCCAATGCGGTGGTCTCAGGTATCCTTCCAGTATGTTCTGTTGATGCACACGTGTTGTTTTATTCCGGATCCACGCACTCGTTCGTATCCACACACTTTATGCCGAGTTTGGGTAGAGAGTCCGGTTTGCTTGATCAGCCGCTTGTTGTGACCACTCCTGTGGGAGAGTCGTTTGTTGCTAGACACGTGTTCCGATCCTGTATTGTCCGTATTGGCGAGAGAAAGTTGCCTGTTGACTTGATCCTTCTGGAGATGTTGGACTTCGATGTTCTTTTGGGCATGGATTGGTTAGCCACGTGTTATGCGTCTGTGGACTGCCGCGAGAAGACAGTTAGATTTTGTTTTCCTGGCGAGTCGGTTTTTGTTGTGTTGGGGGACCGTGGTGCCGCCCCTCTCAGTTTGATTTCTTCTTTTCGCGCTGGACAGCTTTTAAGGAAGGGATGTCAGGGATTTCTCGCCTATGTTTGCGATACCAGAGCTATAGAGGTTCCATTGGATCAGGTTCCGGTTGTTAGCGAGTTTCCTGATGTATTCCCTGACGAGCTTCCTGGGCTACCTCCCGAGCGTGACATTTCTTTCTGTATTGACTTGATTCCTGGCATGGGGCCTATTTCTATACCGCCTTATCGGATGGCCCCGGCGGAACTTAGAGAGTTGAAGGGTCAGTTGCAAGAATTGCTGGATAAGAGACTTATTCGACCCAGTGTTTCTCTTTGGGGTGCTCCGGTCCTGTTCGTTAAGAAAAAGGATGGCAGTTTGCGTCTGTGTATCGACTACCGCCAGCTGAACAGGGTTACAGTGCGGAACAGGTATCCTTTGCCATGCATCGACGACTTGTTCGACCAGCTTCAGAGGGCAGGATACTTTTCGAGGATCGATTTACGATCAGGCTACCATCAGCTGCGGGTTCGACAGGAGGACATTCCGAGGACATTCCGAGGACACGCGCTACGGCCATTATGAGTTTTTGGTGATGTCGTTCGGACTCACAAACGCCCCAGCTGCATTCATGGACTTGATGAACCGTATTTTCCGGCCGTATCTTGATCTGTTCATCATAGTATTCATTGACGATATCTTGGTGTATTCCCGGAGCAGAGAGGAGCACGAGTAGCACCTGTGGATTACACTGCAGACCTTGAGAGAGCACCAGCTTTTCGCCAAATTCTCCAAGTGTGCTTTCTGGCTGGACAACGTAGACTTTTTAGGTCACGTGATTACACGAGATGGTATATGTATAGACCCGAGGAAGATCGATGCCGTTCAGCGTTGGCCCAGACCTACATCCGTTATGGAGATTCGCAGCATTTTAGGGTTGGCCGATTACTACAGGCGATTTGTGCAGGACTTCTCCGTATTGCTACACCTTTGACCGGGTTGACACGGAAGGGAGTTCCTTTCGATTGGACGAAGGAGTGTGAGCACAGTTTTCAGCAGCTACGGACTCGACTGACTACGGCGCCGGTGTTATCATTGCCTTCAGGATCAGGCGGATTTATGGTCTACTGTGATGCTTCTCGAGTGGGGCTAGGATGCGTATCGATGCAGCATGACAGGGTGATCGCGTATGCTTCACGGCAATTGAAGAAACATAAACAGAACTACCCCACTCATGATTTGGAGATGGCTGCAGTGGACTTTGCACTTAAGATCTGGCGACATTACCTATATGGCAAGTCATGCCAGATATTCACAGATCATAAGAGCTTAAAGTATATATTTCAGCAGCGGGACCTGAATCTTAGACAGCGCCGATGGATGGAACTAGTAAAGGACTACGATTGTGAGATCTTGTATCACCCGGGCAAGGCTAATGTAGAGGCGGATGCTTTGAGTAGGAGGCCCGGGGGTAGTCTATCTTGTTTGAGCGCAGTACAGAGGCAGTCGTTGGCAGATTGGCAGATTGGCAGATTTTATGCGACAGCCTAGTGCAGTTCGAGTTTACGCCGATCGGGGGACAGATTGCGCATGTTCGTGCACGCCCACAGTTGCTTGACCGTATACATGAGGCACAATACAGTGATGACCGTTGTTCAGAGATCATGGCACAGATTGGACATGGCAGATTTTCTGAGTTTGTGATCGATGATCAGGGGATACTGCGATTTGGGACTAGACTGTGCGTACCAGATGCTGAGGGACTGCGGCGTGAGATTCTTGAGGAGGCACATCGATCGGTATACAGTGTTCATCCGGGTTCCACCAAGATGTACCATGATATGAGAGATGTTTACTGGTGGGACGGAATGAAAAGGGACATCACAGATTTCGTGTCGAGATGCCTGACTTGTCAGCAAGTCAAGGCCGAGCACCCGAGGCCCGCGGGAGAGCTACAGCCGTTACCCATTCCGGAGTGGAAATGGGAACAGATTTCTATGGACTTCATTGTGGGTCTACCCAGGACTAGTCGAGGGTATGACTCCATCTGGGTGATCGTGGATCGTTTGACGAAAGCGGCTCACTTCCTGCCGATGAAGACGACTTTCGGATTTGCTCAGTATGCCCAGATATACATCGATGAGATTGTAGGACTGCATGGAGTCCCGACGTGTATCGTGTCCGACAGAGACACCCAGTTTACCAGCCGACTATGGCAGAGGCTTCGGGAGGCTTTGAGCACCCGCTTGAGTTTCAGCACAGCATTTCATCCGCAGACCGACAGACAGTCAGAGCGAACTATTCAGACTCTCGAGGACATGCTCAGAGCATGCGTATTAGACTTCGGAGGTAGCCGGGATCATCATTTACCCTTAGTAGAGTTCTCCTACAACAACAGCTACCAGGAGACCATTCGGATGGCACCATTTGAGGCTCTTTATGGGAGGAGATGCAGAACGCCCGCCTGTTGGATAGAGCTCAGTGAGAGAAGTATTTTACGGTCGCAGATTGTTGAGGAGACGACCGCAAAGATCTAGTTGATTCGTGATAGGACGAGGGCAGCCCAGAGTAGGCAGAGATCTTAGGCGGACCGTCGTCGGCGCAGACTTGAGTTTTCTGTTGGTGATCATGTTTTCTTGAGGGTCTCCCCAATGAAAGGTGTGATGAAATTTGGGAAGAAGGGAAAGCTTAGTCCCAGGTACGTGGGCCCTTTCGAGATCCTCGAGCGTGTTGGTGCAATTGCGTATCGGTTAGCCCTTCCACCCAGTTTTCCAGAAGTGCACCCCGTATTTCACATTTCGATACTCCGCAAGTATATTCATGATCCTTGGCATACGATTCAGCACCCGACGATCGAGCTTGAGCTCGACCTTTCTTTTGCAGAGCAGCCGGTAGTCATCTTAGATCGACAGGTGAAGAAATTGAGATCGAACGAGATACCGTCCGTCAAGGTACTTTGGCGTGGTCCGAGCAGGGAGGAGGTCACTTGGGAGACCGAGAGCGAGACGAGAAAGAAATATCCAAATCTCTTTGAAGGTACAGGTAGTTAGAAATATTTTTAAATTCGGGGACCGAATTTCCTTAAGGGGGGGTAGATTGTAACACTTTGAAAATTTGTTTAGCTTTATTTCGCGCTAGTTAGCATTGATGCGTGTTTTTCATAAAAGCCGTAAATCTTACTTTCCTTTTTAAACTAGTCTAATTGAGATGAGATGGGTTTTTATATATATAAATGGGGTTATTAATTCTAAATTAGCTTATGATCTTTTAATTAGAAATTATGTTCCTAATTAGGTTTAGTGAAACTTGCTTGCACACTTAGCACATTTTGGTAACATAAGTTTTCTTTCTCACCTCTTTCAATTTAAGCATTTCCTTTCTTTTTAAAATCCATAAAGAAATTTGAATATGAGAGAAAAGAGAGAGGCATGGAGTGCAATTAATGAGGCATGGTGAACCCTTGACTTTAACAATTTTCTCTCTCTCTTTCTCCCTCTCTTTCTCTCTCCCTCTCTTGCTGAAACTTTCAGCAGAGAAAGCAGCAGCAACAACAACATTTTCATCATCTTTTTGTTCTTCTTTCATTTCTCTTTGAGGCCATACAAAACCCTACACAAAAACCTCTCTTTCCTTCACAAAACCTTGGAAAATGGCTCCTTTGTGGACTTTGGAAGCAAATCTGTGCATGTGATGATTAAGGCTGGGAAATTGAGTTCTCTTGGATCTTTTGAAGGTATCAAAACTCACCCATATCACCCTAGATCATAAATTTTAGTTTTGTTAGCTAAAAATCATATTTTTATGTGCTTTTTTGTGATATTGAAGGGAATTAGTGAAGTTTGTGTTAAGTTGGGAGTATTATGGCTTGGTTAACTTATTTAAGTGCTTTTAGTGTTGCTTAAACCAGGTTTTTATTTCAGTTTGCACTAAAATACCTTTTAGTACCAAATTAGTGTTTTAAAAACGTTTTTAAGCATGATAATAGGATACGGTGATCTGCTATTGTAGGGTTACTAGGCACTCTAATAAGGTTTAAGGAAGCCTCAAACATGCCCGTTTAAAATTTTAGCCGTGCCGAATATCCCTAAGCAAGATCGTTGCTAGAAAATTAGGGTTTTATATGTATGTAAACTAGGTTTACAACTAAGTGAATGCGATATACAACCTTTGTAGATCGGTCCTTTACTTCTTTAGCTCCTTGTTGAAGTCCCTTCGCTGCGATCGTGGTTCTCCCGGGCTCTTACATGGCTTCACGAGGCGAAAGATGCGACCTTGCTTGAAGTCTCCGAGGCCGATGATGATCTACGTCGAGAGAATTCGGACTCAAGCTACTACTTCACTAATTTGAGAATTAGTGAAGCAAACACCCTATACTAAAGTGCTAGTCTAGTAGAGGATGGAGAAATAGGAAGTGGGTTCTCTTTGGATTTTTATTTCTCACTTTCTTTCTCACTTTAGATCAAACCCTAGCAAGCTTTTCTTTTTAGCAATGAAGAAGAAGAAGAAATGAAAGAGATGAGGATAATGATCGAGTGAGTAGGCTAACCATGGTGAGTGAGTATCATATACTAACTCTTGTAGAGAGTTAACCCTAGGCTAATTGTTATAGTTGGGTTAATAATAATCCATAGTAAAAACAAACTCAAGTTGAATTAGTCGATGCATCCACAAGCTTCCACAAGCTTCATGCATTTTCTAATCCTCCACTTGATTTTGTAATTACTTTAAATATTAAAAACCCAAACTAAAATTTAGCATAGTGTAAGTCTCATACACCCATAGATGATGTATCATCAACCATGATACAAAAATATAACACGTTTTTATATATATCATATATATAGTAAAGATGTGTACATGTGAGGAAAAAAAACCCTAAGTGAACATGTGTTAGTTAATATAAACTAGTATATCAAATATACAATTATACAATAAATTATTAAATCAACACTTGACTTAATAATCCGGTCATATCTCATATAACCGACTAACATTCAATGTATCGACTTATCGAATCAACACTTGATTCGATAACCCGTCTATATCATATATAACCGACCGATACAAAAAGTCACGAGAATAGAATACGGTATCACATACACGCATTATTCTCGGTCCCGCACATATCACATATGCGCCCCTATTTCGTTTTGCCTGAGCCAGTAAAACCTCTATGTAGGACTCTAAAGACTCGTCAATACGCCGGCAGTAGGTGATGATCACATCACGCACCCACAAGCCGTTAGCGATACTAGCTGGACGTAACGGCTACCCGGGTATTGAGCGATCAGAAGATCAGCAAGCAAGCCCGCTCCAACTCCTGTAAAAGCCTGCCGGTAATACTTCCCGTACAGTCCGGTCTCCTCGTCTGATATGTCGCATATCAAGTCTAGGGGTGGTAAACGTCAGACCCCAATAACCGATAAGTCGTGCTGATGTGAGGCTCATAACGGGTCGAGAAACTACTGGTAACACTTACCAGTAAATCTCTAAATTATCCCTGGCCAGGGACTTCCTTGTTACGGCCAATCGAGTACTGTGCAACATCAACCCCTAATACCGGGAGAAACGAAACCCCTCCTAACGCTCATTGCCTCCATGTGACTCGGGACTGTACCCAAAAACCAGCGTTTTGCATGCCCTCATGGATGTAGTAAGGTGGAAATCAAAGCACAGTGGGAATCACACAAGACTCTATGACGATCTCGGGTCTACAGACTAACCTGCACAAGTGTCACCAGAGAACTGCCATCTGACGTGAGGTATAATACCATCTGGGAGTTCTCGGCGAGTCCGTCCAGTGTACCCAGTCTCCACTGAGCACCCGTATACCATCTCTGATGTCAAACACCAATAGATATGGGATCATCCATCGCCCATCTCATGGGTCGAGAAGCGTATACGCTAGTCTACACTGGTATATCGATGCCCCGTCTCGATACACCCACGACTAGGGACCTTGAAGGATGTACTTGTGGACTACCATGTCCCCACTAGTATGATCCGCATCATAGTCCAGGTAGTCAAGTACTCATCCTAACGGCTTTACCAACATGTAACTATAAGACAGTATAAAGAGACAAGTATACATGTTAAAGTAAAGAGCAACCAGATAGCATACTATCATATCGAGCAAGAAAGTCCTCTCTATATATGTCCAAGCATCCAATATAATATACATCATCTGTACAATACTGCCCACTAGGGCATACATACAACTAACAATCTCCCACTTGCACTAGGTCCAGCTGCTGTAGTATCGCATACCGAGCATCCCGAAGAGTCTCTCAAACTGTATCTGGGGAATGCCCTTCGTGAGTGGATCCGCTATGTTGTTCTTCGTGTCAACCCTCCTGACCTCGATCTCCCGGCGATCAACTATCTCCTGGATCAGGTGATACCGCCTCAGAATATACCTGGATCGCTGATGGGACCTGGGTTCTTTGGCCAAAGCCACCGCTCCATTGCTATCGCAATACAAAGGTATTGGATGCTCAATGGATGGAACCACTCCAAGTTCAGTAATGAACTTCTTGATCCAGACAGCCTCTTTGGCAGCATCGTTGGCAGCGATGTATTCAGCCTCCATTGTCGAGTCTGCCACGGTTTCCTGCTTGGAACTCTTCCAGCTAACCGCCCCTCCGTAAAGGGTAAAGACAAATCCTGACTGCGACTTAGAGTCGTCCTTCGTAAGTACTTGAGAATGCTCTTCACAGCTGTCCAGTGACTCTCTCCAGGATCAGCTTGATACCTACTGACTACACTTAGTGAGTATGCTATATTGGGTCTGGTACATAGCATCGCGTACATGATAGAGCCTACTGCCAAAGCATAGGGTATCCCTTGCATGCGAGCTCTCTCCAAATCAGTCTTGGGAGACATCTCTTTGGAGAGAGTGAGCCCTGAGATTGTGGGTAAAAACCCACGTTTGGACTCTTCCATACTAAACCTCTTTAGTATGGTGTCAATGTACCTGGACTGGGACAATCCCAATATCCTTTTATATCTATCTCTATAGATCCTGATTTCCAATATGCAGGAGGCATCACCTAGATCATTCATTGAGAATCTTTGTGATAAGAAGTGCTTGACCGATTGTAGTATAGGAATGTCATTTCCTATCAAGAGTATGTCATCCACGTACAATACGAGGAAGACAACCTTACTCTCTGCCACCTTCTTGTAGATACAAGGTTCATCTACGTTTTTGACGAAATCAAACTCTTCGATAACGACATCAAAGCAGATGTTCCAACTCCGCGATGCTTGCTTTAATCCATAAATAGATTTAAGCAGCTTGCACACCTTCCCGTTACTCCCAATATCTACGAAGCCATCTGGCTGAGTCATGTACAGGCACTCTTCTAAATCACCGTTTAGAAAGGCTGTCTTAACATCCATTTGCCAGATTTCGTAGTCATGATATGCAGCGATGGCAAGCATAATCCGGATGGATTTAAGCATAGCCACTGGAGAAAAGGTTTCGTCATAGTCCACACCTGGTCTTTTACGAAAACCCTTTGCAACAAGTCTAGCTTTGAAAGTCTCCACTTTCCCATCAACACCAAGTTTTTTCTTGAAGATCCACTTGCTCCCAATGGGTTTTAACCCTTCAGGAGCATCTTCCAAAGTCCATACTTTGTTGGTGTACATGGATTCCAACTCGGACCGCATTGCATCCAGCCATTTCACTGAGTCTCCACTCGTGATGGCCTGCTCGAAGCTAGTTGGGTCATCATCAACCATGATGCAATCTTCGCTCCCACCATCCATGAGAAAACCGTAGTATCTCTCAGGTGGGTTAGGAACCCTACTAGATCGGCGGAGAGGCTGAGGTTCATTGGGAACTACCGAATCTTCTGGTTCCACTAAATCTTCAGTTTGAGTTTGTGTATCTGGAACCTCTTCCAGCTCTACCACTTTGCCACTAATTTCTTTTACAAGAATTTCCTTTTCTAAAAAGGTGGCATGTTGAGCAACAAACACCTTTTGTTCCTCACTGTGGTAGAAAAAATATCCATATGAATTCTTTGGATACCCCACAAACTTGCAAAGAACTGACCGTGCCTCGCGTTTGTCCGGATTTTGTTTTTGACATAGGCCGGACAACCCCATATCTTAACTCGTTTAAGATATCGTCTCTTCCCACTCTATATCTCATATGGTGTGGTAGGTACAGATTTAGATGGAACTTGATTCAATAGGTAGGCTGCTGTCTCCAGCGCATACCCCCAGAAGGAAATAGGTAACTCAGCTGTGCTCATCATAGAGCGCACCATATCTAATAGGGTGCGGTTCCTTCGTTCTGATACACCGTTGTGCTGTGGTGTATATGGAGGAGTCAGCTGAGAGAGAATCCCATTCTCTTTTAGGAAGTCCAGGAATTCATTGCTCAAGTATTCACCTCCTCGATCAGATCGAAGGATTTTAATACTTTTCCCGGTTTGGTTCTTGACTTCTTGTTTATATTCTCTAAATTTCTCAAAAGCTTCTGATTTGTGTTTCATCAGGAACACATATCCGAATCTAGAGAGATCGTCAGTGAATGTAATGATGTAGGCAGAACCATTCCTGGCATGTGTAGACATGGGGCCGCATACATTACTATGTACCAGTCCCAAGAGTTCCGTAACTCTCTCTCCGTGTCCCGTAAATGGAGTTTTGGTCATCTTGCCTTTGAGACATGACTGGCAAGTGTCATAAGATGAAAATTCAAACGGATTCAAATATCCATCTTTATGCAACTTAGCGTGTCGCATTGATGTGACCCAGTCTACAATGCCACAAGAAGGATTCGTTCAGTTCTGAACTCTTCCTCTTGTGTGTGTTTGTTATGCTCAGAACTGTTGATTGATTTAGAACAAAGATGCCATTGCACAACGTGCCTGATCCAATCAACTTTTGGTTTAGGAAAATGTTCATAACATTATCCTGTAATACAAAATTATATCCCTCTTTACTCAACAAAGAAACCGATATAATGTTGCATATCAGGTTCGGCATGAAATAGCATTCGTTCAGAATCAATATATTACCAGTTGGCAATACAAGGTGATATTCCCCGACGGTTTTAGCTGCAACAATTGCACCATTTCCAACCCTTATGTCTTTATCACCTTCTCCAAGTTCTCAACCTTTCTTAAGCCCATGTAACTGATTACATATATGGGATCCTGACCCGGTATCTAATACCCAGGACGTAGAGCAAATGGAGAAACAGTTCTCTGTAACGAACACACCCGAAGAAAATGCATCAACATGTACTTTCTTCATTCGGGTGGCATGAGAATCCTGGTATTCCCCTATATCCTGTTCAGTCCTATAATTCTTATAAGAAAGAACGGAACCAACGCTCCCCAGCACAGTATAACATGCGGGTTCGGTTAATACATCCATATTATTATCTTGATTAAGGCATGATATGGTCGCTACCTGGAGAGAGAGAGAAGAAAACACTGTAGCGTATGCTCTTGCAAGATCAGATTGGTTATTATTTTATCTAATCAGGATGGCTCCCACTGTTTTTATCAAATCTTCCTTCAAACTCTAAAA
Organism: Agapanthus africanus; assembly: GCA_030015575.1. Taxonomy (NCBI): domain Eukaryota; kingdom Viridiplantae; phylum Streptophyta; class Magnoliopsida; order Asparagales; family Amaryllidaceae; genus Agapanthus; species Agapanthus africanus. Next base: position 343,828,964 of record JASDDO010000029.1, on the reverse strand, counting down.
GGAAAGACTAGCCGGGATTAATTACACATTACAATTTCGCCAATCTTTCAGCCAGGCCAGTGTCGGTACTTTAAGGGAGGTTCCCCGTGCTTTCGCACGGACCTAATTAAAGTAAACCTCGTTTTCCCAGAGGCGTAACCCCATTGACACCTTTCTAGACACCTACTTGATCGGCTAATTGTCCTGTGTAAAACTCTCCCGGGAGTAACAATTACTCGCAGTGGATATCGGGATCCAACTATCTTATAGAAGGTATGCAATCTCATTGCAAATTTCAACACTTGAAATTCCCGATAATATTTTGCCCCAAACGATCTATGACCTTGACAAGGTCAACAAACCATAGACCGTAAGTCAAGTTCAACCCGTCATTTCTTGATTGAATTAAACCCACCCGCACGACCCTTGACAAGGTCAACAAGGCCGTATGACTACCCTAAAACAATCTGCATCATATGCATAAACAGATAAATACTGGTCAGCTACCGCACACTATGCCTTGACAAGGTCAACAAACGCAGCACGAGTACTAAGCAGGACTTATCTGAAATGACGGAGGGCTACGACAGGTTTTTCTGAAAACCTATTGCATAATGAACTTGATATCGTCGTAGAATCATGTGAATTTTGAAATGGAGTGATTTTGAGGCTTTTATTAGTTTTGCTAAAGAGGTCACTCCCGGTGAAGGGATCTTGGCTCTTTCCTCATAGAATAAGGTGCAGGATATATCATATCCATCACTATGAAAAGCAAAACTCCAAAAGCAATCAAAAACAAACCGAGTGTTGTTGCATCTGCCAGTTTTGCTAAAGAGGTCACTCCCGGTTAAGGGATCTCGGCTCTTTCCTCATCGAATAAGGTGCAGGGTATATCATATATACCGCTATGCAAAGAAAAACTGTAGCAACCCTTTTTTTAAAAAAATTTGATTCTACAACATCTTTTAGGTTTCTTTTCTTTCATTAATCACATTAATGAAGTCCCATCATTTAAGTCACCTAAACATCACAGATAAATACGACATACACTTATACCATCCGCATTCGCCTCAATATCCCCTCGTGCACCGTTAGGTTAGGTAACTAACGGCAGAGCGGGGCAGGGCTAGCGCGGGTGTAAAACATAAGTAACGCCTATATAATATATCATATATATACTATATACAGTATTTATCACATCACATCACATGATCACATCACAGATATCGCAGCAGAAGAAACATATGAAATATTGGATATACTAGGACGTCCGTGTTTTATTGTGAGCCTCTATAAAATACGGATTCCACGGTAGCGATGAATAGCCAAACCCACACCCATAGACCCTTACGAGAGCGGCAAGCAACCCTACCAATTCTAGAGTTAGGAGACCCGGACTCGACTCCTCGAGTTGGTCTCCCACTGGACTCCAGAACCCGGTTACTTGTGCTCTCCTCCTTAGGTCTATCTTAGTGCGGAAAAGTAAATAATATACAAAAGGTGACATCAACCTCATCCCGGAAGTGCCCCAATAAAAGAATATTACATACATTTTATTTTACATGAATGAAAATAAAAACTCTCATCTCACATAAAAAAACCCCGGCTATTCAAAACGCGACGATCCAATATAACATATCCAGCAACACAAAACATCACATGTCATCAACGTAAGTAAATATGCGCATCCCAATTGTCGTTGACATATAGCAACGAAACCAGCGATATCACATATTACACATACGGTCACAGAAAAGAAAGTGTAAAACTACAACATTTGGAATCCACAATCTCTTTAGACATCGTAAATCCGAAATATCACATACTTCACATTTCATGCCTAACTTTGTGAATTCCACATATTGTATCACATTCCAGATAAATAGACAGCATTAAACTCTCCGAACAGATAATCAAATACCCAAAATTTCCTAAATAGCTCAACACTTGAGCGGAGTTCAAAAATTCCAGAATACGTAACAGTAGCAACGGTCCAGCCGTAGAAGGGTCAAGCCAACGCCTCACATGTGGCACGCCGTACTGCCCCAAACCCTAAGGTTCAAAAGGCAGTTCAAGATGGTCACATAATCGAGTTAAGGTTTGTTGTCTTCTAGAGGGTCCATCGCGTCACATGCACGTATTTCCGAAAGATTTAAACCCGAGAAAAATTCAACACTTGAAAATTTTTCGTTCCGGAAAAAATTGAGTTAATGATATCCGTTCGAACATTTTAATACTTTCTAAATTATCCGGAATAACAAAATAAAATTAAATTCTCTGATCGAATCGACGATTACAAAATAAACCCCAAAATACTCAACACTTGAGTCAGTTTAAAAATACCCAGAAAATAGCATATTCAAATATTAGCATTACTGTGCAAATCACATGACCCAATCATTCTGTACGGCCGCGGATCCGCGGCCCAAGCAGGGTATGGCCGCGGTTCCACGGTGATAAGTACGGATTACGTCATCGAATTTCACAGTGATGCTTAGAAAACCCTGCTGAATTTTTTAGGTATTTTTAATTCTGAAAATACACAGTTTTGAAAAATTGTCCAGAGAGGGGGTTAAATCGACGTATTCGGGTTCGTTCGGAGTTTTAACTTCATTAACACATCGCCTAATCCTCTAGCTAGGCTCTGATACCACTGTAGGGTTACTAGGCACTCTAATAAGGTTTAAGGAAGCATCAAACATGCCCGTTTAAAATTTTAGCCGTGCCAAATATCCCTAAGCAAGATCGTTGCTAGAAAATTAGGGTTTTATATGCATGTAAACTAGGTTTACATCTAAGTGAATGCGATATACAACCTTTGTAGATCGGTCCTTCACTTCTTTAGCTCCTTGTTGAAGTCCCTTAGCTGCGATCGTGGTTCTCCCAGGCTCTTGCATGGCTTCACGAGGCGAAAGATGCGACCTTGCTTGAAGTCTCCAAGGCCGAAGATGATCTACGTCGAGGGAATTCGGACTCAAGCTACTACTTCACTAATTTGAGAATTAGTGAAGCAAACACCCTATACTAAAGTGCTAGTCTAGTAGAGGATGGAGAAATAGGAAGTGGGTTCTCTTTGGATTTTTATTTTTCACTTTCTTTCTCACTTTAGATCAAACCCTAGCAAGCTTTTCTTTTTAGCAATGAAGAAGAAGAAGAAATGAAAGAGATGAGGATAATGATCAAGTGAGTAGGCTAACCATGGTGAGTGAGTATCATATACTAACTCTTGTAGAGACTTAACCCTAGGCTAATTGTTATGGTTGGGTTAATAAAAATCCATAGTAAAAACAAACTCAAGTTGAATTAGTCAATGCATCCACAAGCTTCCACAAGCTTCATGCATTTTCTAATCCTCCACTTGATTTTGTAATTACTTTAAATATTAAAAACCCAAACTAAAAATTAGCATTGTGTAAGTCTCATACACCCATGGATGATGTATCATCAACCATGATACAAAAATATAACACATTTTAATATATATCATATATATAGTAAAGATGTGTACATGTGAGAGAAAAAAAACCTAAGTGAACATGTGTTAGTTAATGTAAACTAGTATATCAAATATACAATTATACAATAAATTATTAAATCAACACTTGACTTAATAATCCGGTCATATCTCATATAACCGACTAACATTCAATGTATCGACTTATCGAATCAACACTTGATTCGATAACCCGGCTATATCATATATAACCGACCGATACAAAAAGTCGCAAGAATAGAATACGGTATCACATACATGCATTATTCTCGGTCCCGCACATATCACATATGCGCCCCTATTTCGTTTTGCCTGAGCCAGTAAAACCTCTATATAGGACTCTAAAGACTCGTCAATACGCCGGCAGTAGGTAATGATCACATCACGCACCCACAAGCCGTCAGCAGTACTAGCTGGACATAACGGCTACCCGGGTATTGAGCGATCAGAAGATCAGCAAGCAAGCCCGCTCCAACTCCTGTAAAAGCCTGCCGGTAACACTTCCCGTACAGTCCGGTCTCCTCGTCTGATATGTCGCATATCAAGTCTAGGGGTGGTAAACGTCAGACCCCAATAACCGATAAGTCGTGCTGATGTAAGGCTCATAACGGGTCGAGAAACTACGGGTAACACTTACCAGTAAATCTCTAAATCAGACCTGGCCAGGGACTTCCCTGTTACGGCCAATCGAGCACTTCGCAACATCAACCACCAATACCGGGAGAGACGAAACCCCTCCTATCGCTCATTGCCTCCATGTGACTCGGGACTGTACCCAAAAACCACCGTTTTGCATGCCCTCATCGACGTGGTAAGGTGGAAATCAAAGAACAGTGGGAATCACACAAGACTCTATGACGATCTCGGGTCTACAGACTAACCTGCACAAGTGTCACCAGAGAACTGCCATCTGACGTGAGGTATAATACCATCTGGGAGTTCTCGGCGAGTCCGTCCAGTGTACCCAGTCTCCACTGAGCACCCATATACCATCTCTGATGTCAAACACCAATGGATATGGGATCATCCATCGCCCATCTCATGGGTCGAGAAGCGTATACGCTAGTCTACACTGGTATATCGATGCCCCGTCTCGATACACCCATGACTAGAGACCTTGAAGGATGTACTTGTGGACTACCATGTCCTCACTAGTATGATCCACATCATAGTCCAGGTAGTCAAGTACTCATCCTAAGGGCTTTACCAACATGTAACTATAAGACAGTATAAAGAGACAAGTATACATGTTAAAGTAAAGAGCAACCAGATAGCATACTATCATATCGAGCAAGAAAGTCCTCTCTATATATGTCCAAGCATCCAATATAATATACATCATCTGTACAATACTGGCCTCTAGGGCATACATACAACTAACAGCTATGTCTACGTTAAATTTCTGGTGTTGCAAACAATTTCAGAATAGTGTATAGGGTAGCTAGGGTTTTGGGTTGATGTTCGAGCCCGTTCCACCGGACAAAAACCGGAGGCCACCTATGAAAATTTGGCGACGCCGGCCCCCCTGCTCTGTGAGTGATGGTGTTTTGCGGGGTGGTGTCTGGGTTTATTTTACAGTGTTTGGTCTTGTTTACTTTTTGGGTTTTCTTCCAGATAAAAATCTGGGACCTGTTTCCCCTAAAATGGAGTTTGTGTTTAGCACGACACGTACGCTTCGTTATGGTCTGGTGAGTTCTGTGCATTCCAGCGCATCAGGGTAGTACAGGGTTTAGCACACGCGCGTTTTAGTGTATCGAGTTCACGCGTTTAGCTTGTGACGCTACTTTTTCCGTACTGCCTTAGTATCATGTTTTATAGGATTTTTGATTATGATTATTCCTTGTGTAAATCTAGGTTCGCAGGCGAATGCGACGGACGCCGCGAAGAAGGGGAAACAAGTCGTCGGCTACACTTAGCGCGAGACTACGGTGAGTAGATTTAACATCTACGGGGAAATCTCCCGCATGGCGGTATGCGTCAGGGCTGATAGGACCTTGTAGCAGCATATTGCATTTACATACATTGACTGTTCATGGATACTGTTTGTTGCATACCGTATTCCCTGCTATATGTATATGAACTTAGAATTGGTAAAAACACCGCACTGTTACTAACGGTTCATGTTGCACGAGCACTAATCTGCATGTTACACACACACCGTTAGTAACTGCCATGACACTCACACTGTAGAATTGCCATGATCATTATACAGTAGTTCATCTCACATATGATTCAATATGATTATGATACTTGTGCACGTACTCATTTACATACTTATGCATATTCAAACTGTACCTACCTAGATAAGCTGATTTTGGTAGAAACTGGGAGCCGCACGATACCTTTTGAAAAACTAAAACTATTTTAAAGAGCGGTTTCTCCCTTTTACTTATAGTATGACTTGACGCACATATCACATCACATTGACTTACACATTGGTTTTGGATTTCATGTGATTTCTGGTTTTGAGGACCGTGGGGCTATTTAAGAAAATATTTACTATTGAAAACCCGGTATCTCTTGATATGATATTTTAGTGCGTCCACCATACGTTTTCTCGGTTCTGAGACGTGTGACTTGTGAACCCGAGTCGAGAAGTTGGATGAGGCCGATTGTGGGTACTTGGTGGACCCGGTATGGTACCCCGGGGCGAGAACGGATCTGCTGTATAGCTAGACGGTGAGCCTGACAGTGGGACCACTACCTACCGGTGATTGGTTTGACCTGGCGGTTATCCGTAGGATACTTACCAGAATCGATAGATGGATACGGGACGACTCGTACTGCCGGGGCCGAGAGCCGATACCGCAGACGGAGCCCGTGGGCTGATCTGGACTGACGGAGCCCGATATATGAGGATTTGCGTGTCGATGCTGGACACGGTTATTTCATGATATTTTCAGTGCCGATGTTGGGCACTCGTGATTCTCAGAGATTTACAGGATTGAAGGCCGATGAGGATGACGGCGCCTGAGTTTTATTGGGATTTGGTGCATTGATGGCACCGATTATTTTTCCACGTTGACATTCCGTGTAGATGTTATTTTTTTTCAATGCTCAGCATTCATTTTTTGTATCTCATCCTGTATTCATATTACCTGATAGATTGCTTATGCATGATTATTGCACATACTACTTATTGCATATAGATATCATCTGCTGGCATAGGATAGAGTAGCGCAGTACGTGCATGCTCGCGATTACTTTTATATGTTATCTTCTATTCACGAGTTGGCAACTCACCCCCGTTGTGCCATAGTGTTTGCAGGTTGTCCCACAGAGTAGTCGCGGCAGGCTGCCTTCTTGGATCTTTTGGCTACGGATACCACTGCAGTTGGAGCATGAGCTGTTTTGCTGTTTGGTGGGTTGTGGTATCCGGTTATTTCCATTGTATACATACTTTTGTATCTAGTATTCTCCATCTACCTTTATATGTATTGACTTAGATACCAGTGTGAGGACGATGATGTATATTATTTGTATTCTCGTGTCGAGCTCGTATGAGCCGACTTTATTATGCAGTTTATCATTCTGTGATGTTTTTTCACTTATTGCTCATTTCATCGCTACGGCGTCGTATATTACTCTTGTGGTGTTTGATTCCACCGTTGGGCGTGATTGCTCCCGTTTAGGATGCCTTATTATATTGTGTATCATTTTCACTCATATCCTGTTTTGTACCCGATTTCGGGGTTAGTTTTACAAAAGAAATGCTGCCAAAATTTTTAAGATAATAACTTAAACTTTTAAAGATTGTTATTAAACTACTTAAGGTTTTCCAAATGCTTTTAAACAAATGTTTTAACACTCACTATTTTTTATGGTTTTGATTTCTGGGTTTCGGCTTACTTAGTCGCGTTACGCCTGTAGACGTTACGTGGTTAAGTGCCGGTCCCGAGTCGAACTTCGGGTCGTGACAAAAAGAAAAGAATTCTTCATTTGGGTCAAAACTGGAGTATTTATAGGCAGAGAAATGAAACCCTAGGTCATATTCTGAGCCCCTATACAATTACCAAACCACCCCTGAAAGATAATCTGGAGAAGATATGACATGGCCGCGAAACTACCGCCCAAAAGGCCTATTGGCCGGGGTTCCGCGGTCACTTGGCGAGGCATGTCGTTTTTTTTGGGCTTTCTCATGTTTCTTTTGTCTTCTGTTTTACAGGTCCCAAATTGACAAATGGTTCCAAAATATCTTCATATTTTCAACAGTCCAAAATGGCTACTCTTGTAATCTTTTTGACCTTTATCTCCTTTAAGCTCCGCGTACCTCTTGATCTTTTGTTGCCCTTCTCGTACTCTGTGCTTGTCCGAGACATGAATGACCACTGTTATTTGTCTTTCTTCTTGAACTGGTAAGCAGCACTGGACGGGTGTGCCGAAACCCGGATTTTATTTGTTTTTGGTAGATGTTTTGGATTTTGGCATAATTGTGGAGATTTTGCATGATTTGCGTTATTTTGGACTGGGAACATGTAACCTGTAATCATTTGGGAAATATGGATCAAAAGCACCTACCTATAAATAAACGAGTAGAAAAATGGGCGGTATTAAATGCAATATTCTGGTGTGAACAAATACCCCCAAACTTATCTTTTGCTCATCCCGAGAAAAACCATTTATTTTCAAAAAGTCTTATGCTCACTTTCATAGGCATTATGGTTGCACTTAGTGAGTGCAACAAGCCGTTAAACCTCTAGGTGTCCCTAGTAGGAGGAGTGTTGTCTCCTGAGGGTTTTCAGCGGATACTACCCATAAAATTCCGTCAAGCTAGTTTCATAAGTTAACGTCGACTATAATCCTATAGTTTAGCATCTAAGTTAGAAATTCTATCATCATAAATTAGAAATATCCATCCTTTATCTTTCACACCTCCTGTTTATTCAACCTAAGATCCTATACGTTCTGACAGTTTAGAAAGATCTCAGATTCTCTTGAGTTTCCTTCTAAAGCGTGGTCTCCAATCCGGGATTTTTATCATCTTTACGAAAAACATAAGACTTATTCTTTATCCCTATCTTTCCTCCAAACATCGATCGTATACCCTACGTATGTGTAATTTTCACCCCTATACTCCAGAATTCAATTCAAGCTATAATACCTTTGCTCTAATACCTAATACTACTTCTTTTCATTAAAGATTGACGGATTTGGTCACACACCTTTCATACGACCATTATTGATTCCTGAGGCACTAATCAGCCGATTACTAAATGTGTGAGCTTATTAAAGCGTAAATAGCAGTTTTCAGGTCTTGAAATTTATTTTTTTTCTTTACTGGATATATTTTTCAATGATGCACTTTTGGTGGTTACCTTTAAATACCGTTTTTTCTTTCATACTAGTTTTTCAGGAAAGAGTATTTCTAGGTATTCTCTACTATCTTAAGTTTTAAGGTGCGTGTAAGTGCGATTTGTAAGGTATATACTTTCTGAATTTGGACTCAAGAATATTAACTATTTTTCAGAATTATCCTTCAATAAAGTTTTCAATACCTTCCCTTTATCTCGACTTTACTGAAGAACTGAACTCAAAATTAATTACTTCTAAAAAAGCTGTAAGGACGTATATTTACCAAGGTTAAACTGAAGGAGGGTTATTTTTAGGGTTTTCAACTTCTAAGCCTAGGATTTAGTTATTTCTAACCTATTAAACTAAATTTTCAGAATAAAAACCTAAGTTATCCTACTAGCTAACTTGACGATAAAGTTTTTATATTTTTGGAATTTTTTTCAATTTTTTTGGGTTTTTGAAATAAGTATGCAAAATGCGAAATATACACTTGAATGCAAAGGTAGAAAGCTTATCCAAAATATCCCCAAATTTAAACTTGACAGTGTCCTCACTGTCATGCTACACCAAGAGGGTTAAAATTGTTGAGGGGTCAAAATTTGTCGGTGCTCTCCTGTTTTTTTTAAAGAAAAAGCAAACAAAATATATATACACAAAAATGCCCCCAAACTTAAGTGAAACAGTGTTACCATTATTTAAGCGGTGAAGTTCAGAGTTAGGGGGAAAGAACAGGTTCAATCTATATAAGGCCTTATATAGGCCAAAAGCTAATACCAACCATTCAAAAATATATCGTGATAATGCCCGGGTTGGTGAAAGAACGCATAGAGGAAAGAGATGAAGAATACGTGAGACCGTGTGTGGATGGAAGCGGGATATAGTCTTGGCAGAGGAGACGTTAGGCAGAAGGGAGAAAGAAATGGAATACGAACTTGAGGTTGGAAGTGCATTGAATAAATTAGTACTGTTTGTAATGATTGAAGTGTAGAAATGGATTGTTCTAATCTAGCAACACGTTGAGAAATGGGGTCAACATCTCAAGATTTGCAAGAAAACATAGGCCGACCGAACTTGGTGAACCAGACGTAGGAATTAAAAGTGATACGGCGTCTGGCGAAGTCGAAACGATGGAAAGAATGGAAGGAAGTGATCGAGGAATGGTATCGGTTAAACGTTCAGGAGAATGGTCACTGTCAATGGAAGGGATAGGATGAATTGGAAAATCCGACTCATCTAGTAAAACTGTTTCATCCTCAATGATATCCTCAAAATTTTCCTCAAAATTCAGCTCATCCATGAATTGATCATCAACAATATCCAGACGCATATGAGGTTTGGGAAAAACAGTTAATGGTTCGGGATGATGCCCACGCGGAAGTGAAAAGACATGATGAATTGGTGAGAAAAACTCATCCAAAATTATGGGTTCATCATCCAAAATATTCCCAGCGTCGATATTCTCAATCAAGTAAAAGTTAAATTTCTCAGACACCTTATCAAAAGTATGGTTTTCAATCAATTGTGGTTCTAGGGTGGAGGTGCAGAGATCAAAGGGGTTGGGATTGATTTCACTTGAAATGGACCCTTCACAATCGAGTAATTCAAACACTTCAAAGCCGCACAACTCATCAAACATTCAATCTTAAATTGGTGAATCATTTAGGGCACTCGATAGACTTTCGAAGATAGAGTTGTGGAATTCAATTTGGAACGGGTAGGTTTGATTTGGAAGGGTGTATTGCTCACTCTCACTACTCAAATCCTCAAATTTTCCTATCGCCACATCATGCATTGGAAAATTTTGAGCTAGTTGGAAACTAGATGCTAGTTCTTTAGGTTTTATGAGGGCGGCTATGGATACATTCAAATCCTCTATCTGTCGGCACGACGCAACCCGAAAATCTTCCAATGACTGTTCAAGACAAGATATGAGTTGTGAAGGGGTTTCAGTAAAACATTCAAATTCATGTGGATACGTGAATCTCCCAAATGGCTGTTCAGAAGAAATGTCTAGAGAAGGTGTAAAAGTCGGGTTGGATTGATAGGAATCGAATGGATGTGAAAAAGTGACAGGATTAGGATCAACATTATAATAAGAAGGTGATTGGAATTGTTGTCCTAATGAATTTAGAGTGGTGAAAGGAGTGAAAGATCGGCTATAGGATTGTTCAATTTTGTCAGCAATGGACATGGGTTTCTGAGTCGCAACATGACTCTTAGAAGGGGTATCAATATGAGAAGGTGTGAAAGTTTGATATGGTTGATACAACGTGAAGTGCGGTGTCCAATTGTTGTTCTAGAAGCGTCTATCTGATCTCTCAAAGAAATTTTAGGCATGGATGGATCGTTCGGAGTTCGACCAAAGCAAGAACTGTAAGAAGAAATATCTGGTTGTGAGTACTAAAGTTCAGCAAGAGTTGGTCGTTTTGGGATACCCATGTTATGAAAAGAGTGAAAGGTAGGGAGGGTGGAAGTAGGTGAATTTTTATAAAATTTTTTTGGATTTTATGATTTTTTTTGGATTTTTCAAATTATTTGTTTTGGTTTTTAAAAAATACGAAATTATGGGACTAAACTTTACACAAGCACAATTACAATTACAATATGCACAAACAACACCTACAACTAGAGTGTTCAAAATCCAACTAGACCGCTCCTAGACTTCTAAGCGACTAATTGCAGGATAACCCTCGAATTGTCACTTCACTGCCAATTGCGGCCAGATAAGCACAAGTGAGGTAAGGAGGGTTCCGCTCATGAATCACCGTGAGACGGGCCTTTTAAAATTACCTTATCACTTGTGTATCTTAGGCACCACAAAGTCAAGTTTAGAAAAACGATCGATTCCACGCAACATTTACTTGTCCTAAATGTTGGCTATAGTGCCCTTAAGGCAATTATCGTAATCGCAGTTAGGTGATTATGATGATTAAGGGAGGACCTATACCGGTAGAACAGTCATACTCGTGATGATAGTATGCTCTCTGGTTTATCTTTATCATCATGTATATGCTTCAGGTGGTGTTACAGATCACTATTACATGTTGATAGAGCCCATAGCATTCTTGCTTGACTACCAACATTATGATGGCGATTATATACGCAGGAGCTGGGGGTCTATAAGCAAATCCTTAAATGTCCCTAGTCGTGAGAGTTTTGAGACTGGGCATCGATACTCCAGTGTAGACTAGTGTATACTGATCGAGACCCCGACAAGGGGCGGTGGCCAGGTCTCACAAGCCATTGGTGTTAATTTGTTCACCTAAGATAATATACAAGTGCTCATTGGGTTATGAGTACACTGGACGGACTCGGTAGGAACCTGCTAGTTGGTATTTTACCTATTGTCAGATAGCAGTTCTCAGGTGACATGTGTACAGGTTAGTCTATCGACCTGAGATCGTCATTTGTCTCGTGTGAGTTCCTACTATGCTTTAATTACTACGCTACCACGGTTCAAAAGAGTCATGCAAACAGGTTTTAGTTGGGTACAGTCCCGAGCCACATGGAGGCAGTGATCGGATCGTCGGGTATTTGTCTCTCCCGGTATTAGGGGTTGATGCCGTGCGGTGCACGAGTGGCCATCACCAGAAATCATTAGCCATGGTTGACGAGAATTACCGATCCAGGATCAATATTTTCTCAGGTGGTGATGGGTTTCATGCCGACACTAAATGTCGCGTTGTTAGGGGTCTGACTTTATCCACCCTCCTAAACTCGATATGCGATACTCTTAGACGAACATACCGGGCTGTACGGATATTGTCACTGTCAGGCTCAGTAGAGGTTTGGATGAGTTTGCTCATCAGCCTTCCTTTCACTCAATATCTGGGTAGCCGTTACGTACAGCTAGTGCCGCTGACATGCTTGTGGTTAAACCCACTGCCAGCGTATTGACGAGTCTTTAGCGTCCCACACAGAGGGTTTTCACGGTTCAGGCGATATGGTGTAGATAACGTATGTTGGTACATACATGTGTCCAATTAAATATGTGTACAGGCTGCACAGACTTTAATCGGACTGTTAATATTACTAGCGGTTTAGGATTAAGCTGGATTATTAAATCATGTTTTGATTTAATGATTTATGTATATGTATTTATATATATGTATTCTAGTATTATTGTTCACTATTCATTTTCTCTCTTGGCTATTCGTATTTTTGTACGAATACGCGTATATGCATTTCGATACGTGTACCGGGAAGTATTCCGTATTTATACGGAATAGCTTCTAGAAGATGGCCACCTTATTATTGATTTTCTATTTAGAAAATCAATCATAGAAATGTGGTGGAGGGTGAGTTGGTATGAGCATGGGCCATGGCATGTAGAGTGGTATGGCATGCAATTGTTTATTGGAAAATTGAGAAGATATTTTTTGTGAGTATGTGTGCATGATTGTGAGAGGGGGAGATGCCATCTCTTGGGGGGCTTGCACATTTTGGATTTCTTCACTTGCTACATTATTTCACATTCTCACACTCACAAAAAGACTTAGCCATTTTTCTTTAGTTGCTCATGCCACTTGGTTTACTCACCTCTTCTTCATCTTCTATGGTTTCTCATGGAGCATTGTGATGAGAGAAATATTATAGTGACACTTTCCTACACATCCACTCTCCATTGCTAGCAACCTTGGAGTATCAGTTACCTCGCTTGGCGAGGTTGAAGCTTGCGCCATTTCCTTCTGGTGGATCATCGTAGATGGAGGAAGACCGGCAACCAAACTCGATCCAGACGACCACTAGGAGCTTGGGAAGATGGTTGAAGACCAAAGGACACGGATCAACTCGGTATAACCAATACCACTCTTTATATTACTTGCTAATATAGGGTTTAGGGAAGATCCGGGTATCAGGTAATGGTAGCGCAAGTTTAGAAAATTTTTGTTCCGCATTTGGCTACGGTTTGATGGTCGGGGCACTGCCGTAACCCAACATGGTATCAGAGCCAGCCCTTAAAACCTTAGCTATCTTGTTTAGACGATGTTATAGTATCGAAACCGAAACAACCCCGAAACAGTGCACTGAATGTTTCAGTTTCTGTCGAATTTTATTTGTTCTTCAAAATTTTTTTTAGCAACTGCAGAATACTACTTAAGTGACTAATAGACTTCACCCCAAATACGAACCATTTCTACCTGTTTTAGGCCGAGCACATTGCCACAATTTTCGAGCCGGCCGGCCAATTCATTGCATCAGGGTTTGAAATTTTGGGTGTAGTCTTGTCTCTGGAATATTGGTTCAGTGGTATTGCTAGTTTTGCCCATTTTGGATACTATGTTATCTATTGTTCAGGGGTAATTCGAGGTGTTTCGAAGTCGATAATTTAGCACTGTTTAAATGTTTATCTGTACATGCATTACTATCTGCGATCGTGAATGTCATTAGAGCGGTATAACTCGTCTAATTGCTATATGTTCTTTTAGACGAGTTTACGAACGTGACATTCATGTTGATGTTCTGTGTTGTGCTGTGTTGTGGTTGGATCGTCGTGGTGGATAGCTTTGGTGCAATGGTAGTACAGTTTAGTTTCATTTGTACATTTGATATTGCGGGGTGAGCTTCCGACATGTGGACTGCCATCACTGCCCGTTTGTATATTATTTGTTTGGGGCACGACCGGGTTGAGGTCGATGTCACCCTTGTGCATATTATTTTCTTTTCTGTACTAGGATTGCCCCACGGTGGAGTGCACGAATAGCCGGGTTCTACAGGGCAATGGGTCTGCATCTCATAGTGTAACAACTCCAATTTTAGTGTACATAAAATTGATTTAAAATTAATGTATACTTGGAGTATTTACATTTCCTGTGAGTACTACAAGTATTTGTTTTGCTTTTTAATAGCAAGAAAGAGCTTGTAGCTCACTGGTAAGACCTTGCACTGCTGAACCATAGCACCAGAGTTCAAATCCCATCAGCCACACATTATTTTAATTAAAATTCTTTTAATGTTTTAGAAGGCGAAGAGTCTACACGTGCATAACCCGTAAACCAAAAGGTCACACTAAAAACAAACGAGTCCAGGAGGTAGACCAAACTACGGGGGACATGAGGCGATGAGATCTGGCCTGACTCTCTCTTCTCTTTTCTAATCTAAAAACATGTATTTCTAAAACCCGACGGAAGCGGAGTTAATCCGACTTCCAATTCGGTTATCTTTAAAAAGTTCCAATTTTCTTAAATACAACAATACCAAACTTGCACATCATGACCATTAAATATTAACAAAACATATTGAACAAGTTTCATAGCAAAAGTATTCATATTGTAATTTTTATCGCACTTTTTCAGAAAAATACCATATAGTTTAGTTTTGACATAAATCATTATAATTCCTTGCTATACCTTCAGATTGTTCACGAGGTAATGACCTATCTCCTCACAACACACATCTCTATCATAGCACGATGTCTTTTTGGAATGTAGAATACGGGAATACGAATTTACAATTAAATACCTTTGACTTATAATCTTTTTCTACAAGAGATGTATTTTTAACAAATATTTGCAATGCGCCGCTACAACCCATTTCGGGAAACCCATTCAGGATAGTGTGGATTATCGCACATCCTCAGGCTTAGTAGTGCGAGATGCAGACCTTCGTAAGGAGCATTCGGTCTCGAAAGATTTAAAATACAATTTTCTTTAGAAAATACGATTTCTATTATAAATAAAACTTATATTTTTAATAAATAAATATATAAGTAGTTAGTATCAAAATATCTAGTTTTAATATTTATAATATTCCACATCTCCAAAATTCAAAAAAAACATTCCATTTACAAGAAAATACCCTACAATTCCAATATTACAAATAAATACCACATATTATGAAAATAGGTTTTATTCACTAGAAATGTCACAATGATAATGTATACATCAATAAAAACTTTAAAGACGATAATAAAATACTTGAGGTGTATTTTAAAAATTATACAAAATTATTTTTACATAAACCCCAATCAAGTTATACTAAATTACAATAAGGACCCTAGTAAACATAGGTTTAAGCGGGACCAGTCTCTTGAGCCTCTGGAGCTGGAGATATGGGTGCTTGCCTATTTAAGGTAGACAACTTAATAAACGGTGTTATCAATACGGTAATCGTTTTTGAAAAATACACAAATCCTGCCGTCCTTGTGCAGCGGTTACCGATAACATCAAAACTTAATTCAGGATTTTATTTTCTTTTTTAATTGTCTGACTGAGACTGAGTCTTGATATAATCAATCTGACTTGAATGAGATTTAAGTATATATATAACAATTCAATATGAATCCATGAATCCATATATTCAATCTGTTCAATCTATCAATCTATACAACTTGACCGAACCGAACCATCGATATACATCCATCTACTTGATTCTCCAGTTATATCCATTTACTGATATCATGGTTTCGGCAAGTCATCCATCTATACAATCTATAATACAAGATAATACAATTTACAATACAATATAAACAATACGATCAAGACATCACGGGGTTTAAGGGGTGGATTGGTACGGATGGTGTTAGAAGTGGCACGAGACAGCAACCATTAAGATACTTAACCTAAATTCAATTGTTGTTGTACCATGGCATAAACGGTTCCTTGTATTCCGTTCACCGTAGTCTCTGGTCTAACGAGACTCCTCTCGTATACACTGGCCTCTTCTGTACCAAGCTACAAACAACAGCGTTAACACTAAATACAACATTATAACAATATAATACAACTATAAAAGCCACTCTCTCTCTCTCTCTCTCTCTGTCTATTTTACTTCTTCCTTATCTTTGGGACTTACCGAGCGATTGTTTGCTGACGACATTCCCTCTCTTTTTTCTTTGGAATGTTGTTAGGTGATTCGGACTTTCAGGGGATCGAGCCCACTAGCGAGGACTTGGACCAGCAAGCCTTCGACCCGGAGCTCTGGATACTTGTACATTTCATTTCAATACTTTCCATTTATGTTATGCCACTGTTTAGGCATTGCTTTTCATTCCATGTATTTACTTTCAGATGTATTGTAAAAAGAATGTTAATAAATAAAGTTGCTATTCAATTATCTCTTGTCTTTGTCTCTTGTGCATTTTTACTTATATTGCTTAGATACGCTTAGCGTGTTTACTTGAGAGTAAATACGTAGCGGTCTCGTTGCGTCCTCTGCCTGTATACTGGGAAGCGGGGCGTGACAGATTTTGTTGGCGGCCCATGCAGGTCAGAACTGTATGGAACCCTACCATGCAGTTCCGTTCTGCGTGGACAACCTAAGCAATATAAACACAAGAACCAGCAACTGAAACATTCTTTACAATTCATATTCCTTGAATCTTATCATTTCATATACTTTGAATCTGTCCTAACCCAAATTTTCTTTCAAGGTTATGGATTCCCCAAACAACACCAGCACCAATATCAACAACATACCTTCACCACTACCACCCATACCTGCCGTCCCTGCTCCAATCAACGAGCAGACGGTTCTGCTTGAGGCAATCCGTATCCTCCTGGAAGGATAGAGCAACAGATTGCTATTCTAATGAACTGTACCGAGGCAGAAGCACCTGTGGTGAAGCAATTCAGGGCCTTGCACCCAAAACAGTTTGCTGGAAAAGAGAGCCCCTTAGAAGCTGAGGAATGGGCTTAGAGCATTGAAGATGATCTGGCAGTGGCACAAGTGCCAGAGATAGCTTGGGGTTGTGTTGCGAAATTATAGCTTACGGACAATGCACAGGTTTGGTGGAAGGCGGAAGAAAACCGTCTTGATCAACCCATCGAATGGAAGACTTTCCGCGACGTGTTCGACGCAAAGTACTTCTCTAAGACTGCCAGGTTCGACATGGAACAACAATTCATCCATATGCAACATGGTACAATGTGGACCAAGTCGGTAGATGAATATGACGCTGAGTTCACCATGCCCAGTCGTTAAGATATGTCTCAATAATTCGATTCTTCAATATATCACATACTACACAGCTAACACAATATTTTAACAGATTTGTGGCACACCTGATATCGACGGATGAGATCAGAGCCCAGCAATTTCAATAAGGGTTAGACCCAAAGATCCAGGCTGCATTAGCCACAGGAGATTTTCCGACTTATGAATCGGCTCTGAAAGCTGTCCGCCGTTATGAGGCAGTGGTAAAGATGAGGGGCAGATCTCAAACAGCTGGAGTTAAGCGCCCTGCCAACCAGATGGCAGGAGGAGCCTTATCAAGGCCATCTTTTGTGCCAAAGAGACTGGGAGTACCAAACAACCGGCCCAGCCCAGCCTTTTGTAACTACTGCAAGAGAGATGGGCATCTGATGAAAGACTGCCGGCAAGCCAGCCGTCTTTGCTTATTCTGCGTCTCAGCTACTCATGATATTGTGTCTTGTCCTAGAAGACACAACCCAATTGCTTCACCGAGGCCAGCAATCAATTATCAGCAGTGAACAGCCCTTCAGGCACCTTCTCCAAGACTCGCTCTCCCTGCTCCACCACCTAGAGGACCACCGACTGTACCTCCTCCTCGTCAGTTCCATCAAGCTCAACGGAACGTTCTGAGGAATGCTCCTCGGGCCAGGAGGAATATACCATGGCGACAGGCTTTCACGATGACCGTGGAAGAATCTGAGGCCAATGGCCAAGTCATCACTGGTAACCGTTTCTTCTCAAGCTTTTCTTTCAGTCTTGCTATCTATCTACATACTTTTCCATATACCTAAAACATATTCCACATATTCCTTAGGTACAATCTTAGTAGCCTCATTTCCTGCACTAGCACTCTTTTATACTGGAGCATCTCATTGCTTTATGTCACAACGGTTCGTCCGAACTCATGCGATTCCAGTCACACCGCTTGTATCCAGTTGGAATGTTAGTTCAGGAAATGGCATTCTAAAGGCAACAATGAGATACAGCTTGTGTCCAGTAGTCTTCTGCAGCAGAGAATTCTATGCTTACTTCAAGGTGCTGGACATACCGAACTTCGATGTGGTTCTAGGAATGGATTAGTTAGGAACCTTGTACGCTACCATCGACTGTCGTCAAAGGAGGGTAGCGTTCGAGATTCCAGACCATCCGGTTTTTTATTTCAAAAGTGGAGACCGTGCCCTGGAGCCAAGTAGTTACAAAGCGAAGCCAAAGGAAGCATTGATTGCAGCAATTCAAGCGAAGGAAGGATCAAAGACAGAAGTGGTTCGAGAGTTCGACGATGTGTTTCCTGACGATATATCAGGTTTGCCTCCCGATCGAGCTCTTGAATTCAACATTGATTTAGTACCAGGAGCACAACCAGTGATCAAAGCACCTTATCGATTAAGTCCGGAAGGTTTGAAGGAAGTCCGAACTCAGTTGGACGAATTATTGGCGAAAGGATGGATTCTTCCCAGCACTTCAAGTTGGGGATCACCAGTATTACTTGTGAAGAAGAAGGAAGGTTCATACAGAATGTCCATCGATTATAGAGCCTTGAACGAAGTAACGATAAAGAACAAGTATCCACTCCCACGCATCGACGATTTATTCGATCAGCTAAGTGGATCTTGTGTTTTCTCCAAATTAGATCTTCGTTTACGTTATCATTAGGTGAAGGTCAAGGAAGCTGATATTCATAAAACAACGTTCAGAACTTGCTATGGTCATTACGAATTTCTTGTGATGCCATTTGGAGTGACCAATGCACTGGCAATATTCATGAACCTAATGAATCAAGTTTTCTGGGAGTACTTAGACAGGTGTGTTGTCATCTTTATCGACGACATCCTGGTGTATTCTAAGAGTCGGAAAGAACATGCCGAGCACCTACGAATTGTCCTGGAAACTCTACGTCAACATCAACTCCATGCCAAGTACAGCAAGTGCGAGTTTTGGCTAGATCAAGTTGGTTTTCTTAGACATATTGTATCAGGTGAAGAAATCACTGTGGTTCGAGTGAAAGTTTCAGCAGTAAGCGAATGGCCAACACCAAAGTCAGTGAAGGACATTCGATGTTTCTTGGGTTTAGCTGGATATTACAGAAGGTTCATTGAAGGCTTTTCGAAGATAGCAACACCCTTGACCAAGCTCACAAGTAAAGATGAAGAATTTGTGTGCTCAGAATCATGCGAACAAGCATTCGTAGAACTCAAGTCGATGTTGACATCAGGGCCTATTCTCGTTATACCGGACCAATCTGGAGGTTTCGAAGTACACTGCGATGCATCCGGTAAGGGATTAGAATGTGTTCTACATCAGCACGGTAAGGTTGTAGCTTATGCTTCAAGACAGCTGAAGATTCATGAGCGCAATTATCCGACGCATGATTTGGAATTGGCAGCCGTTATCTTTGCTCTAAAGATTTGGCACCATTAACTTCTTGGTGAGCGAGTGAACATATACACAGATTACAAGAGTCTTAAATATGTGTTTACTCAGAAGGAAATTAATATGGGGCAGAGACGATGGTTAGAACTCATGGCAGACTTCGACATCAACCTGCAATATCACCCAGGGAAGGTGAATGTGGTACCTGATTCTCTTAGTCTCCAACCATTATCGATGAATCTCACCGCCCAGTGGAAGCTTCAACAGGATTTGCATCAGATGGAGATTGAAGTAGTCATGCCAGGTAACGCTTCAAGTTTGATGAATTTATAAGTTCAATCTACCATTGTGAATCAGATCAAAGCAGCTTAAGCAAGTGATGCTAAGTTACAAAAGATCAGAGAACAAGTCGAGAATGGACTCAGAACAGACTTCATTATCCATGAAGACGGATCTTTGAGATACGGTAGCAGATTGTATATACCAAAAGGTTCTGTTCGGGAAGAGTTAATGAAAGAAGCTCACAGCTCTCCCTACTCAGTACACCCTGGAGGTACAAATATGTATAAAGATCTACGTCAAAATTACTGGTGGCATGGAATGAAGCGTGAAGTAGCCACAAGCGTCGCTAAATGCTTGGTTTGTCGCAAGTAAAGGCTGAACATCACAGGACAACTGGATTACTTCAACCGTTACCTATCCCAGAATGGAAGTGGAAACACTTCACAATGGATTTTGTGACTGCACTCCCTCGCAGCAAAAAGGGTAACGATACGGTATGGTTCATTGTGGACCGACTCATAAAGTCGGCTCACTTCATCCCATTTTGAGTTGGCCAATCTGCTGAGACATTAGAAAAGAAGTACATGGAGGTAAGAATCTACTTAGGATTTAAACTCTTCATAATGTACTATCTCTGATACCCATGAACTCATACAGGAAATTGTGAGACTTCATGAAGTACCGGTCTGCATTTTCTCCGATCGTGATACCAGGTTCCGATCGCAATTTTGGCAAAGTCTATAAGCAAGCTTGGGAACAAGTCTGAACTTCAGCACGGCTTATCATCCACAAACTGATGGTCAGTCAAAGCGAACTATTCAGATCTTGGAGGATATGCTCAGAGCGTGTATGCTAAACTTTGGAGGATCGTAGGAAGATCACCTACATCTTGTGGAGTTTTCATACAACAACAACTACCAAACAAGTATCGGAATGGCACCTTTTGCAGCACTTTCTGGAAGGAAGTGTCGATCGCCATAAATTTGGGACGACATCGGAGATAGAGAACTTCTTAAACCTGAGATGATAGCAGCAACTGTTGATGTAGTTCATGCTATCAAAGAAAAGATGCGCATAGCCTAAGATCGACAGAAGCACTTGGCTGATGTAAAGCGACGTCACTTGGAGTTCCAGCCGGGAGATCACGTATTCTTAAAGATATCTCCAAACCACGGAGTGATTCGATTTGGAAGACAGGGTAAGCTAAGTCCGAAATATATTGGACCGTTCGACATACTCGAACGAGTCGGTGAAGTGGCATACCGCTTGGCAGTTCCACCTTCATTAGAAGGAGTGCACAATGTGTTCCACATCCCAACTCAGAAGGTATGTGAGTGACCCAGCCACATTCTCGATCATTCCGAGCTCACTGTACAACCCGACTTATCTTGTGAGCAATAACTTGTTGAGATCCTGGATAGGAAAGTGAAGTCACTTCGGAACAAGGAAGTCAAATTTGTTCGAGTGATGTGAAGAAAAGACACTCTAGGAGAATCGACATGGGAAAGGGAAGTCGAGATGCGTGCAAGATATCCTCACTTATTTATAAACTAGTCCTTAAAATAAATTGTAAATTTCGAGGACGAAATTTTTGTAAGGAGGGTAGACGGTAACAACTCCAATTTTAGTGTACATAAAATTGATTTAAAATTAATATATACTTGGAGTATTTACATTTCCTGTGAGTACTATAAGTATTTGTTTTGCTTTTTAATAGCAAGAAAGAGCTTGTAGCACACTGGTAAGACCTTGTACTGCTGAACCATAGCACCAGAGTTCAAATCTTATCAGCCACACATTATTTTTAATTAAAATTCTTTTAATCTTTTAGAAGCACAAGAGTCTACACGTGCATAACCCGTAAACCCAAAGGTCACACTCAAAACAAACGAGTCCAGGTGGTAGACCAAACGACGGGGGACACGAGGAGACGAGACCCGGCCTGACTCGGCCGGCGACGCACCTGAATCGGCTGGCACCGCCGGCCGAACTCGGTCGAACTCCGATTTTTCTTGTGCTCACCTGTGCCTCTTGGTCTCCCCATAACCCCTGTTCTGTTTAAATACCCTGCATTATTCCAAAGGATTAAAAACCAAATTAAAATCTTTTTAATGCATATTTTTAGCAAACCCTAACCCTAATTTTTTCCTATAAATACCACTCCAATTCACACCCCCTCACTCACAAACTCTGTCCAAACTCTCAAGAAAATTCTCTAGAACTTTTGTGTACAAGTGGAGTTAGTGAAGGGCGAAGCTCCGACGAACTTCCGACGACGACCCTAAGAGCTCCCGGCGACGAAACGACGCACCGGCACCTCTTACCGCTCTTTCTTCCGCTTCTCTAATCTAAAATCCAGTAAGTCCTTTCTCTCTCTTCTCTTTTCTAATCTAAAAACTTGTATTTCTAAAACCCGACGGAAGCGGAGTTAATCCGACTTTCAATTCGGTTATCTTTAAAAAGTTCTATTTTTCTTAAATACAACAATACCAAACTTGCAAATCATGACCATTAAACATTAAAAAAATATATTGAACAAGTTTCATAGCAAAAGAATTCATATTGTAATTTTTATCGCACTTTTTAAGAAAAATACCATATAGTTTAGTTTTGACATAAATCATTATAATTCCTTGCTATACCTTTAGATTGTTCAAGAGGTAATAACCTACCTCCTCACCACACACATCTCTATCATAGCACGATGTCTTTTTGGAATGTAGAATACGGGAATACGAATTTACAATTAAATACCTTTAACTTATAAAAACATTTTTCTACAAGAAATATATTTTTAACAAATCTTTGCAATGCGATGCTACAACCCATTTCGGGGAACCAGTTCGGGATGGTGCAGATTATCGCACATCCTCGGGCTCAGTAGGGCGAGATGCAGATCTCCGCAAGGAGCATTTGGTCTCGAAAGATTTAAAATACAATTTTCTTTAGAAACTGTGATTTATATTATAAATAAAACTTATATTTTTAATAAATAAATATATATGTAATTAATATCAAAATATCTAGTTTTAATATTTATAATATTCCACATCTCCAAAATTCAAGAAAAAACATTCCTTTTACAAGAAATACCCTACAATTCCAATATTACAAATAAATACCACATATTATGAAAATAGGTTTATTCACTAGGAATGTCACAATGACAAAATATACATCAATGAAAACTTTAAAGACGATAATAAAATACTTGAGGTGTATTTTGAAAATTATACAAAATTATTTTTAGATAAAACCCCATCAAGTCATACTAAATTACAATAAGGATCCTAGTAAACATAGGTTTAAGCGGGACCAGTCTCTTGATCCTCAGGGAGCCGGAGATATGGGTGCTTGCCTATTTAAGGTGGGAACTTAATAAACGGTGTTATCAACACGGTAATCGTCTTTGAAAAAACAAAAATCCCGCCGTCCATGTGCAGCGGTTACCGATAACATGAAAACTTAATTCAGGATTTCAATTTCTTTTCTAATTGTCTGACTCAGACTGAGTCTCGATATAATCAATCTGACTTGAATGAGATTCAAGTATATATATAACAATTCAATATGAATCCATGAATCCATATATTCAATCTGTTTAGTCTATCAATCTATACAACTTGACCGAACCGAACCATGGATTTACATCCATCTACATGATTCTCCAGTTACATCCATTTACTGATATCATGGTTTCGGCAAGTCATCCATCTATACAATCTATAATGCAAGATAATACAATTTACAATACAATACAAATAATACGATCAAGACATCGTGGGGTTTAAGGGGTAGATTGGTACGTAAGGTGTTAGAAGTGGCACGAGACAACAACCATTAAGACACCTAACCTGAATTCAATTGTTGTTGTACCGTGGCATAAACGGTTCCTTGTATTCCGTTCACCATACTCTCTGGTCTAACGAGATTCCTCTCGTATACACTGGTCTTTTCTGTACCAAGCTACAAACAACAGCGTTAACACGAAATACAACATTATAACAATATAATACAACTATAAAAGCTACTCTCTCTTTGTCTATTTTACTTCTTCCTTATCTTTGGGACTTACCGAGAAATTGTTCGATGAAGATATTCCCTCTCTTTCTTCTTTGGAATGTTGCCAGGTGATTTAGATCTTCAGGGGATCGAGCCCACTAGCGAGGACTTGGACCAGCTAGCCTTTGACCCGGAGCTCTAGATACTTGTACATTTCATTTCAGTACTTTCCATTTCTATTATGCCACTGTTTAGGCATTGCTTTTCATTCCATGTATTTACTTTCATATGTATTGTAAAAAGAATGTTAATAAATAAATTTGCTGTTCAATTATCTCTTATCTTTATCTCTTGTGCATTTTTACTTATATTGCTTAGATACGCTTAGCGTATTTACTTCAGAGTAAATACGTAGCGGCCTCGTCACGTCCTCTTCCCGTATACTGGGTAGCGGGGCGTGAGACATAGCGTTGAGACGGAGGGGACTTTACTCTAGAATTGGTAGGCTATTCGTCGCACTCGTAGGGGTCTAGGTTTTTATTGCACAGGCTATCCACACGACAGGGAACGTCGGGTCTCATTTTCGGCTCAAATGAAACCCAGGGCTCCAAAATTATCCACCATTCTGTGATGCTTATGTGATGCTACTTTATATCATGTCTGGGATGATTGTTATATATATTTATATATATACTAGTAGATGTTGTATATGTTTTGCACCCGCGCTAGTCCAGTCCCCGCTCTGTCGTTAGTTAAGTAACCTAACGATTGATGACGGGACCTAGTGGCGAATGCGGATGGCATATACGTACATCATATTTTCATTCTTTTCTGGTGTGATTAATTGATGGGCCTGCGTTGATTTTGATCTATCCAAGGATAAAACAAACCTTTATGATGTTGTTGGAACCAAGATTTTTAAAACGGACATTACAGACGTACTCTTTTGCTTTGCACAGTGGTATTCGTTTATGAATATCCAGCACCTCATTCAACGAGGCAAGGGCCGAGATCCCTTCATCGGGAGTGACCCCTTGAGCAGAAGTTTGCGTCAACGTAATAACTTTACTATAGTCGATTCTTTTGCTTTGCATCGTAGTATTCAGTTTGGAATATCTTGCACCTCATTCGACGAGGAAAGAGCCGAGATCCCTTCACCAAGAGTGACCTCTTTAGCAAGAGTTTTCGTCGTTATACATTTGTAAAACCACTTGGATTACTTCAATGATATCAAGTTCATTACGTTAAAGGTTTTTCGCCAAAAACCAGTCGTAACCCTCCATCATTTCAGAAAAGTAGCGCCTAGTATTCTTTTTTTGTTTGTTAGCTTCCGTCAAGGCATAGTGTGCGGTAGTTATGTGTTACTTTTCTGTAGCATGGGTATGCATTAATCTAGGACAGTCGTACTGCCTTGTTGGCATTCGTCAAGGGCGAGTACGGATGGGTCAAAATTAATCAGGACAATGATGAGTAGAACTTGACTTGCAAATTATGATTTGTTGGCATCCGTCAAGGTCATAAGCTTCTTGGGGTAAAAACCATATAGGGAGTTTCAAACATACATAAAACTTGACAGGCATGCGCATACCTTCTGGAGTGTGGTGACTTGAGTGGCTTCCATCAGGTTATCATGTGATGATAGTTGGATCACGATTCCCACTGATGAGTATGATTACTCATCGGGTGATTTTAGATGATCCCGACTGATTCTCCTTTTGGGTTTGAAGGAGAATTCGAGAAAACAGTGGGACCCATCCTGATTAGATAAAGTGATGAACCATTTTGTTCTAGGTTAGAGTGCATGCTGAGTGTTTCTTTTCTCTCTCTCTCTGGCTGCGACTATGACCCGCCCTAAACTAAAACTCATGAACCCAGTTAACTGAACCTTCTTAAAAGACTTTGGCTTTTGGAATGTCACGGTCTCGTATATATCATTGCCACTTCTACATCACCTTTGCATTTCTCCAGAACGCCCCCTATCACTACGAGCATCCACTCCTATTGGATAAATCCATCGTATAGTTACATACGAACTCGAAGGAACTTGTTCCAGATTCGAGGATGGATTCTGGTTCTGGAGAGATTGAATAGGATTATTCGGTTGTCTTTTCTCTTTACCTTCTCTCAGGTTGGGAGGGCTCCTAGGATTAGGAGAGGGTACACTTATTGAGCTTATTTGATAGTCTTCCTCCAGACATAGGCAGGTGCTGAAAGGTAGGAAAGAAAGAAAACCAATTAGCCTAAGTGTGGTGTACATAAGGTAATAAGTAAAGAAAAATAAAGGGATTAGAATAACGGCAAAGAAAATTGCGACTGCTATCATTCGCGACAAAACCGTGTATACTCCTGTCACTCCCACATCCACTTTGGATTTCTCCAGAACACTTCGTATCACTACGAACATCCATAATGCTTGGACATGCCATCGTATAGTTACATACGAACTCGAAAGAATTCGTTCCAGATTCTAGAATGGTTTCCGGTCCAGGAGAAATAGAATAGGATTATTCAGATGTCTTTTCCCATTACCTTCTCTCCGGTTGCGAGGGCTCCTGGTATAAGGAGTGTACACCTATTATGCTTATTGGATAGTCTTCTTCCAAACCATAGGCTGGTGCTGAAGGGTAGGGAAGTAAGAAAACCAATTTGCCTAAAGAGGTGTAAAGAAGGTAATAAGTAAAGACATAATAAAAGGAATTGGAGTGAAGGCATGGAAGTATACGGTTATAGTCAAGAATCAGGATAGTGGAAGAGGCATTACATAGAATACCCGATTACCCCTTCGAAGCATTTTCATGTTTCAGTCCGACTGTGTGATGTTAATTGAAAAGTGTTTTCCCAATTTGAATCTAACTCCAGGGTATGTATTTACCAGATCAGTTTCTCATATCTGTATAGTATTACAGATGGTGAGTGGGAGTAAGATATTGGGAATTGGGTGATTAGATCCTCATTATATCGGAATTTGTTGTAATTGGTGATATTTGAGGAAATCATCTGGTTTTTGCCGGATGGCAAATATTTAGTTTTGAATATCCGTTGTTATGCATCAATTTCAAACTGATATTTTATAAAGTGAGATATAACCTTTTGAAATTATATCTATGGAATTTACCTATATCAATTGGTGATTAGGTAAGGTGTATTCAACAACGGTGTAATTCTTCTTAACCATAGTACAATTTTTAACCTACGACGCATAGGGTTTGAGTTGTTAAACTTAGTGGACTTATACAAAGTATTGTATGTTGTCCAGTTTCCATTAGGACAAAGGGGTTGGTACTCGTATTATATTCTGTTTACTTGTGACTTCTCCAGTTCTGGACAAGTATTTCGTTTGAAGACAAGGTCCGTATTTTGAGAAGTTATAGGTATAAGAATAAAGAAGAGAACTATTTGTTGGAAGTATAAGGATTCTTCGAGGTAGTCGAAGACACAGATATTTGTGTTTAGTATTCCGTTGATAGTAATGGTTTTGAGAACTTGCTTCTCTTTCAGGTTACTCATATATGGATGTGCTCCTAGATGAGTAATGCTAAATGGCCTCTTTCCATTTGGTTGATATGCACTGGAGACAGCGACATGATTTTGAATCCGGTTCCAATTAAATTAGTGTTTTTGTTTCTATATTGGATATATATAGAATCAATTTATATCTTAACGGTGTTAAGGTATAGGGAGTTGTCTAGCTGATGCTTAAAACCAGAATCCGGATAAACTCGAGGTACGTTTCAGTAATGGCAGTTTGTGGGTTATCCCGGGCTTTGACGAGGGTTAGCTTTCTACCATCAGGAAGATTGTAACATTTCAAGAAAAAAATATTATATTTAGGAATTTAAATAAATCAAATAATAAATATTATGAATATTTAAAGTATAGAGATTAGTTTTAATAATAGGGTATAGCTATATACCGATAATGGGGAAAATATTCTGAAGACTAATAAAAATTACGGATTTGAAGGTGTTTATGTGATTTAGACATTCTACGAATTTTTATAAAATTAATTTTAAGTGGGGTATTTACTAAACTAGATTAGTGTTTACTAATTTGGCATTAAGCTTGATTATGCACATGACATGCACCATGTCATATTTTAAAAATACATGTTACCTTTTTAAAATAACCATGGGTTTAATCCTCCATCTTTGTTTTATGCATGGTTTTGTTTTGGTTTTATTTCAAAAAGGAAAAAAAAAGAAAAGAAAAGAATAAAGAATGTGGTATGGGCAAGAGAGAGAAGAGAGAGAGGGTGAGGGGTCTTTGACCATGGCCTCATTTCTTCATTCCATTTTCTTCATTCATCTTCTTCTTTCTTCTATCCCATGGCTGCCCTCTCCCTCCACCTCCTCTACCTCCTCTCTACACCCCCATTTCCATATCAAAACCATATATCCCCTTCACAAAATTCATGCACAAGCTCACTACAAGCAAGGTGGACCAAGAAAGTTGGGATTTTGAGCACTTGGGGCAACTCAAGAAAATTCTTGAGTTGCCAAATGAGGTAATTGTTTCACCATTGGTGTAGTAATTCATTTCATTTATCATCTATTTTAGTTTAGAAGTGATTTGGTCAGGTTTAGTGATGTATGAAAATTCCTAGATGAAGTTTAGGGGATTCTTGACTTGTGAAGATAGATTGAGGCTTGGTTAGGAACCACAACCTTTATTTTGCTAGAATGGTAGACCAAAATAGAAACGAAACCCTAAGACTTGTGTTAGATCATCCAATGTCGGTTTTGTGAATAATTGTGCCTACAGGAAATCTGGAATGACCTGGAATCTTTACAGGAAAAACTAGCAACTCTATTAATATATTTAAGACAGTAGGAGACCATCCAGAGGAGACGAACCGCAACCAAGCAACCAAAACCGAGCTGGCCGGTTTTAGGGGGTATCTCGCCGGGTCATCTATAGGAAATGGTGTAAGAATTGGTTCTATAGCTCACATACCTTATATACTGCCCTACTGTATTGCTTGTTTAGCCTAGTTTCACCTGACCAAAAATCTGGGACCAGTTTTCTAAGTTTCTGTTTTGGTTTCTTTGTTGTTCATGACTGGAATTTTGGATATTGTGTTTTATGTCGATCAATTGGTGTTTATACGTCGATATAGAGGGTTATTTGGTTCTTTTGCATGAGTAGACCATAGGTTTTAACATATGTGTGATTCGTGTGCCATTTTGGTTTTCGTGCATGATTTCTGTTTATGATATTATGTGTTATATGTGTAGGCACCCTCACATGGGCTTTGGATAACAAGGAGGAGCAAGGCGACATCGACTTCGGCAAGCAAGGATCAAGGTGAGTAGATGTATATCTATGGGGGAAGTCAGGTGGATGGCGTATAGCACCCCCGCAATTTCGTTGGGTATGATGCGTTATGATATATATACACACACATATGTATTTTGTGAGATGTGTATACTTAGCAAGAAAGGCTTTAGGTGACTTTGGGTTGGATTTAGTGTAGTTGGAAGAAAGCGTTTTTAGTTTCGTATCTTAGTCGCGAAACCCTAGAGTATAGGTTGATACACACACACACTTGCACACACGTGATATGTTTTTGGTGTATATGTTTATATGTATATATTTGTGTGTGTGTGTATGTGTGTGGATGCATTGATACACTCACACACATAGACATATATACGTATACACGGGTGATGAGGATAGTATATGATGCTTGGAGGAGAGTCGATATGATCGGGCATGATGTCGTGAGATCGGTTATGGGATTTGGGTCGTGTTATGATATACGGCATGATATTATGGTGGATCGATGGGCGATGTGTTTTTATTCACACACGGATATATGTTTGATGGTATTTGAATGTACTTGAATTTAGATCAGTACCCCTATTTCATGATGTTATGATAATCATACCATATCAATAATAAGGTAATTGTGATATTTGACCCGTACCCCGATTTTGGGATGCCGTATGATGGATTTTACCGTACGAGGAATAAATATGATGATTGATCCACGCTCTTGACTCGAGGATGTCGTATTATATATTTTACCGTACGTGAATCTATTGAGGTGGGATCGCCGACTACTAGATATATCGACTTGGAATTTAGGTGGATTTCCTTACCTTTTCGATTAGTCTCTTATTTTATTCCTGTAGTTTATTAGGTAGATGTTATACTGGGCTCGAGTCATACTTATTATCAAAAACTAATGAATCATGAGTATTTTCAAAAGACAACCAGAGGGATATTACGGATTTTTCAAAGGACGTACTTTTCTTCAAAACACCGTAGCCCCGATTTTCTAAAAACCACGATTCGTGCTATTTCAAATGACAACACTGTATGACTCGTATATATAGATGTATGTTCTTCATTGTTGCGTTTACTATTCATTCTCCATTTATTCATGTTGTTTTCATCGCATTGCATGCTTATACCTGTGTTTTCTTTAGTTATTATGACCCTTGTTGTCAGGACACCAGCACCATTACCGATGATGCGTATGCTCCACGTACACTTGCTTGCTGGCTCACACACATCATCATCGGTAATTATCATGTCACGTACACTTTAGAGAATATTACTTCATTGATATGACTTGCTAGATGATAGTTCCGATATATAATTACTGTGCTAGTTTAGATATTGCATTCTTTACTTAGATATCCGTGCATGCATGTATATATTCATTTGTCATGCAATATTATAGGGCTTTATGCCGGTTATTCACTATTTTATTTACTCTCGAGTTTGGGATTTCGGATTTCCATGAGATTTCTGGATTTGGACAAACCGCAAGGATTTTATAACTCATTATCATTTCTAAAATAGAAATTTGCGGTTTTCTCGTGATATGATGTGAGAGGTGTCCACCATGAGTTTTCTCGGCTCTTGAGCGGTATCATACACCCGATTCAAGAAGGAGGAGGAACCTTCTGTGGGTGCATGGTGGACCCGGTGAGGTACCCCAGGGCAAGATGGTCGCAGATGATGGCGTTGAGCCTGGCAGGGGAGCACTACCGACCGGTTATTTGTGACGCGGCGGATATCCGGAGGATACCGACGCAGTCTTGAGATTTGATGATATGGGCCAGTTCGGATTGCCGGAGCCTGAGATATTGGGATTTGATGATATGGGCCAGTCTGGATTGCCGGAGCCCGAGATATTGAGATTTGATGATATGGGCCAGTCCGGAATGCCGGAGCCCGAGATATTGAGATATTGGAACATTTTTTTTGTGACGATGCTTGACACGGATTCTCTATTTATTTCATTGACGATACTTAGGTTTTTATACAGAAATCTCACTGAGATAAGGAAACAGTTTTCTCGTTCAAGATGTATTTTACTTTCATTCTTAATACATCCATACATCATATATGTGACATGTTTCTACCTGAGGCACTGACACGAGAACTTTGTATTTCACTGATGTTTAGATGATTACCCTTGCCATTATTAGATGTTTCAGGTTATATTATTAGGATATTATTGTATGACCTAGGAGAGAGTCATACATGTGATTTTTTCACGATGATGTTTTCTACTCACGAGTTGGCTACTCACACCCATTGTGCCACAGTTTCTTGCAGATTTGGCCGTACAGGTTCCGTTGAGGCTTTCTGGCACACTGCTTCTTTCCGGGTGATAGCTTTGGTAGGTTGGTTCACTTTCATCGTGACCACCGTTGTACTTTATTTATATTCAGTTGTATCTAGTAAATTCCATCAACCAGACTTGTATTATTTGATAGACTTAGAAAACCAGTTGTATATTCATTTGACCTTAGAGTCGCGTGCTTGTATTATTATGGTTCTTTTCTGGTTTTCTTGAGGATGTTGGTTTTCTTTTTGAGTTTTGATCCTCACCCTTTCGGCATTGTATATTATATTGCTTGCATGGTTGTTTTCGCCAATTGGCGAAGAGCTAGCTCCCGCTTGGGGATGCCTTTATTCATTACTCATATTATGCATGTTTGTACCCGTTTGTGGCCAGTATTTACAAAGGAAACTCTAACAAAATTTTTGGAAAAGACTTGATGTTTTAAAAATTCTTACTACGACTTTCAAAGTGAATTTATATGTTTACTTTTAAACAAGTTTTTCCTTCACTCTCTTTTCAAAAGGTTTAGATTTCTGGGCTTTTGGCTTACTTGAATTAGGTGAGGTCCTATAGACTTCACATGATTCAAGTGCCAATCACGTGCCATTTCGGGTCATGATAAAATTGGTATCAGAGCGTTAGGTTTAACCTTGGTTTGAATCTAGGTTTGACTATGCGGAGTCTAGGGCGTATATATACATATATATTCGGAACCTAGGCTTGATCTTACGGTACTGAGACTTGGTCGAGGGTGTATTAGACCCGAACTTTCATCGCATAGGTTGATCTTGGTTGGAGTAGGTGATTTAAGTAGAGTGACGTACCGTGTGTATATTCTGCGACATACTTACGATACGCTATTCCGCTTATGAAGCCTTAGGATGTACATTGTTCCCGCCAAAATTTTCGGCCAAGAGTTACTTGTTCCCTTATAAAAAGGGGGGAGAGTCTTCAAAATTTGGCCTCACGTGTTAAACACGTGGGCGCTCATATGCAAAGCATATGGGCGCTGAGAATAAAACAATTAATGGCCAAACAGGCCTCACGAGTAAAACACGTGAGCGCTCATATGCAAAGCGCATGGGCGCTGAATAAAATAAACATAAAAGGCCAAACATGCCTCACGTGTTAAGCACGTGAGTGCTCTGAACATAAACAGGCTAAAACCCACAATAGGGGTCACGTGTTAAACACGTGAGTGCTTTTGCCAATCACATGCAAAGCATGTGAGCACCCTAATTTAAAATGTTCCTATCAAATTCTAGAATTAAATTCTATTTTGGAAATATTTGCTTGATCTTCCTTAAACTAGAAAGATTTTCTCTGTTAAACAGAGGACCCATGGATCAAAGATCCAGTGGTGATCAATTGATAGAATAAAAATCTATCATAGGAAAATATTTTCCTAATCTTATAACAAGAATAAAATTCTATGTTAACAAGATATCCATATTAAGAAAATATATTTCTGATCTTGTTAAACTAAACAGATTTGATAGAATAAAATTTTAATCTTGTTAAAACCAACAAGATATTCATAATCTTGCTAAACAAACAAGAAATCTTCTCAAACAAACAAGAAATCTTCTCTGTTAAACAGAAAGCCTTTGGATTAAAAATCCAACGGTGAATAAAATTCACCGATTGATCTAAAAGATCATTTTGGTTGATTATAAAATCAATCAACATCTCTCAATGAGAGATTTTCTGAACAAATTGATTCTTTTCTTTCGCCTATAAACAAGAGAAAGGGGACAGAGAAAAGGGAGAGACAAAAAGACAGAGAAAAAACCCCTTCGTACGCACAAAGAAAAGAGAATTTAATTCTCCAGAGAGAACAAGATCTCCAAAAAGAAACCCTAGGTAAGGAAAGGAACAAAGACATGACCTCTTACCTCTTCTGCATATTCACAAGAGTTTAACTCTTCTAAAAAAATCTTAGTTCTTCCTCTTGTTGAAGATCCGCAGAAGCAGACCTCCCTACAAGTTGAGAATTTAATTCTCATTGGGAAGATCTGTTATGCAGATTCAAAACTTAGGAGGAGAATCGAGTTCAAAGAATTTAATTCTTACAACAGAACATCTAGGAATTTAATTCCTCTAAATAAAATTAGGGTTTAACCCTACAAAAGAATTTAATTCTTATTAAACAAAGGACTTGAAGGTCTTTAAACTCAAGATCTCTATGCATGTAAAAAAAGAAGATTAGCACCCAAACATGATCATGTGTTCCCACGTGAGCACCCGTGTTGAATGAGAGAAAACAAATGAGATCAGGTCACGTGCTCCCACGTGACCCCTGAACAAACCCTTCAGAAGAAAAATGGGGAATAAACCTAAGGCAGTTTCTATTTTAGGGCGCCTCATGTGACATCACGTGACCCCTTAATAGTGCTTAGCACTTTTCAAAAGAGAATAAAACAGAGGCAGCTTTCAGTGTTTGGGGACGTCTTACGTGATCCCACGTGACCCAATAGTGCTCAGCACTCAGAAAAGAAAAAGGGAAAAAAATTCAAAGAAGCTATGCCAAATCTCAGGCGCCTCACGTGACCTCACGTGAGCGCTTCAGACTTTCAGTGTTTAACACTACTTCAAGCCACTCACGTGACCCCACGTGAGCGTTTCAAATCTTCAGTGTTTAACACTACTTCAAGCGCCTCACGTGACCCCACGTGAGCGCTTCAAATATTCAGTGTTTAATACTACTTCAAGCGCCTCACGTTACCCCACGTGAGCGCTTCAAATCTTCAGTGTTTAACACTACTTCAAACGCCTCACGTGACCCCCCATGAGTGCTTCAAATCTTCAGTGTTTAACACTAATTCAAGCACCTCACGTGACCCCGCGTGAGCGCTTCAAATCTTCAGTGCTTAAACAATACTTTAAGACCTCACGTGGGAGCACGTGAGCGCCGAACATATGCTAGTGTTTAACACTATGATAGGCCAATCTTAGCCCAAGTTAGCTAATTCTCCCAAGCCAAAACTTGTTTTTAACCGAGCCCTAATTATGTTCAGGTCTTCCAAAATTAATCATCTCAGATGGTATTTACAATAATGATCATCCCATTGCATCTCAATCTGGCATTTGGTTCAAGGGTACATCTCTTCACACCTTTGATATATGTCGTTGTAATTCTTCAACGTCTTCAGAGAGGTGGTGGGTCCTGATGACCAATAACTATATGGTGCTTTTCCAAACCCATGTTTTCATCTAAACTGCGGACCGTAATGTCCTTAAACTAACTTTGGACCGTAACGTCCTTAAACTAACCTTCATGGACTATGATGTCCTTAAACTAAAACCCCCACAGACTATGATATCTTTAAACTTCACGGACTATGACGTCCTTAAACTCACGAACTATGACATCATTAAACTTATGGACCGTAATGTCCTTAAACTAACTATGGACCGCAACGTCCCAAACTAAACTCTATAGACTATGATGTCTCTAAACCTTACGGACTATGAGGTCCTTAAACTCATGGACTATGATGTCCTTAAACCAGATGGACCGCAATGATCCTAAACTAAAACGATAGAGCCCAAATACTCTTTCATTGGATCTAAATGATCCTCAAATCATGTTGAGTAGATCTTAGTTTAAGATTAGACTAACTTGTCCTCAACAAATGTTTAAGTTGATCTTAATCTTAAATAAGATTAACGATCCTTTAACCCAACCCAAACCCAAATATAAGAAAATACGGATTTGGACTAATCCACGCCCTATGGGCGACAATATAAATTAGTCTCCGTATACAATCCACGGGCAACCAAAAACAAAACAAACACACACGACACGAAGTGACCATCTGGAGAAGGAGAAAGTGGTTACCGCGATGCAGCAGCGTAATTAACTGCAGGGGCTTGCGCCTGCAAGGAAGAGCATCCCCAAAATCAAAAACCCCTCACAATGAGGGAGAATCTGACGAAGTCTGCTACAACGGCCGCATCCGTCTAAACCTCCGATACATGGTGCCATAAATCAACTTGGCATCATCGGAGAGGTGGACGGATAAAATCAAATAGCATCTGCCCCCCAAATTCAGGCAAGACGTTTGTCTTCCCGGTTTTCGGCGGCGAACAGATTCTGGTACGCCCGG
Organism: Agapanthus africanus; assembly: GCA_030015575.1. Lineage (NCBI taxonomy): Eukaryota > Viridiplantae > Streptophyta > Magnoliopsida > Asparagales > Amaryllidaceae > Agapanthus > Agapanthus africanus. Next base: position 343,792,942 of record JASDDO010000029.1, on the reverse strand, counting down.
TAGGACCCAGTAGGACCTTTTCCTCTTTCCACTCCACACTTCGTGTGTCGTGTTTCGTGAACGAATCGCGGTTTTCTATGGTTGCCCCTGGATTCGAGGTACTATGATTTGGTGTCTTGCTCCGTGCAAAAAAAGAAGATCAATGGCTTTCAACTGCACCAATTGCAACAACTGCAACATTTCCCACTCTGTCCTTGCTGGAGGAGTGACTTATGGGCCTCAAGCGGCCTCCGTTTTCAAGATGCCAGTTGAACAAGTGACGCAAGCCACCATTGGGCCGTTCTTTAGGACCATGCTCCCACCCATGAGCTTCAACGCCCCACTGCCGTCGCAAGAAGCTCCGAAGAAGTCGGTCTTTAATCGGCTTACGACTACCGTGGCCCCTCTCAACGGGTCTCCCAAATCCAACGCCTCAGTCTTTAACAGACTAGGCCAAAACTTCAATGGGCCCGTGAAGAAGCCCACGATACCTGAGGGGGTTATCCCGAAATGGATAGCAATCCCTTCTCCAACGAACGAAATCATCAAAGCGGCTTCTCCTGCTAAGGGGTTGGTCTTCGCAAGACTGGCAGTTCTAGCTCCCACTCCAGGTGAAGTAACCAACGCTGCTTCCCCTGCCAAAAAGTCGGTCTTTTCAAGGTTGGCCATCCCCTCTCAGCGGGCGTCGGTCTTCGACAGGCTAACGACGACAACAGCCCCTCACCAGAACAGGGGGCATGATGAAGCCACCCCCGCAACTGAGCCAGTACCATCTGCAAGACATGCTCGACGTCGCCACTGACGCCGAGTAAAGAAAGCTGGGGTCAGTTCCCCTTCTGGACTGACTCCACAAGCTCCAATGGTGGAAATTGATGCTGCTGTTCCAACTGGGAACAGCTTTGAACCACTCAAAAGGGTGCGCATGAATTCGCCAACTACCGTGCTAAAAATGTCTCCTCCGCCTGCTGAAAAGATTACAAGGGCAAAGCTGGAGCAGCCCCCTCAGCGGCTATCCTCCAAAATTCACAAGGTCTGGCGAAAGGTCCAAGATTCTGTGGTTAACCAAAACTACTCCCGCCAACCAAAGAAAATGAAGGTTCGGCAAGAGAAGGACCACCCTGTCATACAGCATAAGGTGTCGTCTACTTGGGTGCCCGCAGCAACAGCCCCCTCAACTTTGACCGCTCACAAAAGGAGAAGGCCGAAGAAGATCCCTGCGCCTGCGATGAATCGCAAGGACGTTGAACCTAAATGCCCCAAGTCTGGGGGCATGGTAGTGCATACCGTTTATATGGCTTCCGGAAAAGAGGATAGCCGTATCTCCATGGGTCATCGACCACTTACGCAATCAGTAACTAAGGCTCAAGAGCAACAAGGACAAAAGCTCCAGGAGATGCTGACAAAGATGGCCGCACTCACTGGAAAAAAGCTCCAGGAGATGCTACAAGCTCATCAGGCGAGCGAAGCGACTGGCCAAATCGTCAAAACTGGACGACCCTATCCGGGTTGGTAAAATCAAATAAAATACACGCCAGGATATACGATCCCTAAGTTCCATGTGTATAAGGGTACGGGTAATCCACACCAGCACTTTTCTCAATTCAAGGCTTTGTGCGGTAATACTGGGGGTGACGACAAACTGCTGCTTCACCAGTTTGTTGGCAGCTTGTCGGAGACAGCATTCGAATGGTACTCCTAGCTCCCGAATGACTCTGTCAAGATATTTGCAGAAATGGAGCTACTGTTTACACAAAGATTCGCGAGCTCCAGCGAACGTACCCCGATCACGGCGTTGATCAAAGCCATAATGAAGCCGGGAGAGACATGGGTGTAGTATGAAATCCGGTGGTGGAATCTATGGTCGAGATGTGAACATCGCATAGAGGAAGCTCTAGCCGTAGGCATGTTCGTAGGGACCCTCGACCCTCAGGCGACCATTTCTCAATTCATGATGTTTTTCAAGCCGATCACTTTTCAGGACTTGATTGACAAGATGGCCCAAACAGACAAGATGGGCCATAGACCATCCTCCTCGAAAACGGAGTTTCGAAACAAAAAAGGCAAAGGGAAAGGGACCTTCGTCGCCAACGCTCAACAACAACTGAGTGACCCGAGACTGGTTGTTTGCCAAAGCAGCAAGGCGCGATCCCTCGATGAGAAGTTGAGACGTCCTTACTTGTTCCCCCGGGATAAAACAAGGAGACTATTCGAACTGGCAGTGCACAACGGGCTCATCACTCTGCCAGAACCAAGACACCCACCGCAACCAAGTGACGTCAACCATCTTAACTATTATCCCTACCACAGAGTAGTGGGTCACTCAATCGAAGGTTGCTACGTCTTCAAAAACTGGGTTTAAGACCAGTACCAGCAAGGCAAATTCGCGTTGTCTGAAAACTGGAAGGTAAACCCGCCACAACCGCACGCTCCGAAAAAGATGGACGCGATGGGGGCATCATGTTCATTTATAGAGGAAGCTCCATGGGAAGTTGCTCTCTCGGTAAAAACTAAGAGAATGCTGAAAGATCTTCAAACATGCCCGGCAATCAAGTGGAGAAGCCCGCTGGAGTAGGAAATCATTGAGGGGATGCTGAAACCGAGCCCAACACCGAGAACTGGTAACGATGGGCAAAATATCCGGGCCCAGCCGTCAAAGTCTTCAAAGAAAAAGAAGAAGACCAAGAAGCCCGCGCAGCCTGACGACAAGTGCACAAACCTGCAAAAGCGTATTGACGCACTGGAGGAATACAACCAGAGGGCGCAAAACCCCGGTCACATTCCAAGAGTTTCTCAACCATATCATTGAAAGTGGAGATAATGACAAAAATGAGGGAGACGACTCGTCAGAGGAACCCGAAGATTTTGTGGCAAGTTGCCACATGATCTCTCATTCGTCACTAAATAACGAAGAAGCTTACTCGGCGTTAGAAGATAACATAAAGGAGCTGGGGGCAGGAGCAGTGCCAAAATCGTTGGATTATGTGACAAAGTCTACCAAGGTGGGGCTTACTTGCTCATGGATATTCATGGAAAAAGTCCCTTCATTCCAATAAACGGCCGGTTCCTGAAAAAATACTATGCCTGATGAGTCATGGCCCGGGTCAACGATAGATGACGACGCCTATGTCCACTCGCTATCTTCCCAAGCCCAAACTCTATAAATAGTATCCAGCGAAACCGTTGTCTCTAAAATGGCAACAATGGACCGAAACGTCCCTAAAACTAACAATGGACCGTAATGTCCTAAAACTAACAATGGACGCCCTAAAACTAACTACTGACTGAAACGTCTTTAAACTACTACAAACCTGCAGCATCCTTGGGCTGACGCGTTAAAAAATAAATAAAAAAAATAAAAAAAACGGTACGTCCATAAGCAAAATGGGCACGGATGAAAACCCGAAAGGGCTCCGTGAGTAAAAACAGCAGGGCTACCGGCGAGTTTGTGAAAATCCAAAAGGGCAAAAACTTGTAAAAAAAATGGTACGTCCATAAGTAAAATGGGCACGGATGAAAACCCGAAAGGGCTCCGTGAGTAAAAACAGCAGGGCTACGGGGAAGTTTATGAAAACCGGAAAGGGCGCAATCTCGCTAAAAGACACTTGCAAGGTCCTCTCGACCTTGTAAGGAGAAAACTACCTGCGTGAGATCCTTACGACTCCCAAAGGAGCAACACACTTAGGGATCCCCACGATTCCTAAGGAGAAGTTACACTTACGAGATTCTCACGACTCGTAAGGAGAACCCTCTTATGAGACCCTCACGGCTCATAAGATTCAAAAGCCTTAAGCTACAGGGATCTGAACCTGTTCTTAAGTCATCACCTTTCCCAGATTGCCCTACAAGCGGTTCAATATTGACCCTTGTATACAATCCACGGGCATAAATAAATGTCTCCCCCACCAAGTTCCCGCCAATGGCGTGAAATTTCCCCGCTTGGTGAACAACACTTGTAAGTCCTCTCGACTTATAAGGAGAAAATGCTCTTATGAGATCCTTACGACTTATGAGAGAACATACACTTAGGAATCCTCACGATTCCTAAGGAGAAAAGACACCAACGAGATCTTCACGACTCATAGAGAGAAACACCATTATGAGACCCTTACGGCTCATGAAGTCAAAAGCCTTAGTCGACAGGATCTTAAACCTATTTGCTAAGCCACCTTTGTTCGAACCGACAAAAGGCAGATGATGATTCGCTCCTGGCAATGTCCCAGTAGTAGCGATACTGATGCCTAAATCAGAATCAAATTCCAAGTCTTTTCACGGCAAATGATGATTCGCTCCTGGCAATATTCCAGTCGCAGCGATGCTGATGCTAAGACTGGCACTGGATTCCAAGTTCCATACTCGCAATAAAAAATCAGCGAGCCAAAAATGCATATGAAATAGCCGAAATGACGGGGCAACTTGCAACGAAATCAGCAAGTAAAATATATGCATACAAAAAAGCCGAAATGATTGGGCAACTCACAATAAAAAGCAGCGAGTAAAAAGAAAAAAATAGCTGAAATGATTGGGCACCGCGAAAAATAGCCGAAATGATTAGGCAATCGCGGCTTTCATGATATAAAAAGCTGAGATGATAGAGCATCGCGGAAAGAAATAAAACAAAAATGAAAGAATGAAACTTTTGCCCTGCAGGTAAGTCCATACTGACACCTGTATACAATTCATGGGCATAAACAAAAAAGGGAACCACATTTTCCCACCAGACTCTGTCAAAGGGAGAGTCAGATCTCGACGGCAACATCTGCGTCCCGGAAGATCAACACGACGTTCATTCTCAATTCCAGCAGGATGCAGACGTAATGTCAAAAACCGACCTTAGGGTCGCAACGAAGCGGAGCCATGGCAATGTCCCTAGTTCCAAGATCTCTACGACCACATCTACAGTCTAGAGACCAACAGCAGCGTTCCTCCTCATTCCAGCAGGACACAGACACGACACCACCATTCGGAGCCACGGAAAAGTCCCCAGTTCCTAGACTCTACGGTTCACAAACAACCTAAAGTCAGCAAATGACCCTGTCGCGGAAACCTAGAGTCGTCAAATGACCCCATCGCGGAAACACGTCAGCAAATGACTCCGTCGCAGAAATACGTCATCTAAATGACCTCATCGCAGAAACACGTCATCCAATGACCCCGTCTCAGAAATACGTCAGCAAATGACCTCGTCTCGGAAATACTTCATCCAATGACCCCGTCTCGGAAACAAGTCAACCGACCCCAGGAAAATCAGTGTCCTTGGCAAAACATCTCGATTTAGGTAAATCAGCTTCCTTGACGAGAACCTCTCGACCCGCAAGGAAATTGGTGTCTTTGCTGGAATCTCTCGACTCATCTCAACCCCAGGGAAATTAGTGTCCTTGGAGAAATGCCTCGATTCATAGAAATCAGCATCCTTAACGTGAACCTCTCGATTCGCGTTGACCCGTAAGGAAATCAGTGTCTTTGCAGAAATCTCTCGATTCGTCTCAACCACAGGGAAATTAGTGTCCTTGGCGAGAACCTCTCTATTCGCGTCGACCCGCAAGGAAATCAGTGTCTTTGCAGAAATCTCTCGACTCGTCTCAACGCCAGGGAAATCAGTGTCCTTGGCGAAATGCCTCGATTCAGGGAAATCAGCGTCCTTGACGCGAACCTCTCGATTCGTGTCGACCCATAAGGAAATCAGTGTCTTTGCAGGAATCTCTCGATTCATCTCGACCCCTTGGGAAATTAGTGTCTGTTCACCGCCGGAAGCCGAGAAGACGGACTGTCTTGCCTGAATCTGGGGGCAGATGCTATTTGGTGCTATTCGTCCACCTCTCCAAAGATGCCAAGTTGATTTATGGCACCACGTATCGGAGGTTTAAACGGATGCGGCCGATGTAGCAGACTTCGTCAGATTCCCCCTCGTTCGAGGGGTTTTTGATTGTGGGGACGCTCTTCCCTGCAAGCGCAAGCCCTTGCAGTTAATTACGCTACCGCATCGCGGTAGCAACTTTCTCCTTCTCCAGATGGTCACTTCGTGTCGTGTATGTTTGTTTTGTTTGTGGTTGCCCATGGATTGTATACGGAGACTAATTTATGTTGTCGCCCGTAGGACGTGGATTAGTCCAAATCCGTATTTTCTTAGATTTGGGTTTGGGGTTTTGGTTTAAGGATACGTTAGTCTCATTCTGGACTAAGATCAACTTAAACGTTTGTTAAAGATACGTTAGTCTAATTTCCAGGCTAAGATCAACTTAACAGGATCATTTAGATCCAACAAGAGAGCATTTGGGCTCTATCGTTTGGTTTATGGACATTTCGGTCGATTGCCAGTTTAGGGACATGGTGGTCCATTGTTAGTTTAAAGACATCCCGGTCATGGTTAAAGACATCGTAGTCCGTAAATGTATGGCCGTCGGGACCCGTCACCTCTCTGAAGACATTGAAGGATTACAACGACAAATATCAGAGGAGTTCAGAGATGTACCCTAAAACCAATGTTGGTTGGGAGATCTATAGTGCAATTTGGGACTAAAGTCTGTTTGAAGGTTTATGAGCATATGGGCTCAGTTGATATGAGTTGAACATTTTATTGTTCTGGCTATTGAGCCTTTATTTGGGCTCGGCCCTTTTAATAATGCATAGCAATGGGCTCTGTAATTAAATGCATAGCATTTATCAGGAGCAAAATAGTGGTCTGATAGTGTGCCACGTGGCTTTTCAGGCGCTTTGCGCTAATCAAAGAGCGCAATGCGCTAGCGCATGCGAAAGTGACACGTGTCACGCTCTGCGCTAAGCGCAAGTCTGCTAGCGCATTACGCTTTTTGAGTGCGCTGCGCCAGTGAATGACACGTGGCGCACTCTTGTGCTATGCGCCAATCCAAGAGCGCAGTGCGCTGTTTTAGAAGCGCAAAGCGCAGATTGTGTCTGTGGTTGACACGTGGCGCGTTCTGGCGCAGTGCGCCACTCCAATAAGCGTAAATGTGCATTTTAAAAAGTGCAAGGCACTGTCCAATAGCGCAGAGCGCATCTTGATCAATTTGAGATCAAAGCACAAGTTCTTTTTGTTCTGTTCAAAAGAGGTTTTACCTTAAGATTCAAGAACCAAAGTTCTTGCTCTCATCAAAAGGCTGTGCCCTTATAGATCAAAACATTTATGAATGAAGTAAATTACTTCTTTAATCTTTTATAATTAGATCTTTGAAGATCTTGATCTTGTTCTTAGATCTTTGATCTTTTTAGAAGAGGATTCTTCTTTTGTGAGATGTTTTCATCTCTGTTCTTCAAGAATTAAATTCTTTACATTTAAAGATGAAGAAAATGATCTTCTTTCTTCAAAGGCTTGCCTTTCTTTTTCTCTGAGTTTTTCTCAAAGTTTTTAGAGGGTTCCCTCTCTTCTGTATATATGTGAGACTTGGAGTCTAGGGGCCTTTATATATGGCCAATTGATTTGTTAAGTTAGTTACAGAGATCTTTCTCTTATTGATCTGGGGATATTTCCCCACCGTTGGATCTTTGATCCTAAGGCCTCTGTTTATAGAAGATAATCTTCTTATTTTAATAAGATTGGAAAGATCTTTCTAGAATTTTAATTCTGATTAATTAATAATTTATTATTTAAATTCCAGTGCTGGCGCAATTGGCGCTGGCGCACCTGCGTTTGACACATGGCGCGCAGCGCAGAGCACAGCGCAACTGCGCTAGCGCGCCTGTGTTTGACACGTGGCGCGCAGCGCAGAGCGCAAAGGATCTGAAGCGTTGCTTCAATTTTTAAAATTTGAATTTTGAAACAGAGCTTTGCTCTGATTGGGGGTGCGTTGCCTAGGATGCAGCACTCCAGGCGCTGGCGTGTCTGCTTTTGACACGCAGCGCGCCGCGCAAGGGATCTGAAGCGTTGCTTCAATTTTTAAAATTTGAATTTTGAAACAGAGCTTTGCTCTGATTGGGGGTGCGCTGCCTAGAGCGTAGCGTTCCTGGCGGTGGCGTGTCTGCTTATGACACGTGGCGCTCAGCGCGCAGCGCAAGGAATCTGAAGCGTTGCTTCAATGTTTGAATTTTAAAATTCAAACAGAGGTTTGCTCTGTTTGGGGGAAACAAATGCCCCCCCACCGTTGCGCTCACATGGTGCACACGTGAGTGCAGCGGTGGTAACATCTGAGCCATTGGATCAACTCAGAAGTTGAGGAGGCGCTTCAGCGCCTATAATTAGGACCCTTGGTTCTCAGATGATTATCATCTTCTCAAGAATTTTATTTTCAGAGCCTTGCTCTCATTTCCAAGAACTTCAAGAGTTAAAACTCTAGAAAATTTTAGGTAAAAATTAAATTAAATTAAATTAATTTTAATTAACAGAGCCTTGCTCTCATAGATCTTTTGATCTAAAGAAAACCCCTTTGGGGTTTCACAAACAGAGCTTTGCTCTCAAGAACCCATAGATCTAAATAGATCTTTCCTTAGGGTTTCTTAGCCCATGGGTCAGACCTCTGCTCTTTTGACAATGTATAGATCTTTTGATCTTTTGATGAAGAACCCTTAAGAGTTTTTTCATGGAACTTTAAGATCCCAGAATTTTAATTCTTAAGAATTAATTTTCATTAACTTTTGATGGATTTTCCATCATCATTACAGAGCTAGGCTTTTTAAGGAATTTTATTCCCTCGTGACCAGAGTTTGACAAGTGTCACTCTGTTACAGAGCTTTGCTCTGAAAGGGAGATTTTCTCCTTGTCTCGAGGGATTTCTCATTTAATGAGAATATTCTTTGAGGATTTCTTCATTAATTGACAGTCTCATCCAATGATGAGGCTGTCTTATTAATTGATGCATTGTCATCTGGATTTTGTGGGTCCCCCTTTGGTCCCCTTTCCACTGCATTGCAGTGTAGTACAAATTTTTAAAGTACCGAGCGTTGGGATTTTAAAATTAAATTATAATACTGATAATTGAATTCTGCCTTTTCTTGCAGGCAACATGTCTTCTGACCTCTCGTTCCCGTTTTTCCATTCAGAGGGAGGATTCCCTGAAGCACCGATGGACTGGGAGGATTCTGCGCTCATTAAGGATTACGACCCGGAATACAAAAACCTTCACCTGTGGGGTAGGTGGTACAACGAAATTATCAAAGGTCGCCGAAGCTTCTCTTGTGCGACGCCGTCGGATCCGATCTCGTCGATTTCGTATGCAGATATGCCCCCGATGAACTATGCCGTGGAGGTTGTTAACTGGACTTCGGAGGGTCTTCTTCAACCCTCGATCGCTGCCATACCCATGCAGCTGCCGACAGCCGTGGATATTTTGGGACGGCGCATATGCCAGGGTGAATCGCGCCCTTGAGGACAACCCTACAACATCGGGTTGACCCCTCGACACTCGGCAGGGTATTTGCAGTGGGCCAGGTACATTTTGTCAGCGAAGAAGGTGCATCTGCTGAAGATCGGTCTATACCCTGCAGTTTACGCCTCGCTGTTCGAGTATTCTGCTCCTCCGACATGGTAGACTAAGGCGTTCATAGAGTAATGGAACATCCCCACCCATACCTTTCTTCTGATGGACAGCGAAGTTTCCATCCCTCTGGAAGAATTTGCTGAGATTTCCGGTCTGCCGGTGAGGGGGGAGCACTATGAGGAGCTACTTCCTCCGGACGAATATGTTTTTGCCACCAAGCCGTTGGTGATGGACTTAATGCTGGAGAACGCTATTCAGCACCAGTTTCCGAGTCTGGTAAAGGTGCTGAATATGTATGAAAGTCTTTACTTGGAATCGGGAGGCCGGGGAGTTAGTTTCGCAGACTTCATTGCCCGCTTTCTTCGAACGGAGATTCTATCGTAACGGGGCAAAAAATTTGCCAAGCTTGACGACCCCTTTGGCCTTGTCTTAGATCGTCGACCAGCACTGGAAGACGACCAAAAGGGTTTTTATCTCCCTGATGCTGTAATCATCCCTCTGTCAGAAATCGCTGCTCCGAGCATCGACGAGGAGACTTTCTTTCTCGGGTTTCTGGGTCTATGGCTATGCTGGTTCGTGCTCCCCATGCACCCACGCAACATGAGGCCGTCCGTCTTTTACCCAGTGCATCGTATGGTGGCTGGCATACAATTGTCGATTGGAATTGCCGGGTTGGCCCACCTGTACCATGGTCTCAGCGTGGCGGCGGTCGCAACTGAACCAGCGGTGCAACCTGCAAATTTCCCGATGCACTACTTACTTCGTGGATGGAAATGCATGTGCTCGGGGTATTTGATATTCATAAGAGACCCTCGTTTTACGAGAAGTGCAGACTCCCGAGAGTTATGCGGCTGATCGGCGCTTCTATCGTGAATCCGCCTCCGCGGGAGGCTATGGGGTTGCTTCTTCGTCCGTGCACGGTCGGAGCAGGTATTTCTTTCACGGACAAGGTCATGACAATCGGCCCGGAGACCTCCAAGGCGGTGTTGGCGTTGCGTGATAATTTCAAGGACGGGGCCTCCGTATTGAAAGCCCGGGAGATTCTACATCTATACTCCATCCGGCCGGGCTTCCTCGTGTTCAGGCAGAATGATGCGGCAATTTTTATGAGTTACAACCCCCATCGGTTCGCCCAACAACCAAGCTATAACCAGGGGGTCCCACTGGAGGCGTTTTTGGAAGAGCCTGCGGCCACCAGGGAGGGAATACGGAGCGCACTGCATCACTTTATGTGGTTAAACACGGGCTCCCACTTCTTCATTAGCGAGCCGAGTTGCATTCCAAGGGCCCTCAACGTGTACGGGGCTTGGTATCAGCAAGCGATGGGCGCTGTTATCCGGGAAGAGAAGCGGCTGCTGCTTGATCACAAGGGTGCGCCCCCTGCCAGCGATCGCAACGTCCCCCTAAGGAGAAGGACCCCTGTCCCTTCTCCACTAAAAGTAGATGCTGGAGTTGAGCCTCTACGTGTGCTAAGCCCCCCGCGTGGATTACCCCTCGATCCTGTGGACGTGCCCTCAGCGCCCTGTACTCCCGTGGAGACGGTAAACATGGTTTCGCCTGAATCCGGTGTGGGCTTGGACATCGGGACTCGCCGTCCCAAGGTGCCCACGAAGCGTAAGTTGATTTTGGGTGCGACCGGGGTTCGCACGCAGAAGAAGAAGAAGTCGGTCCTTTCCCTTGATTCCGTACTCGGCTTAGAGCCTCAGGCCCCTCTTACTGAAGGCCTAAGTGAGTATGGAACCAACGAGGGTTTCTTCGTAGCGCCAGAAGACACCGACCTCGACGCCGCTATTGCTGCTTCTGCGCAACTTGCGAGCCACCAAGCGAAAATAACCGCCCTCATGCAATCAGGTAAACATTAGTCGCACTTTTGTCATTGCGTTATATCTTCATTGTCATGTCTTGATTGGCGTTCTTCTTTTTGTAACAGGCTTCACTACTGAGGAGGTTTTGGCGGCTTCCCTCAGGACTTTTGAGGAGGAAGAGAGAAATCGAGCTCTATTTGGCATTGGTACGTCTCGGCTTAATGAGTCTTCATTTTCCTTTTCTATGGCCAATCTAAACCTTTTCTTATCTCATTGCATGGGCCACAAGACCTACCTCGCAAGCTGATGCGGGAATTCTCCCCGGGCCAGCTAATGAAGTCCCGGCCTCTTCGGGATTGCCACGAGAGGCCCTTCTTAAAAATCCGATGATGGAAGCCTTGACGGCTCTGGAGGCAACCCTGAACGTGAACGACGACGCCTCGCTAAAGGAGGCTTCAAAAAGGTCTGTAGCAATGGCTCAAGAGGAAAGGAAACGCCTAAGGCGCGCAGCAAGGGAGCATAGCGCTGCTCTGGCTGCGGGAGCGGGCTCAAGCGCCGTTACTCCCGCTGCTACTCCTTCAGAGGAGCTCCCGGTTGCCTATCTACTGCTCATAGATGGGCGGCGCGTGCAACTCGGGAAGCCAACGGTAAATCCGCCTCAGGTAATGTGTTTTTTTGGCTTTGTTGTCAAAGTTTTAAAATCGTCGGTTCTTACATATCTTGTCCTGCAGGTCCGAGTCTCACTGAAGGAGTGGCGGAGACCGTCGAGACTGAGGGGACGGTGGAGGAGGTAGCGGCCGAACCCGAGGCGATGGCAGGCGATGTAACCATAGCTGCCAGGCCCGAAATAGTAGCTGAAGAGACAGTCACAACTGCTATGCCCGAGAAGGCTGCAATTGCCGAGCCCGAGGGGGTGGTGGGTGAGACGGTTGCTACGGCCGAGCCTGAGGCAGCAGTGGATGAAACGGATGCGACCGCTGAGCCCGAAGTGGTAGCGGGTGAGACGGCTGCTATGGTCGCTGAGCAAGAGATGACCGCTCTTTCTCAAGAGTCGGGCAACGCTCCGATCATTGCTCTCCCTGCTTACGGTTCCTTGTCGTCTTCCGGCGTCGCGAGCGTGACGACGGCTCCTGTAGAGTCGGGCGATGAGGCAACAGGAGGTGAGACCATCCCAATGGAGGAGGGAGACGCAACCGTTGCATCAAGTGACGCCCTTATTAGGGCTCCGGCCGGCGACTCTTCAGGTAAATTCTGGGTTACCGTCCTTTTTTATTCTGCAATCCTTCCTGACATGTCTTATCTTGTTTCTAACACAGGTGCGGCTAGTGCTGATGCCGCGTTACCCGAGGGAGCGCCGTCAGTTACCGCTCTGACGGTGACCACTCCTCTGCCTTCTCTCTCACCGTCGCAAATGCTGTAAGGTATGGATTTGTAACCCATTAGTCTTATCCCTCAAGTGTATAATTCATGTACTGACGTCGAGTCATCGCCTCTTTTTTTGCAGGAGTTCTTCTTGACCACCCGTACCAGGTGTTTCACCCACACTTCTCATTCTTGTCAAAGATTAGTCCACCTGCTGGTGTCGGTGAGTATTTTCTTTAAACGACGTCCTTTTGTTTAACGGGTAGTCGCATTATTGCTAATCTTTTCTTTATGTTGCTTGTAGCCTTACGAATCGAAGGAGGGGACGAGGCCGTAGTTGCGCCACCAGTACTCCCAGCTCTGCCCCCTGCTGCAGCCGGTATAGTAGACTCTACTTTTTTGCTTGTTTTCTTTGTTTCTTAAGCCGACATCTGATTATGACCTATCTTGCAGCAATCACATCGACTCCGGCCCCGTTCGAGTCTCGTATTATAATGTCGGCCGGGCCCTTTTTAAGGCGTCCATCATCCAAAGGTGCTGCTACCAGCCTACGCAAGCTAAGTGAGTATATCGAGGAGTTCGACGTAGAGGCTCCCACATCTGCCGTGGATTTTGCCGTAGAGATTAACCCTATGCTGACGACGCTAATGAACTTTCATGGTGAGGGCGTCATTGAGTCTTGGGTTAATCGCTGCCGGGAGGTCGAGGCTTTCTTGCATGAGCTTGAGCTTGAGCTTAAGCTTCCGGCACCTGAGATTCTGGCCACGAGCACTCAATGGGCGACATGGATCGAGCAGAGCGCTTCTTACTTCTGCCATCTCGAACAAGAAGTGGTTTTAAAGCGAGGGGAATGCAAAGAAACTTCAAGCGAGTCTGCTCGACTGCGTGCTGAGGTCAACGCGAACGCTGCCCAAGTGAAAGTTATCTTCGAGGGCCTTCTACAACGTATCTCTGATGGGTTAACATTGAAGCAGAAGTTCGATTTCGCTGAGCGTGATGCACAAGATCATGAAGCCGCTCAGCGAGCCGTCAAAGAATAACTCTCATCCTACTTGCAGCAGCGAGCCCAGGTCGAAGCAGAGTTGGCCGTAGCAGCTGATCAGGAAGAGGGGCTGAGGGAAGTGCGCGAGCGGCTGGTTGGACTACTAAAAGCGCTTTCCTCTCAATGAAAATTTTGTGTCATTTGTAATTTTGAATAAAATGTATTTGTTCTTTTATTCTTTCATATGATGTATTTTGTACCCAATCGAATTCATGAATAAAAGATACACGTTCTTCGTAATGTCTTGTATCATTTTTCTGCTTTCTCCTTTCTTGCTGTGTTGTTTGCCATGTGATTTTAGTAAGTGTGGTCTGTAGATAGTATATAACTGTCAATCTTGTGCTCTTTTTAAAATAGCGATGGCTTAGAAAACAAGGTTAGGATCTGTCACCTAAGACTTTTCAACTTTATGAGCCGTAAGGGTCTCATTAAGAATTTTCTCCCTACCGGTCGAGAGGATCCTGTAGGTGTAATTTTCTCCTTAAGAATCATAAGGATTCCTAAGTGTGTTTTCTCTTGAGAGTCGTAAGGATCTCACAAGAGAATTTACTCCCTCACGAGTCGTGAGGACCCGCAAGTGATGGGTGAAGTTGCCCTAATCCGCATTTCACAGAGTCAGGGGTTGCTCTGGATGCTTCCCACGGGTTCACTGCCGTGTTTGGCAAGGACCAGGCTCCGCTTTGGACGTTTTCCAGGATATCGTAGTTTAAAGATATCGCGGTCGAGGTTAAGGACATCATAGTCCGTGGATTTAAGAACTCCACAGTCCATTGTTAGTTTTAAAACGTCATGGACATCATAGTCCGTGGATTTAAGGACTCCACAGTCCAATGTTAGTTTTAAGACATCACGGTCGAGGTTAAGGACATCATAGTCCGTGAGTTTAAGGACCTCGCAGTCCCCTAAATGTGTGGTTATTGGGACCCGTCACCTCTTTGAAGACGTTGAGGAATTACAACGACAAATATCAAAGGAGTGAAGAGATGTACCCTTGAACCAAGGTAAAATCAGTTTAAAATCATTATGGTTGATTGTTAGTTTTAAGACATCACGGTCGAGGTTAAGGACATCATAGTCCGTGAGTTTAAGGACCTCACAATCCGATGTTTGCTCTGGATGCTTCCCACGGGTTCACTGCCGTGTTTGGCAAGGACCAGGCTCCGCTCTGGATGCTTCACACGGGTTCATTGCCGTGCTCTGCGAGGGCCAGGATCCGCTCTGGACGTTTTCCACGGGGTCAGAAGTGACGTTATCCGCATTCCACGTAGACAAAAATTTTGCTCTAGATGCTTCCCACGGGTTCACTGCTGTGTTCGGCGAGGACTAGGCTCCCCTCTAGATGCTTCACACGGGTTCACTTCCGTGCTCTGCGAGGACCAGGATCCGCTCTGGACGTTTTCCACAGGGTCAAAAGTGATATTATCCGTGTTCCACGTGACCAGGAATTTTGCTTTAGATGCTTCCCAAGGGTTCACTGCCGTGTTGGGCGAGGACTAGACTCCGCTCTTGATGCTTCACATGGGTTCACTGCCGTGCTCTGTGAGGACCAGGATCCGCTCTGGACGTTTTCCACGGGGTCAGAAATGACGTTATCCGTGTTCCACGTGACCAAGAATTTTGCTCTAGATGTTTCCCACGGGTTCACTGCCGTGTTCGGCGAGGACTAGGCTCCACTCTGGATGCTTCATACGGGTTCACTGCCGTGCTCTGCGAGGACCAGGATCCGCTCTGGACGTTTTCTACAGGGTCAGAAGTGATGTTATCCACGTTCCACGTGACCGGGGATTTTTCTCTAGATGCCTCCTACGGGTTCACTGCCGTGTTCGGCGAGGACCAGGCTCCGCTCTGGATGCTTCACACGAGTTCACTGCCGTGCTCTGCGAGGACCAGGATCCGCTCTGGACGTTTTCCACGGGGTCAGAAGTGACGTTATGCGCGTTCCACATGACCAGGAATTTTTCTCTAGATGCCTCCCACAGGTTTACTGCCGTGTTCGGCGAGGACTAGGCTCCGCTCTGGATGTTTCACACGGGTTCACTACCGTGTTCTGCAAGGACCAGGATCCGCTCTGGACGTTTTTCTACGGGGTCAGAAGTGACGTTATCCACGTTCCACGTGACCAGGAATTTTTCTCTAGATGCCTCTTACAGATTCACTGCCGTGTTCGGCGAGGACTAGGCTCTGCTCTGGATGCTTCATACGGGTTCACTGCCATGCTCTGCGAGGACCAGGATTCGCTCTGGACGTTTTCCACGGGGTCAGAAGTGACGTTATCCGCGTTCCACTTGATCAGGAATTTTACTCTAGATGCCTCCCACGGGTTCACTGCCGTGTTCGGCGAGGACTAGGCTTCACTCTGGATACTTCACACGGGTTCTCTGCCGTGCTCTGTGAGGACCAGGATCTGCTCTGGACATTTTCCACGGGGTCTGAAGTGACGTTATCCGCGTTCCACGTGACCAGTAATTTTGCTCTAGATGCCTCCTACGGGTTCACTGCCGTGTTCGGCGAGGACTAGGCTCCGCTCTGGATGCTTCACATGGGTTCACTACCGTGCTCTGTGAGGACCAGGATCCACTCTGGACGTTTTCCATGGGGTCAGAAGTGGCGTTATCCGCGTTCCACATGACCAGGAATTTTGCTCTAGATGCCTCCCACGGGTTCACTGCCGTGTTCGACGAGGAATAGGCTCCGCTCTGGATGATTCACACCGGTTCATTGCCGTGCTCTGCGAGGACCAGGATCTGCTCTGGACGTTTTCCACGGGGTCAGATGTGACGTTATCCATGTTCCACGTGACCAGAAATTTTGTTTGTTGGTTGTATCCGGATTTCACGGAGTTGGGATTTGACTCTCGATCATCTGCACATCGCCGAGTCACGGAACTGGGAGTTGCCGCTGTTCCGCTTTGCTTGATGTTATGTCTGCTGAGACGAATGTTGAGATGGTTTCCAGGCTATCTGTGACCCATCGAGGTTTAGCTTCTTCTTCTGATGAAACCCGGGGAGGAGGAGTGTGATTCCTTCTTCGTTTGCGCCCCTGGATTGTATACAGGGATTGATGTAATATCACCTGTAGGGCATAAATTTAATTTTTATTTTTATTTTATTTCTTTCCGCGATGCGCTATCATTTCAGCTTTTATATCGCGAAGGTCGCGATTGCCCAATCATTTCGGCTATTTTTCACGGTGCCCAATCATTTTGGCTATTTATTTTATTTTTACTCGCTGCTTTTTATTGGGAGTTTCCCAATCATTTCGTCTATTTCGCATGCATACATTTTTACTTGCTGAATTTGTTGCAAGTTGCCCCATCATTTCGGCTATTTCGTATGCATGTGTGGCTCACTGGCTTTTTGCTGCAAGCGTGGAATTAGACACCGATTTCGGCATCAGCACCGCTACAACTGGGATATTGCCAGGAGCAAATCATCATTTGCCTCTGTCGATATCGAACAAAGGTGGCTTAGTAAACAGGGTTAGGATTCTGTCAACTAAGGCTTTTGACTTCATGAGCAGTAAGGGTCTCACAAAGATATTTCTCCCTACAAGTCGTGAGGATCTCGTAGGTGTGTTTTCTCCTTAGGAATCGTGAGGATTCCTAAGTGCATGTCCTCCTGTAAGTCGTAAGGATCTTACAAAAGGGTTTTCTCCTTATAAGTCGAGAGGACTCATAAGGATTGTTCACCGTGCGAACATATCCCTAGTCACGGATGGGACTTGGCTAGGGAAATGTTTATTCGCGCCCGTGGATTGTGTACAAGGGTCGGTGTTGAGCCGCTTGTAGGGCAGTATCAGAGGTTGTGGGGGTTGCTTAAGAACAGGTTCCGGTCTCTGTAACTTAAGACTTTCAAATCTTATGAGCCGTGAGGGTCCCATAAGAGAGTTCTCCTAACGAGTCGTGAGGATCTCGCAAGTGTAATTTCTCCTTAGGAATCATGGGGATACCTAAGTGTGTTGCTCCCTTGTGAGTCGTAAGGATCTCACGCGGGTGATTTCTCCTCACAAGGTTGAGAGGACCCTGTAAGTGTCTTTCAACGAGGTTGCGCCTTTTCGGGTTTTCACAAACACTCGCCGGTAGCCCTGCTGTTTTTACTCATGGAGCCCTTTCGGGTTTTCATCCGTGCCCATTTTGCTTATGGACATACCGTTTTCTATCTTTTTTTTTCTTTTTTTTTTTGAACGAGGTTGCGCCCTTTCGGGTTTTCACAAGACTCGCCGGTAGCCCTGCTGTTTTTACTCACGGAGCCCTTCCGGGTTTTCATCCGTGCCCATTTTGCTTATGGACATACCGTTTTCTTTCTTTTTATTCTTTTTTCTTTTTTTGTACCAGCTTTGATATGCTGCAATCCACCGTAGTTTATCGACATCTCGGTCAACAGCTAGTTTTAGGACATAGTGGTCCGTTGCTAGTTTAAAGACGTTTCGGTCCGCTGTTAGTTTAAGAACGTTTCGGTCCGCTGTTAAGTCAGCCGGTTACTACTTGTAGAGTTTGGGCTTAGGAAGATAGCGAGCGGACATAGTCGTCGTCATCTATCATTGACCTAGGCTGTGACTCGTCAAGCATAGTACTTCTTCAGGAAGTCACCGTTTATTAGCCTGAAAGGTCTTTCACCATTCATGTCCATAAGTAGATAAGCTTCACCCTGGTAGACCTTGTCTATGATGTACGGGCCTTCATAGTTTGGCTCGAATTTTCCCCGCTTGGCGCGATTGAGGATCATAGGTCTTTTGACCACTAGCACGAGTTCGCCTTGGCGGAATATTCTCGGCCTGGTCAATCTTTCATATGAGCGCGTCATCTTCGCTTTATAAGCTTCCAGATTTTGTTGCGCCATGAGCCGGGTTTCATCAAGGGCATCGAGCTCCTCAAGCCGAAGTTGAGCGTTCTCCTGGTCCGTCAGCTCGTACTAAACCGCTACTCATAGAGAGGGTAACTCTATCTCTAGGGAGAGTACCGCTTCTGTACCGAATACCAATGCGTACGGCGTTGTGTTCGTGGCCGTCTTGAACGTAGTTCGATACGCCCAGAGAGCTTCTTGCAGTCTCTCGTGCCAGTCTTTCTTATTTCGGGACTCTGTCTTCTTCACGATCTTTGTCAGGGTCTTATTGAAAGCCTCAGCTAGACCGTTGGCTCGGGGATTATAGACTGATGAATACCTGCAGTCTATGTTATGTTGTTGTGCGAAGCGGCTGATCTTGTGGCTTCTATAGGTTGGTCCGTTCTCGGAGATGATCCGTCTCGGAGTTCCAAACCGATAAATGACGTGTGTCTTGAAGAAGTGGTGGATATTCTCTGTCTTTACCTCCCTCAGCGGTACTGCTTCTACCTATTTGGAGAAGTAATCAGATGTCGCCAAAATGAATCGATGTCCTCTGGACGATATTGGTTCGATGGGGCCGATTATGTCAGTCCTCCACATTTCGAACGGCCAGCTAGCCACTGTCGGATGTAGCGGATTCGGATGATGATGGATGAAGTCTCCGTGAATCTGGCATGAGTGGCATTGCTTCGCATACTCGAGGCAGTCATGGATCATCGTGGGCCAATAATAACCCATCCGTTTGATCTTCAACTTCATCTTCGGCCCTGCTTGGTGAAAACCGTAGAGTCCGTCGTGAACTTCTTGGATGACTCTTTTCGCCTCTTCAGGTCCCATGCATCTCAACCACAAAGCATCGACGAAAGCGAAAGACAGAGCTCGCTTCATGAGTTGATGTTTTGAGGACGCATCCTCAGGCGTTCGATGGGATTTGAAGTAGTCTATGAAGACTTCTCTCCAATCATCAACCTTCTCTTGGTCTTTTATTTGTAGGGCCACTTGTTCGGTCGCTCCTTTTACTTCGGATGACTCTGGAGATATTTCTGCTGGTGCGAGAACTCGACGGCTTTGCACAAGGATCCTCACTTCATCGAGGTTCTCGTCGGCCAGTTCTTTAGCGAGCTTAGCTAGTGCATCCGCTTTGCTATTTTCTGCACGCAGTATGCTTTCCAAGATGTAGGAAGGTATTCGGATCAGCAGTTGTTGTACCCTATCGCCATACTTTACCAGTTCGGGTTTGCACGTTTGGTAGTCGCCATTTACTTGACTGACAACCAGTTAGGAATCTCCGTATATGAGGAGGTTTTCACTTCCCATATCGATGGCGATCTCGAGGCCTGCTATTAGAGCTTCATATTCGGCTTCATTGTTCGTCCTCGTCTCTGTCAAGGAGAAGGCGAAACGCATTATCCCTCCTTGTGGGGTCACGAAGATTAGGCCTACCCCTGATTTGATTATAGGCGCATTCTGTTTGCACTTCTTCATGGAAGACGCTCCATCAAAATAAAGTTCCCACCGGATACCACCACCGTCGATCGCCTCAAACGCATGTGTAGGGTTACTAGACACTCTAATAAGGTTCTACAAGACATCAACCATGCCCGATTAAAATTTTAGCCGTGCCGAACAACCCTAAACAAGATCTTTAAACTAGAGATTAAGCGAAAAGAAGCATGTTAAACACTTTAACACTAAGTAAGAGGGATTACAACCTTTGTAGATCCTGTCCTTCACTTCTTAAGCTCCGTGTTGAGGCCCCTTCGCCACGATCATCAAGTTCCGAACTCTCGAGAGGCTCCACGAAGAGAAAGATGCAAGCTTGCTTCCGATCTTCGATAACAAAGATGATTTACCTTGAAGTTTCATTAACACAAGCTCTCACTCACTAAATGAAGTGAACACCCTCATCTAAATGGCAAGGATAGATGAGGATGATGAAGTAGGATTTTAGCTCTCATTTGTTTTCTTATTCTCACTCATTTTCATCACCTTTGAAAAATCTAGTAAGCTTTTTCATCAAAGAAAGAAGAAGGAAGAAGAAGAACAATTGTCAATCCTTTTGTGATGAATAATCAAAGAATATATGATTAATAATGTAATCATGGTCAACTAAACCTTTGTAGAGATTTAACTAGGGCTAGGGTTTGGGTTGGGTTAAGAATGAGTCATTACAAAATATCAAGCATAATATCTTAACTAAAAACAAAAAGAAACCTTCTAGAATCTTCATGAAAGAACTAACCCAATTCAAACCCTAACCTTGTTTAATCTCCACTAAACATGTTGCATTAGTAATCATATCATGTTACAATATTATATATCACATATATAATATTTATTGTAACAAAATAAAAATAATACAATTAACATATATCGTATATATATCAATGTATTACCCGAGTGAGAAAAAGAATCTTTTTGTGAGATAATATTAGTTAATGTAATTTAATATATCATATATATAATTATACATTAAATTATCGAATCAACACTTCATCCGACAATCCGGCTATATCGTATATAACCGACTAATATATCATTTACCGATTCATCGAATCAACACTTGATCCGATGACACGGATGATATCAAATATCACGAGAATATAATACGGTATCTCATATCGCATTATCCTCGGTCCTGCACATATCACATATGTGCTCCTACTCCGTTTTGCCTGAGCCAAGAAACCTCTGTGTAGGACTCTAAAGAATCGTCAATACGCCGGTAGCAGGTGATGATCATAGCAAAAACCTATAAGCTGCAAGCGGTCAGCTAAACGTAACAGCCACCCAGGTATTGAGCGCTCAGAAGATCAACAAGCAAGACTGTACATTCTCCTGTGAATCCAGTCAGTAACACTCCCGTACAGTCCGGTCTCGTCGTCTAATATGTCGCATATCTCGCCTAGGGGTGGTAAACGTCAGACCCCAGTAGCTTGATAAGTCGTGTCGATATGAGGTCTATAACAGTTTGAGAAACTACTGATAACACTTACCGGTAAATCTCAGCAACCCTGGCCAGGGATTTCTAGTTATAACCAATCGAACACAGCACAACATCAACTCCCTATACTGGGAGAGACGAATCTCCTCCTATCGCTCATTGCCTCCATTTGATTCGGGACTGTACCCAAAAGCCACCTTTTTGCACGCCCTCTTGGACATGGTATGATGGAAATCAAAGCACAGTGGGAAGCACACATGACTCTATGACGATCTCGGGTCAACAGACTACTCTGTACCAGTGTCACCGGAGAACTGCCATCTGACGTGAGGTATAATACCATCTGGGAGTTCTCGGCGAGTCCGTCCAGTGTACCCAGTCTCTACTGAGCACCCGTACACCATCCTTGATGTCAAACACCGATGGATATAGGATCATCCATCGCCCATCATATGGGGCAAGATGCGTATATGCTAGTCTACTCTGGTGTATCGATGCCCTATCTCGATACACCCTCGACTAGGAACAGTTACAGGATGTACTCGTCGACTACCGTTGCCCTACTAGTATGATCCACATCATAGTCCTGGTAGTCAAGTACTCATCCTAAGGGCTTTATCAACATGTAACATAGAGACAATCAGAGTACATGTTAAGATAAAGAGTAACCAGATAGCGTACTATCATGTAGAGCAAGAAAGTCCTCCCTATATATGTCCAAGCATCCACTACAATATACATCGTATGTACAGTAATGGCCTCTAGGGCATACATATAACTAACAATCTCCCACTTGAACTAGGGCCATCTGTTGTGGTATCGCATACCCAACAATTAGCTGTGGTTGAAGTATCTCATACTCAACCATCCCATAAAAGTCTCTACTGAGAAAAAGGCCTTTGTGAGTGGATCCGCACTGTTGTCCTCTGTGTCTACTCTCCTAACCTCGATCTCCCTGGAGATCAACCATCTCCATGATCTGGTGATACTGCCTAAGAATTATATCTGGATTTCTGATGGGATGGGGGTTTCTTGGCTAAAGCCATAACTCCATTGTCACACAATGGTAGGAACGAAGTTCATCTCATGAACTTATATATATCCAGACTGCCTCTTTGGTAGCATTCTTGGTAACGATGTATTTTTCCTTTAATCTTCTAGTTAGTTACGGTATCTAGATTGGAACTCTTCCAACATACCGTCCCTCCACTGAGGGTAAAGACAATGCCTGCGACTGGTATTCTGTCGTCCTTATCACCCTGGAACATTTCCAGTGATTCTCCCCAGGATCGATTGATACCATCTCACTACAATTAGTGAGAATCCTAACATCCAATTACATCTATCTCATAGATCAAAACCCAGGATTTAGGAGGTATCACTTTGATCTTTTATGGAGAATCCTTGTGATAAGAGGAGATTGACCGAGCGTAGCATAGGAAACTCTTTCCCTATCAAGAGTATGTCATCCACGTACTCTACGAGGATCACTACCATACTCTCTACTACCTTTCTGTATATACAAGGTTCATCTACCATTTTGATGAAGTCAAACTCTTTGACTACCACATCAAAACTGACGTTCCAACTCCGCGATGCCTGCTTTATCACATAAAACATCTTGCACACGTTTCCGTTGCTCCCACTATCTACGAAGCCCTCTGGCTGTGTACATATAGACGCTCTCTTCTAAAACATCATTTAGAAAAGCAGTCATGACACCCAACCACCGGACATCGTAGTCATGGTATGTAGCAGTGGCAAGTAGGATCTGGATGGACTTAAGCATAGCTTTGAAAGTCTCAACTTTTCCATGTACACCAAGTAATCTTCTCAAGATATACTTGCTCCTAATGGGTATTTAACTCTTCAGATAAAGTAACCAAAGTCCATACTTTGTTGGTGTATAAGGATTCCATCTCAGATCACTAAGCATCCAGCCATTCTTACATAGTCTAACTCCTGATGGCCAGCTCGAAACTAGTTGGGTCATCATCTTATGATGCAATCCTCGCTCCCACTGTCATAGAGAAACCGAAGTATCTCTCAGGCGGATGAGGAACCCTACTAGATCGGCGGAGAGCTGAGGTTTGTTAGAATCTATTGAATCCTTTGGTTCTACCAAATCATCTGTTGTAGTTTGTATAGCTGGAACTCCTTCCAGTTCTACCTCATAACCACTAATTTCTTCACAAGAAATTCCCTTTCACAAAGGTGGCATGTTGAGAAACAAAACATCTTTTGTTCCTCAGTTAGGTAAAAGATATTCCCTTGCGTATGCTTGGGATATCCTACAAACTTCCACAGATCTGACTTTGCCTCGAGCTTGTTCGGATTATGCTTTTAGACATAGGCTGGAAAACCCCAAATCTTAACAAACTTAAGATATGGGCACTTCCCTTTCCATATCACATATGAAGTGTTAGGCAACTTATTTGATTTGAACCCTATTCAATAGGTATGCAGCTTTTCAAGTGCATAACTCCCAAAAGGAAATAGGAAACTCAGTAGTACTCATCATAGAGCACACCATATCACATATGGTGCTTTTGCTCCACCCCGATATACCATCGTGCTATGGTGTATACGGAGGAGTAATGCTGAGAGAGAATCTCATTCTCCTTTAGAATAGTCCAGGAATTCCGTGCTCAAGTATTCTCCTCCCTGATCTCATCAAATAACATAATACTTATACCCGTTTTTGGTTCTCTACTTCTAACTCATATTCATTGAATTTCTCAAAAGGTTCAGACTTGTGTTTCAACAGGAACATATGTCCGAATCTTGAGAGATAAACAGTGAATGTAATGAAGTATAAAGAACCGGTCTTGGCATGTGTAGACAGGGGACCTTCATACATCAGCATGTATCAATCCCAAGAGTTCATTAACTCTTTCTCTGTTTCCAATAAACGGATCTTTGGTCATCTTATCTCTGTGACATGACTGGCAAGTTTTACAAGATGTAAATCCAAACTAATTTAAATATGCATCTTTATGTAACTTTAGCTAGTCGGGTCGCATTGATATGACCTAGTCTATAATTCCTTAAGAAGGATTCGTTCATTTCTGAACTCTTCTTCTTGTGTGTATTCTGTATACTAAGAACTATAGTTTGATTTAGAACGTCTATGATTTTAGATAACGTACCTGAACCGATCAACTCTTGATATAGGAAATGTTCAAAACATTATCCAACAATACAAAATTATATCCTTCTTTACTAATAAAGAGACTGATATGATGTTGTATATCAGGTTCGGTATCTAATAGCATTCGTTCAGAATCAATGTATTTATTAATACAGGGTGATAACTACCAGCAGACTTGGCTGCAACACTTGCACCGTTTCTATCTCATGAAACTTATCACCCGTTCTCAGTTCTCTACTTATTTGTAGCCCATGTAACAAATTACATATGCGGGATCCTGATCCGGTATCTCATACCCAGGACGTAAAGGATACTGAGACACAGTTCTCTGTAATGAACACACCCGAAGAAGATGCATCAGCATGCACTTTCTTCGTTTGGGCGGCACGGGAATTCTGGTAATTCCCAATTTCCCGCTCTGTCTTATAACAATTATAAGTTAGAGCGGGACCAACGTTCCCCAGCTTAGTATAACAAGCGGGTTCGGTCAATACATCCGTATTATTATCTTGATTAAGGCGTGACATAGTCATAACCAGGAGAGAGAAAGAAGAAAACACTCAGCGTATGCTCTTGCAAGATTAGATTGGTTATTTAATATATCTAATCAGGATGTCTCCCACTGTTTTAGTCAAATCTTCCTTCAAACCCTAAAAGGATAGACTAGCCGGGATTAATTACACGCTACAAGTTCGCCAATCTTTCAGCCAGGCCAGTGCCGGTATTTTGAGGGAGGTTCCTCGCGCTTTCGCACGGACCTAATTAAAATAAACCTCGTTTTTCCAGGGGCGTAACCCCGTTAACACCTTTCTAGACACCTACTTGATCGGCTAATTGTAATGTGTAAAACTCTCCCAGGAGTGACTGTTACTCACAGCGGGTATCGTGATCCAACTATCTCATAGAAGGTATGCAATATTATTGGGAATTTCAACACTTGAAATTCCCAATAATATTTTACCCCTAGAGCCCTATGACCTTGACGCAGGCCAAAAAAGCATAGTCCGCTAGTCAAGTTCAACCAGTCATTTCCCGATTGAATTAAACCCACCCGCATGACCCATGACGCAGGCCAACAAAGTCGCACGACTGCCCTAACTCAATCGCATCATATGCTTATACAGATAAGCATAAATAGCTACCGCACACTACGCCTTGACGCAGGCCAACAAACGCAGCACGAATACTATGAAGTACTTATCTTAAATGGCGGAGGGTTACGACAGGTTTTTAAGAAAACCCTTTGCGTAATGAACTTGATATCGTTGTAGAATCGAGTGATTTTTAATGGAATGTTTTTAAGGCTTTTTCTAGTTTTGCTAAAGAGGTCACTCTCGGTGAAGGGATCGTCGGCTCTTTCCTTATCCAATAAGGTGCAGGATATTTCACAAATATCACTATGCAAAGCAAAAACTATAGAAACAATCAAAAGACAAACCGAGTTTGTAGTATCTTCCAGTTATTGCTAAAGAGGTCACTCCCGGTGAAGGGATCTCGGCTCTTTCCTTATCAAATAAGGTGCTGGATGTTCTATAAGGAACACCGCTATGCAAAGCAAGAATTAGAGCAACTTGTTTTTAAACAAGTTTCTACAATATCTTTAGGTTTCTTTTAGTTTCATTAATCTCATTAATGAAGTCCCATTTTATTATGCTTAGCAAGCATCACATTTGAAACGAAATCTGCAATATAACATATATCTCATATATTAAACATTCGTCTCAGGCAGTAATATGATCTCGTCACTGAATATTGCAGCAGAAGAACATATATGAAATATTGGATATACTAGGAGGTCCGTGTTTTAATACGAGCCAGTATAAAACACGGATTCCACGGTCGCGATGAATAGCCAAACCCACATCCCTAGACCCCTACGAGAGCGGTAAGCAACACTGCCAATTCTAGAGTTAGGAGACCCGGTCTCGACTCGTCGAGATGGTCTCCCACTGGACCCTAGAACCCGGTTACTTATGCTCCCCGCCTTGGGTCTACCTAATACGGAAAAGTAAATAATATACAATGGTGACATCATTCTCATCCCGGAAGTGCCCCAATAAAAGAATATTACATACAAATGAATTTTATATGAATGAAAAAGAAAAACTCTCATCTCACATAAAATCCCCGGCTATTCAAAACGCGACGATCCAATATAACATATCACAGCAACACATAATATCACATATCATCAACGTAAGTAAATATGCGTATCCCAATTGTCGTTGATGTATAGCAATAAAACCGGCGATACACCACATATTACACTTACGGTCACAGAAAAGAAAGTGTAAAACTATAACAGTTGGAATCCGCAACCTCCTTAGACATCGCATGCCTAACCAAATGAATTCCTTAGACATCGCATGCCTAACAATTATAAACCCCGCATTTTAGTCTCATTATCGAAAACTCTTTTCAAAATTAAGCCGGGCAATTCAACAAGATTCCCGACATCCTGATCGAATGCTCGTCGTAAACTTTAGTAGACGGCCGCACACCCGGATGCCGTCGACGAAATGCACTAAGGCGGAACACCGCTGCCGCGAGCACCCGAACGGATTTCGGGGTTTCGGGGTTCGATCGGACTTTAAACTTCGCCTAGACATCGCCTAAACCTCTAGCTTGGCTCTGATACCACTGTAGGGTTACTAGGCACTCTAATAAAGTTCTACAAGGCATCAACCATGCCCGATTAAATTTTAGCCATGCCGAACAACCCTAAACAAGATCTTTAAACTAGAGATTAGGCGAAAACAAGCATGTTAAACACTTTAACACTAAGTGAGAGGGATTACAACCTTTGTAGATCCTGTCCTTCACTTCTTAAGCTCCGTGTTGAGGTCCCTTCGCTGCGATCATCAAGTTCCGGACTCTCGAGAGGCTCCACGAAGAGAAAGATGCAAGCTTGCTTCCGATCTTCGATAACAAAGATGATCTACCTTGAAGTTTCATTAACACAAGCTCTCACTCACTAAATGAAGTGAACACCCTCATCTAAATGGCAAGGATAGATGAGGATCATGAAGTAGGATATTAGCTCTCATTTGTTTTCTTATTCTCACTCATTTTCATCACCTTTGAAAAATCTAGTAAGCTTTTTCATCAAAGAAAGAAGAAGGAAGAAGAAGAACAATTGTCAATCCTTTTGTGATGAATAATGAAAGAATATATGATTAATAATGTAACCATGGTCAACTAAACCTTTGTAGAGATTTAACTAGGACTAGGGTTTGGGTTGGGTTAAGAATGAGTCATTACAAAATATCAAGCATAATATCTTAACTAAAAACAAAAAGAAACCTTCTAGAATCTTCATGAAAGAACTAACCCAATTCAAACCCTAACCTTGTTTAATCTCGACTAAACATGTTGCATTAGTAATCATATCATGTTACAATATTATATATCTCATATATAATATTTATTGTAACAAAATAAAAATAATACAATTAACATATATCGCATATATATCAATGTATTACCCGAGTAAGAAAAAGAATCTTTTAGTGAGCTAATATTAGTTAATGTAATTTAATATATCATATATATAATTATACATTAAATTATCGAATCAACACTTTATCCGACAATCCGGCTATATCGCATATAACCGACTAATATATCATTTACCGATTCATCGAATCAACACTTGATCCAATGACCCGGCTGATATCAAATATCATGAGAATATAATACGGTATCTCATATCGCATTATCCTCGGTCATGTACATATCACATATGTGCTCCTACTCCGTTTTGCCTAAGCCAAGAAACCTCTGTATATGACACTAAAGAATCGTCAATACGCCGGTAGCAGGTGATGATCATATCAAACACCCACAAGCTGCAAGCGGTCAGCTAAACGTAACAGCCACCCAGGTATTGAGCGCTCAGAAGATCAACAAGCAAGACTGTACATTCTCCTGTGAATCCAGTCAGTAACACTCCCGTACAGTCCGGTCTCGTCGTCTGATATGTCGCATATCTTGCCTAGGGGTGGTAAACGTCAGACCCCAGTAGCTTGATAAGTCATGTCGATATGAGGTCTATAACAGTTCGAGAAACTACTGATAACACTTACCAGTAAATCTCAGCAACCCTGGCCAGGGATTTCCAGTTATAGCCAATCGAACACAGCACAACATCAACTCCCTATACCGGGAGAGACGAATCCCCTCCTATCGCTCATTGCCTCCATGTGATTCGGGACTGTACCCAAAAGCCACCTTTTTGCACGCCCTCCTGGACGTGGTATGATGGAAATCAAAGCACAGTAGGAATCACACAAGACTCTATGACGATCTCGGGTCAGCAGACTACTCTGTACCAGTGTCACCGGAGAACTGCCATCTGACGTGAGGTATAATACCATCTGGGAGTTCTCGGCGAGTCCGTCCAGTGTACCCAGTCTCTACTGAGCACCCGTACACCATCCTTAATGTTAAACACCGATGGATATGGGATCATCCATCGCCCATCATATGGGGCAAGATGCGTATACGCTAGTCTACTCTGGTGTATCGATGCCCTATCTCGATACACCATCGACTAGGAACAGTTATAGGATGTACTCGTCGACTACTGTCACCCCACTAGTATGATCCGCATCATAGTCCTGGTAGTCAAGTACTCATCCTAAGGGCTTTATCAACATGTAACACAGAGACAATCAGAGTACATGTTAAGATAAAGAGCAACCAGATAGCGTACTATCATGTCGAGCAAGAAAGTCTTCCCTATATATGTCCAAGCATCCACTACAATATACATCGTATGTACAGTAATGGCCTCTAGGGCATACATATAACTAACAACATGTTCGTCTGGCAGTTCGCAATTCAAAGGGGAATCGGCCGGTATCGGATGTTCAGCATGGAAATCGGTGATGGCCTGGCCTTTCACTGCCTTAAGAGGTCGATAAGTTATCGAGAACTCCATCAAGAGCAGGGCCCATTTAGCGAGTCGCCTCGTTAATATGGCCTTCAACATCAAATACTTGAGAAGGTCAACCTTCGATATGAGACGGACTTCATGTGCCAATGCATAGTGCCTAAGTTTCGTTATCGCGAAGTTCAACGCCAGGCAGTGTTTTTGATGGAAGAGTAATTGCTTTCTGCCCCCAGGAGAACTCGACTCAAATAGTAGAGAGCTCTTTCTTTCCCTTGGTCGTTCTCTTGTACCCATAGTGCGCCTAGAGAACCTTCAAGGGCTGTTGTGTATAGGATGAGAGGTTTTCCTTTAACAGGAGCGGCCAGCACTGGCGGATTCTGCAGGTATTGCTTGATTTCGTCCAGCGCGCTTTGTCATTTGTAGTCCCAGACGAACGGGGTTCCCTTCTTCATCAGGTGACTGTAAGGGCGGCACTTACCTGTAAGATTGGCTATAAATCGCCGAATATATGCGAGCTTCCCTTGGAGAGACCGCAATTGCTTGAGAGTCCTTGGCGGAGGCATTTCCATGATCGCCTTGATCTTCAATGGATCTATTTCGATGCCTCGTTGTCGGATGATGAATCCTAGGAACTTGCCCGAGGAAACTCCGAACGCGCATTTGAGCGGGTTCATCTTCAAGTTGTATTGCCGAAGGCGTTGAAACACGATCTTCAGATGCTCTAAATGTTCCTCGTATGATTTGCCTTTCACCATGAGGTCGTCGATATAGAATTCGACGATTTCATGTATGAGATCATCGAAGATCTTCTTCATGGCCCTCTGATAGGTGGCGCCAGCGTTCTTTAGACCGAAGGGCATCACCTTGTAGCAGAATATACCCAAAGGGGTCCGGAAAGCGGTGTGCTTTTGGTCTTCGGGATGCATTTTTATCTGGTTATATCCCGACGATCCGTCCATGAAGGAGAAAACTTCGTGAGTTGACGTATTTTCTATCATCAGCTTAGTGACCAGTACCGGGAAATCGTCCTTCGGGCAAGCTTTATTGAGATCCCGAAAGTTCACGCATATGCGCACTGTCCCATTTTTCTTCATCATCGGGACGATGTTGGCGATCCAGTCAGGATACTGAACTTCTTGGATGAAGCCAGAGTCAATCATCTTCTTGACCTCGGCGTTGATGCTCATCTCAAGCTTGAGCCGCATTCTTCTTGGTGCTTTTTTGATTGGCTTGATGTCCGGGGATATCGTTAGTTTGTGGACCGCGAACTCTGGATCTAATCCTGGCATTTCGGAATAGTTCTATGCGAAGCAATCTCTATGCTGCATAAGCACGTCTTTTAACGCAGCCAACCTTTCTTCAGATAGCAGCTCACTGACGAACATAGGTCGCGGGTCACTTGCCATTCCCAAATCAATCTTCTTGAGGTTATCTACAGTAATGTGTATTCCATCTTCCAGCTCTTTTGGCGCCGATGGAAACTCTGAGATCACCTCGTCATCATTGTTTTCGAAGCACCAGGGGTGGTCATTCATATTCTCGGGCTCTTCTTTTGATATCGTTATCATATGACAAGTACGAGATCGCTTCCAAGACCGATGTGGATCTGGGTCTACCCTCGTGGATTTGGGTTCATGCTTCTGTGGCGGTGTTACCCTCCAACTGTCGGATAGAGCAAACTTGCCGAGCTGATATTGATCTTCGACCCAGTTCTTGAAGGTGAAGCAATCTTCAAGAGGGTGTCCTATTGCTTGGTGATAAGAGCAATAGTCTGGATGAGAGACCTCGTTAGGTTGCTCGGGGTGCTTGGACTCCGGGAGTGTAAGCATTTGATGTCTTATGGCAAGATCGAGTATCTTCTTTGTCTTGTCTTAAGGAAAAGAGTATGCTCGACTCATCTTCTTCATAAGGGACAAATCCGGACCGCTTGATTCATGATCGCGTGACTTCTTGGTCTCGGTTTGTCGCCGTCGAACGCCTTTTCCACTTTTTGACTTGTTTCGGCCTCTACGTCGAGCCTTTTGTACAACAGGTTGATAGGGAGGGGCATTTTCATCTTTTGCAGCCTGTTGAAGAAGGCGTTGCATCCTGGCTTTCTCGTAGATGTCCATTTCGCGATTATGGTCATCTCGAAGTTTTTGACCAGCTTCCCTTATAAGCTTGTCCATTTGTTCTTCGAACGACGGACTGGGCATTTTTATGTCGGGAGCCTTTTCCGATTCAGGGTTGGCATTATCCCAATGAGCATCTCCTTCTTCATCAAAGTCATGCACGACATAGCAGTCATGGAGTAGCTCCCGTTTCATGGACCGAACATATCCAAGCCCGATCGCTTCCATTCTCCCGTTGGGCAATTTGCGCTGAGTTCCGGGAACGTTCCATATCCTGTCATAGAACTTAGCTTTTCGAGCGGTCTGTTTGAAGGGTATCCCTTGGCGCACTTCAATATCCTTTTCAAGCCTTCTGTGTAGTATAAAGGCAGACGGATGGGCTGGAGCCTGTCAAGTGTAGAATCCGCGTCATGCCAGATTTCTTTCTTCACTCTTGTTTCCGTGGATCGGTAGAATAGGATCGCCTTCTCGCCTTGCAACGTCTGCAGCTCTTCCACACTGTAGGTATCAAGCGCGTCTAGTTCTTTATGATGTTTGAGTGGAACCATGGAAATTTGCAAACTTTGCTCTTCATCAGCGACTGTTTGTATTGAAGGCCGAGTGGAGAATATAGCAAGGACCTCATCTTCCGAGTTGCTGCCAAAGATCAACATAGGAGCGGACGGTCCCGGCTTGTTGTGCTGAGGTGGACCTGAATAAACTATCGCTTCCTCTTCTTCAATATCACTCCCGAAGACCAGAATGGTGGCGGTAGTTTTATTCTCCGGTTTGTGACATCACTCCGTGTCTTCGAAATCCGACAAGAAATATTTTGCATCTTCATACTTGCGGACTTCGTTTACGGAGAATGGGTTCAGCTCTCCTGTTACGGTATACTCGAGACCATCCTTAAAGTATTTCATACACTGATGTTGTGTAGAAGGGATGATGTTGTACTCATGTAACTAAGGCCGGCCGAGCAAAGCATTGTAGCATGTCTTGGCGTCAATGACATGAAACTTGATATCCGTGACAAGTAGCCCGAATCGTAATGTCAATATCACAGACCCGAGAGTCTGTGATGACTGGGAGTCAAAACCAGAGATAGTTATTTTATCACGAGCGAGATGCTGAACACTCATGCAGATTTCCTTCAATACTCTCACGTTGAGGAGATTGACGGAAGACCCATTGTCGACCAGGATTTTGCCTATCTTTATATCGTGGCAGTACCCTGAGACATAGAGGGGACGGTTGTGCTCGCACGTCCCAAGGAGGAGGTCTTCGTCACCGAAGGTGATATCGGCTGTGTGTACTTCCTCCAACTCGTCCTTCATCTTTTGTTCGGCGGGAAAAGCTTGGAATTACTCTGGCTCTTGTAGCGCCTTGATCAGTGAATTTCTCGCTTCTTTGGAAAGTAGAAGGGCGTCGAGAAGGCTGAGCTGCGAGGGTAACTTCCTCAAGTGCGCCAGAACGTTATAGTCCACCTTACTCTTCTTTGGCGGGTCCTTGGCGGTCAGTTCTTTCATGAATTGGTCGTCCAGGGCGATATCCTCGGAGACCTTTTCTTTTCCCTTATATTTTCTACTCGTGGATCCAAGATTCTTTTCTGGAAGCGTGCGATTGCGCAGCTGAATGTTTTCACAGGCCTTCGGTTCTTCCCCCTTCCCCAAGGTGGATTCTTTAAAGAGAGGGCCAAGAGCCATTTCCTCGTCAGAGTCGCTCCCGAAGGTGAGAACCTGCGATTCCCTAGTGTTGACCATCACATAGTTACTGGTATTTCTTTTATGCTCTTCAGTCGCACTTCTTTGCTCCCAACGAGTTTCGCGTTTCATCCGCTTAAAATGTTGCCGGTGAGCAATATATCCCTGCCACCATCTTTTAAAAGCGTCGCATTCTTCGGTAGGGTGCAAAATCTTTCGATGATATAAGCAATAGCTAGGATGTGTTTCTGCTTCACCGAGAGTATTCGCTTCGGAGGGTGGTAGCTTCATCCCCATTGATATGGCTTTGGCGAACCTTTTCCTCGTCTTGAACTTGTTTTTATCCGCGACGGATGTTCCTTGATTTGGCGGGAGTGTCTCGACTCTTTCGTTTAGTCGTCGGCGTTTGGCTCTTTCAAATATGACCATCTCATGCTCCCGATCGGCTTTACTTTTCAGATGAATTTCATTCAGGAAGGCGTCGATCATTTCGTCTGACGGCCATAGAAGTTCCGGCTCGGGACCTGCCTCCAGTCTCTCTGTGCAGGGAGCTTCTTCATTGTCTAGCGATGAATGAGTGATCACATGGTAACTCGCTACGTAATCCTCAGATCCATCCGATGAGCCTTCTCCATCATCTTCGTCCTCAAGGACGTGGCCGAGGAACTCTTGGAGCATGATTGGAGTCCGCGCCTTCTAGTTATACTCTTCCAGCGCGTCAATCTGCTTTCGCAGATCCGTGTGCTTTTCATCAAACCGCGCGAGCTTTTTCTTCTTTTTCTTTGAAGACTTTGACGGATGTACCTGGGTGTTTTGCCCACTGCTATCAATTCTCGGTCTTGGGCGTGGTTTCAGCATCCCATCAAGGACCTCGGGCTCCGGCGGACTTTTCCACCTGTCGGTTGGGCATGTATGAAGATCCTTCAGCATTCTTTTCGTCTTGGTTGAAAGAGCGACCTCCCATGGAGCTTTTTCTACAAAAGAGCACGATGCTCCCGGCATGTCCACTTTTTTAGGGGTATGAGGTTGTGGCGGGTTCACCTTCCAGTTTTCGGATAATGCGAACTTACCTTGTTGGTATTGGTCCTCAATCCAGCCTTTGAGAACGAAGCAATCTTTGATTGGATGGCTTACTGCTTGATGGTAAGGGTACTAATTAGGATTGTTGACATCGCCTGGCTGCAACGGACATTTTGGATCCGGCAAATTTATGAGCTTGTTGCGCACTGCCAGCTCGAACAGTCTCCTCGTTTTATCCTGGGGAAACGAGTAAGGGCGTCCTAGTCTCTCCTCGAGGGATGGGCGTGGACGCGTAATGTTTTGGCGAACAACCGGTTTTAAGTTGCTCGGCTGTTGTTGAGTGTTGGCGACGAAAGTTGCTTTTCTTTTTCCCTTTTCATTCAGAGGATCCGTTATCGAAGGAGACGGTCTATGACCCATCTGGTCCATTTGAGCCAACTTGTCAATCAAGGCCCGGAAAGTAGTTGGCTTGAAGAACATCATGAATTGCGAGATGGTCGCTTGAGGGTCAAGAGTACCCACGAACATGCCTACCGCAGGTGCTTCTTCGATGTGTTGTTCGCACTTCGACCATAAGTTTCGCCATCGTATTGCGTATTGAACCCACGTTTCGCTTGACCTTATCCTGGCGTTGATCAATGCGGTGATCGGGGTGCGCTCGCTTGCGCTTGCAAATCTCTATGTAAACAGAAGCTCCATCCCCGCAAATATTTTGACGGAGTCATTAGGTAGCTCCGAATACCATTCGAAGGTCGTTTTCGCTAAACTGCCGACGAGTTAGCGAAGCAACAGTCTATCGTCGCCTCCAGTGTTACCGCATAAGGCTCTGAATTGAGCGATATGCTGATGTGGATTCCCCGTCCCTTTATATATATATGGAACTTAGGGATCGTATATCCCGGCGGGTACTTTATCTGATCATACAAGCCTGGATACGGTCGCCCAGTTTTAACAACTTGACCGGCTGCTTCATTTTCCTGGTGAGCTCGTATTTGCTGAGCTATATAGTCATCCAGTGCGGCCTTGGAAATGGTTTCCTCCTTGGCTGCTGAAAGAGCCGGAGGAGGATTAGATGTCTCCCCTCTATCGTCTTCAATAATGATCGGAGGGTCTTCGGCTGGAGGATCCGGCTGTAACATCATCCTGACCATGTCTTGGAAGAGAAGCGCCATTTGTTTTATGCTGGCAGCTTGTTCTGCTGCTTCTCTGTCCTTTTTTTCGAGGACTCTGCGTAGGAAGTTAGCGTCAGTTTCTTTTTCGTGACGTTGTTCTGATGATGCCTCCGGGTTTTCTTTTGGCCCGGTAAGTGTGGCCATTGTAGTCAGCATCTCTTGAAGCTTCTGCTGTTGGTCCTGGACTTTTGTCACGGATCGGGTGAGCAGTCGGTGACCCATCGAAGCGCGGCTTTCCTCCTTTCCTGAAGTCATATAAACAGTATGCACCACCATGCCCCAGAACTTAGGGCGTTTGGGTTCAGCGGTCTTGCGATTCGTTGCAGACTCAGGGATTTTCTCCGGCCTTCTTCTCCTGTGGGTGGTCGAAGTTGAAGGGGTCGTCGCGGTGGGCACCCAGATAGCTTTCTGTGGCTTGGCCCGATGGCTTTCTTCTAGTTGAACCTTCGCCCTTTTTTGTCGGCGAGGGTAATCTTGATCAACCACTGAGTTTCGGACCTGCCGCCAGACTTTGTAGATCTTGGAGGACAGCCGCTGAGGGGACTGTTCTGGCTTTGCTTCCGCAACATTCTCCACCGGAGGAGATCTTTTCAGTACAGCGGTAGGAGAATTCCTGCGTACCTTATTCAGCAGCTCGAATCTGTTCCTGTTGGAACAACAGCATTGATTTCCACCGTTAGGGCTGGTGGAATTAGCCCAGAGGGGGTGTTGCCCACAGCCTTCTTTACCCAGAGCCAGTGGCGACGTCAAGTGTGTCGAGCTGATGGAGTTGGTTCCGTGACGAGGATGGCTTTGTCTTGCCCCCTGTTCAGGTGAGGGGCTGTTGATGGTGTCAGCCTGTTGAAGACTGATGTCCTTTGAGTGGCAGGAGCGGCAGTGGGAGTTGGGACAGTCAGTCTTGTAAAGACTGACCCCTTGGCAGGAGAAGCTGCCTTGACGACTTCAGGAGAAGGGTTGGTTATCCTCTTCGGAACAACCTTCTCTGGGATTGCAGGCTTCATTGTGGGCCCACAGGAATTTTGGCCCAGTCTGGCAAAGACCGAGGAGCTGGAGCTGGACGACTCGTTGAGAGGGGCCGCAGTAGCTGTAGGTCGATCAAAGACCGACTTCTTGGGAGCTTCTGGTATGGGCAAAGGAGCGGTGAAGCTCGTTGGCGGGAGCATGGTCCCAAAAACAACCCTGTGGTGGCTTGAGTGACCTATTCCACGGGCATCGTGAACAGGGAAGCCGCTTGAGGTCCATAAGCTACACCTCCAGGTGAGGCAGAGCGTGGGTTGCAGCTGCAGTTGGAGCACTTCGAACAGGTGAATGCCATTGCTGTTTTTCTTTCTGCACCAAGCCAAACGCCAAATCTTAATACCTCTAAATCCAAGGGCAACTATTAGCAAACCGCGATTGGTTCGCGAACACGACACACGAAGTGTGGAGTGGAAAGAGGAAAAGGTCCCACCGGGCGTGCCAGAATCTGTTCACCGCCGGAAGCCGGGAAGACGGACTGTCTTGCCTGAATCTGGGGGAAGATGCTATTTGGTGCTATCCGTCCACCTCTCCGAAGATACCATGTTGATTTATGGAACCACGTATCGGAGGTTTAAACAGATGTGGCTGATGTAGCAGACTTCGTCAGATTCCCCCTCGTTCAAGGGGTTTTTGATTGTGGGGATGCTCTTTCCTACAGGCGCAAGCCCCTGCAGTTAATTACGCTACCGCATTGCTGTAACAACTTTCTCCTTCTCCAGATGGTCACTTTGTATGGTGTATGTTTGTTTTGTTTGTGGTTGCCCGTGGATTGTATACGGAGACTAATTTATGTTGTCGCCCGTAGGATGTGGATTAGTCCAAATCCGTATTTTCTTAGATTTGGGTTTGGGGTTTTGGTTTAAGGATACGTTAGTCTCATTCTGGACAAAGATCAGCTTAAACGTTTTTTAAGAATACGTTAGTCTAATTTCCAGGCTAAGATCAACTTAACAGGATCATTTAGATCCAACAAGAGAGCATTTGTGCTCCATCGTTTAGTTTAGGGAAATTTCGGTCGATTGCCAGTTTAGAGACATGGTAGTCCATTGTTAGTTTAAAGACATCCCGGTCAAGGTTAAGGACATCGTAGTCCGTGGAATATATGGCCGTCGGGATCCGTCACCTCTCTGAAGACGTTGAAGGATTACAACGACAAATATCAGAGGAGTTCAGAGATGTACCCTTGAACCAATTTTGGTTGGGAGATCTATAGTCCAATTTGGGACTAAAATCTGTTTGAAGGTTTATGAGCATATGGGCTCAGTTGATATGAGTTGAACATTTTATTGTTCTGGCTGTTGAGCCTTTATTTGGGTTCGCCCTTTTAATAATGCATATCATTGGCCCATGTAATTAAATGCATAGCATTTATCAGGAGCAAAATAGTAGTCTGATAGTGCGCCACGTGGCTTGTCAGGCGCGTTGCGCCAATCAAAGAGCGCAATGCGCTAGCGCCAGAACACGCCACGTGTCAACCACAGACACAATCTGCGCTTTGCGCTTCTAAAACAGCGCACTGCGCTCTTGGATTGGCGCATAGCACCAGAGCGCGCCACGTGTCATTCACTGGCGCAGCGCACTCAGAAAGCGCAGTGCGCTAACAGACTTTCGCTTAGCGCAGAGCGTGACACGTGTCACCTTCGCATGCGCTAGCGCATTGCGCTCTTTAATTGGCGCAAAGCGCCTGACAAGCCACGTGGCGCACTATCAGACCGCTATTTTGCTCATGATAAATGCTATGTATTTAATTACAGAGCCCAATGCTATGCATTATTAAAAGGGCCGAGCCCAAATAAAGGCTCAACAGCCAGAAAAATAAAATGTTCAACTCATATCAACTGAGCCCATATGCTCATAAACCTTCAAACAGACTTTAGTCCCAAATTAGACTATAGATCTCCCAACCAACATTGGTTCAAGGGTACATCTCTGAACTCCTCTGATATTTGTCGTTGTAATCCTTCAACGTTTTCAGAGAGGAAACGGGTCCCGACAGCCATATATTCCACGGACTACGATGTCCTTAACCTTGACCGGGATGTCTTTAAATTAACAATGGACCACCATGTCCCTAAACTGGCAATCGACCGAAATGTCCGTAAACTAAACGACGGAGCCCAAATGCTCTCTTGTTGGATCTAAATGATCCTGTTAAGTTGATCTTAGCCTGGAAATTAGACTAACGTATCCTTAACAAACGTTTAAGTTGATCTTAGTCCAGAATGAGACTAACGTATCCTTAAACCAAAACCCCAAACCCAAATCTAAGAAAATTCAGATTTGGACTAATCCACGTCCTACGGGCGACAACATAAATTTGTCTCCGTATACAATCCACGGGCAACCACAAACAAAACAAATATACATGACACGGAGTGACCATCTGGAGAAGGAGAAAGTTGTTACTGTGATGCGGTAGCGTAATTAACTGCAGGGGCTTGCGCCTACAGGAAAGAGCGTCCCCACAATCAAAAACCCCTCGAATGAGGGGGAATCTGACGAAGTCTGCTACATCGGCCGCATCCGGTTAAACCACCGATATGTGGTGCCATAAATCAACTTGGCATCTTCGGAGATGTGGACGGATAGCACTAAATAGCATCTTCCCCCAGATTCAGGCAAGACAGTCCGTCTTCCCGGCTTTCGGCGGTGAACAGTGTCCTTGGCAAAAAACCTCTCGATTCAGGGAAATCAGTGTCCTTGACGAGAACCTCTCGATTCGCGTCGACCCTCAATGAAGTCAGTGTCTTTGAAGGAATCTCTCGATTCGTCTCAACCCCAGGGAAATCAGTGTCCTTGACGAGAACCTCTCGATTCGCGTCGACCCGCAAGGAAATCAGTGTCTTTACAGGAATCTCTCGATTCGTCTCGACCCCCATGGAAATCAGTGTCCTTGGCAAAAAAACCTCTCGATTCAGGAAAATCAGAGCCCTTAACGAGAACCTCTCGATTCGCGTCGACCCGTAATGAAATCAGTGTCTTTGCAGGAATCTCTCGATTCGTCTCAACCCTAGGGAAATCAACGTCCTTGACGAGAACCTCTCGATTCGTGTAGACCCGCAAGGAAATCATGTCTTTGCAGGAATCTCTCGATTCGTCTCGATCCCCAGGGAAATCAGTGTCCTTGGCAAAAAACCTCTCGATTCAGGGAAATCAGTGCCCTTGACGAGAATCTCTCGATTCGCGTCGACCCGCAAGGAAATCAGTGTCTGCAGGAATCTCTCGATTCATCTCAACCCCAGGGAAATCAGTGTCCTTGGCAAAACATCTCGATTCAGGAAAATCAGCGTCCTTGACGAGAACCACTCGATTCGCGTCGACCTGCAAGGAAATCAGTGTCTTCGCAGGAATCTCTCGATTCGTCTAAACCCCAGGAAAATCAGTGTCCTTGGAAAAATGCCTCGATTCAAGGAAATCAACGTCCTTGACGAGAACCTCTCGATTTGCGTCGACCCACAAGGAAATCAGTTTCTTTGCAGGAATCTCTCGATTCGTCTCAACCCCAGGGAAATCGGTGTCCTTGGCAAAACATTTCGATTCAGGGAAATCAGCGTCCTTGACGAGAACCTCTCGATTCACGTCGACCCGCAAGGAAATCAGTGTCTTTGCAGGAATCTCTCGATTCGTCTCAACCCTAGGGAAATCAGTGTCCTTGGCGAAATGCCTCGATTCAGGGAATCAGTGTCCTTGGCGAGAATCTCTCGATCCGTTTTGACCCACAAGGAAATCAGTATCTTTACGAGAATCTCTCGATTCGTCTCGACCGGCAGGGAAATTAGTGTCTCCGCGCATGAAAAGAAAATTCTCTTGTGAGATCCTTGCGATTCTCAAGAGAAAACGCACATAGGAGTCCTTACGACCCTAAGGAGAAAATATACCTATGGGGTCCTTTCGACCTGTAGGGAGAAAAGATTTTATAAGACCCTCATGGCTCATAAAGTTGAAAAGTCTTAGGTGGCAGATCCTAACCATGTCTCCTAAGCCATCACTGCCCTGCAAAGAGGTCACGATGGACTATTCACGGGTCATACTCTCCCAAGTCGAATATCGACAATGAGAGAAACAACCACTTACGAGTGCTCTCGACTTGTAAAGGGGAAAAAAATGCTCTTGTGAGATCCTTATGACTCTCAAGAGAAAACGCACTTAGGAATCCTCACGATTCCTAAGGAGAAAATATACCTACGGGATCCTTTCGACTCGTAGGGAGAAAAGTCTTTATGAGAGCCTCACGGCTTATAAAGTTGAAAAGTCTTAGGCAACAGACCTGAACTTGTTTTCTAAGCCATCGCTGCCCTACAAGGAGGTCAAGATGGACTATCTACGGGCCACAGTTGCCAAAACCACATTTGCCAATGAAATAAAGAAGCTACTTACGGATCCTGACGATTCTTAAGGAAAAATACCCGAGTGAGATCCTTACGACTCATGGAGGGATGAAAACTTAGAAATCCTCAAGATTTCAAGGGAGAAAATACACATACGGGATTCTCACGACTCGTAGGGAGAAAAGTCTTTATGAGACATTCACGGCTCATAAAGTTGGAAAGTTGTAGGCTACAAGGACTCCAAACTTGTCCCCTAAGCCCTCAATTCTACGGTCACACATTACTTTGCACTACTTCACCCATGTACATACATACGTGGGCAAAGTAGTGAGGGGCATTTGTTCCCGCCAAAATTTTCGGCCAAGAGTTACTTGTTCCCTTATAAAAAGGGGGGAGAGTCCTTAAAATTTGGCCTCACGCGTTAAATACGTGGGAGCTCATATGCAAAGCATATGGGTGCTGAGAATAAAACAATTAATGGCCAAACAGGCCTCACGTGTAAAACACGTGAGCGCTCATATGCAAAGCGTATGAGCGCTGAATAAAATAAACTTAAAGGGCCAAACATGCCTCACGTGTTAAGCACATGAGCGCTCTGAACATAAACAGGCTAAAACCCACAATAGGGGTCACGTGTTAAACTCGTGAGTGCTTTTGCCAATCACATGCAAAGTATGTGAGCACCTTAATTTAAAATATTCCTATCAAATGCTAGATTTAAATTCTATTTGGAAAATATTTTCTTGATCTTCCTTAAATTAGAAAAATCTTCTCTACCAAACAGAGAACCCTTGGATCAAAGATCCAGCGGTGATCATTTGATAGAATAAAAATCTATCATAGGAAAATAATTTTCTAATCTTATAACAAGAATAAAATTCTATGTTAACAAGATATCCATATTAAGAAAATATATTTCTAATCTTGTTAAACTAAACAGATTTGATAGAATAAAATTATAATCTTGTTAAAACTAACAAGATATTCATAATCTTGCTAAACAAACAAGAAATCTTCTCTGTTAAACAGAGAGCCTTTGGATTAAAAATCTAACGATGAATAAAATTCACCGATTGATTTAAAAGATCATTTTGGTTGATTATAAAATCAATTAACATCTCTCAATGAGAAATTTTCTGAACAAATTGTTTCTTTTCTTTCTCCTATAAATAAGAGCAAAGGGACAGAAAAAGGGAGAGACAGAAAGAGAGAGAAAAAACCCCTTCGTATGACAAAAGAAAAGAGAATTTAATTCTCCAGAGAGTAGAAGATCTCCAAAAAGAAACCCTAGGTATGGAAAGGAACAAATAAAGGACCTCTTACCTCTTCTGCATATTCACAAGATTTTAACTCTTCTAAAAAGAACTTGGCTCTTCCTCTGGTTGAAGATCTGCAGAAGCAGACCTCCCTACAAGTTGAGAATTTAATTCTCATCGGGGAGATCTGTTATGCAGATTCAAAACTTAGGAGGAGAATCGAGTCCAAAGAATTTAATTCTTACAACAGAACATCTAGGAATTTAATTCCTCTAAATAAAACTAGGGTTTAACCCTATAAAAGAATTTAATTCTATTTAAACAAAGTACTTGATGGTCTCAAAACTCAAGATCTCCATGCACGTAAAAAAAAAGAATAGCACCCAAACATGATCACGTGTTACAACGTGAGCACCCGTGTTGAACGAGAGAAAACAAATGAGATCAGGTCACGTGCTCCCACGTGACCCCTGAACAAGCCCTTCAGAAGAAAAAGGGGGAATAAACCTAAGGCAGTTTCTATTTTAGGGCGACTCACGTGACATCACGTGACCCCTTAGTAGTGCTTAGCACTTTTCAAAAGAGAATAGAACCGAGGCAGCTTTTAGTCTTTGGGGATGCCTCACGTGATCCCACGTGACCCAATGTGCTCAGCAGTCAGAAAAGAAAAAGGGAACAAATTCAAAGAAGCTGTGCCAAATCTCAGGCGCCTTACGTGACCTCACGTGAGCGCCTCAGACTTTCAGTGTTTAACACTACTTCAAGCGACTCACATGACCCCACGTGAGCGTTTCAAATATTCAGTGTTTAACACTACTTCAAGCGCCTCACGTGACCCCTACGTGAGTGCTTCAAATCTTCAGTGTTTAACACTACTTCAAGCGCCTCACGTGACCCCACGTGAGCGCTTCAAATCTTCAGTGTTTAACACTACTTCAAACGCCTCACGTGACCCGACGTGAGCCCTTCAAATCTTCAGTGTTTAACACTAGTTCAAACGCCTCACGTGACCCCACGTGAGCGCTTCAAATCTTCAGTGTTTGACACTACTTCAAGCGTCTCACGTGACCCCGCGTGAGCGCTTCAAATCTTCAGTGCTTAAACAATACTTTAAGACCTCACATGGGAGCATATGAGCGCCGAACATATTCTAGTGTTTAACACTATGATAAGCCAATCTTAGCCCAAGATAGATAAGTCTGCCAAAGCCAAAACCTTGTTTATAACCGAGCCCTAATTATGTTTAGGTCTTCCAAAATTAATCATCACAGTTGGTATTTACAATAATGTTCATCCCATTGCTTCTCAATCTGGTATTTGGTTCAAGGATACATATCTTCACACCTCTGATACATGTCGTTGTAATTCTTCAACGTCTTCAGAGAGGTGGTGGGTCCTGATGACCAATAACTATATGGTGCATTTCCAAACCCATGTTTGCATCTAAACTGCGGACCGTAATTTCCTTAAACTAACTTTGGACCGTAACGTCCTTAAACTAACCATCATGGACTATGATGTCCTTAAACTAAAAACCCCACAGACTATGATGTCTTTAAACTTCACGGACTATGACGTCCTTAAACTCACGGACTATGACGTCCTTAAACTTATGGACGGTAATGTCCTTAAACTAACTATGGACCGTAACGTCCCTAAACTAAACTATATAGAATATGATGTCTCTAAACCTTACGCACTATGAGGTCCTTAAACTCATGGACTATGATATCCATAATCCCAACGGACCGCAACGTCCCTAAACTAAAACGATAAAGCCCAAATGCTCTTTCGTTGGATCTAAATGATCCTCAAATCATGTTGAGTAGATCTTAGTTTAAGATTAGACTAACGTGTCCTTAACAAACGTTTAAGTTGATCTTAATCTAAAATAAGATTAATGATCATTAAACCCAACTCAAACCCAAATCTAAGAAAATACGGATTTGGACTAATCCACGCCCTACGGGCGACAACATAAATTAGTCTCCGCATACAATCCACGGGCAAACAAAAACAAAACAAACAAACACGACACGAAGTGACCATCTGGAGAAGGAGAAAGTGATTACCGCGATGCGGTAGCGTAATTAACTGCAGAGGCTTGCCCCTGCAGAGAAGAGCGTCCCCACAATCAAAATCCCCTCACAATGAGGGGGAATCTGATGAAGTATGCTACAACGGCCGCATCCGTCTAAACCTCCGATACATGGTGCCATAAATCAACTTGGCATCTTCGGAGAGGTGGATGGATAAAACCAAATAGCATATTCTCCCCCAAATTCAGGCGAGGCATTTGTCTTCCCAGTTTACAGCGGCGAACATAGATTTCTTTACACAGTATTCTATTTGTTTCCTTGATCTATTCTCATCAATATCGATTTGTGGTTTTTGTTACCACGGTTGCACGGGCAGAGAGAGCCGCGGCTAGAGTTGTGGTCAGCATGAGCTCGTCTTGGACGAGGACTGACCAGGGTGTAATTCCGGTGATACACGATTGCATAGATGTGTCGTTTTATTGTGTTTTTCGTGACATGAGCGTCTTGATGTACTGTTTTTACTAAGATTTCTCGAACGTTTAGATCAGCACCAGAGGATTGGGCCGCTGCTAGAGGCCGACTAGAATGTGATGACCGTTAATGTATCATCTATTCTTGAGGATTGAGGC
Source organism: Agapanthus africanus (assembly GCA_030015575.1). Taxonomy (NCBI): domain Eukaryota; kingdom Viridiplantae; phylum Streptophyta; class Magnoliopsida; order Asparagales; family Amaryllidaceae; genus Agapanthus; species Agapanthus africanus. The sequence continues at coordinate 343,748,260 of JASDDO010000029.1, read as the reverse complement.
ATTGTTTAGTGTGCAGATGAATGAGCCAGTTGTTGCTGCGATTGACAAGATATCTCCCCAGATGTTTGAAGCTATTGCAGCACGAGTTATACTTAAGGATATGATAGAAGATCGCTAGTCACCCATGGATGAATGATTAGGACATGTGGTTCGTTTGCATACCCCGATGCGAGATCATCAGATTGATTGATTTCAGCTAGTGAAGACTTCATACAGGTATGTTGAGAGTCGATAGAAAACGAACAAATGAAGAGTATTCCTCCGACGATTTGGGAAATTTTTCGAGGGCGTAATTGGCCAGATGCCTACCATAAGATATTGAGTTGTCGAGTTCGTAGTTTTAGAAGGGAGACTCTAGATATGAGTATAGCCGTTTGTAGCGCAGTCCATACAGCTACGAAGAGACGAGTCTGAATCAGTCCACGTTAAAGAAAAGTGGATTAAGAGGTTCGTACGAGATTTTGAAGAAATGACATTCCACTCCATTGACATCAGAGATGTAATACGCATGAAGAGGCGTTGAATATGGATATATCTTTTAAAGGAAGTCGTGATGAGTATGCTGCTGTTCCGGAACAAGAAATGGAGTTAGTAAAGGGTGATAACTTCCGGGCAGTTCGGCGGGAACGAGATTTGGGAGAAACCCCAACAGAATCTTTCTGGAATACTACACGAGGAGACTTGGACCCATGATCGGTCGTATTACGCACATCCAGTAGGCCAGAGTTCGACATCATCGACGAGACATGTTACGAGTGACCATGATAGTTGGCCAGAGAACTTTAGAGGATGTACCCGAGCGGAACTGTTTCCGTCATCATTCCATATTGGGCCGTTGAGCCAAGGAGCTATGTAACTTGCAACCCGCAGTGAGAGACGAGAGCCTAAGGGAATAAGGCGCCAGACCATGAACAGGAGGCAAATAGATATCTTGCTCTGCTAGCTTTGGATGCACCAACACCTTCTCGACTTTGAAGGAATGACATATCGATGACAGTGTTACGATTTGCGATTTGGTGATTCGAATATCACGTGTCCGTCATTTTGGATTTCGGTATTTTGGGTGATTTATTTGCATGATTGAGTTTTCGTGCACCACAGTTGCACTCAATTTCGATTTGATGTCGTTCGAGATGTTTGAATTTGATTTCATGCCTATGGTATGTATGTGATTTGACTTGTGCCTTCGGTGTAGTTTTCATGCACTTTTAGTACTTGGATTTGATTTTGTGCATGCTGGTGCATGTAGTTGTGAGATTATATACCACGGTATACCTGATTTGGATTGAGGTTTGTTGTATACCGTCAATTTCGATTGTGATATTCGATATTTGTTTTTGTACACCTTGTGCACTTATGTTGGATTCTTGCGCATACTTGGCGCACTTGATACGATTTTGGTGCACACCAGATGCACTAAATCGGAATTCTTCGTGCATATCAGATGCACCTGATATTGTTGTCAGGCACACCCGTTGCCTTTGACAGGTGTTTTCGTGCACACCCGTTGCACTTAGATTTTGTTCTGTGCACAGGTATGGCACATTCATTGATTTCGATTTCTGTGCGCACCGGACGCACGTGGCGTTTTTCATATACTATTGTGTATGATTTCCTTGGAGCAGCACATCAGTACGTTTTTATGATATTTACTATTTGGTTTAGTAACCGTGCAGGACTGTTCTGAGAACAGTACCTAGGTGTTTTGCATGCATCGGTAGTTATCGAAGGGATTTCCAAAAAAGAGCTACAGTCTCAATATTTTTCCTATGTGTCCGAGATGACACGAAACATTTAACAAAGGAAACCCATCAAAATTATTTTCAAAACGACGGGACATGTATGTTAAACAAAGGATATATATATAGTTATTTTCTTACAATAAACGTCCGCTACTTGTGCCGTGATACGCGCATCACCTAGCGACTTGAAAAAGGTTTTGTATGCATTTCTTTCAGATGTTTTGACGAGTTTATAACGATGCGTACTATGGACATGTTATAGTTTTGATGTATATCATGTTGGTTTTCGTATTGGACCTTGACATTGGTATCTTCACCATAACTCCGATGATTGCGTGATGCTTGACGGAATTTGATTTTGAGTTATATACTCGTTTTTCATGCGCATGCATTGCTCTACGATATATTTTATGTATTTATGATTTCGGAGCCCCGACGACTTGATCATATTACTGAAATGTTTTAGTATTTGAGGGGTTTAAATTTAAATTCGGGGACCGAATTTATTTAAGGGGGGAAGATTGTAATATTTCAAGAAAATAAAATATTGTATTTGGGAATTTAAATAAATCAAATAATAAATATTATGAATATTTAAAGTATGAAGATTAGTTTTAATAATAGGGTATAGCTATATACCGATAATTAGGAAAATATTCTGAAGACTAATAAGAATTACGGATTTCAAGGTGTTTATGTGATTTAGACATTCTACGAATTTTTATACAATTAATTTTAAATGGGGTATTTACTAAACTCGATTAATGTTTACTAATTTGGCATTAAGCTTGATTATGCACATGACATGCACCATGTCATATTTTAAAAATACTTGTTACCTTTTTAAAATAACCATGGCTTTAATCCTCCATCTTTCTTTTATGCATGGTTTTGTTTTAGTTTTTATTTGAAAGAGGAAAAAAAGAAAAGAAAAGAATAAAGAATGTGGTATGGGCAAGAAAGAGAAGAGAGAGGGTGAGGGGTCTTTGACCATGGCCTCATTTCATCATTCCATTTTCTTCATTCATCTTCTTCTTTCTCCTCTCCCATGGTTGCCCTCTCCCTCTACCTCCTCTACCTCCTCACTACACCCCTATTTCCACTTCAAAACCATACACCCCCTTTACAAAATTCATGCACAAACTCACTACAAGCAAGGTAGACCAAGAAAGTTGGGACGTTGAGCACTTGGGATAACTCAAGAAAATTCTTGAGTTGCCAAATGAGGTAATTGTTTCAGCATTAGTGTAGTAATTCATTTCCTTTAGCATCTATTTTAGTTTAGAAGTGATTTGGTGAGGTTTAGTGATGTATGAAAATTCCTAGATGAAGTTTAGGGGATTCTTGACTTGTGAAGATAGATTGAGGCTTGGTTAGGGACCACAACCTTTATATTGCTAGAATGGTTGACCAAAACAGAAACAAAACCCTAAGACTTGTGTTAGATCATCCAATGTCAGTTTTGTGAATAATTTTTCCTACAGGAAATCTGGAATGACCTGGAATCTTTACAGGAAAAACTAGCAACTCTATTAACCTATTTAAGACAGTAGGAGATCACCCTAAGGAGATGAACTCCAACTAAGAAACCAAAACCGAGCAGGCCGGTTTTAAGGGGTATCTCGCCGGGTCATCTGTAGGAAATGGTGTTAGAATTGGTTCTGTAGCTCACATACCCCATATACTACCCCACTGTATTGCTTGTTTAGCCTAGTTTCACCTGACTAAAAATCTGGGACCAGTTTTCTAAGTTTCTGTTTTGGTTTCATTGTTGTTCATGACTGGAATTTTGGATATTGTGTTTTATCTCGATCGATTGGCGTTTGTACGTCGATGTCGAGGGCTATTTGGTTCTTTTGCATGAGTAGACCACAGGTTTTAACCTATGTGTGATTCGTGTGCCGTTTTGGTTTTCGTGCGCGATTTCTGTTTACGATACTATGTGTTTATATGTGCAGGCACCTTCACATAGACTTCGGATAACAAGGAGGAGCAAAGCGACATCGATTTCGGCAAGCAAGGATCAAGGTGAGTAGATGTATATCTACGGGGGAAATCGGGTGGATGGCGTATAGCATCCCCACAACTTCGTAGGGTATGATGCGTTATGATATATATATATATATATATATATATATATATATATATATACATATATACACATACATACATACATATGTGTTTTGTGAGATGTGTATACTTAGCAAGAAAGGCTTTAGGTGACTTTGGGTTGGATTTAGTGTTGTTGGAAGAAAGCGTTTTTAGTTTGGTTTCTTAGTCACGAAACCCTAGAGTATAGGTTGACACACACACACACATCCATACACGTGATATGTTTTTGGTGTATATGTTTATATGTATGTGTGTGTGTGTGTGTGGATGCGTTGATATGTATATATATATATACGTATACACGGGTGATGAAGATAGTATATGATACTTGGAGGTGAGTCGATATGATCGGGCATGATGCCGTGAGATCGGTTATGTGATTTGGGTCGTGTTATGATATACGACATGATATTATAGTGGATCGATAGGCGATGTGTTTTTATTCACACGCGGATATATGTTTGATGCTATTGGAATGTACTTGACCTTAGATCAGTACCCCTAGTTCATGATGTTATGATAATGATACCATATGAATAATGAGGTAAATGTGATATTTGACCCGTACCCTGATTTTGGGATGCCGTACAATGGATTTTACCGTACGAGAAATAAATATGAAGATTGATCTGCGCTCTTGACTCGAGGATGTCGTATTATATATTTTACCGTACATGACGCTATTGAGACGGGATCACCGACTACTAGATATATCGACTCGGATTTTAGGAGGATTTCCTTACCTTTTTGATTAGTCTCTTAGTTTAGTCCTGTAGTTTATTAGGTATATGTTAGACTGGTCTCGAGTCTTACTTATTATCAAAAAATAACGAATCGTGAGTATTTTCAAAAGACAATCCGAGAGATATTACGGATTTTTCAAAGGACGTGCCTTTTCTTAAAAACACTGTAGCCCCTATTTTCTAAAAACCACGATTCGTGTTATTTAAAATGCCAACACTGTATGACTCGTATATAGAGATGTATATTCTTTATTGTTGCGTTTACTATTCATTCTCCGTTTATTCATGTTGTTCTCATCACATTGCATACTTATACCTGTGTTTTCTTTAGTTATTATGACCCCTGTTGTCAGGACATCAGCACCATTACTGAGATAGTGCATCAAACTATTCGCAAGGGCCAACTTGGATACGTATGCTTCACGTACACTTGATTGCCAGCTCACACACAACATCATCGGTAATTATCATGTCACCTACAATTTAGAGAATATTACTTCATTGATATGACTTGCTAGATGACAGTTCCGATGTATCATTACTGTGCTAGTTTAGATATTGCATTCTTTACTTAGATACCCGTGCATGTATATATATATTCATTTGTCATGCAATATTATGGGGATTTATGCCGGTAATTCACTGTTTTATTTACTCTCGAGTTTGGGATTTCGGATTTCCATGAGATTTCTGGATTTAGAGAAACCGCAAAGATTTTATAACTCATTATCATTTCTAAAAATAGAAATTTGCGGTTTTCTTGTGATATGATGTGAGAGGTGTCCACCATGAGTTTTCTCGGCTCTTGAGCAGTATCATACACCTGATTCGAGGAGGAGGAGGAACCGTCTGCGGGTGCATGGTGGACCCGGTACGTTACCCTAGGGCAAAATGGTCCCAGATGATGGCGTTGAGCCCGGCAGGGGAGCACTACCGACCGGTTATTTGTGACGCGGCGGATATCCGGAGGATACCAACATAGTCTTGAGATTTGATGATATGGTCCAGTCCGGATTGCCGGAGCCCGAGATATTGGGATTGATTAAATGGGCCATTCCGGGTTGCCGGAGCCCGAGATATTGAGATTTGATGATATAGGCCAGTCCGAATTGCCGGAGCCCGAGATATTGAGACATTGAGATATTGGGATATATGTTTTGTGTCGATGCTTGACACGGATTCTCTGTTGATTTCATTGATGATACTTCAGTTTTTATACAGAAATCTCCCTGAGATAAGGAAACAGTTTTCTCGTTCAAGATGTATTTTACTTTTATTCTTAATACATTCGTACATCATATATGTGACATGTTGCTACCTGAGGCACTAACACGAGCACTTGGTATTTCACTTATGTTTTGATGATTACCCTTGCCATTATTAGATGTCTCAGGTTATATTATGAGGATATTATTGTATGACCTAGGAGAGAGTCATACATGCGATTTCTTCTCGATGATGTTTTCTACTCATGAGTTGGAAACTCACCCCTATTGTGCCACAGTTTCTTGCAGGTTTGACCATACAGGTTCCGTTGCGGCTTGCTGGCACACTGCTTCCTTCCGGATGATTGCTTTGGTAGGTGGGTTCACTTGCATCATGACCACCGTTGTACTTTATTTATATTCAGTTGTATCTAGTAAACTCCATCAACCAGGATTTTATTATTTGATAGACTTAGAAAACCAGTTGTATATTCTTTCGACCTTAGAGTCAAGCGCTTGTATTATTATGGTTCTTTTCTGGTTTTCTTGAAGATGTTTGTTTTCTTTCTGAGTTTTGATTCTCGCACTTTCGGCGTTGTATATTATATTGCTTGCGTGGTTGTTTTCGCCAATTGGCGAAAAGATAGCTCCCGCTTGGGGATGCCTTCATTCATTACTTATATTATGCATGTTCGTACCCGTTTGGGTCCAGTATTTACAAAGGAAACGCTGCCGAAATTTTTGGAAAAGACTTGATGTTTTAAAAATGCTTACTACGACTTTCAAAGTGAATTTATATGTTAACTTTTAAATAAGTTTTTCCTTCACACTATTTTCAAATGGTATAGATTTCCGGGCTTTTGGCTTACTTGAATTAGGTGGGGTCCTATAGACTTCACATGATTCAAGTGTCAGTTACGTGCCATTTCGGGTCGTGACAAAGATCAATAGTGAGATTGTTCTTGACTCGCCACAGTTTTAGTATAATGGATTTTTTTCAAAAAACAAAAGTGGGAGTATGGTAGAACTGGAAGTGATTCCAGAACCACAAACGATCACTGAAGATTTAATAAAACCTGAGAATTCAATTGGATTTGACATTCCATCGGCCACTCAGCAGATTTGGTGGGTATCCTCAGGCACCTGAGAGGTACTTCAGTCTTTTCAGAGACGGTGATAGGGAGGTTCTTGTTTACCCAGACTTGCCATTGCTGATGTTCTAGATTATAATACCCAACAGGAGGATAAGTATAGCGTCGTTCTAAACTAGTTTTAGAAGTGCACGTGTATATGACTCTGCCAGAGAGTTGTTGTAGTCAGTGGGAGCAGCGGAAGCATAGTGGGCAAGTAGCTTATGTCTATTTATAGACTAAAGCAGGTATAGAGGAAATAGATCATCTATTTTTGATGTGACAGTCATAGGCTTTGACTTCATCAGAATATGAATATGAGATGGATCTGCTAAGAAGGTAGTAGGGTGTGATGTCCTGGTATTTGGGATGACATGCACTTTATAGGAAGTGAAATTCCTATACCACGATCGGTTATACTGTGGTTGTCACACAGTTGTTTCTCTACATAGGATATGGATATAATATCAGGGTTTCTGGTTACTAGATCTATGGTTTTAGATCTAGATTTGGGAAGTTTCCCAATTTTGGTACTTGACACTATTCTAAAGTGTTTTAGAATAGGCGACTCCTGACATGGTGGTGTACCTACAGGTGATGTAGTCATCCTCTCTAAAGGTGTCTTATAGACTAAAGAGGAGAAGGATTTGCATGATTGGTATATCACTTGCTTAGGCAATTGAGTCAATCATGTGATGTCAAGTACCACACCAGATATTGCTTTTGCACTAGCTGCAATAAGCATACATTAATCCAATCCTGGAGAAACATTGGGAAGCAGTTATAAACATAAGTGGATGTTCTTGGTTTATGGTAACGACAGCCTCCTTCAGGAGACGGTTATCATTTCAGGCTTCCAAGGTGACCTGGATGACAGAGTGCCTGTCTGAGTTATAGTTTTTCCCTCTTCTGAGGGACAGTATGTTGGACAAGTGGTCCAAGCAGATATTGAGGAAGGCATGGCGCATGATACTGATTAAATTCAGTGGATAATACAGTCTAAGAAGTTTGCTGGATTTGGAGTTCATTTGTGAACTGGGTCTCATTAGATATCCAGAAAAATTCTAAGACAAGGTATTGCTCATTTCGGGAGATGGTTACTCTCTGCGGAGTTGAGATATAAAGAGATAAAGATAGAAACACTGGAGAGGATCTACTCACTGAGGCTATTTCTCGAACACAATAGTTTCATAAACGAGCTTTGTGAAACCGCTTAGTAGAGAAGTTGGGTGTTCGGTATCACACGAGCTGCGAGTATGCGACATTGCAATAATTGGCCTTAAGTGCAAGTGGGAGATTGTTGGCTATAGTGCCCTTAAGGCAATTATTGTAATCGCAGTTAGGTGATTATGATGATTAAGGGAGGACCTACACCGGTAGAACAGTCTTACTCGAGATGATAGTATGCTATCTGGTTTGTCTTTATCATTATATATATGCTTCAGGTGGTATTACAGATCACCATTACATGTTGATAGAGCCCATATGATTCTTGCTTGAACACCTGCATTATGATGGCGATCATATACGTAGGAGCTGGGGGTCTATAAGCAAATCCTTAAATGTCCATAGTCGTGGGAGTTTCGAGACTGGGCATCGATACTCCAGTGTAGACTAGTGTATACTGATCGAGACCCCGACGAGAGGCGGTGGCCAGGTCTCACAAGCCATTGGTGTTAGTTTTTTCACCTAAGATAGTATACAGGTGCTCATTGGGTTATGAGTACACTCGACGGACTCGTCGGGAACCTGCTAATCGCTATTATATCTATTGTCAGATAGTAGTTCCCAGGTGACATGTGTACAGGTTAGTCTGTCGACCTGATATCGTCATTTTTCTCGTGTGAGTTCCCACCATGCTTTGATTACTACCCTACCACGGCTCAAAGGAATCGTGCAAACAGGTTTTAGTTGGGTACAGTCCCGAGCCACATGGAGGCAGTGATCGGATCGTCGGGGATTCGTTTCTCCCGGTATTGGGGGTTGATGTCGCACGGTGCAGGGTGGCCATCACCAGAAATCCTTGGCCAAGGTAGACGAGAATTACCGATCCAAGATCAATAGTTTCTCAGGTGGTGATGGGTTTCATGCCGACACTAAATGTCGCGTTGTTAGGGGTCTGACTTTATCCACCCCCTAGACTCGATATGCGATACTCTTAGAGGAACAGACCAGACTGTATGGATATTGTAACTGTCAGGGTCAGTAGGGGTTTGGATGAGTCTGCTCGTTAACCTTCCTTTCGCTCAATACCTAGGTAGCCATTACGTACAGCTAGTGCCGCTGACGTGCTTGTGGTTAAACCCACTGCAAGCGTATTGACGATTCTTTAGAGTCCCATACAGAGGGTTTTCACGGTCCAGGCGATATTGTGTAGATGACGTATATTGGTATATACATGTGTCCGATTAAATATGTGTACAGGCTGCACAGACTTTAATCGGACGGTTGATAATACTAGCGGCTTAGGATTAAGCCGGATTATTAAATCGGGTTTTGATTTAATAATTTATGTATATGTATTTATATATATATGTATTTTAGTATTATTGTTCACTATTCATTTTCTCTCTTGGCTATTCGTATTTTTGTATGAATACGCGTATATGTATTTCGATACGTGTACCGGGAAGTATTCCGTATTTATACGGAATAGCTTCTAGAAGATGGCCACCTTATTATTGATTTTCTTTATAGAAAATCAATCATGGAAATGAGGTGGAGGGTGAGTTTGCATGAGCATGGGTCATGGCATGTAGAGAGGTATGGCATGCAATTGTTTATTGAAAATTTGAGAAGATATTTTTTGTGAGTGTGTGTGCATTATTGTGAGGTGGGGCTGCCATCTCTTAGGGGGGTTTGCTCATTTTGGATTTCTTCACTTGCTACATTATTTCACATTCTCACACTCACAAAAAGACTTTTCCATTTTTCTTTATTTGCTCATGCCACTTGGTTTATTCACCACCTCTTCATCTTCTATGGTTGCTCATGGAGCATTTGTGATGAGAGAAATATTATAGTGACACATTTCTACACCTCCACTCTCCATTGCTAGCAACCTTGGAGTGTCGGTTATCTCGCTTGGCGAGGTTGGAGCTTGCACCATTTCCCTCAGGTGGATCATCGTAGATGGAGGAAGACCGGCAACCAAATTTGATCCAGACGACCACTAGGAGCTGGGGAAGATGGTTGAAGACCGAAGGACATGGATCAACTCGGTATAACCAATCCAACTCTTTATATTACTTGATAGTATAGGGTTTAGGTTAGATCCGGGTATCGGGTAATGGTAGCGCCAGTTTAGAAATTTTTTGTTCCGCATTTGGCCACGGTTTGATGGACGGGGAGCTGCCGTAACCCAACTCTAAATGAGCGCGATAAGTCCTTAAAGGTTTGGTCTATATATTTTTTAATTAACTCAAGGTAATGCGTATACTTTTTATGATTTGTAGGGTCTTAGGAAGGGTGATGAAATCCCCACTCAATCTTAATTGGTGTTATAGCCCCTTAATGTCCATATTATTATATGCAAAGCGATACAAAAAGAAAATCTAAAACAAAAAAAATATATTTGGCGTCAGCGCAATTTATGTAAAGAAACATGCAGAAAATACAATTTAGTGGAGTTTACAGAGGTTATTGGAGAAGAAGAAGGGGTACAAAAAATTTGAGGCTTAGAAGCCAAAGAACCCGCGGAACCGCCACCGTTTCCACTGTTTGACCGTGGAACCGCGGTTGGAATCTGGAGATAGGGTTTCAAAATTTTTCTGTGCACTCTGCTTTTTCTTCTCTTTTGTATCCAAGCCTCTGTTTCTTAAATAGATCACTGTACTTGCTCCAGATTTGCCTGCACACTTGCATAAAAAAATATTTAAAAATATCAGATTTTTTTTTAATTTTATTTTAATTTTTATATAGAAAAATTAACCCTAATGACAAGAAAAAAAAATACGTTATTGTCTCCCCGGCAACGACGCCATTCTATTGAACAGCGGAAACGACAGTTGTATGTGTTATGATATGCATTCTTCTTTGTTCTCTATATACCGCAATAAAGACAGTTTCGCTTGTACCTAACTAGTTGAGTACGAGTCATCCACTGAGAGGTGGTTCGTATTTGAATTCTTGTTTTAGACGAGTCAATGAAAGTGTATATGTATATGTTCAATTCTATCTTATGTGTTCGTATTTTATGTTCAGGTAAATTTGTTAGGGTTAGGGTTGGTTAGTAGAGTTAGGATTAGTCTTGTACTTGTCTTTTGCCATTCTTGAAATGATGTTGGGATAATCAAAAGTAGCGGGGATTAGGAGGACATAGAAATGGGATTTGCGAGTTTAAGCAAGCTTTCCAATGCTAAATCCATTCCTAGTGCCCCTTATGCGTTCGCTACATGCGCTTATTTCCAACCTTAGGTCTAACATACGCAACCATGTTTCCAATTAAGTCACAACTACATGTCACATTGTAGTGCGCCCAAAGGAATTCTTGACTTAGGTCGTGGCTATATGTCACTTATTGCATGTCTAAGTAAGGGGGTTGTGTTTATTTGGTCTCGGTTCATTTTAAGATGTTTAGCGAAGAGAAGCACAAGAGATTTTTCCATCTCTCATACTAACCTTCCTTAGCCATAACAAATATGGAAATTATTTACACATTTAAAAGGAAAATAAAACAAGAAGGAAGAAAAGAAAGAAAGGAAAATACGGTTTTAACAAATGGTAGCAAGCTAACTACATGGGCCCTCACCTAAGTAAGGGACTCTATCGAGTATCATGGCATAAAAATACGGTTTAGAAGACAAGGAAAATAAAACAAGAAAAGAACCCGGATTTTATCTGTATTTGGCAGATGTTCTGGATTTTAGCATAACTGTGCAGATTTTGCATGATTTGCGTTATTTTGGACTGGGAACCTGTAACCAGTAATCATGTAGCAAACACGGATCAAAAGCACCTACCTATAATTAAACGAGCAGAAGAATGGGCGGTATTAAATGCAATATTCCGGTGTGAACAAGGCCGTTCCTCGACCAGTTTATCGTCGTATTCATTGACGACATTTTGGTCTATTCCAGGATCCAAGAGGAGCATGAGAAGCTCTTGAGGATTACATTGTAGATATTGAGAGAGCACCGGCTGTTTGCTAAATTCTCGAAGTGGGCTTTCTGGCTTGATATTGTATACTTCTTGGGTCACGTGGTTACGAGAGATGGTATACGAGTGGATCCGAAAAAGATCGAGGTAGTACAACAATGGCCCAGACCTATTTTAATGATATAAGTTCGCAGCTTCTTAGGGTTAGCCGGTTATTACTGTCCTTTCTTATAGGATTTCTCTCGTATCGTTGCATCGATGACCGGGCTAACCTGGAAGGGAGTTCCGTTTCTATGGACTGAGGCATGTGAGCAGAGTTTCCAGCATTTGAAGACTTATTTGACGACTGCACCGGTTCTATCTTTGCTTTTAGGCTCAGGCGGTTATGTTGTTTATTGTGATACCTCTCGAGTGGGTCTAGGTTGCGTGTTGATGCAGTACGATAGAGTCATCGCTTATGCTTCTCGGCAGTTGAAGAAGCACGAGGAGAACTATCCCACTTAAGATCTAGAGATGGCCACAGTGGTCTTTGCGCTCAAGATTTGGAGACATTACTTGTACGTCGAGTCATGTTAGATCTTTACGGACCAAAAAATCCTGAAGTACATCTTTCAGTAGCGGGATCTGAATTTGAGGCAGTGTCATTTGATAGAGCTTGTAAAGGACTATGATTGTGAAATAATTTATCATCCGGGCAAGACAAATGTTGTAGCTGATGCTTTGCGTCAGAGGCCCAAAGGTAGTTTATCTTATTTGAGCGCAGTTCAGAGACAGTCTGCTACGGATTAGTAGGTTTTATGCGACAGCGGGGTACTGTTTGAGTTCACTTCTATAGGAGGACATCTTGCTCGTGTCTATGCCTTTCCACTTTTACTTGATTGAATTAGGGAGGCATAGTCCGATGATACCCGTTTGTCTGAGATTATGGAGCAGGTTCGACAGGTCAGAGATTTGGAGTTTGCGATCGATAGCGAGGGACTGCTACGGTTTTGGAATCGTCTATGTTTACCCGATTTTGAGGGGCTGAGACGTGAGATCTTAGAGGAGGCACATCAGTCAGTGTACAGCGTTCATCCGGGTTCCACCAAGATGTATCGTGATTTGAGAGATGTCGACTAGTGGGAAGGGATGAAGAGAGATGTTTCAGATTTTGTATCAAGATGCCTGACTTGCCAGCAAGTCAAGGTTGACACCAGAGGCCGGCGGGAGAGTTACAGCCTTTGCCCATTCTGGAGTGGAAATGGGAACCGATCTCCATGGACTTCGTTGTGGGTCTACCTTGGTCCAGTCGAGGGTATAACTCCATTTCGGTGATCGTAGAACAATTGACGAAAGTGGCTCACTTCCTCCTAATGAAGAGCACTTTCGGGTTTTCTCAGTATGCTCAGCTCTATATTGAAGAGATTGTGCGGATGCACGGCATTCTGACATGCATTGTTTCCGACAGAGGCACTCAATTTACTAGCAGTCTTTGGCAAAAACTCCAGGATGCTTTAGATACCCGTTTGAGTTTTAGTACCGCTTTCCATCCATAGACTGATGGTCAGTCAGAGCGGACTATTAAGACTCTTGAGGATATGCTCCGAGCGGGCGCACTAGATTTGGGTGGCAGTTAGGATCATCACTTGCCCTTGATAAATTTCGCTTACAATAACAGTTTTCAGGAGACAATTCAGATGGTAGCTTTAGAGGCTTTGTATGGGAGAAAGTGTCAATTTCCAGTCTGTTGGACAGAGCTTAGCGAGAGCAGGATTTTAGGACCGCAGTTAGTCCATGAGACTACGGAGAAAATCCAGTTGATTTAGGATAGGATGAGAGCAGCCTATAGTAGGCAGAAGTTATATATGCTGATCGTTGTCGCCGCAGACTTGAGTTCGCTGTTGATGGCCATGTTTTCTTACGGGTCTCTCTGATGAAGGGTGTGATGAGGTTTGGAAAGAAGGTGAAACTTAGTCCTAGATATATGGGTCCCTCCGAAATACTTGAGCGGGTCGGTACCGTTGTCAATCGTTTAGCACTTCCTCCTAGTTTCCCAGATGTACACCCCATATTTCATGTATTTATGTTTCGCAAGTACCTTCAAGACCCTTCTCACGCGATTCAGCCCCAGATGATCTAACTAGAGCACAATCTTCCTTTCACCGAGCAGCCGGTAGTCATTATGGACCGGCAGGTGAAGAAATTACGACCAAGAGTATTACCGTCCGTGAAGGTTCTGTGGTGTGGCCCGAACAGCGAAGGGATCACATGGGAAGCCGAGAGTGAGACGTGGAAGAAATTTCCCCATCTCTTCGAAGGTACACGTAGTTAGATTTTAAATTCGGGGACCGAATTTCCTTATGGTGGGAAGATTGTAACTTCTTAAAACTTATTAGAGTTATTTATAATTTAATTAGCGATAAACATGGGTTTTCAATAAAAATTAGTTAATAATTATTTTCACATACATTTATTTATTTTTAAAATATAAACACATACATGGGTTTTCAATAAAACTTAATTAATAATTATTTTCACATACATTTATTTATTTTTAAAACATAAACACATACATATATACATACATACATACATACATATATATATATATATATATATATATATATATATATATATTAATCTAGAATTAGCAATATGTTAGTTTAGGTTAAAACACCATTTTGTAGCCATGACAACCTAAACCCCATATTTTCCTACTTAAATATTTTAACAAATTAAATGGCTTGGAGAATATAAAAGGGAAAAAAGAAAAGAATATAATGATGAGGAGAAATGAAAGTATGGTGCAATAAATGAGGGGAATAATATGATTCCATGGGTAAAATTAGCCATCCTTTCTTTTAATATTTCTTTCTCCTTTATATTCTCTTCTCTCCAACATCTTTCCTTCTTCTTTTCTTCACCTCCTCTTCATGAATCCATCTCTAACTCCCATAAATAAATCTTACCCTTAATACTAAAATTATCACAAAAATCAATTTTATCTCTTCAAGAGTCTTTTGAAGCCGAATCTTTAATTTAGAGGCTACCTTGCAAGCTTAGAATCTCCTTCAAACCAATATTAAGGTAATGAGCCAAATTTTATCTTGTTTATTCAAACTTTTGCCTTAACAACTCCTAATCCAAATTAATGTCTATGTTTTGTGATACTTAAGACTTAATGATATGTTTTAAGGGTTATGAAAATCCTTAGGGTAACTATAAACTAAACTAGGATAGATGAGAGTATCTTAAGGCTAATTATCTCTTGTTTAACCATCAAGACATCACAAAACCCCCATAATGTCTTTAATTAGTATCAAAACTAGTTATTAGTTAAGGTTAGGGTTTCAAACTAAATCTTCTACCAAACCAGTGATCACAGAATAAAATTGTGATTATTGGGAGGTTGTTATAGGACACTGAGTGCACCCTCAAAACCCGAGCCAATTCCTCCAAAACTTAGTCGCCAATTTAATGTATTTTGCCGTAATTTATGGCCCCTCTAGGAAATTAGGGTATAAGTTTTTGTCGGGGGCTCTCTAAGACTCTAATTAGACCTCAGGTATATGCAACTTTTTCTAATTTTTTTATACAAAAATCTGGGAGATTTTTACCTAACTTTTGGAGATATTTTAACATACGATACGGATGTCCCGACTCTCATTTTAGTGTTTTAGTTGGTTAACTACCCTTCGGGGTAGTCCTAGGTGGTTGCTGCACATGTATAGTTTTAGTGTATATGCTCTAGAGGCCATTACTGTATCATACTAGTATGTATATTACTTAATGGAAGCTTGAGATATTCACCTTGTATTGACAATCTTGCTCAAAATGGTAGTATGCTACTTGGTTTGTTTCTACTTCAATGTGTACATGTGTTTATTTTTGTATATCGCCTATACACATTAGTGGAGCCCTTAGGATCTTTGCTTGATTACCAGCATTATGATGGCAGTCACACTAGTGGGGCTGGGTAATCTATAAGCACATCCATATGCAGGTCCCTGGTCGCAGGACTATCGAGACAGGGCATCAATACTTCGGAGTAGACTAGCGCATGCGCTTCTCATCCCAGTGTGGGAGACGGTCTGTCCCACAGTCGTCGGTACGTCGTACTTGAGATAGTATGCGGGTGCTCGTTGGGTTACGAGTACACTGGACAGGACTCGTCGGGAACTGACTAGTTGGTATTATGCCTATCGTCAGTTATCAGTTCCCAGGTGACATGAGTACAGCTTAGTCCGCTGACTTGACACTGTCACTTCGCCTCGAGTGTGTTCCCACTGTACTTTGATTACTACCCTACCACGGCTCAAAGGAGTCGTGCAAACAGGTGGTAGTTGGGTGCAGTCCCGAAGCACTTGGAGGCAGTGACGGTTAGACTGGATTCGTCTCTCCCGGTATTGGGAGTTGACATCGCGCTGTGTCTAGGAGAGCCATTACACGAGTAGTCCCTGGCCAGGGCAAACGAGATATACTGGTTGGCTTCAAGTGTTATCTCAGGGTGTTTTGGGCTTCACTCCGACACGACTTGTACCGCTATTGGAGGACTGACGTTTACCGCCCCGTAGGCCCGCCATGCGATGTATCAGACGAACAGACCGGACTGTACGGAGATTGTCACATTCAGGCTCAGTAGGAGTTCAGATGAGTTTCGCCTCGTCAGTCTTCTTGTCGGCATCTACCTGGGGACCGTTACGCACAGCTAGTGCCGCTTGCGGTCTGTGGTTAAACCCACTGCCAGCGTAGTGTCGAGTCTTTAGAGTCCCACACAGAAAGCTATTTGCCTTTAGGCAAAAGAGTAGAGGTCGCATGGTTTTGCGACAGGTCGCATGGTTTTGCGACAGGGTTCAGTCGC
Source organism: Agapanthus africanus (assembly GCA_030015575.1). Lineage (NCBI taxonomy): Eukaryota > Viridiplantae > Streptophyta > Magnoliopsida > Asparagales > Amaryllidaceae > Agapanthus > Agapanthus africanus. Next base: position 343,731,391 of record JASDDO010000029.1, on the reverse strand, counting down.
ATCCGTGCACTTGTGCACGTACAGTGTCCGGACAGTTCACACTAGCAGGCTTTGGTTTAAGCCAGATCCTAGTGTACCTTTTGGGATTGGTTTTATCCAGTTTGCATTCGGGTTCCTCGGAACGCGGATGCGGGTGTGTATGCACAGTTGACGGAGAGACAGAGGCAGAGAATTCTCATTAGGGTTGTTAACCGTTGACAGTTGACTATTGACTTTTTGCTCAACCCTAATGAGAATATGATATATGATTAACAATTATATTAATTAAGTATTATGGTGACATGGTTGTTGAGGGATTGACTTTGTTGACTTGTTGACTTTTGTTGACTTGTTGACTTTGTTGACCGGTTGACTAGGCTTGACTAGTTGACCATCATGATAACTATAGCTATCATTTCATGGCAAAGACTTTTGCTTGCTTGCTCTTTTATGCAAAATGAGTGCATGAAATGATATGGCTATGGTTGCTTAAACTATCACATGTGTTATGATTGTTTTTGGATTATGAGAGCCAAATGAGAAAAGTCTTCTCACATTCTTTGATGCTCATTCTCTCTCTTGTTCTTGAGCTCTCATCTCCTCCTCTTGCTCTCCCTCTCTTGACTCTATGGTTCACTTGTCTCATGAGTTGAGAACCAAGAACCATAGATAAAATCCCATACAAACTCTTCTCTACTCACTCTAGTTCACAAGGTTTAGCAAACCGAGTGAACTAGTTTCTTCAAAGTTCGAAGAAGGAGCCAAAGGTTGAAGCTTTCAGGTGGATCTATCTTCGGCGCAAGGAGACGACGGGGAGAAGCCGATTCGGATGACCATCGAAGCTTGAAGACGAAGGAGTTCAAGAAAGGTATAGCCCCCTAACCGAGTAGGTAAGCAACTCTTAGTTAGGTTGTTAGTTAGATGTTTAACAAAGATCCGGGCTTTAAGTCCATGTTACCACCTCTAAGAAAATTGTTTTTCGTCAAATTCCGCTTGCCCGAAAGTACCGGGAGAGGTAGCATGGACTTACAGTGGTATCAGAGCCTAGTTAAACTCTATCTAACATGTTAGCAAAGTAGCTAGAAGATCGATCAAAGAAAAAGTCACAAAACGAACCCGATATGTCAAGTTTCTGCCGATTTTTTTTCTGTTCAAAAATTGATAAATTTTATCTTAAAAATCGGCTCAGGCTTTTGTGTGAACACCCACCAAATTTGGTCCAACAATCGAGTCAAAGCGCCGTGGAAACGCGGCGGGAGCACGCTCCCGCCGCGGTTCCGCGGCCGAGTTGACTCGGCCGAGGTCCAAATTTGGTGCAGTGTATTTCTGTGGTTGTTTTGGGATTTTTGGAATATGTATTTTCTGCCCAGATTTTCCAGAACGAAAATTTTGTGTTTGGGGCCTGAAAATCCGTATTTTTGATCGAACTTCTAAAAGACTTAAGCTGACGGGGTTTTCCTGTGATGTGATATTTGTATTGAACGTCTACTAATCGCTATATGTCGATTAGTGGGGGTTATACAAATCTGTGATCTGTAATATCATTGGAATGTGTATATGAATTCATTGGATTGTCGCGGGTGAATAGCCGGGGGTTGTGAGACGAGAGTTTTCTTTTCTTTCAATTCATGTAAATTTGTAAATTGATGTAATAATTATTTGTATGGCCGCACAACCGGGTCGGGGTTGTAGCCGTCATTGTATAATTTCTTTTTACTGTTTTTCCTCCTATGATAGACCCATGGAGGGGGTGCACAAACTACCGGGTATGCCGAAGTGCCGAGTGGCCTACTCACGGAGTTGAGGGAGGTTGCTTCGCTTCGGGTACTTGGCGGGTAGTTTGCCGCACCCGTAGGGTTCTTGGGTGGGGTATTGGCTATTCACCGCGACCGTGTAATCTGCTTTTCGTTACAGGCTCGTACGAATTGCGGATTCCTAGTATATCCAATGTATTCATCTGTGATCTGAAATGGCTATCATTGCAATATATCTATATATGATATTATTTAGGCGTTGCTTATGTTTTACAGCCGCGCTAGCCCAGCCCCCGCTCTGTCGTTAGTTAAGTAACCTAACGGGTAATGACGGGGCCCAGTGGCGAATGCGAATGGCATAAGCGTACGTCATATTTTGGTTGTTTTCTGCAATGGTAGGATTAAATGATGGGACGCATTAAAAGAACTAATGCAAGAATATCACGCATTAAAAGAACTAATGCAAGAAAATAAACCAAGTACAAGTCGTTGGAACACTTTGAAAACCACTCGGTTCTTTTCAAAACTAACTTTTAAATGCGGAGCTTGAGCCACTCCTTTTAAAAGCTATTTCGTTCCTTCGATTATATCAAGCTCACTACGTTCAAGGTTTCGCCAAAACCATCCGTAGACCTCCGTCGTTTCATATGAATAATCAACAGTATTCAAGCTGTGTTTGTTGGCCTTAGTCAAGGCACAGTGTTTGGTAGCTGGTGGGTATTCATATGTTGCATAGATAGAATGCGTTGGTTTGGGACAGTCGTATTACTTTGTTGGCCATAGTCAAGGGTATATACGGGTGGGTTCAAATCAACCTGGACAACGACGGGTAGAACTTGACATGTGACTTATGATTTGTTGGCCTTAGTCAAGGTCATAAGAGCATGGGGCAAAAATCCACATCGGGAGTTTCAAAAGTACTGAAACTTGCTAGTGTTGCATACCATTTGGAGTGTGATGATCCTGGTAGGATTCCTTCAGTTTCGTCACACGATGATATTTGGATCCCGATCCTACTGTGAGTATATGCTACTCCTCGGGAAATTTCTCACTTAACGATCAATGCTATGAACCAAGTAGGTGCCTAGAAAGGTGTTAGCGGGGCTATGCCCCCAGGGAAAAGAGGTTCTTGAATTAAGGAACTTCGCGAAAGCGTTGGAAAACCTCCCTCGAAGTACCGACACTGGCCTTGCTGAACGGTTAAGCAAGAATTGTACGGTGAGATTGATCCTGACTAATTCTTCCTTTTTGGTTTTGATGAGGGATTCGAGAGACGGTGGGAGCCATCTTGTTTAGACAAATTAAAAACCAATCTAAACTTGCAAGAGCATTATGCTGAGTGTTTTCTTCTCTCTCTCTTAATTGCAGCGACCAAGTGACCGCACCTAGGTTACATCTAGATAATAAAAATGACTGAATCTGACTGTTATGACAGGCAAAGGTCTGTCCAGATGTCCATTACCCATGACAAGCTGGGACACCTCTTAACTAATCAAACCCCTGCCGTCTCAGGTCCAGTTTCCCCTGTCACGGATGTTTACATCCAAAGGACATCGGAAAAGGATTGTGCGAAAGCCAAGTGCCTGGTGTTAGCCTCAGTTGATGGTGCGAACCAGGGGCAGTACGAGAAGATGGACTCAATTTCTATCTTCCTCCATAACAAAAATTTATATGGAGAGCAATCTCGTATCGCAAGATATGAGACCTCGAACGAATTGCTTCAAGCGAGGTTGGCTGTCGGGTCATCTGTAAGGGACAACGTCCTTATAGAGACCAGCTATTTTAAGCTCACGGACCTGGAGACCACGTTTAAGAATGTGTCAAGTACTGACTAAATACTACAGTCCCTGCCCTCTGCTTATACCCTGAAAGAAACCAGGGAAGAAAAAGGAAAAGCAAGGGCAAAAGTTTCAGGACTGGATATAGTAAAAGAGGGACGTTCCTATTGTAACGGGAATGAACAATGGCAGAAAGATTGCAGGGCTTGCAAAGCCAGTAGCCAGAATTCGAAGCATGTTATGGCTTCGGCTTCGAGTGTGTTTGTAATAGAGAACTGTTTGTCAGTTAACCCTACTTCCTGGGTATTGGATACCGGATCAGGATCTCATATCTGTAATTCGTTACAGGCTCTGAGAAACCGTAGGGTTATCAGGAAAGGTGATATGACTCTCAGGGTTGCTAACGGAATGAGCATGGATGCTGTATTCGTAGGGGAATATCACCTAGGACTGACAACTGGGCAGATATTGATTCTGCGTAACTGTTTGTATGTACCAGGTGCGACTTGTAATATCATATCTGTATCCTTACTTTCTAAGGAAGGATATGATTTTGCTTTTGTAAGCGATGTAGTAAACATCCACCTAAATCAAGTACTGATTGGGTCAGGAACATTAAATAACGGTATATATGTATTGAATCAAGCTCAGATATTCAGTGTCCAGAACACACTTAAAAGAAAGTCTCCAGAATTAAATCAGGCTTTCTTATGGCATTGTAGACTGGGTCACATCAATGAGACACGGTTGACTAAGTTACATAAAGAAGGATACTTGGATCCATTCGAGTACCAGTCTTATGCCACTTGTGAATCTTGTCTTATGGGAAAGATGACAAAGACTCCGTTCACTGGACACGGAGTAAGAGAGAGCGAACTCTTGGGACTCATACACAGTGATGTGTGTGGTCCAATGTCTACACATGCGCGAAGCGGTTATTCATACTTCATTACTTTCACAGATGATTTCTCTAGGTATGGACATGTCTTCTTAATGAAGCACAAATCCGAGGCCTTTGAGAAATTTCGGGAATACAAGAATGAAGTTGAAAAACAAACAGGCAAAGTATTAAGACACTTAGATCTGATCGAGGTGGAGAATACTTGAGTGCCGAGTTTCTGGACTACTTAAAAGAGAATGGAATTCTCTCTCAGCGTACTCCTCCATACACACCACAACACAACGGTGTATCGGAAAGGAGGAATCGAACCCTATAAGATATGGTTCGTTCCATGATGAGTAAGGCTGAGTTACCGCGATCTTTCTGGGGTTATGCACTAGAAACAGCGGCACATCTCTTGAACCAAGTTCCTACTAAGACAGTGCCTACCACACCATATCAGATGTGGAGTGGGAAGAAACCCTGTCTTAAATCCTTTAAGACATGGGAATGTCCAGCTTTTGTAAAAAAGCAGCATGCGGACAAGCTCGAGGCACGCTCGGTACAGTGCAAGTTTGTGGGATACCCAAAGAACTCCAAGGGGTATCTTTTCTATTACGCAGAGGAGCAAAAAGTCCTTGTTTCTCGTCATGCCCGCTTCTTGGAAACTGAGTTTTTAGAAAATCAGATAAGTGGGAGCGCAATAGAACTTGAAGAAATTCCAGAACCACAAGCTATTACTGAAACCTTAATAGAACCAGAAGGTTCAAAGGAACCGGACATTCCTACGCCACTCCGCAAGAGTAGTAGGCAGTCTCATCCGCCCGAGAGATACTACGGTTTTCTCATAGATGGGGATAGAGAGGATTGCACCATGGATTATGGTGAGCCTACTAGCTTCCAGCAAGCCATTCAGAGCGGTGACTCGGTAAAATGGCTGGATGCAATGCGGACCGAGATGGAGTCCATGTACACCAACAAAGTTTGGACTTTGGACTTTGCTCCAGAAGGGGTAAAACCCGTAGGCTGCAAATGGATCTTCAGAAAGAAGATTGGTGTAGATGGGCAGGTTGAAACCTATAAAGCTAGGCTCGTTGCAAAGGGTTTTCGTCAAAGACCTGGTTTGGACTATGACGAGACCTTTTCTCCGGTAGCCATGCTTAAATCCATTCGGATCCTTCTTGCCATTGCTGCCTTCCACGATTATGAAATCTGGCAGATGGACGTAAAGACGGCTTTTCTAAATGGAAATTTGGAAGAGTGCGTCTATATGGATCAGCCAGAGGGATTCAATCAGAGTGGGAGCAGCGGTAAAGTGTGCAAATTGCTCAAGTCCATCTATGGACTCAAGCAGGCATCGCGGAGTTGGAACATCTGCTTTGATGATACTGTCAAAGAATTCGACTTTGTCAAAAACCCAGATGAACCATGCATTTACAGTAAGATTGTAGGGAGAAATGTGGTATTCCTCGTCTTGTACGTCGATGGTATTCTCCTAATAGGAAATGATATTTCTATGCTACAGTCAGTCAAAGGATTCTTGTCGCAGAGGTTCTCCATGAAGGACCTGGGCGATGCCAACTACATTCTGGGGATCCAGATCTATCGTGATAGATCTAAGAGGATGTTGGGACTTTCACAGTCAAGGTACATCGACACCATACTGAAACGATTCAGTATGGAAGATTCCAAGTGCGGTAATCTACCGGCTTGTCACGGAATCACCCTCTCCATAGAGATGTCTCCCAAGACTGATTTGGAAAGGGCTCGCATGTCGTCAATACCTTACGCATCTACGGTAGGCTCTATTATGTATGCGATGTTGTGTACCAGACTAGATGTAGCATACGCATTGAGCGTTGTAAGACGGTATCAGTCGAACCCAGGGAAGAAACACTGGATAGCAGTAAAGAACATTCTCAAGTACCTGAGAAGGACTAAGGAGATGTTCTTGGTGTATGGCGGAAAAGACCTCCAGATTGAGGCCTTTGCTGACTCCAGCTTCCAGAGTGATAAGGATGACTCCAAGTCCATGTCGGGTTATGTCTTTACCCTCAATGGAGGGGCGGTTTGCTGGAAAAATTCCAAGCAGGAAACCGTTGCTGACTCAACTATGGAAGCGGAGTACATAGCTGCTTGCGATGCCGTAAAGGAAGCTGTCTGGATGAAGAAGTTCCTCACGGAACTTCAGGTGGTTCCTACCAGTGTTGATCCAATACCGCTGTATTGTGACAACAACGGCGCTATAGCTTTAGTGAAGGAACCCAGGTCCCATCAGAAGTCCAGGCATATTTTGAGGCGGTACCACCTGATCAGGGAGATCGTTGATCGCCGGGAGATCGTTGATCGCCGGGAGATCGAGGTGAAGAGAGTAAATACGGAAGATAACACTGCTGATCCACTCACGAAGGCCTTACCCCAGACTTAGTTCGAGCGGCTGATCGAGATGATAGGTCTTCGATACGCCAGTATATGGCCTTAGTGCAAATGGGAGATTGTTAGTGTATATGCCCTAGATGCCATTACTGTATCATACTAGTATGTATATTACTTAATGGAAGCTTGGGATATTCACCTTGTATTGACAATCTTGCTCAAAATGGTAGTATGCTACTTGGTTTGTTTCTACTTCAATGTGTACATGTGTTTATTTTAGTATATCGCCTATACACATTAGTGGAGCCCTTAGGATCTTTGCTTGATTACCAGCGTTGTGATGGCAGTCACACTAGTGGGGCTGGGTAATCTATAAGCGCATCCTTATGCAGGTCCCTGGTCGCAGGACTATCGAGACAGGGCATCGATACTCCGGAGTAGACTAGCGCATGCGCTTCTCATCCCAGTGTGGGAAACGGTATGTCCCACAGCCGTCGGTACGTCGTACTTGAGATAGTATGCGGGTGCTCGTTGGGTTACGAGTACACTGGACAGGACTCGTCGGGAACTGACTAGTTGGTATTATGCCTATCGTCAGTTATCAGTTCCCAGGTGACATGAGTACAGCTTAGTCCGCTGACTTGACACTGTCACTTCGCCTCGAGTGTGTTCCCACTGTACTTTGATTACTACCCTACCACGGCTCAAAGGAGTCGTGCAAACAGGTGGTAGTTGGGTGCAGTCCCGAAGCACTTGGAGGCAGTGACGGTGAGACAGGATTCGTCTCTCCCGGTATTGGGGGTTGACATCGCGCTGTGTCTAGGAGAGCTATTACACGAGTAGTCCCTGGTCAGGGCAAACGAGATATACTGGGTTGCTTCCAGTGTTATCTCAGGGTGTTTTGGGCTTCACTCCGACATGACTTGTACCGCTATTGGGGGACTGACGTTTACCGCCCCGTAGGCCCGCCATGCGATGTATCAGACGAACAGACCGGACTGTACGGAGATTGTCACATTCAGGCTCAGTAGGAGTTCAGATGGGTTTCGCCTCGTCAGTCTTCTTGTCGGCATCTACCTGGGGACCATTACGCACAGCTAGTGCCGCTTGCGGTCTGTGGTTAAACCCACTGCCAGCGTAGTGTCGAGTCTTTAGAGTCCCACACAGAAAGCTATTCGCCTTTAGGCAAAAGAGTAGAGGTCGCATGGTTTTGCGACAGGTCGCATGGTTTTGCGACAGGGTTCGGTCACATCCGTGCACTTGTGCACGTATAGTGTCCGGACAGTTCACACTAGCGGGCTTTGGTTTAAGCCAGATCCTAATGTACCTTTTGGGATTGGTTTTATCTAGTTTGCATTCGTGTTCCTCGGAACACGGATGCGGGTGTGTATGCACAGTTGACGGAGAGACAGAGGCAGAGGATTCTCATTAGGGTTGTTGACCGTTGACAGTTGACTATTGTCTTTTTGCTCAACCCTAATGAGAATATGATATATGATTAACCATTATATTAATTAAGTATTATGGTGACATGGTTGTTGAGGGATTGACTTTGTTGACTTGTTGACTTTTGTTGACTTGTTAACTTTGTTGACCGGTTGACTAGGCTTGACTAGTTGACCATCATGATAACTATAGCTATCATTTCATGGCAAAGACTTTTGCTTGCTTGCTCTTTTGTGCAAAATGAGTGCATGAAATGATATGGCTATGGTTGCTTAAACCATCACATAATACTTGATTGATATGAGGTGTTATGATTGTTTTTGGATTATGAGAGCCAAATGAGAAAAGTCTTCTCTCATTCTTTGATGCTCATTCTCTCTCTTGTTCTTGAGCTCTCATCTCCTCCTCTTGCTCTCCCTCTCTTGACTCTATGGTTCACTTGTCTCATGAGTTGAGAACCAAGAACCATAGATAAAATCCCATACAAACTCTTCTCTACTCACTCTAGTTCATAAGGTTTAGCAAACCGAGTGAACTAGTTTCTTCAAAGTTCGAAGAAGGAGCCAAAGGTTGAAGCTTTCAGGTGGATCTATCTTCGGCGCAAGGAGACGACGGGGAGAAGCCGATTCGGACGACCATCGAAGCTTGAAGAGGAAGGATTTCAAGAAAGGTATAGCCCCCTAACCGAGTAGGTAAGCAACTCGTAGTTAGGTTGTTAGTTAGATGTTTAACAAAGATCCGGATTTTAAGTCTATGTTACCACCTCTAAGAAAATTGTTTTTCGTCAAATTCTGCATGCCCGAAAGTACCGGGAGAGGTAGCATGGACTTACATATAGCACACTAAGTTTACACATGTTAACTCGAGAGAGTTAGTTCGTTTGTGTTTGTATATGTAAGTGTCGTATAGAAATTCTAGCCTCACGTGCTAAGGATTTTGTTCGACGGTAGGATCGTTTGCAGAGACTTTGGATGGGGCAAGGAAAGGGAAGGAGGTGATTGGATTCGAGTAGCTCGAGGCCGTTTCGATGGGTAGATTTAACATCTACGGGGGAATCGTTTATATGGCGTTAAGCGTCCGATATCTAGATTCAAGTTATAATATCTTATCTTAAATATATAATGCAAATACTTTTGGTTAGAGGTCCACTCTTCTCCTTTTTCTAGAAAAATGGAAAAAGTGAGAAAATCATCACCTCTCAAGCCCTCCAGATCATCTCTCTCACCTCTCAAGCCCTCTACATCATCTCTCTCGTCTAAAAAAAATTAATTATTTATCTAGAACCTTCCATATCATCTCTCCAAATATATATATTTATCTCTTCTATATATATCTAGAAACTTCCATATCATCTCTCCATATATATATATATATATATATATATATATATATATATATATATATATATATATATATCTTCTTGTCTTCTATATATAATGCGAATAACCTTGGTTAGAGGTCCACCATACTCCTTTTTTTCTAGAAAAATAGATAAAATGAGAAAAATCCTCCCCTCTCAAGCCCTCCACATCATCTCTCTCCCCTCTCAAGCCTTCCACATCATATCTCTCTCTCTCTCTTCTAAAGATGAATTAATTATTTATTTAGAACCTTCCATATCATCTCTCCAAATAAATATATTTATCTCTTTTATATACATATAGAGCCATCCATATCATCTCTCCACATATATATATATATATATATATATAATGCAAATACCCTTGGTTAGAGGTCCACCATTCTCCTTTTTTCTTGAAAAAAGAAAAAAGGAGAAAAATCCTCACCTCTCAAGCCCTCCACATCATCTCCCTTACTCCACATCATCCCTCCCATTTTTTAAAATAAATATATAAATAAGACTCTAGAACCCTCCAAATTTCTCCCTTCCCTTCTCAAATTTTTTTAAGCATGTGCAACGCACGTTCATAAATTCTAGTATATATAATGCAAATACCCTTGGTTAGAGATCCACCCTTCTTCTTTTTCTAGAAAAATAGAAAATATATGAAACTTTCTCATCTCTCAAGCCCTCCACATCATCTCTCTCACCTCTCAAGCCCTCCACACCATCTCTCTCTCTTCTAAAAAATAATTAATTATTTATCTAGAACCTTCCATATCATCTATCCAAATATATATATTTATCTCTTCTATATACATCTAGAACCTTCCACACACACACACACACACATATCTTTCTATATATAATGCAAATACCCTTTGCATAGAGGTCCACCCCTCTCCTGTTTTTCTAGGAAAAAAGAATAAAGGAGAAAAATACTATATTTTCAAGCCTCCACATCATCGAAAAGACCTCCACATAATCTAGAAATATCCATACCTCCCTCTCTCTCTCTTGTCCCCAAAAAAATTTTAATCGTTTAATTATCATCAAAGAAAACTCCACATCTCTCTCTTCTTCCAAAAAATCAGTTTTTTAATTAATACGTGTAACGCATGTGCACAAAATCTAGTATATATATGCATATACATTCGCATATTTCATAAGCATTATAATACGCATCCTATTACTTTCTACACATTGATACAACTTCGTTAGGACACTTGCACCATTACCAATGGTTCATGCCGCACATGCACAAACTCATATGTACACACACACCATTCGTAATTGCCAAGCCACGTACACTATAGAATTTACAGCGTCATCTTGCATTGTACCATATGCTTAGTGGTAGTTAGATCTTCATCTATTTCATACTAGCATGCATCATGCCAAATTCATGTACATTTGCCATTATCTCTACATTCTTACATGATGTTGTTTTCGTGAGATTTTTGTTTTCATGAGATTTGAGAAACCGCAAAATACATTTTCAAAACCGGGATTCATTTTAAAATGCATTTTTCTCTTGATATGATATTTGGTGTTTACCATGAGTTTTCTTGGTTTTGAGTTTTGAGTATATCCAATTCGAGGAGTGAGGAGTCACCATCAGAGGGTACATGGTGGACCTGGTATGGTACCTCGGGGCAAGAAAATCGTATAGAAAGGCATTGAGCCTGGAGGATGAACACTATCTACTGGTGATAGTATGGAAAATTCGGCGGATATCCGGAGGATACCGACCGGAGTTATATGATCAGATGGATTTGAGGGTCGATCAGAGTGACGGCACTAGAGATATTGGGATTTTGAGTGTCGATACTGGACACAGGTTTTATGATGATTTATTGATGATACCTATGTTTTTATCTTATTAGAATTTTTATTGACATGTTTAGTTTCATATAGCTGTTACACCCCTGATATTATACTTCGCTCATTTATTTACATTGCATCCATACTAATATACACGTCTATCTTTGAAACTATTACCATCAGCTAAAAGACAAGGAGAAAGTCCGGGTGTAACTAAACCGGCTATTGTTATAACCTCATACTTATGATTATCGCCGTTACGTTTATGCATGCGATTGACACTTAGGATGTTATTTACTATTCATGAGCTGGTAATTCACCCCTGTTGTGCCACAGTTTCTTGCATGGTTGATCCTCCAGTATAGTCGCGGTAGGGCATACTACTACTACCACCACTACTTTTGGGCGTGTTATTTTGTAGGTGGGTTGCGAGTATTCTTTTGTCTTCTACCTTATACTCTTACTCATTGTATCTATTATACTCCATCTACCACTTGTATAATTGACTTAAAGACGAGACTGAGAGATTGTATTATATTTGACTCTGGGCGTCGTGCTCGTGCAAGCCGACTTTTGCGATTGTGTTGTGGTTATTGTTTTCTTTTCTTATTTGCTTATTTCTTTGCCTATGGCATCGTATATTTTACTACGTGGTTGTGTTCTGCCAAAAAGGCGTTGAGATTGCTCCCAAGTGGGGATGCTTATATATATTGCTTATATATCGGTTTGGATCAGTTTTTATAAAGGAGATGCTATCGAAAATTTTAACGATAACCCGATTTTCAAAAAGTTTTGAAATGACTCTTCTACTCTTTAAAATAACACTTTTAACAAAGATTTCACCTTTTTGCCTTTATTTACGGTTTAGATTGTGGTTTTTCGGCTTACTTGAATTACGTTACACCTTTAGTCGTTGCATGATTTATGTGCCGGTCACGTTCTACATTTGAGTCATGACAATAGGCTAGTTGGTTTTCTTCCTTCCCTATATGTCGGCACCTGCCTAATATTTGGAAGAAGATTGTCCGACAAGAGTAATTGGTGTACTCTCCTTATATAAGGAGCATAAAACTTTTGAGAAGGTGAAAAGGGGGAGACAACTAAATTATACGATTCAATTTCTCCAGAACCATTGGTCATCCTCGACTGAAGAATTTTATTCGAGTTCGTATGTAACTATACGAGATGGTCGTTCCAAGCAATATGGATATCTGTAGTGATACGGAATGTTGTGGAGAAGGCATAGGGTAAACCAAGAGCAGCAAGGATATATGCGACTTAGTCGTGAATCATGACAAACCAGAACCAGGTTTGTAAAAAGGTTCGATAAACTTGGTTTACGAGTTTTAGTTTAAGGTCAGTCATGGTCGCTTCCAAAGAGAGAGAGAGAGAAAAGAAACACTCAGTGTGCATTTTATCAAGATTAGATTGGTTAATCACTTTGTCAAATCAGGATGGCTTCTACTGTTTCCTCGAATTCTCCTTCAAACCCTAAAATAAGAACTAGTCTGGATCATTTACATCTTACAAGTTCACTAACTGTTCAGCCAGGCAGTGTTGGTATTCCGAGGGAGGCTCCCGTGTTTTCGCTCGGACCTAATTAAATAACCCCGTTACCGCAGAGGCGTAATCTTGTTAACGCTTTCTAGACATCTAATATGTCCGCTAGTTGTGAAGTGAAAAATCTCCTGAAGAGTAATACCTACTCACAGTGAGAAATAGGTCCCAACTATCATCGCATGATGAATTTGACAGAAGTCGACCAAAATCACCATAATCTAGAAGGTATGCGCATACTAGGCAACGTTCCTTTATATTTGAAACTCCCGATATGGATTTTGCCCTAAGCGTCTTATAACCTTAACGAAAGCCAAAATATCATAAGTCACAAGTCAAGTGCAACCCGTCATGGTCCTGATTAATCTTGACCCACCCGTACTAACCCTCGACGAAGACCAAAATAGCTGTACGGCTGTCCTACATTAATGTATCTCTATGCGACAGAAAAGTAACACATAGCTACCATACACTATGCCTTGACGGAGGACAATATACATTGCACGAATACTAGGCACTACCCGTCTGAAATGACGGAAAGCTAGGGCTGGTTTTTGGCGAAAAACCTTTAACGTAATGAACTTGATATCGTTGATGGAATTCGAGTGGCTTTGAAAAGGAGTGGTTTATGCACCGTTTTTAAAACAAGTGGTTTTGAAAAAAACTGAGTAGTTTTAAAAAATTGGTTCTGACAACATCATTTAGGTTTGTTTTTCTTTGCATTAAACTGTTAGTGTTTATGCCCTAGAAGGCCATTACTGTATCATACTAGTTTGTATATTACTTAATGGAAGCTTGGGATATTCACATGTATATAACAGTCTTGCTAAACATGGTAGTATGCTACTTGGTTTTTCTATCTTAATATGTGAGTGTACGTATTGATAGAGCTCTTAGGATCTTGCTTGTCTACCAGCGTTGAGATGGCAGTCACACTAGTGGGGGCTGGGTAGTCTATAAGCACATCCTTATTCAGGTCCCTGGTCGTTGGATTATCGAGACAGAGCATCGATACTCCGGAGTAGACTAGTGTGTACGCTTCTCATCCCAGTTGGGGAGATGGTCTGTCCCACAGCCGTCAGTACGTCGTACTGGAGATAGTATGCAGGTGCTCGTTAGGTTACGGGTACACCGGACAGGACTCACAGGGAACTGTTGGTTGGTTTTATACCAGTCGTCAGTAAACAGTTCCCAGGTGACATGAGTACAGCATAGTCCGCAGACTTGACACTGCTACTTCGCCTCGAGTGTGTCCCACTGTTCTTAGATTGCTACCCTACCACGGCTCAAAGGAGTCGTGCAAACAGGTAGCAGTTGGGTGCAGTCCCGAGCACTTGGAGGCAGTGGCGGTTAGACAGGATTCGTCCCTCCCGGTATTGGGAGTTGATATCGCGCTGTGTCAGAGAGCCATTACGCAAAGTCCCTGGCCAGGGCAAGCGAGATTTACTGGTAGGTTCCAGTAGTTTCTCAGGGTGTAATGGGCTTCCCTCCGACATGACTTATACCGCTATTAGGGGACTGACGGTTGCCGCCCCCCTAGGCCCGATATGCGATAGTCTTGGACGAACGGACCGGACTGTATGGAGATTGTCACAGCAGGCTCAGTAGGAGTTCGGATGGGTTTCCTCATCGGCCTTCTTATCGACAACTACCTGGGGACCGTTACGTACAGCTAGTGCCGCTTGCGGTTTTTGGTTAAACCCACTGCCAGCGTAGTAGTCGAGTCTCTAGAGTCCCACACAGAGAGTTTCCTACTCCAGGCGAAACGATATAGAGGTCGTATGGTTTTATGACAAAGGGTTCGGACGCGTATGTGTGTTTACACACTTACGTCGTTTGGACAGTTTTTACCAGTCGGCTTTGGTTTAAGCCAGTTACTGGTATCCGGTTATTGGATTTATACAGTCTAAAGTTTTTCCGTATTTTTACGGATCGGAGGGGCGTTCTCGTAATTACGCGAGAAGCTTCTAGAAGATGGTGACTAAGGAGGTTTAGGTGGCATATACATTGAATGAGATTAGTGAGTCATGAGAGTGATTCATCATGGTCATTAATGCATCATAAATGCTTAATTACTCATGACAATGAATCACCATTAGATATTTGTGAAGCATGCTTATTCATCATGTATTATTCTTTTCTTCATAAAAGAGAATGCTTCATATTTATTATGATACTCAATAATCTCATCTCATTATTATCCTCACATTCTCTCTCCTCAAGCTCTCCCTCTTCAAACCCTAATCCTCACCCCTCATGAGTTGAGATCAAGGATTAGTTAGACTAAACAATCCATAACCATCACTCTATCTCCATCTATCTTCTTTGATTAGCAATCCAAGAAGGTTAGTTGCCTCAAGTTTAGAGGCTAAGCTTGGAGTTTTGCTCTCGGGTGGATCGTCTACTACAAAGAGAAGGCCAAGGAGGACAAGGAGATCGTAAAGACGAAGGAGTTGGTTCATTAGGTATAATCCCTAAAAACAGTAGTTTAGAAACACTTTGTGTTTGGTTATTTATAGTTTAGCTTCGATTCAAGCGGTTAATCGATGTTCGTTCACTAAACAAGTTCGTTTTTGAAAATTCCGCCTCCCCACAAGTATTGGGGTGTAGTACATCGACTTACATAAACTTATAATGTGATCCCATCAAACTATGTTTCTAAGACACATAGAAACAACCAAAATAGCATGCTTTTATATGCTATTCGCATTCGCCATGGGGTCCCGGGTCTTCACCGTAAGGGTACTTAACTTATGGTAAGGCGGGGACAGGGCTAGAGCGGATGCAAACATATAGAAGCATCTAATAGTGTGTGTATGTGTGTGTGTGTGTCAATATCACAGGTAAGTAATAAGCATCAAAGGCATGCGATAAATAATAAATAAGATGGAACAACAGATAAGCTAAGAGCGCCGTGTTTTGTTTGAGCCACAAACAAAAACCAATGTTCCCCGGTCGTGTGGATAGCCAATCTCGAACCAAGACCCCTACGAGCGCGGCAAGCTACTCGCCAATACTAGAAATAGAATACCCCTCGCTTTCTAGAATCCGGTAACTTGAGCACTCCTCCGTGAGTCAGAGCTACACCCCTATAAGTGCGGTGAGAAACCAGTTAATCCAAGAATGAGGTGGCCTGAGTCTCAACTCCATGAGATGGACACTCTCTGCATTCTCGAATCTGGATACCCGAGAACTCCGTTATGGGGTATCCTAGTACAAGTAAAGAAATATATATCAAACGGTGACTACGCCTGCAACCTAGACGTGTTCCAAAATAAATATATATCAAGCGGCAACGACGGACACAATTCGGCCGCTTGTCCTGAATAAACAAATACAAATAATAAAAATTGTACAAAAAAATCACACGAGGAGCTATTCATCATAACAATGCGTCTAAACCATCACAAGATATATATCTAAAACAACGTAACAAGTAACCAGTGTGTAACCCCGTCTAATCGAACATATAGCAATTAGACGACGTTAACAAACACACAAACAAAGATATGGATCATAAACGATACATTAGTTTCGATCGAAAAGTTTCCTAAACTTTCCCCAACACAAAGATAACACAAACTGAAATTTGAGCAAAAACAAATATCACCAAAAATCAAATTTTCAATTAAACAAGCACCTCCAAAAAACTCAAGGACTAAATCTAAATTTTGGCAGACGGAAATCGAAAATGGGCAATTTCTTGGCGGAGTAAATTACTTGAATTTTGTGCCATGGTTTTATTCTAAAAGTGTAGTCTTCTACAATTGTTTAAAAAATATTCAGGCGCCGTTTTAAAAAATTTATAGAAACTAATTTTTGGCAATCGATTTTGGTTAAAATTTTGGTTTTGAAACGTTTGCATCGTATACAACTAATTAAAGTGTTTTGTTTGGCTCTATTTCTACTGTAAGGACCGTAGTGTTCGAGCCGCAAGACTCGCGGCGAAGGCAGAAACGAAAACAAAAATTTAAAGTGAGCACTAGCGACCTATACCCTAGAATAGATACTAAACACTAACTAGATTACTTAAACATACAAGGTTAGGAGGTATAGCTACCTTTGTAGTGCGTCCGTGCAATTGCGGAAGACCCTTACAGTGCTCCATGGACTCTAGCTCGGCTCCGAAGTTGTCGGGAACGAGCTTGGTCGTCGGTCATCCTTGTCGAAGATATCCACCCGAGAGAACCCGAATCAAGCTTTAGCATCACATCCAAAAACCAAGTGAAGCAACTCATAAACAAAAATTGCTAAGAATTGTTTGTGAGATTGATCTAGTGGCGGTAATCTCAAGTTTCTCTCTTTGCAATTTTTCCTCTAAAAAATGGAAGCTCAAAAATCAAAAGAGAAGAAGAAGAAAATGAGTGTATGAAAAAATCATTAGCTGTTATTCTCTTCTCTTGATCTTATCAAATGTGTAAACTCAAAGTATGAGGCACACCATGACTCATGACATGAGTCATGAGCCTAGACTAATCTCCAAGCTTCCATGTGTAGAAGAAAAAGATGTGTGTATCAATACACACACATGACACACACACACACATACATATATACACAAACCCAAATATGTATCAAAATACATATATCCGTATTCTTATCAAAATACAAATACCTTATTCATATAAAAATACAAATACCCGTATTCGTATAAAGATAAAAATACTTGTATTCGTATAAATACCGTGTTTGTGTCAAAATATGAATACTGTATTCGTATAAAAATACGAATACCAAAAGAGAGATACTGAGAGTTATATAATACAACCCCACAATGATCTGTCTATCTTTCAAACCTTCCAGTATTATCGAAACACCCCATTAAGGTGCGTGAACTAAATACACGTATTTAATCGAACTTGAGAGCGTATCAAAATACGCACGTACTATATCGTTTCACCTGAACCGGGAAATCCTCTGTATGGGACTCTAAAGACTTGAAAATATGCTAGAAGTGGGTTTAACCACAAGCACGTCAGCGGCATTAGCTGTATGTAATGGCTACCTACGTATTAAACGAAAGGAAGGTCAACGAGCAAATTCATCTGTATCTTTAAAGAGCCTGTAAGCGTCAATCTCCGTACAGTTCAGTTTCTTCGTCTAAAAGTATCGCATACTAGGTCTACGGGGTGGATAAAGTCATACGTCTAATAACGCGATAACTCGTGTCGGTGTGAAGCTCATCACCTACCGAGAAACTGCTGATCTACAATCAGTATATCTCATCCACCCCGTCCCGGAATTTATGGTGATAGCCAACCGAACACAGCGCGACATCGACTCCCTATACCGGGAGAGACGATTCCTTGGCGATCGCTCACTGCACCTATATGGTTCAGGACTGTACCTAACTGAAACATATTTACATGCTCAGTAGAGCCATGGTAGGCTAGTAATCAAAGTACAATGGGAACTCACACGAGACATATGACGATCTCACGTCAACAGACTATCTGTACTCATGTCACCTGAGAACTACTACCTGACGATAGGTATAGTACCATCTAGAAGTTCTCGGCGAGTCCGTCCGGTGTACTCACCTCTAGTGAGCACCTGTATAGAATCTTATATGCAACACACCAATGGCTATGGGACCTGCCACCTCCCCTCGTCCGGGACTAGAAATGTGTACACTAGTCTACTCTGGAATATCAATGCCCAATCTCAATACTCTTATGACTAGGGATATTAAAGGATATACTTATGGACTACCAAGCTCTCACAAGTATGATCTCCCTAATAACTCGGATAGTCAAGAAAAGATTCTACAGGCTTTATCATTATGTATTCGCGATACGTAATAAAACATATACACATCAATGATAAAGGAAAACCAGATAGCATACTATTATATCGGGCAAGACTGTTCTACCTATATAGCTCCTCCTTCAATTATCATAATTGTCAACTTTTGATTATAATAATTGCCTTGAGGGCACCATAGCCAACAACCGGGAACCGAATAGAGGCGCTAGGAGTATTCGATGATTAGGAACCAAGTTGAGGCGCCAAGTATGATTTTTGGGGACTGAAGAGAGGCATGGCGTGTTCCCTGAATGTCTAACAGAGGCATGGCGTGCTAGACTATAGAAAGGTGCATGTCAAAAGAACCCAAAAGTAGAAACTAACTATGGGATAGTTGTTGATAGTAAACCCGTATGAAAGTTGATTGCTGGGGACAAGAACCTGAGTAGAAGTAGTGATCGAAGATTTGATAATCTTGAACCTTTTCATAAACTCAAGTATTTGATACTAAAGTTTTATAGTAAATAACCGGTGGTAAGAGCCTGGTGCAGAAGTAGCGGTCGACGATTTTAATCTCGAACCTTTTTTTATGTCTATAAATAGCCCCCACGCTTGGACTTGCATGCAAAATTTGTTTGGGCAGGCGAGACCGAGCGTAACTATAATGAACTCTATATAGAATAGCATTAGGAGGCTGTTGTTATCGATGCCGAAGTATAGTAGCACTTGTAATTCGTACTTCTTTGTCTTGCTCAGAAATATTATACTCCTGTCTTCCAGAGAATGTAACAGGGTGTAGATTCCCCTTGAAATAGCATGACGATAGTCATTGTCAAAGAGTGGCGTAAAGATAGCTATTAGTTGATGATATCGGCGAAGTCAGTGAAGTCGGTGAAATCAGCAAAGTAACCATAAGCCCCCGTTTGTGGAGATGTATAGACCCACAGTTTATACTCGTGGAGCTTGGAGTATATTAGTGAAGTTAGGCGTAATATTTCTTCAAAAATTTGGAATAAATTGGAGGAGATGAATATTCCCAGTCTGGTGAAACAATTTTGTAAGCCTCGCTAGAATAAACCTTTTGTACAATGAAAGGTCCTTCCCATTTTGGTACGAACTTGCTTCGAGTTTTGCGAGTGACGACAATAGGGCATACTAAGGTTAGTATTAAATCTCTTCTCTTGAAAGATCGGCGATTAACCTTCTTGTCAAAGGCTCTGGAAATTCATGCTTGATACATTTCAAGTGTTTGTTTTGCACGAATACACTTTTCCTTCAATTGAATTAACTCTTCTAATTGAGCGATCATGATTTAATAATCGTCGAGTCCTTCATGAACTGCTACTCAATAGGATGAAACTTGAGTCTGTAATGCTAAAACCGTTTTGCCGCCGAAGATCAAAGCATAAGGAGTAGCTCCTGTTGGCATACGAATGGTGGTGCGATAAGCCCAAAGGCTTTTTAGTAACTTCTCATGCCATTCTCGTTTATTGCGGGTGACTGTCTTCTTTAGTAATTTGTAGAATGTCTTGTTGAAAGCTTCTGCAAGACCATTGGCTGCCGCATTGTAGCTGATGAGAAATAATGCTTGATGTGGAACTTTATGCAAAGCCGTTCCATTTCTCAATTCTTGAATGGAGTCCCGTTGTTGGAGATTATCTTTGTCGGTATACCGAAGCAGTAAATCAAGTGGGTGCAAAAGAAATGAGTAACATGTTCCCTTCGAACTTCCTTTAAAGGAATAGTTTCGGCCCACTTAGTGAAATAATCGGTGCCTGCTAAAATGTAAGTGTGACCTTTAGATGAAAGTGGTTGAATAGGGCCTTTAATATCCATCCCCCATGCGTCGAAGGGCCAAGATACATTGCTTGTATGAAGGGGTTCCGGAGGTTGATGTATAAAATTTGCGCGAATTTGGTAGACGTGACACCGTTTAGAGAACTGCACTGCATCTTATACTATAATGTGCCAATAATACCCAAGATGCTTAAGTTGTTGATAGAGTCCTTGACCAGAATGCTGAGCGCTACATACACCAGCAGGCACTTTTTCTAAAGTGGCTTTTGCTTCATTCGGAGATAAACATCGGAGAAGGAGACCATCGAATGTTCTTCTGAAACGAATTCCTTCGATACACATGTAATGTATAGCGTGCCTCCGTAGTTGTTGTTTTCTTGATGGCTTATAGGGAGAATCATGTGATTGATATAATCGAGAAAATGCATTCTCCAATCTTTGTTCTGTTCAATATAAGAGGAGATAACTGCTGATGTTACGAATTCTGATTGAGAATCCCTCGTAAGTTTAGAAGAAAATATTCGGCGATTCTCAACTTCTATATTAAGAATTACATCTGGAGGTGTAGTGAGAGAGGCTACAAGACTTGCTAGAGTGTCGGCCTGGTGATCGTAAGAACAAGGAACATGCTCGATCTTTATTTTTTGGAACCATTCCATCAATTCTCGTGCCTTGAGGAAGTAGAGGATCAATTCTTCCTTTTTGATGGTGAAGTATCCATTCAACTGATTGATGACTAGTTATGAGTCGCCGTAGACTAACAGAGAATCGATGTGTAATTCAAGTGCCAATTCGAGTTCGATGATGAAAGCTTTGTACTCGGATTCATTGTTTGATAATGTTGATGTCAATATGAATGAATAAGATAGAACTTCCCAATTGGGAGTTACAAATACTACTTCAGCCCCCACACCATTTCATTGGCTTGCTCCGTCAGAATACATGGTCTGTGAAGGGGAAGTAAATATCATCATGACTTTCTCATCGGGGAGATCATAGCTAATAACTTTTTCGCCTGGTAGTGCATGAGCGGCCAGAAATTCTGCGAGTGCTTGGTCCTTAACTGCATTTTGAGGGACGTAGAGAATGTTGAACTGTGTTAAGAACATTGCCCATTTTGCTAGTCGGCCAGAGAGTACTAATTTTCCTAAGATATGCTTCAGTGGATCCACTCGGGAAATTAGATGGATAGTGTGCTCCAACATGTAGTGTCTAAGTTTCTGGCATGGAAATATCAAGACGAGGCAAACCTTTTCCATATATGAGTAGTTGTGTTTAACCCCGACCAGCATGCGACTGAGATAATGTAAAGCCACCTCTTTTCCTCCATTGTTAACTTAGGCAAGAAGTTCCCCTTGAGATGTAGGCAAAGCGGCGATGTAAAGTATCAAGGTACGTCCCTTGATAGGGACTCCTAGAGCTGGAGGACGTGTTAAATAATCTTTGATGCTGTCAAATGTATTTTGGCATGCTTGATCCCACTCGAAAGTGGTATCTTTCTTCCAGGAGTTTGGACAATGGTTGACATCTTCCGGCTAAATTTCCTATGAATCGACGAATATATGCGAGATGTCCTTGGAGACTCCTTATTTCATGCAAGTTACGAGGTGGTAGCATGTTGATAATGGCCTTAATGTTATTTGGATAGATTTCTATAGTACGTTTGCAAACCAAAAACCCCAGAAATTTCCTAGAAGATACGGTAAAAGCGCATTTTGTAGGGTTCATCTTCAATTGGTGTTTTTGAAGGTATTCGAAAATCATAGACAAATCTTGCAATTGTTGTCATCGATTTTTTGTTTCACCACCAAATCGTTGACATAGCATTCTACTTTAGCATGCAGAAACTTATAAAAAATCTTCTTCATCGCCTGCTGATATGTAGCGCCGGCGTTCTTCAACCCAAAATGTATTACTTTGTAACAGAAGATACCCTTTGGTGTCCGAAAAGCTGTTATCTTTTCTTCTTCTAGAACAATGAGTATGTGATTATAACCGGAGTGACCATCCATGAAAGAGAGGGTTTGATACCCTACTGTAGAATCGATTATCAAATCCGAGATAGGAAGAGGAAAGTCTTTTTTCGAACATGCCTTGTTTAGATCCCGAAAGTCAATGCAAATACGGATCTGCTCGTTCTTCTTCTTTACCGGGACTATGCTAGCCAACCAGGTTGGATATTTGACTTCCCGAATGAAACCCGCCGCAAGGAACTTTTCCACTTCGGTGATAATTTGAGGTGAAATTTCTAGGCGAAAACGGTGTTGGTACTGTTTCACTAGCGTAATGTCCTTGGAGACCGCCAAATGGTGAACAACCACCTTCGTATTGAGACCAGGCATCTCTTTGTAGTTCCAAGAAAAAATATCTTTGTTTCTTGATAAAAATAATTTATATCCGTCTTTTTCTTTATTGCCAAGAGTGCGCTAACGAACGTAGAGCGAGGCTCTTCCGGAGTACCGAGGTTGATTTCCTCCAATTCGTCGATCGCGGCTTGTTTTCTAACCTCCAATTGACTGGGAGCGGGTTGAAGATCAACCAACCCTTGCGACATTATATGGGCCTCTTTGTTGTAGTGATACGTATCGTCATATGACACGAACATGCAAACCTGATAACCTAAACTCTTCTTCAAGCAGGGCATTGGTTTATCCTGATAAAGTGCTTCATTTTGTTCTTAGGAGAGCACATCCTTGAATTGTGTTGGCGATTAGATTATCCCAGAGATAAGATCGTAACCCATCTTAATGAAGCTGGCACAAAGGCTATAAAGTGTAGCGAATCAAGATGACTTATCTTCTTCTTACTTTTCTTCCCAGCTCTATGTCTGTAAGGAACCTCATTTTTAATTATCTGAAAGATAGGATCTCTTTCGCTCCTTTGTTTATGAGGTACGTAGCGGTACACAACGCCTTCAGCAAGCGTTCCCTCGTATCTCAAAATATTAGCTTAAGATCTGAATAAATCATCCTTTGTTCTGTTTCTAGGCCTATGGTCATCTTTGACTACGACACTATCTCGATAGAACTCGGCATCAGTATAAAAATCTTCAGTGATGGTGAAGGGTTGCTTATCAGCAAATATCCTTTTGACCTTGCTTTCTGGCGACTTAAACTAAAAACATTGGTGCAAGGAGGAAGAAATCATGCTATGCTCATGCAACTAAGGGTGGCTAAGTAAATCATTGTATGATATGAAAGCATCGATGAAATGAAATAGTGGAATGGAAGACCATCCTTTGAATTTCAGTGTGACCTGTATAGTCCTTAAGGCTTGCTTTCCTATTTAGTTGAAGCCTTGTATGATTATATTACTGGTCGTCAGATCCCTAACGGTATATCGATCCTTGTCAATGTCTTCAAAGGTAATAGGTTTGCCGCGGAACTACAATCCAACATGATTCTTTTAACGACTGTATCCTAGAGCTCTCCGGTTACGAGCAATGGACGATTATGGAGTTTAATACCGAGCATCAAATCATCTTCAGTAAATTCGATATTGAAAACATCTGAGGGATCAGTACTTTTGTTAGCTGCATCGATTTTGCTATTCTCTATGAATTTTAAAGCCGCAAGAAGAGCTTTACGCAGATCGATGACCAGCACAAAGAGTCGTACACACTGAGAAGAGACGATATCTTCTTCAAATGTGTAAGTATGTTGTACTTTATAGCTTCGGAGTGCATTATCTTACTGGGGTTTTGGACCCTTGTTTGGTGAGATGTCAACGGCTGATCAGGGGAAGGACATAGTTCTTCCATCCGAGTGCTGGCTCGAGAGATAATGTCAGTCTCATGAGATTCTTCAAAGCAGTGTAGAGATTCGTCGCTTTCCCCAAAAATTCTAGTTGTGTTACACAAAAATTCTTCCCATTGAACATCATTTTCTGGCACTTGAGGCTTGACTATTAGTAAGTTGTGGGTGACTCGAGTGATGAAGCCTACAATGTCTCTTCTCGGAATGGCTTTCTTCAGTATTTTCTACTTTAGAGTCCTCTTATGGCGGGGAACATAAGTCAAGGAATCCGAAGGAGTAAGAGGCCACTCTTTCGGCACAGTAGTCATCCCATCCAAGTTTAAAGACATGAATGTCTCGTACTGTTGGAGGAGAGGCATATTGTGATGAGGAGCGCTCCCTATATTGCCTTTGAGTGGTAGATATGGTCGGCTTGACGTCGTTGCTACTCCCGGTGGACTTTGTTGGAGAAGTAGGAGCAACGGTTGGAAGTGTCGTTTCTTTGATAGAGTTGGGTGGAACTATAGTCTCCTTAATCATTGGTTCAACCCTTGGAGCTTAGGATAGAGCAAAGTCCTTCTTTGCGGAGCAAAAGGAGGGAAACCCTTATTGTCGTATGTGAAGGACTTCATGTAACGGTAACACCCCTCTTGTGGTACTGGTCGTTGAGGCGAGTATGCATTTTCCATCGCCTCCTTTCCTTTGCTACGGTAGTATTCGCTTGATGTCGTCCTCTGTTGACATCTGACGGTGGGTGGCA
Source organism: Agapanthus africanus (assembly GCA_030015575.1). NCBI lineage: Eukaryota > Viridiplantae > Streptophyta > Magnoliopsida > Asparagales > Amaryllidaceae > Agapanthus > Agapanthus africanus. Next base: position 343,706,419 of record JASDDO010000029.1, on the reverse strand, counting down.
TCTAGCTAATGATAATACTGCGAGGAGACGTGGACTACTTTGTAGCGGTCGGTGTGGCAGTGTTGAAAGGAAGCGTAGATTTGGTGCATTTCCTAGAGGACTTGGAAACTACCGAGGTGAAACCATCGTCGTCGTGCACGACATCCGAAATGGGTGATTGCATGGAAACAACCGAAGTCACGGTCGGAGTAGGACTCGTGATATCTTGTCTTTGAGGGATTACCGTCATGTTATCAATTGGAACATGAATAGCGATATAACAGATCTATATTTTGATAAAAACTCTCGGAACGTTGCTCTGGTTGAAGTTCACTGTTTTTGCCTTGATCACCTTATTAAAAGTATGAGTAAGAATTTGTAAATGGAAAAATATTGAAAAACAACATTTATTTATATTTTATTAAAGTTTCTCAAAGATGGGTCGAAAAGTGCACTCCCACCGTTGTCACCAAAGATTTGTTTTACGAAAAAATTCGTTTACGGTCGAAAATTTTGTATTTTCAACTCACCCGTTTTATTTTGTTTGTAGTGGATGGTAGTGAGTGGAAAATACGTATTACTGACTGTTGAATAAAAAATACGGATTTATATAATATTTTCTTCAAAAGCAAAGTGTTAGCGCTAATCTCCATAATGGAGTAGAGAGATAATAGTAGATATAGAATATAATACCAATCTTTAAGGGTGTTACTCAATAATGTAGGGTTATGATAGATAATTAGCCAATCTTTATAATAGAGTAGGGCTATTAGTAAAGTTGCATAAGATAATTAGCCAATCTCTATGATGGAGTAGAGTCTCTAGTAAAGTTGCATAAATCTGTATTCTTTTACATTGAAAGAAATATGAATGTTGGATTGCGCACTTCCAAAACAATACGTAAATAGTGTTTACATGTTGTCTTGTTAATTACATATGTAAAGATTACTCCTGATTAAGAGAAACATACAAAATATATGTAAATACAACAATTAAAGAGCTTTTATTACTAATAAAGAGACAAATTCATTATCAATCATATTCCATTGATTACATGACCAAAATTGCAAAATTGCAGTAAATAGAGCTATCGGATCATCGAGGATAATCCTGGCTTCCTTATCATTTTTTGTAAGGAACGGAAAGAACAATACAAGTATGTGTTGGGAGTGAAGAGAATGAAAGAGTGAAGTTTCTTCAATGGAGAAATGAAGAGTTCTCCAAAAAGTGTCCAAGTCTATCTCCCGAATGAGAGGAATTCCATCTCCTTTTATAGGCTAAGCGGATGGAAAAATTGTAAATAAAAATGAGGGGGGAAATTTAAACCCCCATTACCATTCCCTCCAAAACAATGGGAGGGAGATTTGAATTCAAATAAGAATTTTTGAATCAAAATCAATAGTAAAATCCCTCTTAAAGTTTATACACCTCAAAACCCAACAAAACAAGTGCAAACACGTATTTTTGGCCTAAAGTCGAGCCTTGCCGCATGCTTCGCGCACACCTACAGACATCTGTTTAACATCATAGACGTCTGTGCAGACGTCTGTTTGGGCTTTCGTGAATATTTTGGGGCTTGTGAACTTGATTTTATTACCTTAAATGACGTTTGAACATATTTGGATGTGCATGGGTTTGCTTGAAATGCATATGGAATGCACGGGCTCGCTTTGTTGGCTATAGTGCCATCAAGGCAATTATCGTAATCGCAGGCAGGTGATTATGATGATTGAGGGAGGACCTATACCGGTAGAACAGTCTTACTCGAGATGATAGTATGATATCTGGTTTGTCTTTATCATCATGTACATGTTGATAGATCCCATAGGATTCTTTCTTGACTACCAGCATTATGATAGAGATCATATACATGGGAGCTGGAGGTCTATAAGGATGTCCTTAAATGTCCCTAGTCGTAGGAATTTTGAGACCGGGCATCGATACTCCAGATTAGACTAGTGTATACTTATCCAGACCCTGACGAGGGGCGGTGGCCAGTCTCACAAGCCATTGGAGTCATTTATTCACCTAAGATAGTATACAGGCGCTCATTGGCTTATGAGTACACTGGACAGACTCGCCGGGAATATACTAGTTAGTATTATATGTAAGCCCGCGGGGGCGCCCCGGCCGTCGACCCGACGCCGGAAACGCGGAAAACAAAAACTTTGCGAACTTTGCAAAACGGCACCACCGCGGACTTTTTACCCGGATCGGGCCATTAACCTAGCTAGCTAGCAAAATAGAAAAGAGTAGAGAAGTTATACCAAGCGATCCGTGTCCTTCGGTCTTCATCTCCACTCCGATCTTTTGCGGAATCTTCGTCACCTCCTCGCTCGTCGGAAAGGGCACCACGTAGCCGGAATCTTTTACGGGCTCCCACCTCTTGACCGAGGCAACTCGGGCGTGAAGTTGGCTAGCCAACGCGTCCAAGACTTGCTATAGAATAGTGTAGTAAACTTGTCTCTTGGGTTTTAGTTAAAGTTGCCTTGATGGAAGGAAAGAATGAAACTTGTGAGAAGGAGAAAAATGGAGCTCTCAAGTTTTTCTTAGAATGAGATGAGAAGATTTCCTACACATATGAACCTCTCTCTCTCTCTCTACAAGATGTGGCCGGCCCCCCCAAGTAGGAATGAGATTGGAGAGAGAAAAAGAAAAACTCTCCAAGTATTATAATGTAAAAAAGAAATAAACTCAAAATGAAAATGGTCACAACCATTTCATATCTCATCAAAGTCCACTCACAAGAAAAGCAAATGAAATGACCATAATAGAATATCATCATGAAGATAGTCTCATCATGAAGCCACATATACAAGAAAGCCCCTCACAATGTGTTATTTGCAAACTTGCAAACAACACCCTCCATCGAAAAAAGTCCGGCCGAGAAGGAATGAAGGAAAAAACGGCCGGAACGGAATGCAAACTGGCAACTTCATAAAACCGATCCCGTAATAAATTACAGGAAAACCCCGCTACTGCAAATACATGCCCGCATTTGTATTCCCACTGAACACAAATGCAAAGAGACAAAACTATACTATCTAATACTAAAATCCGGCTTAAGCCAAAGCCGGCTAGTAAAAACTGTCCGATCATGATCCGTGCAATACCGCACGTATCTGATCGAACCCTGCCATATCTCCATACGGCCTCTACAGCGTTTCGCCCGAAACTTGAGTAACTGTCTGTGTGGTGGACTCTAAAGACTCGTCAATACTATGGCTGTGGATTTAACCACTAGCACGTCAGAGGTATTAGCCATACGTGACGGGCCACCAGCTATTGACCAAAAGGGACGTCGATGAGCGAACTCATCCTGACACCCTACTGAGCCTGTCAGTGACAATATCCGTACAGTCCGGTCCGTTCGTCTATGAGCATCGCATGGCGGGCCTAGGGGGTTGGTAAAAGTCAGACCCCCAAAAGCGGTACAAGTCGTGTCGGAGTGTAGCCCAGAACACCCTGAGATACTACTGGAATACCTACCAGCAAATCTCCTGCCTTGGCCAAGGACTTTTCATGTTCTGGCTCTCCTAGACACAGCACGACCTCACCCCCAATACCGGGAGAGACGAACCCCTGCAGATCCGCTCACTGCCTCCATGTGGCTCGGGACTGTACCCAACTAAAACCTGTTTGCACGACTCCTTTGAGCCGTGGTAGGGTAGTAATCAAAGTACAATGGGAACTCACACGAGACAAATGACGATCCCAGGTCGATGAACTAACCTGTACACATGTCACCTGGGAACTGCTATCTGACGTCTGGTATATGCCCAACTAGCAGGTTCCCGGCGAGTCCTGTCCGGTGTACTCATAACCCAATGAGCACCTGTATACATCTTAGGTGAACCAACTGACACCAGTGGCTTGTGAGACCGGCCACCGCCCCTCGTCGGGGTCTCGACTGTATACACTAGTCTACTGTGGAGAATCGATGCCCTGTCTCGAAACTCCCTCGACTAGGGACCATTTAAGGATGTGCTTATAGACCCCAGCTCCCACTTATATGATCGCCCTCATACTGCTGGAAGTCAAGCAAGAATCCTAGGGGCTTTATCAACGTGTAATAGCGACTCGTAAGGTCACCTAAAGCAGTACACGATGATAAAGATAAACCAGATAGCATACTATCATCTCGAGTAAGACTGTCCTACCGGGATAGGTCCTCCCCTCAATCATTGCAATCACGTGCCTGTGATCCAATAATTGACTCTGAGGGCACTATCTCCAACAATATACCTATTGTCAGATAGCAGTTCCCAAGTGACATGTGTACAGGTCAGTCTGTCGACCTGAGATTGTTATTTTTCTCGTGTGAGTTCCCACTGTGCTTTGATTACTACCCTACCATGACTCAAAGGAGTCGTGCAAACAGGTTTTAGTTGGGTACAGTCCCGAGCCACATGGAGGTAGTGAGCGGATCATCGGGGATTCGCCTCTCCCGGTATTGGGGGTTGATGTCGTGTTGTGCATGGGTGGCCATCACCAGAAATCCTTGGCCGAGGTATACGAGAATTACCGATCCAGGATCGATAGTTTCTCAGGTGGTGATGGGTTACAGACCGACACGAATTATCGCATTATTAAGGGTCTGACTTTATCCACCCCTAAACTCGATATGCGATACTCTTAGACGAACAGACCGGACTGTACGGATATTGTCACTGTCAGACTCAGTAGGGGTTCAGGAAGAGTTTGCTCGTCGGCCTCCCTTTCGCTCAATACCTGGATAGCCGTTACGTACAGCTAGTGTCGTTCACGTGCTTGTGGTTAAACCCAATGCCAGCGTATTGACGAGTCTTTAGAGTCCCACAAAGAGGGTTTTCACGGTTCAGGCAATATGATGTAGATGACGTATGTTAGTACATATAGGTGTTCGATTAAATATGTGTACAGGCTGCATAGACTTTAATCGGACGGCTGATAATACTAGCGGCTTACGATTAAGCCGGATTATTAAATCATGTTTTGATTTAATAATTTATATATATGTATTCTAGTATTATTGTTCACTATTCATTTTCTCTTTGGGCTATTCGTATTTTTTGTACGAATACGTGTATATGTATTTTGATACGTGTACCGGGTTGTATTCTGTATTTATACGGAATAGCTTCTAGAAGATTTGACACCTCATTATTTGATTTTTCTTTTTGGAAAATCATTTTGGAAAATGAGATGGAAGGGGTGAGATGGCATGAACATAATTGATCATGTAGAGAGGTATGGCATGGAATTGTTTATTTGGTAAAATGAGGAGATATTTTTAGTGTGTGTGTGCACTTTTGTTGATCCAAGACTTTGAGACCCTGATGTGGATATTTGTTGTCTTGAACGGATGTATGGGGGATTGATTTGTGTTTCTTTATATCTCCAACACACTTATATTTACAATCTTCAATAATTCACTGCCGGCGAATTGTCGAGTCTTTAGAGTCCCACACAAAGGGTTTTCCTGATTCAGGCACACTTTTGTTGATCCAAGACTTTGAGACCCTGCTGTGGATATTTGTTGTCTTGAACGGATGTATGGGGATTGATTTGTGTTTTTTTATATCTCCAACACACTTATCTTTACAATCTTCAATAACAGACTCCAATAATGTTTGTTAGCTTTGATATCTTCAACACGCCCTATCAAGCTGCAGGATCTCTAGAGTAGAATCGCAGTTTCTCTTAGAAATACAAAACAGTGTCCTATGAGTAGCTTTGTCATGACATCGGTGATTTGATATTTATAACAAATAAATTGAACTTGCAAATTTATTTTTTCCACATAATCATGCATGAAATGAAAATCTATTTCGATGTGCTTGGTATAAGCAAGAAATAATGGATTTTTCATTAAATATGTAGCACCCAAATTATCACACCATAAAATAGGCGGTTGATACGATGAAATAGTCTGCTAGCGAAGGAAAGAGCAGAGCCAAATTAGTTCAGCCGTTTTATTCGCTAACGCCTAATATTCAGCTTCGATGGATGATTCAGCAACATTATTCTACTTTCTTGTAGACCATGAAATGATATTAGAATAGAGATAAATAGCAAATCCACCTATAGACATGCGATCGTTTTGGCATCCAGCCCAATCAACATCAGAAAAAGCATTCAGAAGTGATGTAGAGGATTTCAAGATAAGAAGACCATGTGAAAGAGTTTGTTTAATATAATGTAGAATTATTTTCATACACTCCCAATGTTGATCAGTTGGTGACTGCATAAATTGATATACTTTGTTCACAGTGGAAGATAGATCTGGATGAGTAAGAGTAGCATATTGAAGGGCGCTGACCATGCTTCTGTACAGTCGAGGATCGAAAAATGGCTTACCGCTTGCTTTGGAGAGTTTTATAGAGGGAGATAATGGAGTTTGAACAGGCTTCGCACCCTCCATATTTGTGTGATGAAGAAGATCAATAAGATATTTTCGTTGTGATCGCATGATTCCTTTTGAATGACTAACCACTTCAATGCCAATGAAAAAATGTAAATGTCCAAAATCCTTAAGAGAAAATTCTTGACGAAGCACTTGAATAAGACGATTAATAGCATTTGATGAATTACAAGCGACTAAAATGTTATCGACATATATCAAAAATAAATACAAATGTCATTTGATGGATAAATGAATAAAAAGCTATCAGATTTTAAACCTTGAAAGCCAAGTTTGATGAGAAAGAAACCTAGCTGTTGAAACCACGCATGTGGGGCTTGTTTTAAGCCATATAGAGATTTGTGAAGTTTGCATACAAAGTCAGGATGAACTTCATTACAAAAACCAGAAGATTGGGCCATGCAAACCTCCTCATGTAAGTTGCGATGCAAAAATATACTGTTGACATCGAGTTGAAAAATTGGCCAGTTGTTGGAGGTGGCTATAGAAAGCACGACCAGAATTGTAGTTGGTTTGATGAATGGATTAAATGTCTTGCTGTAGTCCACTCCTTCTTATTTATTTTATCCTTTTGCAACCAGACTTACCTTGTAACGTTCAATTGAGCCATCAGCATTGCGTTTGATTCGAAAGACCCATTTACACCCAATGACGTTCATTTTGGAATGTCAAAGAACAAGCATCTAAGTGCCATTGTGAAGAAGTGCAGTAATATTTGCGTCCATTTCTCCATGCCATTCCGCATGCTTGGAGGCATCGGTAAAACAAGTGGGTTCATATTCATCCTTCTATGTAGACATTAATGTCGTCAGGATTGGATACCGAGAGGCTAGATGAGCCTTTGGCTTTAGACTGGCAATTTGTCGATAATCAATTTATGGCTTGTCTCGAAGGGCCATCGAATGAGTAGGAAAACATTGTGTTGTAGAACTAACATCATCATAATTAGTAATAGAAGCATATAACATGTCATTAACAATGGGTCCAAGTATTTGTGTCGGTTGTAGAGTGTTGGGTGAATCATCTTGTGATGATTGAGTTGTAGAATTATAAGAAATGGATAGTGCCGTGGTTATGTGTAATACTCGGTTTCTTTTGGTAGTGATATGTATGCCCTAGAAGCCATTATTGTATATTACAGTGGATACTTGGACATATATATAGAGGACATTCTTGCTCAACATGATAGTATGCTATATGGTTTCTCTTTATCTTAACATGTACATTTGTTTTAGTTTACTATTTCATTAATACATGTTGATAAAGACCTTAGGATGTTTTCTTGACTGCCAGGAATATGATGTAGATCATACTAGTGGGGCCTGAGTAGTCCACAAGAATATCTTTAAATGTTCATAGCCAAGAGAGTATCGAGACAAGGCATCAATATTCCAGTATAGATTAGTGTGTATATTTCTTGACCCTGTATGGGACCATGATTGATCCTACAACTATTGGTGTTTGACACCAAAGATTATATATAAGTGCTCATTGGAGAATGAGTACACCGAACAGACTAGCCGAGAACTCCTAGATGGTACCATACCTATCGTAAGATAGCAGTTCTCTAGTGACACTAAAACAGATTAGTCTGTAGACCCAAGATCGTCATTTTGTCTTATGTGGTTACCACTATGCTTTTATTACCTCCCTACCATGGCTCTACTGAATCGTGTAAACAGGTAGTAGTTGGGTACATTTTCGAGTCACATGGAGGCGGTGAGCGATAGAAGGGATTTCTTCTCTTCCGGTATTAGGAGTTGATGTTGTACTATGCGCGATTGGCTATAACGCAAGTCCCTGGCCAGGGGTGACGAGTTTTACTGATAAGTGTTATCAGTAGTTTCTCGATTGGTTATAGACCATATGTCGGCATGACTTTTCAGGTTATTGGGGTCTGACGATACCACTCCCAGACCCGATATGCAACATATCTGACGAAGAGACCGGACTGTACAATAAGTGTTGCTTATAGGCTATATAGGGAGTTAGTTTGGACAAGTTTACTTATTGATCTTCTATTCGTTCAATACCTGGATAGCCGTTACGTGCAACTAGTACCGCTGAAGTGCTTGTAGGTGTTTTATGTAATCATTACCTACTGCCAGCGTATTGGCGAGTCTTTAGAGTCCCATATAAAGATTTCCTAGCTCAAGCAATATGAAGTAGGGCATGTATAGAGATATGTGCGGGAGCTTGATTAAATACGGATATATGATACTGTATTCTAATCTAGCGTTATTTGATATTAGCCGGATTATATCACTACTCGATATTGTACTTATTAAAGACCATATTGAACGGTCTCTAATACTTAGCATACAGTCGCTAATAGGTGTTAGCGATCGTCCAAATTTTAAACGGTCGCTAATACCCGGTCACAGAAAAAGTAGTCGCTAATAAACCTATTAGCGACCGTTTATACGGTCACAAATACGTGCGACATAAAATTAAAAAAAAGTTAAATTAATAATATTAGCGACCGTCCAAACGTTCGCTAATACTTGCGTTATATTTTAAAAAAAGAAAGCAATGGTCTGGCCACTGTTTGTGGCGGAAGGAGGAGGAGAGAGATTGTGGCGGCGTGGTCGTGGATCGGTGAACGATCGAGGAGGTTGTGGTGGAACTCGGACTCTTTCCCTCGTCTCATTTCATCGCCGCCGCCTCCTCGATCGTCATCGTCGTGTATCGGTGAACCCATATTTTTGAAATTCATCTTAAAAATGACTTCTTTTTTCTCTCTTTTCCCCAACTATTTCTCAATGTTTAACTTGATCGGTGAACCTATGTTTATTTGCTCCAAGATGTCAATTTTTTGCTTTTTCTCCCTAAATCAAAACAAAAGAGACACTAAAACTAAATAAAGCCTCTGATTTTGACAAAGACATAGAAATAAAATATACATAATTGGGAGGGAAAAAACACTTAATAATACAAGAAAACTTATTTTAGAGAGAGAGAGAAGAGGAACCTGTTGGTTTGGTGTTTAAACAACAATTCCTCTAAGAAATCAACAAATTCTGGAAAATCAACAAGACTTTAGCTGAAGGAGAAAAAAAATTTGAAGAAGAAAAATGAGAGAGAAAGGGAGTTGGGAACTATTTGAATGAGAATAAGAGTTTTTATGGGTTTAAATTGATGAAAATTTTGAGGATTCCCGCATCGCCGCGGGTATATTTTCATAGGTATTAGAGACCGTATAAACGGTCTCTAATACTTGGTGTCTAAAATGCATGATGTATTAGCGACCGTTTTTACAGTCGCTAATACATATACGGTCTCTAATAGCGTATTAGGGACCGTTTAAAAATTAACGGTCTCTAATACGCGGTTTCTAATACTTACATTTTTTAGTAGTGTATTTGATGTAACCGGGTTATTAAATCAAATATTGATTTAATAATTGGATATATATATTATTTATATTATATACAAATAATATTTAAAGAGTAGAAAATATCAAGTGAGCATAATATTAGTATATATATATATGACATAGTTGATTATACACAAGAGTTGTTTATATGAGAATTACATTAGGGTATAAGATAAGAGGATAATGATTAATTTATATCAATTGAGATAAAGAAAGAATGAGTCATTCTTTAGAAGAGTGTAGTTTGCATGACTCATTCTTTGTTTTTGTTAATATAAATTTATTTTTTGCTCTTATCTCAACTCCAAGCCATTATCATCTTCATCTTCATCTTCTTCATCTCTTCTCTTGAATTAATATTCATTTAAGAGTAAAGAAAAAGAAAAGATAATTAAGTGAGCAAAAACCCTACTTTATCAATTTAAACTAAACTAAAAAATTAGTTTAGATTGTTCTCTTCACTAAAACTTTATTTAGTGAAGTGAGAGCTTGAGTTAGAGTTGCCTCAAGGTGGATCATTTTCGACCTAGAAAATCTCAAGGAAGCTAGTTCATTTCTTCAAGTAGAGTTTAGGAAAGAGTTCAAAGGACTACTAGTTGGAGTTTTAGAAGTGAAGAACTTGGTTACAAAAGTTGTATTTTCTTTATCACTTAGTTAAACTCCTTTTGCTTTCTTTTATTTCCCTAAACCATTAGTTTGATCCTAGTTTGTTGACTAAGACTTTTAAAAAAATTTAAATTTCATACTTGCTCTTGTTAAAATCCTAGTAGAGGTGCTAACATCTACTTTCATGGTATCGGAGCCAAACTAGAGGCTTAGGCAAAGTTTAAACGAAGTTAAAGTGTTCGATCGATCATTTCTTTCCATATTTTGCACCTTGCCGTCCATTGTTTCAAACCTCAATATTTTTCAAATTAAAAATTCTTAGAAAATCATGCAGGCTTTTTTATGGTGCCACAAGAAAACGGAGGCCCAAAAGCTCTAAAGATGCCGCGGATCCACCATATAGGCCGTGCCTTTGCCACGGATCCACCGCCGATTGAGAGCCTTAGGACTCTAGTTTTCTTATGGTACTTTATTTTAAGAATATTGATTTTCTGGCTATTTAAGTTAAGGCTCAAGTGGTTGAGATCTCTGCTTATTGTTGTTGATAAGAAAGTCGATCGAATTGTTAAGGTCGTTTAAATGTTATGGTTGTCGGGTGCAATTTTTAGAATTCACATTAATTAGTTTTGTGAAAACTAGTTGTATGAATCTCACTTGTTAGCCTTGCTTGATGAGTTACCACAGAGTTCAGATTTGGATCGAAACCCCATCGTAATTTTGTAACGTGTATGAAAACCCGTTGGGAGATACTAGAGTAGGGCCACAACCTATTGCCCAGACAAGTGACCATGGGATAACCCCGTGTCCAAGAGCATCCACTTGGGTGCTCGCGGGCATGGTGTCCCGCCCAAGACCACTTCGTCCACAGCCTCGGAGGGTGCGGCCATCCTTAATATTCCCAACAAACCTTCGAATCATTCACCAGGAATCTTGTTGAATTACCTAGCTTTATCACTGAAAATGGTTTTCAATTCGAGGCTTAAATGTAAGTTTTTTGTGGTTAGGCATGAAATTCGGACTATGAGATAATCCGGGTCTATGATATCTACAGTTGCGGATTCTAATTGTTGTAGCTTTTATTTCTTTTCTATGACCATAAGTGTAATATGTGGAGGAATTTCCAATCTCGTTGCTATACGTCAACGTCATTAGGGGTACACATATTTACTTACGTTGATGACATGTGATGTGATTGTGTTGCTGTATCGATATGATATATTGGATCATCGTGAAAGAATAGCTGGGGGTTTATTTAAGATGAGAGTTTTTCATTTTCATTCATGTAAATTGTTGTATATAATATTCTTTTATTGGGGCACATCCGGGAGTGAGGATGTAGTCACCTTGATGTATATTATTTAATTTTCCGCATTAGGATAAACCCAAATCAGAAGGCTCAAGTAACCGGGTTCTAGAGTCCAGTGGGTGGCCATCTCGAAGAGTCAAGACCGGTTGTCTAACTCTAGAATTAGCAGGGTTGCTTTCCGCTCTCGTAGGGGTCTAGGGGTATGGGCTTGGCTATTCATCAGGACCGTGGAATCCATGTTTTCGTTAATAGTTTAATCTAAAAAACGGAACTCCTAGTATATCCTATATTTCATATATTTTCTTCTGATGTGTTGTGCTGTGATGTGATCATATAAATGCGTAAGACGGATACTACTTATATATGATATATCAGTAGACACTATATATGTTTTGCATCCGTGCTAGTCCCAACCCCATCCTGCCGTAAGTTAAGTAATCTTACGGTGAAGACCCGGGTCCCTGTGGTGAATGCGGATAGCATATATGTGTGCTTTATTTTCTTTTCTTCTATGATATTAGGAACTTAAATGATGGGGCTTTATTAATAAGATTAATGAAAAGAAAAGAAAGCTAAAAGATGTTATAAAACCTAATTTTTTCAAAAGGTAGCTCAAGTTTTTTGTTTTGCATAGAGATATTCATTTACGAATATCCAACACCTCATTCGATAAGAAAAAGCCTAGATCCCTTCACAGGTAATGAATTCTTTAGAAAAAATTAGTATATGCAACAACCCACTCGGTTTGTTTTGAAAACTACTTGATTTTTAAAGCGGTGCTTAAACTACTCCTTTTCAAATCATTAGGTTCTACAACGTTACCAAGTTCTTTATGTTAAAGGTTTTCATCAAAACCAGCCGTAGCCCTCCGTCATTTCAGATAAGTATTACTTAGTATTCGTGCTACGTTTGTTGACTTCGTTAAGGCGCAGTGTACAGTAGATAATGGATTCTTTTCTACCGCATGTGATGCGATTAGTTAGGACAGTCGCATAGCTCTGTTGAATTCGTTAAGGGCTTATGAGGGTGGGTCTAAATTAATCAAGAAATGATGGGTTGAACTTGATTACCGACTTATGATATGTTGACTTTGTTAAGATCATAAGTCATTAGTGTCACGCCCTACTTCTCAGTAGACGGATACGGTGACGTGGCAGGCCGCAACGTATTTACTAAGAAATAAATATGTTAAGCGTAATTAAGCAATATATAAAATGTACAAGAATGACAAGTGATATAAAATAACAACTTTATTTACATTCATCTTTACATACAACTGTCTGAAAAGAAAAGATACAATGATATAAAGTAGTGCCTAAACAATTACATACAAAATGAAAGTAAGTATAAGGAATTAGAAATCAGGTTGTGCCGTGTGCTGGTCTAAGTTCTTCTGGCTAACCTCGATCTCCTGAGAGTCCTGTCCTCCTGAAGAACATTCTAAAGAAAGAAATAGAAAGGAATGTCATCAGCGAACTAGAGCTTGGTAAGTCCCAAAAGAAGAAGAATAATGTAACATGTAAGGTGAATGAACATGTAAGTTGTACTGGTATATGATGGTTATCATTCTAACGTGGTTGTGTGTAGTGTCACGACCCGAACGTACGGAATGTGACCGGCACTTAAATTACGAAACGTCTAGAGGCGTAACGTAATCTAAGCAAGCCGAAGCCCAGAAATCTAAACTATTTAAAATAAGAAGTGTAGGAACACATGTTTAAAAGAAACATCAAATTTTCTCAAAAATTTTGGCAAAGTCTCCTTTGTAAAAACTGGCCCCAAACGGGTACAAACAAGAAATATATACACAAGCAATAATAAAGGCATCCCCAAGCAGGAGCTAGCTCTACTCCAATTGGTGGAAATAACCACGTAAGCAAAATAATATACAAAGCCAAAGGGCGAAGAACAAAACACAGAGGAAAACCAAAATCCACTAGAAAACCATAATAATACAAGCGCGACTCTAAGGTCGAAAGAAAAACAACTAGTCTTCTAAATCTATCAAATAATAAAAGTCCGGTTGATGGAGCTTACTAGATACAACTGAAATAAATAAAAGTACAACGGTGGTCACGATACAAGTGAACCAACCTACGAAGCAATCATCCTGAATGAAATGGTGTGTCAGCAAGCCGCCAAGGAAAATCTGTACATCTGAACCTGTAAGAAAATTTGGCACAACGGGGGTAAGTTGCCAACTTGTGAGTAGAAGACATCCTCGAGTAGAAATCGCATGCACGATGATCTCCTAGGACATAATAATATACATATATAACACTAGATATCTAGTAGTGACAGGGTAATAATCTATGCATAAATGCAATACTCAGTGCATCGTGTCAGTGTCACTAAACAGTAATGAGCCACATATCTGATGTATGAATGCATCATGAATGAGAAAACCAACCACGAAATCTGAATAATCTGATATAAGAAAAACATCAATGAATCTTGTATAATAAGACTGAAACCTCATCAGTGAAATCAACAGAAATCCATGTCAAGCATCGACACAAAATAGGTATATCTCAAAATCTCAATATTGTAAGTCCATGCTACCTCTCCCGGTACTTTCGGGCATGCGGAATTTGATGAAAAACAATTTTCTAGAGGCGGTAACATGGACTCAAAACCGGATCTTTGTTAAACATCTAACTAACAACCTAACTAGAAGTTGTTAACTACTCGGTTAGGGGGTTATACCTTTCTTTCTTGAACTCCTTCGTCTTCAAACCTCGATGGTGTACGGATCAGCTTCACCCCGTCGTCTCCTTGCGCCGAAGATCGATCCACCCGAAAGCTTCTACCTTTGGCTTCTACTTCGAGCTTTGAAGAAACTAGTTCACTCGGTTTGCTAAACCTTGTGAACTAGAGTGAGTAGAGGAGAGTGTGTTGGGATTTTTCTCTATGGTTCTTGGTTCTCAACACATGAGACAAGTGAACCATAGACTAAAGAGAGGGAGAGGAAGAGGATGAGAGCTCAAGAACAAGAGAGAGAATGGAAATGAAAGAATGAGAAAGACTTTTTCTCTCTTGGCTCTCATAATCCAAAGCCATCATAACCAATAATATCAATCAAGTATTAGTGATGGTTTAAGCTACAATAGCCATATCATTTCATGCACTCATTTTGCACAAGAGAACAAGCAAGAAAAAGTCTTTGCCATGAAATGATAGCCATTGTCATCATGATGGTCAACTAGTCCAACCTAGTCAACCGGTCAACAAAGTCAACAAGTCAACAAAATCAACCCCTCAACAACCATGTCACAATAATACTTAATTAATATTATTATTAAATACATATCATATTCTCATTAGGGTTGAGCAAAAAGTCAATAGTCAACAGTCAACGGTCAACAACCCTAATGAGAATCCTCTGCCTCTGTCTCTCCGTCAACTGTGCATACACCCCCGCATCCGCGTTCCGAGGAACACGAATACATACTGGATAAAACCAATCCCAAAACGTACACTAGGATCTGGCTTAAACCAAAGCCCGCTAGTGTTAGCTGTCCAGACACTGTACGTGCACAAGTGTATGGATGTGACCGGACCCTGTCGCAAAACCATGCGACCTCTACTCTTTTGCCTAAAGGCAAATAGCTTTCTGTGTGGGACTATAAAGAATCGACACTACGCTGGCAGTGGGTTTAACCACAGACCGCAAGCGGCACTAGCTGTGCGTAACGGTCCCCAGGTAGATGCCGACAAGAAGACTGACGAGGTGAAACCCATCTGAACTCCTACTGAGCCTGAATGTGACAGTCTCCGTACAGTCCGGTCTGTTCGTCTGATACATCACATGGCAGGCCTACGGGGGCGGTAAACGTCAGTCCCCTAATAGCGGTACAAGTCGTGTCGGAGTGAAGCCCAAAACACCCTGAGATAATACTGGAAGCCTACCAGTATATCTCGCTTGCCCTGGCCAGGGACTACTCGTGTAATGGCTCTCCTAGACACAGCGCGATGTCAACCCCCAATACCGAGAGAGACAAATCATGTCTAACCGTCACTGCCTCCAAGTGCTTCGGGACTGCACCCAACTACTACCTGTTTGCACGACTCCTTTGAGCCGTGGTAGGGTAGTAATCAAAGTACAGTGGGAACACACTCGAGGCGAAGTGACAGTGTCAAGTCAGCGGACTAAGCTGTACTCATGTCACCTGGGAACTGATAACTGACGATAGGTATAATACCAACCGGTCAGTTCCCGACGAGTCATGTCCAGTGTACTCGTAAGCTAACGAGCACCCGCATACTATCTCTAGTACGACGTACTGATGGCTGTGGGGCAGACCATCTCCCACTCTGGGATGAGAAGCGCATGCGCTAGTCTACTCCGGAGTATCGATGCCCTGTCTCGATAGTCCCGCGACTAGGGACCTGCATAAGGATGTGCTTATAGATTACCCAGCCCCCACTAGTGTGACTGCCATCACAACGCTGGTAATCAAGCAAAGATCCTAAGGGCTCCACTAATGCGTATAGGTGATATAATAAAATTAACACATGTACACATTGAAGTAGAAACAAACCAAGTAGCATACTACTATTTTGAGCAAGATTGTTTATACAAGGTGAATATCCCAAGCTTCCATTAAGTAATATACAAACTAGTATGATACAGTAATGGCCTCTAGGGCATATACACTAACAATCTCCCACTTGCACTAAGGCCATGTACCGGCGTATCGAAGACCTATCATCTCGATCAGCCGCTCGAACTGAGTCTGGGGAAAGGCCTTGGTGAATGGATCTGCAGTGTTATCCTCTGAAGCAACCCTCCGAACCTCGATCTCCTGGCGATCCACGATCTCCCTGATCAGGTGATATCGCCTCAAGATGTGTCTGGATCTCTTATGGGACCTGGGTTCCTTCGCTAAAGCTATTGCCCCGTTGTTGTCGCAATACAGATGTATTGGATCAACAATGGACGGAACCACCTGAAGTTCTTTCAAGAACTTCCTCATCCAGACAACTTCTTTTGCGGCATCAGATGCAGCGATGTATTCCGCTTCCATCGTCGAGTCTGCAACGGTTTCCTGTTTGGAACTCTTCCAACACACCGCCCCTCCATTGAGGGTAAAGACAAAACCCGACATGGACTTAGAATCATCCTTGTCACTCTGGAAGCTGGAGTCAGCAAAGGCCTCGATCTGGAGGTCTTTTCCGCCATACACCTAGAACATCTCCTTAGTCCTTCTCAGGTACTTGAGAATGTTCTTTACCGCTATCCAGTGTTTCTCCCCAGGGTTTGACTGATACCGGCTTACTACACTCAGTGCATAAGCTACATCCGGTCTGGTACACAACATCGCATACATTATAGAGCCTACCGCAGAAGCATAGGGTATAATAGACATGCGATCCCTTTCCAAATCAATCTTGGGAGACATCTCTTTAGAGAGGGTGATCCCGTGACAAGCCGGTAGGTTACCGCGCTTGGAATCTTCCATACTGAATCTTTTCAGTATGGTGTCGATGTAGCTGGACTGTGAAAGTCCTAATATCCTCTTGGATCTATCACGATGGATCCGGATCCCCAGGATGTATGAGGCATCACCCAGGTCTTTCATAGAGAACATGTGTGACAAGAACCCCTTGACAGATTGTAGCATAGGAATGTAATTTCCTATTAAGAGAATGTCATCCACGTATAAAACGAGGAATACTACAGTTCTCACTACAAATCTACTATAGATGCATGGTTCATCTGGATTTTTGATAAAGCCAAATTCCTTGACCGTCTCATCAAAACAGATGTTCCAACTCCGCGATGCCTGCTTTAGTCCATAGATGGACTTAAGCAACTTGCACACCTTTCCGCTGCTCCCACTTTGAATGAAACCCTCTGGCTGGTCCATATAGACACACTCCTCTAAATTTCCATTTAGAAAAGCGGTCTTTACGTCCATCTGCCAAATCTCATAATCGTGGAAGGCAGCAATGGCAAGAAGGATCCGAATGGATTTCAGCATAGCTACTGGAGAAATGGTCTCGTCATAGTCCAAACCAGGTCTTTGACGAAAATCCTTTGCAACCGGTCTAGCTTTATAGGTCTCAACCTGTCCATCTACACTAATCTTCCTTTTGAAGATCCACTTGCATCCTACGGGTTTTACCCCGTCTGGAGCAATGTCCAACGTCCATACTTTGTTGGTGTACATGGACTCCATTTCGGTCCGCATTGCATCCAGCCATTTTACCGAGTCAACGCTCTGAACGGCCTGCTGGAAGCTAGTAGGCTCATCATAATCTATGATGCAATCCTCTCTATCCCCGTCTATGAGAAAACCGTAGTATCTTTCGGGCGAATGAGACTGCCTACTACTCCTGCGGAGCGGCGTAGGAATGTCCTGTTCTTTTGAACCCTCTGGTTCCACTAAGCTTTCAGTAATAGCTCGTGGTTCTGGAATTTCTTCCAGTTCTACTGTGCTCCCACTTATCCGGGTTTCCAAATACTCAGTTTCCAAGAAGTAGGCATGACGAGAAACAAAAACCTTTTGTTCCTCTTCGCAGTAGAAGAAATATCCCTTGGAGTTCTTTGGATATCCCACGAACTTGCACTGTACTGAGCGTGCCACGAGTTTGTCCACATGCTGCTTTTTGACAAAAGCTGGACTTCCCTATGTCTTAATGTGATTAAGATGGGGCCTCTTCCCACACCACATCTCATATGGTGTGGTAGACACAGTCTTAATGGGAACTCGGTTCAAAAGGTATGCAGCTGATTCTAGCGCATACCCCCAGAATGATCGCGGTAACTCAGCGTTACTCATCATGGACCGTACCATATCCAATAGGGTTCGGTTCCGTCTCTCCGATACACTGTTATGTTGCGGAGTGTATGGAGGAGTAAGCTGAGAGAGAATTCCATTCTCTTTTAAGTAATCCAGGAACTCGGCACTCAAGTATTCACCACCTCGATCCGATCTTAGAATCTTGATACTTTTGCCGGTCTGTTTTCTACTTCATTCTTATATTCCTGGAATTTTCCAAAGGCTTTGGACTTATGTTTCATTAAGAAGACATAACCGTACCTTGAAAAGTCATCCGTAAAAGTAATGAAGTAAGAATAACCGCTTCGCGCATGTGTAGACATTGGACCGCACACGTCGCTGTGTACGAGTCCCAAGAGCTCGCTCACTCTTACTCCGTGTCCAGTGAACGGAGTCTTTGTCATCTTTCCTTTGAGACAGGATTGACAAGTGGCATACGATTGATATTCGAACGGATTCAAATATCCTTCTGTATGTAACTTCGTCAACCTTCTCTCATTGATGTGACCCAGTCTACAGTGCCATAAGAAAGTCTGATTGATTTCTGGGGACTTTCTTTTGTGTGTATTCTGGACATTGAAAATCTGTGGTTGGTTTAATACGTATATACCATTGCTCAATGTACCTGACCCAATCAAGACTTGATTAAGGTGAATGTTTACAACATTACTTACAAACGCAAATTCATAACCTTTTTTAGAAACCAAAGATACAGAAATGATATTACAAGTTGCGTTGGGTACAAAAAAGCAATTACGCAAAACCAAAACATGTCCATCTGACATTCTCAGGTGATAGTCCCCCACGGCCTTAGCATCCATGCTAGCTCCGTTTGCAACTTTGAGGGTCATGTCACCTGCCTTCAAAAACCTACGGTTTCTCAACGCTTGCAAAGAATTACAGATATGAGATCCTGATCCGGTATCTAATACCCAGGAAGTAGAGTTTATTGAAAGACAGTTATCAATAACATACACACCTGAAGCTGAAGCCGCAACCTGCTTCAGTTCCTGTGTTCTGGCTTTCCAAGCCCTGCAATCATTCTTCCAGTGTCCCTTCTTATGACAATAGAAGCATTCTTCTTTATCCACAAGCTTTCCCACTTTCTTTGTTGCTTTTGCCTTTCCCTTCGTATCCACTTTACTAACACCGCCCCTTGGTTTGGCGGGGGCTTTCTTCTTCTTTCCCTTGGCTTTCGCCTTGGACCTAGAAGAGGAAGATCCTCCTACAAATAAAGTGGATGTTTCCCTACTTTTCTGTAGGGTGCCCTCTGCGCTCCTCAGCATGTTGAGGAGTTCTGAAAGTTCAACTTTCTTTTCTTGTAAGTTGAAGTTCAGGATAAACTGGGCGTAAGTGGTAGGAAGGGACTGGAGAATCAAGTCCGTATAGAGCTCATTCTCCAACGTGGTCCCAAGGTCCGTGAGCTCTTCTATATAGCCAATCATCTTAAGCACGTGTTCCGCTACCGATGATCCGACGGCCAACCTTGCCGAAAATAACTTCTTCGACACTTCGTATCTTGCGATACGAGATTGCTCTCCATACAGTTCTTTTGTATGGAGAAATATGGATTCGAGGTCCATATTCTCATGCCTCCTCTGATGTTCATTGTCCATAGAGGCAAGCACGAGGCACTTGGCCTTCGCGCAGTCGATTTCCCAGGTCTTACGGATTTCCTTATCCGCGACGCTGGTTTTGGGACCTGGGACAGGGGGAGCTTTGGTGGTAAGAAGATACCCGAGCTTGTCGTAAGTGATTGCCATCTTGACATTCCTGAGCCAATCTTTGTAGTTTGGCCCTGTCAATATGTTTTTATCTAGAAGTAACTTAAGTCCAGTCATGTCGATTGGTCGCTGCAATTAGGAGAGAGAAGAAACACTCAGCATGATGCTCTTGCAAGTTTAGAGTGGTTTTTAGTTTGTCTAAATAGGATGGCTCCCACTGTTTCTCGAATCCCTCCTCAAACCAAAAAGAAAGAATTAGTCGGGATCAATCTCACCGCACAATACTTGCTTAACCGTTCAGCCAGGCCAGTGTCGGTACTTCGAGGGAGGTTTTCCAACGCTTTCGCGAAGTTCCTTAATTAAATAACCTCTTTTCCCTGTGGGCGTAGCCCCGCTAACACCTTTCTAGACACCTACTTAGTTTATAGCATTGATCGTTAAGTGAGAAATTTCCCGAGGAGTAGCATATACTCACAGTAGGATCGGGATCCAAATATCATCGCGTGACGAAACTGAAGGAATCCTACCAGAATCGTCACACTCCAAATGGTATGCAACACTAGCAAGTTTCAGTTCTTTTGAAACTCCCGATGTGGATTTTTGCCCCATGCTCTTATGACCTTGACTTTGGCCAACAAATCATAAGTCACATGTCAAGTTCTACCCGTCGTTCTCCAGGTTAATTTGAATCCACCCGTACCTACCCTTGACTTTGGCCAACAAGACAGTACGACTGTTCCAAACCAACGCATCTATCTATGCTGCATATGAATACCCAATAGCTACCAATCACTATGCCTTGACTTTGGCCAACAAACACAGCTTGAATACTATTGACTATTCATGTGAAACGACGGAGGGCTACGAATGGTTTTGGCGAAACCGTGAACGTAGTGAACTTGATATAATCGATGGAACGAGATAGCTTTTAAAAGGAGTGGCTCAAGCTCCGCATTTAAAAGTTGGTTTTGAAAAGAACCGAGTGGTTTTTCGAAAGTGTTCCAACGACTTTTACTTAGTTTATTTTTCTTGCATTAGTTCTTTTAATGCGTGATATTCTTGCATTAGTTCTTTTAATGCGTCCCATCATTTAATCCTACCATTGCAGAAAACAACCAAAATATGACGTACGCTTATGCCATTCGCATTCGCCACGGGGCCCCGTCATTACCCGTTAGGTTACTTAACTAATGACAGAGCGGGGGCTGGGCTAGCGCGGCTGTAAAACAGAAGCAACGCCTAAATAATATCATATATAGATATATTGCAATGATAGCCATTTCAGATCACAGATGAACACATTGGATATACTAGGAACCCGCAATTCGTACGAGCCTGTAACGAAAAGCAGATTACACGGTCGCGGTGAATAGCTAATACCCCACCCAAGACCCCTACGGGTGCGGTAAACTACCCGCCAAGTACCCGAAGCGAAGCAACCTCCCTCAACCCTGTGAGTAGGCCACT
Organism: Agapanthus africanus; assembly: GCA_030015575.1. Taxonomy (NCBI): domain Eukaryota; kingdom Viridiplantae; phylum Streptophyta; class Magnoliopsida; order Asparagales; family Amaryllidaceae; genus Agapanthus; species Agapanthus africanus. The sequence continues at coordinate 343,684,773 of JASDDO010000029.1, read as the reverse complement.
CGGCACTTCGGCATACCCGGTAGTTTGTGCACCCACTCCATGGGTCTATCCTAGGAGCAAAAACAGTAAAAAGAAATTATACAATGACGACTACAACCCCGACCCGGTTGTGCGGCCATATAAATAATTATTAAATCAATTTACAAATTTACATGAATTGAAAGAAAAGAAAACTCTCGTCTCACAACCCCCGGCTATTCACCCGCGACAATCCAATGAATTCATATACACAAACCAATAACATTACAGATCACAGATTTGTATAACTCTCGCTAATCGACATATAGCGATTAGCAGACGTTCAATACAAATATCACATCACAGATAAAACCCCATCAGCTTAAGTCTTTAGAAACTCGATCGAAATACGGTTTTTAAAGCCCCAAAAACAAAATTTTCTTTCTGGAAAATCTGGGCTGAAAACACATATACCAAAAATCCCAAAATAACCCACTGAGTATACTGTAGCAAAGACGATCCAGAGAAGAGCCAAGAAGGCCGCGGAACCGCGGCAATAGCAAGCTATTGCCGCGTTTCCGTGGTGGTTTGATGGAATCTCTGCATCGTTTTTCTACAGTATCTTTAAAAAACCCTGAGTCGATTTTTAAAGCATGATTTATTATTTTTACAGACTTAAAAAAATCGACAGCAAGCATGAATTCCGGGTTCATTTCGGGACTTTTTATCCGATCGAATTTCTAGCTACTATGCTAACATGTCAGATAGAGATTAACTAGGCTCTGATACCACTGTAAGTCCATGCTACCTCTCCCTGTACCTTCGGGCATGCGGAATTTGATGAAAAACAATTTTCTAGAGGCGGTAACATGGACTCAAAACCGGATCTTTGTTAAGCATCTAACTAACAACCTAACTAGGAGTTGTTAACTACTCGGTTAGGGGGTTATACCTTTCTTTCTTGAACTCCTTCGTCTTCAAACCTCGATGGTGTACGGATCGGCTTCACCCCGTCGTCTCCTTGCGCCGAAGATCGATCCACCCGAAAGCTTCTACCTTTGGCTTCTACTTTGAGCTTTGAAGAAACTAGTTCACTCGATTTGCTAAACCTTGTGAACTAGAGTGAGTAGAGGAGAGTGTGTTGGGATTTTTCTCTATGGTTCTTGGTTCTCAACACATGAGACAAGTGAACCATAGACTAAAGAGAGGGAGAGCAAGAGGAAGAGGATGAGAGCTCAAGAACAAGAGAGAGAATGGAAATGAAAGAATGAGAAAGACTTTTTCTCTCTTGGCTCTCATAATCCAAAGCCATCATAACCAATAATATCAATCAACTATCAGTAATGGTTTAAGCTACAATAGCCATATCATTTCATGCACTCATTTTGCACAAGAGAACAAGCAAGCAAAAGTCTTTGCCATGAAATGATAGCCATTGTCATCATGATGGTCAACTAGTCCAACCTAGTCAACCGGTCCACAAAGTCAACAAGTCAACAAAGTCAACCCCTCAACAACCATATCACTATAATACTTAATTAATATTATTGTTAAATACATATCATATTCTCATTAGGGTTGAGCAAAAAGTCAATAGTCAACGGTCAACGGTCAATAACCCTAATGAGAATCCTCTGCCTCTGTCTCTCCGTCAACTGTGCATACACACCCGCATCCACGTTCCGAGAAACACGAATACATACTGGATAAAACCAATCCCAAAACGTACACTAGGATCTGGCTTAAACCAAAGCCCGCTAGTGTTAGCTGTCCGGACACTGTACGTGCACAAGTGCACGGATGTGACCGGACCCTGTCGCAAAACCGTGCGACCTCTACTCTTTTGCCTAGAGGCGAATAGCTTTCTGTGTGGGACTCTAAAAACTCAACACTACGCTGGCAGTGGGTTTAACCACAGACCGCAAGCGGCACTAGCTGTGCGTAACGGTCCACAGGTAGATGCCGACAAGAAGACCGACGAGGTGAAACCCATCTGAACTCCTACTGAGCCTGAATGTGACAGTCTCCGTACAGTCCGGTCTGTTCGTCTGATACATCGCATGGCGGGCCTAGGGGCGGTAAACGTCAGTCCCCTAATAGCGGTACAAGTCGTGTCGGAGTGAAGCCCAAAACACCCTGAGATAACACTGGAAGCCTACCAGTATATCTCGCTTGCCCTGGCCAGGGACTACTCGTGTAATGGCTCTCCTAGACACAGCGCGATGTCAACCCCTAATACCGGGAGAGACGAATCCTGTCTAACCGTCACTGCCTCCAAGTGCTTCGGGACTGCACCCAACTACTACCTGTTTGCACGACTCCTTTGAGCCGTGGTAGGGTAGTAATCAAAGTACAGTGGGAACACACTCGAGGCGAAGTGACAGTGTCAAGTCAGCGGACTAAGCTGTACTCATGTCACCTGGGAACTGATAACTGACGATAGGTATAATACCAACCGGTCAGTTGCCGACGAGTCCTGTCCAGTGTACTCGTAACCTAACGAGCACCCGCATACTATCTCCAGTACGACGTACTGATGGCTGTGGGACAGACCATCTCCCACTCTGGGATGAGAAGCGCATGCGCTAGTCTACTCCGGAGTATCGATGCCCTGTCTCGATAGTCCTGCGACTAGGGACCTGCATAAGGATGTGCTTATAGATTACCCAGCCCTCACTAGTGTGACTGCCATCACAACACTGGTAATCAAGCAAAGATCCTAAGGGCTCCACTAATGCATATAGGTGATATAATAAAATAAACACATGTACACATTGAAGTAGAAACAAACCAAGTAGCATACTACTATTTTGAGCAAGATTATTTAGACAAGGTGAATATCCCAAGCTTCTATTAAGTAATATACAAACTAGTATGATATAGTAATGGCCTCTAGGGCATATACACTAACAAATATCTCATATCTCTGTTTCTAAAATCTCAATATCTCTGTATCTCAAATCTCAATATCTCTGTATCTCGGGCTCCGGCAGTCCGGATCGGCCCCTATCATCCAATCTCACGACTACGGTCGGTATCCTCCGGATATCCGCCGCGTCCAAAAACAACAACAATAACCGGTCAGTAGTGCTCTCCTGCCGGGCTCAACGCCATCATCTGCGATCTTCTTACCCCAGGGTACCGCACCGGGTCCACCATGTACCTGCAGACGGTGTATCCCCCTCCTCGAATCGGGTATATATATAGCTCAAGAACCGAGAAAACTCATAGTGGACGCCACACACATCATATCATGAGAAAACCATAAATTTCTATTTTTAAATAATGATAAAAGTTTTATAAAATTCTTGCGGTTTTCCAAAAAATCCAGAAAGCTCATGGAAATCCGAAATCCAAGAATCCAGAGTAAGTAAATAGTGGATATCGGCATAAAGCCCCAGAATAGTACATGAATGTATGAAGTATCTATATAAAGAATGCAATCTCTATGTTAAAACATGAGAGCAAACACGCAAATATTATCCAGTAACTACCATTTAGCTGATTATATCAATGAGATAATATGTTCTAAAGTGTACGTGACATGGCAATTACCGATGATGATGTGTGTGAGCTGGCAAACAAGTGTATGTGAAACATGCGCATCATCGATAATGGTGCTGGTGTCCTAACAAGCAGGGTTCATAATTATTAAAGAAAACATGTGCATAAGCATAAAATGAGATGAGAGCAACATGAACATACGAAGAATGATGAAGTAATCATAACACTGAAGAATATACATTATCCAACTACGAGTCATATAGTTTGGCGTTTGAAGTAGCACGAATCGTGGTTTTCAGAAATGTAGGGGCTACGGGGTTTTATAGAAAAGATGTGTCCTTTGAAAAATCCGTAGTATCCCCCAGGATGTCTTTAAAAATGCACACGATTCGTTAGTTTTGAAAAATAGGTATGACTCGAGCCTTAACCAGTATCTATTTAACCAACTAAGGGACTGAACTAAAGAAGCTAGTCGATAGGTAAGAGGAGTCCACCTAAAGTCTAAGTCGATATCTCTAGCAGTCGGTGATCCAGCCTCAATAGCATCACATACAAAGTACGACTTCCTCAAGTCAAGAGTGCGGATCAATTATCACATCTATACTTCGTTCGGTAAAATCCATCGTACGGCATCCCAAAATCGGGTAACGGGTCAGCTATCATATATAGGTCATTCATTTGGGTATCATCATCAATCAATATCACAATCTAGGTACTATTCTAAAGACCCGTATATTCTGATGTCATCAACACAAATTATCATATATAAATGCACATCGCCCAAACGATCCGTTATAAATATCATACCATATCTCATATCACATCTCGATCAATTGTCAACTATCATATCTATATATATCATCATTCACATGGTATCATCGTCAAACAATATTATGATCTGGTTACTGATTTAAGTCTCATACATGCCAATGTCATCGCACATTTCATCGTATAGGTATATATTTTCTCATTGCCCAATGATCCGCTATAATATCAAATATCTCACGGCACCATGCCCGATCATATCGACTCATCCCCAAGTATCATATCACATGTATATGTTGTGTGTGTGTGTGTATACCTGCATATACACACACACACACAAACACACACACACACACACACACACATATACACCAAGTCAAGTTTATGTGTGTGCGTATGTGTATGTCTATATGAAACCTACGAATTCCTTCCAAGGCAATCATCCCCTGGTTATGTCTTTCTAAATCAGTCTAATCCAACTTAAAGTCTTCAATAGTACCCTACTCGCCAAGAATCTATGGCTACGTCCGACTTCTTAATAATAGTACATAATATCCTTATTATACGTTTGCTGGGGTGCTATACGCCATCCACCCGACTTCCCCCGTAGATATACATCTACTCACCTGGTCCTTATCTGCCGAAGTCAGTTCTGCCATCCTCTTTTTCATCGTCCGAAGTCCACGTGAGAGGTACCTATATGTAAACATATATAATATCGTATACCGAAATCGTGGATAAAAACCAAAATGGCGCACGAAACGCGCATAGGTTAAAACCTATGACCCGCTCATGCAAAAAAAAAAAAAATAACTCTCGACATCGGTATACAAACGCCGATTGATCGAGATAAAACATAAACTTACAAATAGTAGTTCCAAAACTCACTAATTATAATATAAAATAGGATTTAAATAATCAAAACCTTAAAATTAATCAAATCGTTTTACTCCGCAAAAACCTAGAAAGCTCTTAATTACCATTTTAATTCAAAACTTGATGTTTTAACAAAACTAATGGCCATAATATTCACTAAATATCATAACTAAGTCATAGAAACGATTAGGATAATTTAATCTCATTAATTTTTATTAAACCCAAAATTCTAGTTTGCAAATTTATCCAATTTTAACAATTTCAAAGTAAAAGTGCACAAAACAACAACTAAGTTTGGTTTTGCATGATCTAAAGTATTAAACTATAATTTATAATGTTAATAATGTCATGAAACCCTAATTATATTTTAATCTCAATTATTTAATCAATTTCCAAAAACCTAGTTTGCAAAATAGCATAATTATCACAATTTTAAAGTAAAAATTAGCAAACTAGTAACTAGATTAGGTTTTGCGTTCCATTAATATGTTAATCTACCCATTAAAACCATGAATAACTGATTATAATCCTCACTTGATCACAAACCTTAATCTTGAATTTTCAAATTTGAAATTGGAACCAATTAATTAGCTAATTAAATAGATTTAAAGTAGTTTATCAATAATTAAACACTTGGGGTTAGGATTATACCTCCAGAAACATGAGATCAACATGCAACCTAGCCTCCAAAATTCTAACTTTGCTCCATGATCCTTGCTTGTTTGGCCAAAGAATAAAGGGTATGGTTTAAATGATGAATTAGTGGAGTTTTTGTATTGATTTTTGAATGGATTTTGTGGATTTTGAAGTGGAGATGAGGTGAGAATTTTTTTTGGGGCTGCTCGGCCAAAATTTTGGAGTGGGAGAGAGAAAGAGTGGTGTGTGTAGAAACTTCACAATTTATTACATCAATTTAGTCTTTTCAAAATTATTTAATTTTATTTATTTTCTTACTTCAATTTATCCTAGAAAACTCTAGAATTTTGAAGACAATCCAAGAAGAGAAGAGCATGCTACAAACCTAATTCTAATATGTCATGGTTCACTTTTATAAAATTAACCCATTCCAATTTGTAATTTGCACTAATTTAATGTATAATTAAAATTTTATATTAATATTTGAAATAATTAATTAAGGAAAAATATTTAAGTAAACAAAAAATTTACAAGTCACTAATAAATACCATTTAGTAGTTGTTTCCTAGTTAAAATAGGTCTATTAAATTTTATGATGAAAAATAACTATAGTTATGTTTTACGGAAAAATGCGGTTTATTTTACCGATTATCAGAAAATTCACCTAAAGGATTTTATTTATTTATTTAATTATTTATTTATTTATTTTTAAAACGTTACAGTCTTTCCCCCTTAAAGAAATTCGGTCCCCGAATTTAAATCAAAACTCCCCCAAATACTAAAACATTTAGCAAAACACTCAAATCGTCGGGCTCCGTAATCATCAATACATAAAACACCTCTTAGCGCAATGAATGCGCATGAAAAACATGTACATAACTCAAAATCAAAACTCCGTCAAGCGTAACGCAATCATCAGAGTTATGGTGAAAACACAATGTCAAAATCCAATACGAAATCAACAAAATATACATCAAAACTATACCATGTACATATAGTACGCATCGTAGTAAAATCGTCCAACGTCTTAATAGAGAAGCATACAAAACCCCTTTTTCAAATCGCTGTGCAATGCGCGTATCACAGCACAAGTAGCGGACATTCATTTTAATGAAAATAGCTATACATATATATCTTTTATTTAACATACACGTCCTGCCTTTTTTGAAAATAATCTAGAAGGGTGTCCTTTATAAAATATTTCGTGTTATCTCGGACACATAGGAAAAATATTGAGACTATAGCTCCGTTTGGAAATCCCTTCGGTAATTATCAATGCATGTAAAAACACTTAGGTACTGTTCTAAGAACAGTCCTGCTCGGTTACTACACCAAAGTAAATATCATAAAAACGGACTGTTCAAAATGAAATCAATCTCAAATACATTATATAAAGTACCACGTGCGTCTTGTGTGCACGAAAATCGAAATCAAATACAGAAGCCACGAATATGCATAGAAACAAAACTGAGTGCAACGGGTGTGCACCAAAAACATTTTGTCAAGTGCAACGGGCGTGCACGACAATAATATCAGGTGCATCTAATCTGCACAAATCCCGATTTAGTGCATCTGGTGTGCACAAAATCGCATCAAGCGCGCCAAGTGTGCGCAAGAATCTCAATCAAGTGAAAATGGTGCACGAAAACATAAATCGAATATCGAAATCGAAATCAACGGTATACGACATACACCGAATCAAAATCAAGTATACCGCGATATATAAACTTACAACCACATTCATCAGTGTGCACAAAACCAAATAAAAGTACGAAAAGTGCACGAAATCTATACCGAAAGCATAAGTCTAAAATCATGTGCAACCCATATACACGAAATCAAATCAGTATCTCAGAATGTATAAAATCAAAATCAAGTGCAATGGGTATGCATAAAACGAACATCAATACAACTGATACATGGAACACGAACCGAGTGCAAAGAATGAGTACATAGGAAATACCAATCATAAAACGGAATCCTCAAAATACCAAAATCCAAACAACGGAAATATGAAATTCAAATCACCAAATCGTAATTCGTAACACCGACGTCAGTGTGCTCCTCTTTCCTTTGGTGTTGACTGATTCGAACTCGTCTCTTCGTAGCTGTAGGGATGGTGCTACAAATGGCTATACTCATATCTAGAGTCTTCCAAGTAATATATCCCATCATATAATATCCGAACTATGTTAAACTTTTCGATCGATTCATCAAAGTCCCATAATTCTTCGAGAGCTCAACACTCAAGTACAGTTTAAAAATATCCAGTACATGCCACAGCACCTGCGGACCAGCCGTAGAAGGGCAAACCCAAGCCTCACTAATGGCACCGCGGAACTACCGCAAACCCTAAGGTTCAAAGGCGTTCTCATGGTTATTAAGTCGAGTTAGGGTTTCATTCTTCTAGAGGGTCCATAGAATTACCAGCATGTTCTTCCGAATATCTTAAACTTGGAAAAATGGGTTTCTGACAAACGTTCGAACCTTTTAACTTTGTCTGGATGCATGTGAATACTCTTCGTCCGCACGCTAAACAGTGCTTCGATCCTCGAGAATAGACGATACACCAACAGTCATCACATTCTAACCGGTCTCTAGCAGCGGCCCGATCACCCGATGCAGATATCAACGCTTGTGTTCACAAGAAAACAAAGTAAACGACATATCTAAATGCTCATGCTGACCGCAACTCTAGCCGCAGCTCTCTCTGTCCGTGCGACTGTGGTAACAGAAACCACCATCCGGCATTGATGAAGATAGATCAAAGGAACGAATGGAAGTACGGTGCAAAGAAATGTACATCCTAAGGCTCCTTAAGCGGAGTAGAGTATCGTAAATATGCCGCGGAACATACCCACGGTACGTCACTCTACTTTAGTCACCTACTCCATCAACCAAGGGTCATCCTACATGTAGAAGGTAAAACCTAACCCTCTGATACCAACTTTGTCACGACCCGAACGTACGGAACGTGACCGGCACTTAAATTACTAAACGTCTAGAGGCGTAATGTTATCTAAGCAAGCCGAAGCCCAGAAATCTAAACCATTTAAAAGAAGAAGTGTAGGAACACATGTTTAAAAGCAACATCAAATTTTCTCAAAAATTTCGGCAAAGTCTCCTTTGTAAAAACTGGCCCCAAATGGGTACAAACAAGAAATATATACACGAGCAATAATAAAGGCATCCCCCAAATGGGAGCTAGCTCTACGCCAATTGGCGGAAACAACCACGCAAGCAAAATAATATACAACGCCGAAAGGCGAGGAAGAAAACACAGAGGAAAACCAAAATCCACAAGAAAGCCATAATAATACAAGCGCGACTCTAAGGTCGAAAGAAAAACAACTGGTCTTATAAATATATCAAATAATACAAGTCTTGTTGATGGAGATTACTAGATACAACTGAAATAAATTAAAGTACAACGGCGGTCACGATACAAGTGAACCAACCTACCAAGCAATCACCCTGAATGAAATGGTGTGCCAGCAAGCCGCTAAGGAAAATCTGTACATCTGAACTTATAAGAAAATTTGGCACAACGGGAGTGAGTTGCCAACTTGTGAGTAGAAGACATCTGCGAGTAGAAATCACATGCACGACGATCTCCTGGGACATAATAATATACATATATAACACTAGACATCTAGTACTGACAGGGTAATAATCTATGCATAAGTGCAATACTCAGTGCATCGTGTTAGTGTCACTAAACAGTAATGAGCCACATATCTGATGTATGAATGCATCATGAATGAGAAAATCAACACGAAATCTGAATAATCTGATATAAGAAAAACATCAATGAATCTTGTATAATAAGACTGAAACCTCATCAGTGAAATCAACAGAAATCCGTGTCAAGCATCGACACAAAATAGGTATATCTCAAAATCTAAAAATCTCAATATCTCTTTATCTCAAATCTCAATATCTCTGTATCTCAGGCTCCGGCGGTCTGGATCGGCCCCTATCATCCAATCTCACGACTATGGTCGGTATCCTCCGGATATCTGCCGCATCCAAAATCAACAACAATAACCGGTCGGTAGTGCTCCCCTGCCGGGCTCAACGCCATTATCTGCGATCTTTTTACCCCGGGGTACCGTACCGAGTCCACCATGTACCCGCAGACGGTGCATCCCCCTCCTCGAATCAGGTATATATATAGCTTAAGACCCGAGAAAACTCATAGTGGACGCCACACACATCATATCACGAGAAAACCACAAATTTGTATTTTCAAATAATGATAAAAGTTTTATAAAATTCTTGCGGTTTTCCCCAAATCCAGAAATCTTATGGAAATCCAAAATCCAAGAATCTAGAGTAAGTAAATAGTGGATATCAGCATAAAGCCCCAGAACAGTACATGAATGAATACATGAATGCATGCAGTATCTATGTAAAGAATGCAATCTCTAAGTTAAAACATGAGAGCAATCACGCAAATATTATGCAGTAACTAGCATTTAGCTGATTATATCAATGCGATAATATGTTCTAAAGTGTACGTGACATGGCAATTACCGATGATGATGTATGTGAGCCGGCAAACAAGTGTATGTGAAACATGCGCATCATCGGTAATGGTGCTGGTGTCCTAACAAGCAGTGTTCATAATTATTAAAGAAATATGTCCATAAGCATAAAATGCGATGAGAGCAACATGAACATACGAAGAATAATGAAGTAACCATAACACTGATGAATATACATTATCCAACTATGAGTCATACAGTTTGGCGTTTGAAATAGCACGAATCGTGGTTTTCAGAAAAGTAGGGGCTACGGGGTTTTATAGAAAAGATGTGTCCTTTGAAAAATCCGTAATATCGCCCAGGCTGTCTTTAAAAATGCATACGATTCGTTAGTTTTGAAAAATAGGTATGACTCGAGCCTTAACCAGTATCTATCTAACCAACTAAGGGACTGAACTAAAGAAGCTAGTCGATAGGTAAGATGATTCCACCTAAAGTCTAAGTCGATATCTCTAGCAGTCGGCGATCCAGCCTCAATAGCGCCACGTACAAAGTACAACTTCCTCAAGTCAAGAGTGCGGATCAATCATCACATCTATACTTCGTTCGGTAAAATCCATCGTACGGCATCCCAAAATCGGGGTACGGGTCAGCTATCATATATAGGTCATTCATTTGGGTATCATCATCAATCAGTATCACAATCTAGGTACTATTCTAAAGTCTCGTATATTCCACTGTCATCAACACAAATCATCATATAGGAACGCACATCACCCAAACGATCCGTTATAAATATCATACCATATCTCATATCACATCTCGATCAATTGTCAACTATCATATCTATATATATCATCATTCATATGGTATCATCGTCAAACAATATCATGATCTAGTTACTGATTTAAGTCTCATACATCCCAATGTTATCACACATTTCATCCTATAGGTATATATTTTCTCATTGCCCAACGATCCGCTATAATATCAAATATCTCACGGCATCATGCCCGATCATATCGACTCATCCCCAAGTATCATATAATATCCTCATATCACATGTATATGTTGTCTCTCTCTCTCTCTATATATATATATATATATATATATATATATATATATATATATATATATATATACACACACACACATTCCTATACACACACACACACATATACACCAAGTCAAGTTTATGTGTGTGCGTGTTTGTATGTCTACATGAAACCTACGAATTCCCTCTAAGGCAATCATTCTCTGGTTAAGTCTTTCTAAATCAGTCTAATTCAATTTAAAGTCTTCAATAGTTCCCTACTCGCCAAGAATCTAAGGCCACGTCCAACTTCCTAATAATAGTACATAATATCCTTATTCTACGTTTGTAGGGGTGCTATACGCCATCCACCCGACTTCCCCCATAGATATACATCTACTCACCTGGTCCTTGTCTGCCGAAGTAGGTGCCGCCATCCTCTTCTTCATCGTCCGAAGTCTACGTGAGAGGTACCTATATGTAAACATATATAATATCGTAAACCGAAATCGCGGATAAAAACCAAAATGGCGCACGAAATGCGCATAGGTTAAAACCTATGACCTGCTCATGCAAAAAAAAAAACCAAATAACCCTCGACATCGGTGTACAAACGTCGATTGATTGAGATAAAACACAAACGTACAAATCGTAGTTCCAAAACTCACTAATTAAAATATAAAATAGGGTTTAAATCATCAAAACCTTAAAATTAATCAAATCGTTTTATTTTGCAAAAACCTAGAAAGCACTTAATTACCGTTTTAATTCGAAACTTGATGTTTTAACAAAACTAATGGCCATAATATTCACTAATTATCATAAGTAAGTCAGATAAACCATTAATTACCATAATTTAATCTCATCAATTTTTATTAAACCCAAAATTCTAGTTTGCAAATTTATCCAATTTTAACAATTTCAAAGTAAAAATGCACAAAACAACAACTAAGCTTGGTTTTTCATGATCTAAAGTATTAAACTACAATTTATAATGTTAATAATGTCATGAAACCCTAATTATATTTTAATCTCAATTATTTAATCAATTTCCAAAAACCTAGTTTGCAAAATAGCATAATTATCACAATTTTAAAGTAAAAATTAGCAAACTAGTAACTAGATTAGGTTTTGCATTCCATTAACATGTTAATCTACCCATTAAAATCATGAATAATTGATAAAAATCCTCACTTGATCACAAACCTTAATCTTGAATTTTCAAATTTGAAATTGGAACCAATTAATTTGCTAATTAAATAGATTTAAAGTAGTTTATCAATAATTAAACACTTGGGTTAGGATTATACCTCTACAAATATGAGATCAACATACAACCTAGCCTCCAAAATTCTAACATTGCTCCAAGATCCTTGATTGTTTGGCCAAAGAATAAAGGGTATGGTTTAAATGATGTATTAGTGGAGTTTTTGTATTGATTTTTGAATGGATTTTGTGGATTTTGAAGTGGAGATGAGGTGAGAAATTTTTTTGGGGCTGCCATGGGATAGGTTCGGCTAAAATTTTGGAGAGGGAGAGAGAGTGTGTGGTGTATGTAGAAACTTCACAATTTAGTCTTTTCAAAATTATTTAATTTTATTTATTTTATTACTTCAATTTATCCTAGAAAACACTAGAATTTTGAAGACAATCCAAGAAGAGAAGAGCATGCTATAAACCTAATTCTAATATGTCAGGGTTCACTCTTGTAAAATTAACCCATTCCAATTTGTAATTTACACTAATTTAATGTATAATTAAAAGCTTATATTAATATTTGAAATAATTAATTAAGAAAAAATATTTAAGTAAACTAATAATTTACAAGTCACTAATAAATACCATTTACTAGTAGTTTCCTAGTTAAAATAGGTCTATTAAATTTTATGATGAAAAATAACTATAGTTATGTTTTACGGAAAAATGCAGTTTATTTTACCGATTATCAGAAAATTCACCTAAAAGATTTTATTAATTTATTTATTTTTAAAACGTTACATATAGCTTGATACAGAAGGTATTCATGTATACGAGAGGCGTCCATCTTACCCCGTGGACTATGATAACATGTAGTACAAGGCCCCTTCATAATCCATGGGACAACGACACGAGAATTCGTGTAGGTGTCCTTTTTAGTGATAATTACTTAGCTTGGAAAGTTCATGATATTTTATTGAAAAACTTGCCCTTTTGGTATCTTGATGGTATTTTATTGTTATTTGTTATTCTTTTCATTTTTAAAAAATATATATTTATTATATTTTGAAAATATGGATTTATAATTTTAATTTTTAAAACATAATTTTATTTTATTTAGAAAATTTGTATTTCTTAAAAAACTGTATTTAAATATTTTCAAGACCGAATGCTCCGTGAGGAGGTTTGCATCTCGTTTACTAGCCCAAAGATGTGCGATAATCCGCACCATCCATTAGTGGGTCCTCTAAAGAGGGTTGTAGATACTTATTCGCAAAGGATATGAAATATCGATTTAAAAGAAGTCCGGTTTTTAAAGTTATGTGGTATTTTATCGTAATATTCTCTTTGTAACAAATATCCATACAAAAGAGACATTGTGTTATGGATCCAAGTGTGCGTGTGGGGTAGGTCGTTACCCCGTGAAGTTTTCCAAAAAGTATTATTTTAACAAATACTAAAAGTAGTGTTTATAAAGTTCAAGGTATTTTAATGAAAAAATTCAAATATGGTTGTGTTACATGAGATTCTAGGTTAAATCTTGATTTTAAATGTTGATATTAAAATTACAAGTGAAGATGTAAATTTTGTTTGACCAAAATATAAAAGGAATTAGAGTTATGGATTTTATAAAAGATGATATCGGTATAACTCCACTTTTACCAATTTTGATTAAAAAAAATTTTCAATGAAGAGAAGGGAAGTTTGGGTGGGACTTACTGTTTGATTATGTTAAGAGGAGGAAGAAGAACAGAAGGGTGTCATCGTGACGTCGCGGGAGCACCGCAATTTTCTTCGATCTTCGACGGAAGTTGCTTGCTTGCCAACTTCTCTTTACTCCACTTGTACTTAGGAAGTCTTTGAAAGAATTTTGCTATAGTTTTCAGAATGGTGCTGAGCCAAGGTAGGGGATGGTATTTATAGTGGAGAATTAGGCTTTTGGAATTAAAATGGTGGATTAAAAAGCATTAAAATGTGGTTTAATTGTGAAATGAAGGGTCTCTCTTTGATTGCAGGGAAATCAAACAGTGCAGAGGGGTTAGGGGGAGGTGAAGGGACTAGTGTGCAAAGCCCAGGGCTCTTTGGGCTCAGATCAACCATCGGTGCCGGCCTTAATGTGCATTTGGCCGGTTGATTTAGGGTTTAGGGTCGCTAGATTTATGCCATCTGTATTGTTCAGAGTTTACTCAATTTTGTGTCTGTTTGATTTTTTTGAACTTTTCATTTCCCTGTGTATTGCATGTGCAAACCTTTGGGCTTCTAAAAGTAAAAAAGAAAAATTCAGAAAAAATAATGTGACTGATGGGATTCGAAAACACATGCTACGTCATAGTAGCGCAGAGGCTTTACTAGTGAGCTACAAGTTGCTTCTTACTGTTATTTAACAAAAGTAACTTATAACTCAAGCTCAGGTTATAAAACTCATATTTGTACATTAAAATGGAAAATTTAGTACAGTAAACTCAGAGTCGTTATAGTTAGGAGTTAAAACCATTATGAGGAATTTCAAGTGTTGAAAATTTCATTGAGATTGCATACCTTCTATTTGATAGTTGGATCCCAATACCCACTGCGAGTAAGTGCTACTCTTGGGTGAGTTTTCTATTTTACAATTAGCTATTCTAGTAGGTGTCTTAAAAGGTGTTAATGGGGTTATGCCTATTCGGATATGAGATTATTTAATTAGTTCCATGCGAAAGCATTGGGAGACTCCCTCCGAGTACCAACACTAGCCTGACTGAACGATTAGCGAAATTGTAGGGTGTAATTAATCTCGATTAATTTTTCCTTTTAAGGTTTGAAGGAAGATTTGATAAAAACAGTGGGAGCCATCCTGATTAGATAAGATAATAACCATTTTAATTTTGCAAGAGCGCACGCTAAAGTTTTTCTTCTATCTCTTTCCAGGTAGTGACCATGTCACGTCTTAATCAAGATAATAGTTTGGATGTATTGACCGAACCCGCTTATTATACTGGGCCGGAGAACATTGGTTCCACTCTAACTTATAAAAAAAGTCATAAGTATGGGCATTGGAAAGGGAAAAGTAAGGATTTTCACGCAACCCTAATGAAGAAGGAGCATTCTGATGCATTTTCTTCGGATGTGTTAGTTATTCAGAACCGTTTCTCAGTCTGCTCTACGTCCTGGATAATGGATACAGGATCAGGATCCCACATCTGTAAAATGTTACAAAGGTTAAACAGATGTAGAGCAATGGTAACTGGTGATATGTCTCTCAGGGTAGGGAACAGAGCAATTGTTGCTGCCGAAACTGTCGGCGAATATCACCTTGTATTACCCACTGGTAATACATTGATTTTGAATGACTGTTATTTTGTACCGTATATGATGTGTAATATAATATCTGTTTCTTTATTAAATAAAGATGGATATAATTTTGAATTAGAGAAAAATATTATGAACATTTTCCTAAATCAAGTAGTGATTGGGTTTGGTATGTTGTGTAATGGTTTATATGTTTTAAATCAAAATACAGTTTTAAATATACAAAACACACGCAATAGGAAAAGTTCAGAAATGAATGAATCCATCTTATGACATTGTAGACTTAGTCATATCAATGAGACCCGACTAGCTAAGTTGCATACGGATGGATATTTGAATTCATTCGAATTTACATCTCATGAAACTTGTCGGTCTTGTCTCAAAGGAAAAATGACCAAAACTCTATTTACAAGACACTGAGCAAGAGCTACAGAACTCATGGGACTGATACATAGTGATGTACGCGGTCCATGTCTACACATGTTAGGGTGGGTACTCTTACTTCATTACATTCATGGATGATCTCTCCAGGTTCGGATATGTGTTCTTGTTGAAACACAAATCCGAAGCCTTTGAGAAATTCATAGAATATAAGAACAAAGTAGAGAACCAAAAGGCAAAATTATTAAAATCCTACGGTCTGATCGAGGAGGAGAATACTTTAGCACGGAATTCCAGAACTATCTAAAAGAGAATGGGATTCTCTCTCAGCTTACTTCTCCGTATACACCACAGCACAACAGTGTATCGAAGCAAAGGAATCACACCTTATTAGATATGGTACGCTCTATGATGAGTATTGCTGAATTACCTCTTTCATTCTGGGGTTTTGCACTGGATTGATTCTATATGAGTGTTTGTAGTTAGCCACAATCAATAATGTTGTCGTGTGTAGCTAGCCGAGATGAGTACGGGTCGTCCTCAGAGATATGTGGAACTTTTAATCTTGCTTTAGACGTGTTGATTAGAAAAGAGGAAGGAGAATAGAGAATAATGAATAATAGTTTCTAGATCTACGTCAAAACACAGATGTAGAATACAGATCTAGTTTGAATAAGGATATAGAATATATAAGAAGAAGGCTTGTAGGGTTCGTTTGAACTTAGTAGTCATGGATGACTAATAAAGATTACTCCTTTTTATCTATTGATAGATTTAAAACTAGATTGGTAGTGATGAATGAGGATTAGGGTTCTTGGAAGAAACTAGGGTTTCTACACTATTGACCCTTTCCCTTTCATTGATCTCTATTCATGTCTAGCCCTTAACAAAATAATTGTTAATCTAATCTCAAATCGCGGTCAAGACTAGCAATAAATTGGTAGCGTGCCCGATTAGGATGTTAACGATTCTTTTACTAAAATTTTAAAACTTCATAAGGCTTAAAAGAAGTTAAAGTATTTTCTCATCCATTGTTCAACCCTAATCCTACGAACCCTATCAAGAGGAGAATTACTTGCGCATGATGGAGATAGACAAAGAACGGATAGAGAATGAGATCATAATGTAAATACAGAAATTAAAATTATTCTAATAATCTACCTTTATTAATCAACTTCACAAGTACAATTCTTCGAGTTTAGATTACAAAAGGAAGAAGAAGCTGCTCTCGATCTCTGTCTCATAGGAAGTAGATGTTCCGTCGAATCTCATGTCGCCTTATCACGTTGAATCGCGGACCTGTCATGGATCACTTGTTCTTTGACGGTGATTTGCTTCGTGTAAAATATTGATGATTTCTAAGTTTAGTCCTCGGTCCTTTATATAGTCCCAAAAACAGAAACTATAAATCCCAAGAATTTGGATTTTTTGTTGCAAATCACACCTAAAAATCCCAGACGCTAACTCCCTAAATCTACAGCGGATCTGCCACATTATTGTGCTTTTGGCCGCGCAACCGGCAGTTTGGTGAGATCATGGCTTCAGAATTCTGGAGCTGCTTCATTATGACACATGGAGATTTAGTTGATGTCTGGAATCTTCATATCTTTTATGAGTCTCTGCCAGTATTGATTCTTCGATTTTATTTAACTTCATTGGAAGATTTTTGATTCCCGACATCTCGATATCCCGATCTCCTGACCTGAGCCAACTCATGCACAATATCTCCATGAATAATGTTAGTAATATTTGTTATAGAGATATTATTCTAACCATTTGTATGATGTTATATCTTTTAAAAAATCTTGATTAGAATATTTGATATGATATGCATAATAAAAAATATTATATAAATATTATATGAATACATTTTCCTTCATAATGTTAATTATAATATATAAACCTATGACAATAGATATTTTTACAGATAAACCCTCATATGTGTCATATTTATAATAAACACCCTTAAATATTTATCAAAAGTAAGGAAAATTATATATCAAAACTGTGATATTTTCGATCGAACAAATACCCCCAAACTTAATTTTGATCGTCCCGAGCAAAGTATTTATTCAAGAGAGGGAGAGAAAGAAAAAGAAAAACCTAAGTAGCACACTTTCATAGGAAACACGATTGCACTGAGCACGTGCAACAAGCCGTTAAACCTTTAGGTGTCCCTGGTCGGAGGAGTGTTGTCTCCTAAGGGTTTTCAGCGGATTACACCTACAAAATCCTATAATAAATAAAAGAAGATGAAAGTTACATATAAAGATAAGAACTATAAAAGAATGAACTTGAAAATAAGAGTTTCCAACTATACCAGTTTTTCAGTTACCATGAGCCCTATCTTAATGGTTATGGAAAAATGTTAAAAATCGCATCATCCCTCAATAAAACATCGCCTTTAGTCTTCCTCCCTGCGTTTCATACAAACATCGATCATATACCCTTACGTGTGTGTAAAATACATCCCTACACTTAGAGAATTCAATTCAAGCTATCATACCCTTGTCCATCTTCCAAAGTACTTTATAGTCGGTGAATATTTTAGATGGAATTGCTCGCACATTCTTCATACGACTGTTAATACTTCTTGAGGTACTAACCGACTGATTACAAAATTAGCTCATGCATTTAGGCGTAATTCCTCGTCTTGAAACACCTAAGGTTTAGCAGTGGCTCCTAAACCAGTTGGTCTAAGGCACTGGGTGATAAAACACCCTCGCTATATTTTTTTATGATGCCTTGAGCAATTAAAAAACCAGTGTTCATTTTTTTCTTCACCACTTATATATTTTTATTTTATTTTATTTTATTTTATTTTCCATACTAAGGCTTTTAGACAAGAGCATTTCAAGGTATCCTCTACTATCCCAAGTTTCAAGATGTGTACAAGTGCGTATACTAGGGTATCAACATTCAACTGTTTGGACTCAAGAATAGGGACTATTTTTCAGACTTATTTTTATCCTCAGATTAGCAATTTCCTTCACCTTACTAACCCTTGGGATAACGGCTCATAACTATTTATTACTAGTTTCGTTTAAGAAAACATCTAACTTTCTTTCTTTTCTCAAACTATTCCTATCTTTCATATGTAATTTTTCACTTTCAAACATTCATTATTAAAAAAAAAATTGTGCAAAATAATGCGTGAATACGCACAAACCTCTCCAAAACCTATTTGTAGCAGTGTCCTCACTGATGTCATCTGTTAAGCTTAAAAAAAATGTAAACTTGGGAGGAAAAGTTAGTAACGGGGACATGAATAAATGACAGTGAAATCCTCTCCCAAACTTATTTTTTGGCTCATAATTTTGTAAAAATTTATTTTCTTTCAAGAGCCAAAAGATTCCTCCCCCAAAATTAAGTAAAACCGTATTAAGCATTTAAAATTATGAGGGGGGTTAAAATTATTGGTCAAAGTAAAGCCTTACAAAGACCAAAAATCAACACCAACCATTCAAAATTTTTATCAATGTAGCACACTGGTTGGTAAAAGATCATGTCACCTATAGACGTGAAGAAGTGGGGAGGGGAGAAGAGGTGGAATAGAACTGGTTTATGCCTTGGTTCATAGAGATGAAACAGTGATGGTGGATTACTCGCATTCTCGTTATTTTTAAAAAGAAGGGGTGGCGGTTCAACTTCTTTGTGTTGGGGTTGATTCATCACAACTCCCATGTTTTCTAAGAATGCGAGTTCATCAGCGAAGATTTCTTCAAAGTTTTCATCGATATCCCGAATAATAATCTCATCAGAAAGAACCGGATGATACTCGGACTCCATGAAAGGTTCATATTCAGCGTTAGATGTTGACCCGGACAGTTCGATAGAAGGGTCCGTATGTGTATAATAAATAGCAGGGTCAAACAACAACGTACTAATGGAGTCAAGATCAGAATCGTGAAGTTGTTCAAATTCTCTGCTGTCGAAATTTATCGCATCGACAGAAAATACATGAGTATAGGGTTCGGAGGGTTCACTTTCCAACCTGTAAATGTTAAGCTTAATTGACATCTTCCCGAAGGATAGGGTCATAGTGCTGTTTCGACAATTGATTATTGCATTGGAAGTCGCAAGAAAAGGTCGACCTAAAATCACCGGAATTTGGTTTCATGGGTTTGCTACAGGCTGTGTATCTATAACAATAAAGTCCACAGGGAATATAAAGTCCCCGACTTTGATTAACACATCCTTTAGCTCACTCCTAGGTTGGGTGATAGATCGATCGGCCATCTGAAGAGTGCAGTGCGCCGGTTTTAATTCTCCGATCCCTAATTGCTCATACACAGAATATGGAAGCAAGTTAACACTAGCACGTAAATCGAGTAGAGCACGATTGATAGTTTTACCCCCAATAGAAATAGATATGGTAGGACTTCCCAGGTTTCTTGAGTAACTGTTGGGTAAAAGCAGTGCTTATATTACTCGCTAAGAAAACTTTTTTAGGTACTTGAGTTTTTCTCTTCCCAGTACACAAGTCCTTTAGAACTTTTGTATAAGACGGAACTTGTTGAATAGCATCTAGGAGAGGAATGTTTATGTTAACTTGGTTAAAAAATTCCACAATCTTCTCCATTTGTGGACTTGGTCTGTTTCCCCTTAACCTGTTTAGATATGGTGCTTTATCAATAAGGGTTGGGTCCAATATTGGAGAAGATTGTGGGGATAGAATGGATCCCAGAATTGGAGTTGGAATCATTTTAGGTAGACTCGAGGAAGCGGGTTGAGTGTTCTAGCCTTGGGGAAAACGGAGAATAGGCTCAGAAGAAGGCGGACTAGACGAAATAGGGTTAGAAGTAGAAGCCGAGGTTTCATTAATATCATCAACGTCATCAATATGTTCATCCACTTGGTTATCCAGCACTCTTCCCGATCTCAACATGGTAACGACGCTCACATTATAACTTTGTGAGTAGCCAGAATTAGGTATAGGTTGAGATGGAAGTTTCCCTTTTTCTCTCGCACTCATCGCGGTATTTATTTGTGTAAGTTGTGTTTCTATCGATTTTATACTTTCACCATGGGAGGTGGTGGTCTGCGTTAATGCTCGGATAGAAGACTTTATATCATCCATCATTTTTATGGAATGTTGAATAAACATATCCATGCTTCGTTTGAGTGTGGAGAGTCTTTCGGTACCAGCTGTTTAGAAAGAATCATTGATCGGTGCAGAATTGTTCGCTAGATTTTGAAAAGTTTGTGATTGAAAGGGGTGTTGACTCTGTGGTGGTGGTTGCTGTTGCTGTAGGGGAGGTCTTTGATAGTTGCTTGGGAACTGGTTTTGATTTTGAGTTTGGTTTTGGTTCCAAGAAAAATTAGGATGACTCCTCCATCCCTGATTGTAAGTGGAAGAATAAGGATCGTTTCTAGGTCGTTGCTGAAAAGTGGCATTAGTGTGTTCTTGACCTTAAAGCGGTGCACTCAAAGGACATTCTTTCGTCATATGTGATGGGTCGGAACAGCAACCACACACGGTTTTGGGAAGCGTAACCTGGTTTAGGGAGGCTGATGATAATTTGTTCTCTATAGCGTCGATTTTCTTTTGCATCATTGCCATTTCGTCTTTTACTGCGATGGAAATATCGAGCTGATGGATACCTCTCCTAGATGATGATCGTTTAATGCTTTCTTACTGCAAAGTGTGTTCAGCGAGATCTTCCAGAAATTTCTAAGCTTCACCATCGTCTTTGGACATGAAATTGCATTGACAAGTGGTTTCAAGCATCTTCTTTGTCGCTGGATTAATGACTTCATATATAATTCGACAAAGGTCCCATCTATTAATTCTGTGATAAGGGCATTGGATAAGCAGATCTTTAAGCCGTTCAAAGTATTTCTAAAAGGTTCATTGGGAAGCTGGGTAAACTCGTTGATCTCGCTCCAAACACGGGCGATCTTATCATTAGAATAAAATTTCTTAAGGAATGCTATAACGAATTCATCCTAATTGGCAATAGAGTATGCGGCAATGTTATAAAGCCATTTTTCTGCTAGATCGCAGAAAGTAAAAGGAAGAAGACTTAAGCGCATAGTATCTACTGAAAGTTATGACGTACCAATCATTATGCATACGTTTTCGAATTTGGTAATAAAAACGTATGCGTCTTCAGACTCAAGCCCATGAAATTTAGGCAAAAGGTTGATGAAGTGGGGTTTAATTTCATAATTATCCCCATAGGCTGGTGTAATAGACAGACAAGTAGGAAGGGGACCGCGTATCGAGTAACATCTCTCTTGGAGAGAGATGCGTGGTGGATTCTGCGCACCTACGGGTGGTGGCAGGATGGTGGTGATAAAATCTGATGGAGAACCATCCATCTTGGTAGATGTGGTGGGTGGAGGGGAAAAAGAAGATAAAGAAGTACCGACTTCGGAGTAGATAGCCGAAACACGGACAAGACGGGCACTAGAATCCCGTATCTAGCCGAGCTTGCACTAAGCGGGTTTAGCGCAAGTAGCAGCGTGTGTGTGATTTAAAAATGGTTTGTTTTGAAAAGTGTCGGACGTGAGACAAATCACAAAAAATGCACACAAAACCCTAGAACTATGGTTACCTAGGTCAAATCTCTAGACCACTCCTAGACTTTCAAAGGACAAGCCGCATGATCAATCCTCTACCACCCTTTATAACTCTTATGGCCAGGTAAGTTCCAGGTAAGTGGTAGGTATCCGCTATACGAATCACCGAAAATAGTGGGCCTAATTAAGTAACCACTTTGCCTAGACATACTTCCCTATACACCATAAAAGTAATGCGGATAAGTGTTCATCACATAAAACTGCATTTTAATATAGCTCATTCATTATCTATTTTGTTATATATCGGTACTATTAATCAGTGTCTGCTCAGTAATTACAGTTTACATGTATTCGTGATTTAATACTGGAAGCAAACTCAATATCACAGATATAGAGTTTGGGAGCCGATACTGCAAACAGAACAGTAAACCGACCGATATCCAAAGAGCTTTTGCAAAATAAATGTGTGCACACAATTTTAGTCCAACACAATACAAGTGTACACACAACTCTTTGGCATGGACCATGACATGGTGGGGCTGCCCATGGCACACAAGAAATGATGGATTGTGCAAGTGGTGGGCACATATGGTGTGATGGGCAATAAATGCATAAAGTTTTGATGTGATACTTTGCATCAAGTTTCTCTCCAATTCTCTGCATGCAAACCAGACGTAAACAGCTAAATCAAGCAGCATAAGAGTGATGTTGGAGTAGACACAAGACCACCACAGCAATACGAGCCCATGTGCTTCGATGTGAACCGGCGAGACCCCATTGAAATACGGCGACGCCAGCCCCTAGCTCCAAATTGCCTCATTTTTCTTCTGGTTATTTTTTTAGGGCCCATCATCTTATTTATATTGTTTATTTATTCTGATGTTAGGCCTATAAATACCAAAACAGAGTTGAGGAAAGGGGGCCATGTAATATATTATTTAATTTTGTTATAGTTTTTGTTTAGGCTTGAGAGTGAGTGGGCTATCACTTGGTTTCTTCTTCTTCTTCTTCCCTATTGAAGTTTTCTCTTGAGAGCTTCATTATGGAGGTTGAACAAGCTACCAATATCTTGTACCTCTTCTTCAAGTGTTAATAAATTTGTTGTTTCTTTTATTACTTGTTTCTTTACATGCTTTGTTTTTCTTTTTATCATGCTTAACTAACTATCTTTGGTGGTGGTAATGGTAAGTAAGTGAGATGAAAGGCTTTGCCTTCTCCTCCTCTTGTAAATTTTAATGTGCTTATCTACATGATTATAACTTAAGGATTGATTTATATATTGATGTGATATGGTATTTTGAAACCATGGTTACTTGTAACCTCTTCATATACCATATTCACTCTCCTTCCCTATTTAACAATGTTTAAGTTATAATCAAATTGGTGTTAAGTTTGGTAAGTTTGGATACGGTATTTTGTGACCGATTGCTTGAAAAACCCTCGGTTTTCATATACCTTATACCATCACAAACCCTTAGTAAAGTTAACACTAAAACTATTTGCTCTCACTCACTAACTTGTGTTTTTGATGTTGTGGTATGCTTGCTAACCCTAGTGTTTAGTGTGGATACCCAAAATTCGGACATACAAACAGTAAGTGAAAAAAACAGACTAGTTTCGTGTTTTGCGGCGAATATCGGAATTTGATGATTTATGCATCGCAACCGCATTGACAAGCCATGCTTCATGCCAGGAGCGACGTAAGGACGAACAACTCATGATCAAGGGAGTATCGAAGGAATCGTCGCGATTTGACCTTCCGAGCCAAAGCCACGGCCAACTTCTTCCTTAACTTGTTTTCCTTGCTTTTCTTGTTTTCGTATTCTTTATTTTAGTGACAAAACAAAACCATTTGTTATTTGTTGAACCTCAAAAAGCAAGACCTAATATACAATTCCGTGCGGATCGACCCGTACCTGCCGGATTGCTACAACGCGCCGTGCACTTGCGGTTTATAAATTTTAAAATAAGAACGATCTCGCGTGCGCATTCCATTTCCTTAAAATCATATCCATTTCCAAAACATATGCGTTTGCACGCGCGGGTGAGTTACCAACAAGTTTTTGGCGCCGTTGCCGGGGAGTTGGTAGTATTGGGTATTGTTATTTCTGGTTCTTACTAACAAAACTAACTATTAACTCAATTTTTTTTCAAAACTAACAAAACAACATTCTTTTTATTTTGTTCTCTGTACTTCTGGCCTGCTATCACTCTGTAATTAAATTAAAAAATCATAGTAGACTAGTAGAATACTAATATAACCTAGAGATTACACACAAAGTTCGAGCACCATTGGGCTTCATTTGGCCGGCGACATCACTACAAAATCCGAGCTCGCCGGGTCTAGTGTGGGGTATTTGGTTTTTTCTTGTTGTGTGATCTCCACTGAAGTGTTGGTATTCTAGTGGTATTGTTTGATTTTTATAATTTTAAGTATGCAGGAATTAGGGCATATATATCGCTTTTTGACACTAAATATCGTATTTTTCCGACATTTCAGTTTTTAGGAAATTACGACCAGCGATCATGTGGAGCAAGGATCAAATTCAATTGCAAAACGTTAGTGAAGTACAGTGCCAAAGATCCGGGTAGTTTGACCTGCGTAAGCGAACATTCAAATACCCGTAATCACTTCAAAGGGTTTCTTAACCCAAATCACATTGGTACGTATTTCCTAACACATTCTTGTCAAATCCGACGCATTCCAATATTTCTATCTTACTCAGGATTCTTTGCACAAATTTGCCACCAATTGCAAAGAGAACTAATCGTATTTTTTGCAGCGCTTAAACTTAAACAGAAAAAGAACTGCTTAATTGCTCGATTTTTTGAATTCTTTTATTGATTGCACATTTGCATCTTAATTACGGATATAAGGGAAAAAACACCAAACAAGATACGGTAAAGGATTTTATCACCTTTTTCCGTAGCCCACAAATCAAAAAACAACATTCTTGCATACTCACAGTAATTTAAAATCAACTAGAACTTCGACTTTAAGGACTTCGCGCTCATTAGGAGAAGTTAAATGTGTTTAGAACACCGCATAATGGTATATCGTTCACGGGGTGTCTAGGAAAGTGTTCAAGAGAAAGGGTTATCTAATTAAGGAACTTCGCAAAAGCGTTGGAAATCTCCCCTTATCTCTTGCACTTACCTGGCTTCATGATCCGTATATTTTGAGCCCGTTTCTCGACACAGTTTTATTTCGACAATCAGGTTCTTGAGCAGGTCTAGTTGACTAGCATACCATAGACTGCTAGGGGTGTGATATTCTTTATTTTTGTGATATTTGTGAATTCTTGTTAATTTGGGCGATACACGATTTAATTCAATTTTTCACGATTCTTATTCTTTTGTTTATACTCAATCCCAATACATTTGTTCAAATTGCCAAAATTCTTCCCACATTCATGACAACTGTCCTTTCTTAGGGGGTGACCAACCGTCCCAGAATTTTGATAATGGTCACTCACCTAACACTCTTGAACCCAGTCTCACTTCAATTAGAGACCTAATGATTGAAGATTTAGAGAAAGAGGTCGACAGATTGACTGCTTTAGCATCACCACCATCACAACCCCTCCAACCTGAAACAATTGAACCGTCATTAGGGAATTATAGTGAGATGGATGCTAGGTTGACCACTTTAGAGAAGGGTATTGAAGTAATGACTGCGGTCGAGAATCAATCAGCTTCTACGGTAACCCTGTGCATACAGCAGTCTAAGCAATTGTTTCTTGCTCAAGCTCAATCATTAGCTAGAATAGAGGAATAAGCGAAACATTTAGCTGTAAGGATTTTAGGGAGTGAACACAGTCAATCGGAACCCAATAGTGTTAATGTCTGTCATCTAAGAAGTCATCCGAGTGAGATAAACGATCAAATGAATTTTGATGATTTCATAGATGATGATGCAAATGAATTGACTGAGTGTTACCGGGACATACAGGAAAACCCTCTAAGTCAGTCCACCACTAACCTTCAGGTATCCACTGATCTCTTGTCACTTGTGATTTAGAGATTGATTTAACCGAAATTATACTTGATGAGGAAATTCTTGAACCGATTGATTTTTGCACTCAGATTTTAAAAGAGGGACCTTGTGAATTTTTCGGGTATGGTTTGGATAAATTGTCAGAAGAGATCAATGATCAGGAACCTACAGTTTTTGTATCACCTAGTGATATTGTTTCGGAAGAAACGTTAGGGTGGGAACCTACTTTTTTAGATGACATGAATATACCCATTTGTGAATGTGATGAGGGCGATATTGTATTGGGAGAATCTGTGAGCTATAATGATAAGAATATGATTGTGAAAAATCATAGGGGGGAAGACAGCATTGAAAAATATTCTTTCATATCAAGTTTTGAGGAAATTTTTGTGGATGAACTTGATATTCTTGGTGAGTTTGA
Organism: Agapanthus africanus; assembly: GCA_030015575.1. Lineage (NCBI taxonomy): Eukaryota > Viridiplantae > Streptophyta > Magnoliopsida > Asparagales > Amaryllidaceae > Agapanthus > Agapanthus africanus. The sequence continues at coordinate 343,657,705 of JASDDO010000029.1, read as the reverse complement.
GTCAGGATCCATTTGGGAACATCCTAAGAATCTTTCTTTTGCCGAACTTTTTGCGGATAAACTCCAGTTTTTAAACAAACCTTGCTTCGGAACTCAACATGTGCTTATTGAACATTCAATTCATCCAGGAAACAATTCTTTAACCTCTTCAAAATTTCATCTTTATTTTCAACATCTTCCGATCCCTACTTTTACACGCCCATTTCGTTCACTAACATCTAACATATACATTTTCTTTTTCTTTTTCTTTTGTATATACATATTCTTTTGCCAGCCATTACACTATATAGACAAAATCTTTAAATGGATGGTATTAATTTCTGGACTAACCCAATCGTTTAACATGTAAATGTTGTAATTAGTCTTAGGTTTTTTCTTTTTCTTTGAATAAAATTCTCACCCTGTTGTTTAAGTCTAGCTACCGGAGAAGGGGGCAACGATGAGGACATCGTAAAACTCAGGTTTGGGGGTGAGCACTGCATTTATTTTGCTGTATCATGTGTATATTCTGCATTGCATACATATTAAAAAACCCATAAAAATTGAAAAAATTTCCCAAAAATATAAAAACTTTTTCATGTTAGCTAGTGAGGGGACTTAGATTCGATGTCTGACGGTTCGGTTAATAAGTTAGAAATAACTAAATCCTTTTTGTGAGACCGACGACCCGAAAAATAACCCTCCTTTGTGTTTAACCATACCTGATATACGTCTTTTATAACACTTTACACGTGTCGTGTGTTTTTGAGAGTTTGATGAAAGTCTGGCATGTCTGTAAACTTTTAAAATTGATAAACATTTTTAGAATCAAACAGGTTTGTTCTAAGTTAAGTAATATCAAGAATAGTTCATAAAGTACGGTGAATATGAAGGATATTATTGAGGTTTTAACAGAAACTAAAAGTCTAAAAAATAACCCATCTGGAACCTTGTTGGAGTAATTACACACTTTATCCACTTGTAACGTATTCGGATTTAAAAGAAATGCTGGTTATATCTCCGTTTTCACTAAGTTCTGAATATTTTAAATAAAATGAGCTTTTTGTGTTGTGACCTTGATAACTTGGGTAATTAAGTCCTTGGGGGTGTCTCCACACCTAATGATCTAAAACCATCTGGTTTGGGAGTCATTGACCCAAAACTCACTAAGTTTCCAAGCTCCAAATAAAACAAGCTAAGCAAGTGTTCTCTCCATGTTAAAAGTCCTCATGGTTCTTTGTGGGAGAATAATCTTGGCGGAGATGAGTTTTTTATAAAGAAGTTTTTTCGCGAAGATATGAGGGTATATTTATTAAGACTTTTTGCATGATAACGAAGGGGGTGTATGAACAACAAACAAGTGAAAGGTAGGAGTGAAACTTCAGACTTAGGTTCTCTGCTAAAAATGATTTAATATTCTAACTTTAAACCTCACTGGAGAATAAAACTTGAGAAAATCTTAACTCCTTTCAAACTCGTGTGATCCTTCAGAAGTTTATCCTGGCCTGTAATTATGAAATGATGACCCTAATCGAATTTCTTAAAACCTTATGGACACTATTTGCACAATCACAAAAAGATGCGTATACGTTTATGTCGAACAAATTGTGAGGAGTGAAAAATAGGGTCTAATGTTTCTAATTGTGTGATAGAACTTCCAACCTTGATTCTTAACCATAAGATTAGAATCAACAGTTTTTCCACGACGCTAACGTGACTGGATTTTGTGGGTGTAATCCGCTGAAAACTCTCAAAAGACAATACTCCTCCTATTAGGGACACTTAGAGGCTTAACGGCTTGTTGCATATGCTCGGTGCAATCGCGTTCCCTGCGAAAGTGAGGCTTGGATTTTTTGTTATTCTCGGGACGAGCAAAAGAAAAGTTTGGGGGTATTTGTTCATCACAGAAAACTGTATTTTAATACCACTCATTCATTATCAATTTTGTTATATATCGGTACTATTAATTAGTGTCTGCTCAGTAATTACAGTTTACAGGTATTCGTGATTTTGTAGGGTTACTAGGCACACTCAAGAGGTTTCACAAGGCATCTACCATGCCAAATTCAAATTTTTATGTGCCTAACAACTCTATGCAAGATCATTAACTAGAGATTAGGCGAAACGAAAAGCTAGTAAACTACTTTACTAATAGGTGAAAGGGATTACAACCTTTGTAGATCCGGTCCTTCACTTCAATAGCTCCGTGTTGACGTCCCTTCGCTGCGATCATCGGGATCCCGGACCCTACCGTTGGTTTCATCGGAGAAATGAGCGGGCTAGGTCGTTGACTTCGAGACCGAAGATGATCTACGTCGGGGAGACTCAAACTCAAGCTATTCCTTCACTTGGTCATAAACTTTGTGAAGAGAACACCCTATACTACATGGCAAGTAGTAGAGGATGAAGAAATAGGAAGTGGGTTCACTTTAGAATTGGATTTCTCACTCTTTTTCTCATGGCACCATTGGAGCTAGCAAGCTTTTGTGGAGCTTGATGATGAAGAAGAAGAAGAAAAGAATAATAGAATAAAATGAAACTTATCCTTTTAACTATGGCACCATGGTTGAGTTAAGCTCCCATGCTTAACTCATGTAGAGAATTAACCAAAGTATTAGGTTAAGGGTTGGGTTAACTAATATCCTAAGGAAATGACAAAAGATTTGACTTTGTCAAAGTTTCTTCAAGCTTCATGAAGCTTGATAACTTTGACCAAAGTCTCACTCTTTTGTTATTTGTTAGGAAAATAGTAAACCCTAATTTAACCTTGATTTGGTATAAGTCTCATACACACAACTTGTTTGTATCATCAAGCATGATACAAACATATACACTTGCATATATCACATATAAACAATGTGCACAATCAAGTGAGAAAATCAATCTTAAGTGAACCAATACTAGTTAATGTAAAGTAATATATCAAATATATAATTACAAATTAAATCATTAAATCAACACTTGATTTAACGATCCGGTCATATAGCATATAACCGACTAATATCAATAGTAACAACTTATCGAATCAACACTTGATCCGATAACCCGGCTATATCGCATACAACTGATCAATGTCATAAATCGCGAGAATAGAATATAGTATCACATACTGGTATTATTCTCGGTCCCGCACATATCTCATATGCGCTCCTATTTCGTTTCGCTTGAGCCAGGAAACCCATATGTAGGACTTTAAAGACTCGTCAATACGCCGGCAGTAGGTGATGATCATATCAAACACCCACAAGTCGCAAGCGGTCTGCTAAACGTAACGGTCACCCGGGTATTGAGCGATCAGAAGATCAACAAGCAAGCCTGCTCACACTCCTGTGAATCCAATTAGTAACACTACCGTACAGTCCAGTCTCTTCGTATGATATGTTGCATATCTCGTCTAGGGGTGGTAAACGTCAGACCCCAATAACTCGATAAGTCGTGTCGATATGAGGCTCATAACGGGTCGAGAAACAACTGGTAACACTTACCAGTAAATCCCTAAAGCAGCCTTGGACAAGGACTTCCTGTTATAGCCAATCGAGCACAGCGCAACATCAACTCTCTATACCGGGAGAGACGAAACCCCTCCTATCGCTCATTGCCTCCATGTGATTCGGGACTGTACCCAAAAGCCACCTTTTTGCACGCCCTCTTGGACGTGGTATGATGGAAATCATAGCACAGTGGGAATCACACAAGACTCTATGACGATCTCGGGTCTACAGACTAACCTGTACCAGTGTCACCAGAGAACTGCCATCCGACGTGAGGTATAATACCATCTGGGAGTTCTCGGCGAGTCCGTCCAGTGTACCCAGTCTACATTGAGCACCCGTATATCGTCTCTGATGTCAAACACCAATGGATATGGGATCATCCATCGCCCATCTATATGGGTCGAGAAGGTACACGCTAGTCTACTCTGGTATATCGATACCCTGTCTCGATACACCCACGACTAGGGACCTTGAAGGATGTACTTATGGACTACCATGTCCCCACTAGTATGATCCGCATCATAGTCCAGGTAGTCAAGTACACATCCTAAGGTCTTTACCAACATGTAACAGAGATACAATCAGTGTACACGTTAAGGTAAAGAGTAACCAGATAGCATACTATCATATCGAGCAAGAAAGTCATCCCTATATATGTCCAAGCATCCACTACAATATACGTCCTATGTATAGTAATGGCCTCTAGGGCATACATATAACTAACAATCTCCCACTTGCACTAGGGCCATCTGAAAGCAGTGGTTGTAGTATCTCATACTCAACCATCCCATGAAAGTCTCTTTCTGGGAAAAAGCCTTTGTGAGTGGATCCGCCGTGTTGTCCTCTGAGTCTACTCTCCTAACCTCGATCCCCTGGAGATCAACCATCTCCACGATCAGGTGATACTGTCTAAGAATATGTCTGGATCACTGATGGGACGGGCGTTCCTTGGCATAAGCCACAACTCCATTGTCACACAACGAGAGGAACGAAGTTCATCTCATGAACTAAAATACACCCAGACAGCCTCTTTGGTAGCATCTTTGGTAGCGATGTATCCAGCCTTTATCGTCTAGTATGCCACGGTATCTAGCTTGGAACTCTTCCAACATACCGTCCCTCCACTGACAATGCCTGCGACTGACATTCAGTCGTCTTTATCACCCTGGAACCTTTCCAGTGATTCTCCCCAGGATCGATTGATACCATCTCACTACAACTAGTGAGTATCCTAACATCCAATTAGATCTATCTCATAGATCCAATACCCAGGATTTAGGAGGTATCACTTTGATCCTATATGGAGAATCCTTGTGATAAGCGGAGATTGACCGAGCGTAGCATAGGAAACTCCTTCCCTATCATGAGTATGTCATCCACGTACTCTACGAGGATCACCACCATACTCCCTACTACCTTTTTGTATATACAAGGTTCATCTACCATTTTGATGAAGTCAAACTCTTTGACTATCACATAAAAACAGATGTTCCAACTCCGCGATGCCTGCTTTATCACATAAAACATCTTGCACACATTTCCGCTGCTCCCACTGTCTACGAAGCCCTCTGACTATATACTTATAGACTCTCTCTTCTAAATCTTTATTTAGAAAAGCAGTCATGACACCCAACCGCCAGATATCGTAGTCATGGTATGTAGCCGTGGCAAGTAGGATCTGGATGGACTTAAGCATAGGCACTGGAAATGGTTTCATCATTATCCACGCCTGGTCGATGACGAAAAACCTTTAACAGGTCTAGCTTTGAAAGTCTCAACTTTTCCATCTACACCAAGTAATCTTCTCAAGATATACTTGCTCCTGATGGGAATTTAACCCTTCAGATAAAGCAACCAAAGTCCATACATTGTTGGTGTATAGGGATTCCATCTCAGATCAATAAGCATCCAGCCATTCTTACAGAGTCCTACTCCTAATGGCCAGCTCGAAACTAGTTGGGTCATCATCTCATGATGCAATCCTCGCTCCCACTGTCATAGAGAAATCGACGTATCTTTCAGGTGGGTGAGGAAACCTACTAGATCGGCGGAGAGGCTGAGGTTCGTTGGTTGCTATTGAATCCTTCGGTTCTACCAAATCAGCAGCTGCAGTTTGTATAGCTGGAACTCTTTCCAGTTCTACCTCATGTCCACTTATTTCTTCACAAGAAATTCCCTTTCACAAAGGTGGCATGCTGAGAAACAAAACATTTTTGTTCCTCGGTTAGGTAGAAGATATTCCCTTGTGAATGCTTGGGATATCCTACAAACTTCCACAGAACTGACTTTGCATCGAGCTTGTCCGGATTATGCTTTTAGACATAGGCTGGACAAACCCAAATCTTAACAAACTTAAGAAATGGGCTCTTTCCTTTCCATATCATATATGAAGTGGTAGGCAACTGATTTGATCGGAACCCTATTCAAAAGGTATGCAACTTCATAAGTGCATAACTCCCTTAAAAGGAAATAGGAAACTCAGTAGTACTCATCATAGAGCACATCATATCTAATATGGTGTGATTGCTCCGCCCCGATACACCGAGGTGTTGTGGTGTATACAGAGGGGTAATGCTGAGAGAGAATCTCATTCTCCTTTAGAATAGTCCAGGAATCCCATACTCAAGTATTCTCCTCCTTGATCACATCAAAGGACATAATACTTATACCCATTTTTGGTTTTCTACTTCTAACTTATATTCTGTGAATATCTCAAAAGTTTCGGACTTGTGTTTCAACAGGAACATATGTCTGAATCTTGAGAGATTATCAGAGAATGTAATGAAATACAAAGAACCAGTCTTGGTATGTGTATACAGGGGACCTACATACATCAACATGTATCATCCCAAGAGTTCACTAACTCTTTCTCTGTTTCCAGTAAACGGAGCTATGGTCATCTTATCTCTGTGACATGACTGGCAAGTTTCACAAGATGTAAATTCAAACTAATTTAAATATGCATTTATATGTAACTTCAGCTAGTCGGGGCGCATTGATATGACCTAGTCTACAATACCCCAAGAAGAATTCGTTCATTTCTGAACTCTTCCTCTTGTGTGTGTTCTGTATACTAAGAACTGTAGTTTGATTTAGAACGTTAATGCTTTTAGATAACGTGCCTGAACCGATCAACTCTTGATTTAGGAAATGTTCAAAACATTATCCAACAATACAAAATTATATCTCTCTTTATCTAAATAAAGAGACTAATATGATTTTGTATATCAGGTTCGGTATCTAATAACATTTGTTCAGAATCAACGTATTCTGGTAATACAGGATGACAGTGACCAACAGACTTGGCTGCAACACTTGCACCGTTTTCTGCCTCATGAAACTTATCACCCGTTCTCAGTTCTCTACCTTTCTGTATCCCATGTAATATATTATATATGTGGGATCCTGATCCGGTATCAAATACCCAGGACGTAAAGGACACTGAGAAACAGTTCTCGGTAATGAATACACCCGAAGATGATGCATCAGCATGCACTTTCTTCGTTTGGGTGGCACGGGAATTCTGGTAATCCCCTAAATCCTGCTCTGTCTTATAACATTTATAAGTTGGAGCGGGACCAATGTTTCCCAGCTCAGTATAACAAGCGGATTCGGTCAATATATCCGTATTATTATCTTGAATAAGGTGTGACATGGTCGCTACCTGGAGAGAGAGAGAAGAAAACACTCTGCGTGCGCTCTTGCAAGATCATATTGGTTATTATTTTATCTAATCAGGATGGCTCCCACTGTTTTTATCAAATCTTCCTTCAAACCCTAAAAGGAAAGACTAGCCAGGATTAATTACACCCTACAAGTTCGCCAATCTTTCAGCCAGGCCAGTGTCGGTACTTTGAGGGAGGTTCCCCGTGCTTTCGCACGGACCTAATTAAAGTAAACCTCGTTTTCCTAGAGGCGTAACCCCGTTGACACCTTTCTAGACACCTACTTGATCAGCTATTTGTAATGTGTAAAACTCTCCCAGGAGTAACAATTACTCGCAGTGGGTATCGGGATCCAACTATCTCATAGAAGGTATGCAATCTCATTGCAAATTTCAACACTTGAAATTCCCGATAATTTTGCTCCTAACGTGCTATGACCTTGACGAAAGCCAACAAACCATAGACCACTAGTCAAGTTCAATCCGTACATTTCTTGATTGAATTAAACCCACCCGCACGACCCTTGACGAAAGCCAACAAATCCGTACGACTACCCTGATCCAATCGCATCGTATGCAGCAGATAAGCAGCATATAGCTACCGCACACTACTCCTTGACGAAAGCCAACAAATATAGCACGAATACTATATACAACTTATCTGAAATGACGGAGGGCTACGACAGGTTTTTTTTTCTGAAAACCTATTGCGTAATGAACTTGATATCGTTGTAGAATCAAATGATTTTAAAATGGAGTGTTTTTTAGGCTTTTCTACTTTTGCTAAAAGGGTCACTCCCGGTGAAGGGATCGTCGGCCCTTTCCTCATCGAATAAGGTGCAGGATATATCATATATACCGCTGTGCAAACCAAAAACTCCAAAAGCAATCAAAATACAAACCGAAGGGTGTAGCATCTGCCAGTTATTGCAAAAGGGGTCACTCCCGTTGAAGGGATCTCGGCCCTTTCCTTATCGAATAAGGTGCAAGATGTTCTACAAGGAACACCGCGATGCAAAGCAAGAACTGTAGCTACCTGTTTTTGAAAATTCGATTCCACAACATCTTTTAGGTTTCTTTTCTTTCATTAATCATATTAATGAAGTCCCATCATTTAAGTCACCTAAATATCACAGATAAATACGATATACACTTATGCCATCCGCATTCGCCGCGATGTCCCCTCGTGCACCGTTAGGTTAGGTAACTAACGGCAGAGCCGGGCAGGGCTAGCACGGGTGTAAAACATAAGTAACGTCAATATAATATATCATATATACTATATACAGTATCTATCACAACATATCAAATGATCACATCACAGATATCGCAGCAGAAGAAACATATGAAACATTGGATATACTAGGACGTCCGTATTTTCAATACGATCCTGTATAAAACACGGATTCCACGGTCGCGATGAATAGCCAAACCCACACCCCTAGACCCCTACGAGAGCGGCAAGCAACCCTACCAATTCTAGAGTTAGGAGACCCGGACTCGACTCCTCGAGTTGGTCTCCCACTGGACTCTAGAACCCGGTTACTTGTGCTCTCCTCCTTGGGTCTATCCTAGTGCGGAAAAGTAAATAATATACAAATGGTGACATCAACCTCAACCCGGAAGTGCCCCAATAAAAGAATATTACATACAACAAATTTTACATGAATGAAAATAAAAACTCTCATCTTACATAAAACCCCAGGCTATTCAAAACGCGACGATCCAATATAACATATCCAGCAACACATAACATCACATGTCATCAACGTAAGCAAATGTGCGAATCCCAATTGTCGTTGACATATAACAACGAAACCGGCGATATCACATATTACACTTACGGTCGCAGAAAAGAAAGTGTAAAACTACAACAGTTGGAATCCGCAACCTCCTTAGACATCGCATGCCTAACAGTTATAAACCCAGCATTTTAGTCTCTATATCGAAAACTCTTTTCAATATCAAGTCGGGCAATTCATCAAGATTCCCGACATCCGGTACGAATGCTCGTCGTAAACTTTAGTAGACGGCCGCACCCCCCATACCGTCGACGAAGTGCACTAAGGCGGAACACTGTTGCCGCGAGCACCCGAACGGATGCTTTCGGCGACGGGGTTCTCCTACAATCACTTGGTCGGGGCTGTGGGGCGTGGCTATCTATTAAGTTTACCCGGCGAGTATGCACGTACACAACGTGATTGCGACGGACTTTTGATCACATCAAAATTCCGTGGCAACCGATCTAGTGAGACTAAAGTGCTAGATTTATAACATTCAAATTAGTTATCTCATAACTACTTGTGGATTCCAAATATTGTATCACATTCCAGATAAATAGACAATGTCAAACTTTCCGATCGAATGATCAAACACCCAAGTTTTCCCTAATGGTTCTCAACACTTGAGGGGGGTTTAAAAACATCCATCACATGCCACAGTACCAACGGTCCAGCCGTAGAAGGGTCAAGCCAACGCCTCACATGTGGCACGCCGTACTGCCCCAAACCCTAAGCTTCAAAGGGCAGTTCAAGACGGTCACATAATCGAGTTAAGGTTTGTTGTCTTCTAGAGGGTCCATTGCGTAACTTGCATGATTTAGACGTTCTCAAACAACGGAAAAATCCAACACTTGGAAATTTTCCGGGTCGGGGAAAATGTGAGTTATTGATGTCGGATCGAACTTTTTAACAGTTTCTAAATATCCGGAAAACCCAACGAAATTAAATATTCCGATCGAAACAACGACTACAAAATAAAGCCCAAAACACTCAACACTTGAGTCAGATAAAAATACCCATAAAATATCAGGGAATTAAAAAGAAACATTACTGTGCAAATTTATGAAGGTGACGTCACATTATGGCCGGGAAACCGCCGCACGAGCCATGCTCGTGCCGCGGTTCCGCGGCGCCTTTGGCGCCAAACAGAGTCGTTTTGCACAGTGTTTCTTATAATTTCCTGCTAATTTTTTTAGGCATTTTAATTCAGAAAAATCCCAGATTTTAAAAAATGTACAGAGAGGGTTTTATTTTGTCGTGTTCGGGTTCGTTCGGAGTTTTAACTTCGTTAACATATCGCCTAATGCTCTAGCTAGGCTCTGATACCGCTGTAGGGTTACTTGGCACACTCAAGAGGTTCCATAAGGCATCTACCATGCCAAATTCAAATTTTTATGTGCCTAACAACTCTATGCAAGATCGTTAACTAGAGATTAGGCGAAACGAAAAGCTAGTAAACTACTTTACTAGTAGGTGAAAGGGATTACAACCTTTGTAGATCCGGTCCTTCATTTCAATAGCTCCGTGTTGATGTCCCTTCGCTGCGATCATCGGGATCCCGGACCCTAGCGTTGGTTTCATCGGAGAAATGAGAGGGCTAGGTCATTGACTTCGAGGCCGAAGATGATCTACGTCGGGGAGACTCAAACTCAAGCTATTCCTTCACTTGGTCATAAACTTTGTGAAGAGAACACCCTATACTACATGGCAAGTAGTAGCGGATGAAGAAATAGGAAGTTGGTTCACTTTAGAATTGGATTTTTCACTCTTTTTCTCATGGCACCATTGGAGCTAGCAAGCTTTTATGGAGCTTGATGATGAAGAAGAAGAAGAAAAGAATAATAGAATAAAATGAAACTTATCCTTTTAATTATGGCACCATGGTTGAGTTAAGCTCTCATGCTTAACTCATGTAGAGAATTAACCAAAGCATTAGGTTAAGGGTTGGGTTAACTAATATCCTAAGGAAATGACAAAAGATTTGACTTTGTCAAAGTTTCTTCATGCTTCATGAAGCTTGATAACTTTGACCAAAGTCTCTCTATTTTGTTATTTGTTAGGAAAATAGTAAACCCTAATTTAACCTTGATTTGGTATAAGTCTCATACACACAACTTGTTTGTATCATCAAGCATGATACAAACATGTACACTTGCATACATCACATATAAACAATGTGCACAATCAAGTGAGAAAATCAATCTTAAGTGAACCAATACTAGTTAATGTAAATTAATATATCAAATATATAATTATACATTAAATCATTAAATCAACACTTGATTTAACGATCCGGTCATATAGCATAAAACCGACTAATATCAATAGTAACAACTTATCGAATCAACACTTGATCCGATAACCCGGCTATATCGCATACAACCGATCAATGTCACAAATCGCGGGAATAGAATACAGTATCACATACTGGTATTATTCTCGGTCCCGTACATATCTTATATGCGCTCCTATTTCGTTTCGCTTGAGCCAGGAAACCCCTGTGTAGGACTTTAAAGACTCGTCAATACGCCGGCAGTAGGTGATGATCATATCAAACACCCACAAGCTGCAAGCGGTCTACTAAACGTAACGGCCACCCGGGTATTGAGCGATCAGAAGATCAATAAGCAAGTCTGCTCACACTCCTGTGAATCCAATTAGTAACACTACCGTACAGTCCGGTCTCTTCATCTGATATGTCGCATATCTCGTCTAGGGATGGTAAACGTCAGACCCCAATAACTCGATAAGTCGTGTTGATATGAGGCTCATAACGGGTCGAGAAACTACTGGTAACACTTACCAGTAAATCGCTAAAGCAGCCTTGGCCAAGGACTTTCTGTTATAGCCAATCGAGCACAGCGCAACATCAACTCCCTATACCGGGAGAGACGAAACCCCTCCTATCGCTCATTGCCTCCATGTGATTCGGGACTGTACCTAAAAGCCACCTTTTTGCACGCCCTCTTGGATGTGGTATGATGGAAATCAAAGCACAGTGGGAATCACACAAGACTCTATGACGATCTCGGGTCTACAGACTAACCTGTACCAGTGTCACCAGAGAACTGCCATCTGACGTGAGGTATAATACCATCTGGGAGTTCTCGGCGAGTCCGTCCAGTGTACCCAGTCTATACTGAGCACCCGTATATCATCTCTGATGTCAAACACCAATGGATATGGGATCATCCATCGCCCATCTATATGGGTCGAGAAGGTACACGCTAGTCTACTCTGGTATATCGATGCCCTGTCTCGATACACCCACGACTAGGGACCTTGAAGGATGTACTTATGGACTACCATATCCCTACTAGTATGATCCGCATCATAGTCTAGGTAGTCAATTACACATCCTAAGGGCTTTACCAACATGTAACAGAGTGACAATCAGTGTACACGTTAAGGTAAAGAGTAACCAGATAGCATACTATCATATCGAGCAAGAAAGTCATCCCTATATATGTCCAAGCATCCACTACAATATACATCCTATGTATAGTAATGGCCTCTAGGGCATACATATAACTAACAGATTTAATACTGGAAACAAACTCAATATCACGGATATAGCGTTTGGGAGCCGACACTGCAAACAGAACAATAAACCGACCGTTATCAAAAGATCTTTTGCAAAATAAATGTGTGCACACAATTTTGGTCCAACACAATACAAGTGTACACACAACTCTTTGGCCTGGACCATGACATGGTGGGGTTGCCCATGGCACACAAGAAATGATGGATTGTGCAAGTGGTGGGCACATATGGTGTGATGGGAAATAAATGCATAAAGTTTTGATGTGATACTTTGCATCAAGTTTCCCTCCAATTCTTAGCATGCAAACCAGGCGTAAACAGCTAAATCAAGCAGCATAAGAGTGATGTTAGAGTAGACATAAGACCACCACAGCAATACAAGCCCAAGTGCTCGGATATGACCCGGCGAGACCCCATTGAAATCCGGCGTCGCCGGCCCCTAGCACCAAACTGCCTCATTTTTCTTCTGGTTATTTCTTTAGGTCCCATCTCTTATTTATATTGTTTATTTATTCTGATGTTAGGCCTATAAATACCAGAACAGAGTTGAGCAAAGGGGACCATGAAATATATTGTTTAGTATTGTTATAGTTTTGGTTTAGGCTTAAGAGTGAGTGGGCTATCAGTTGGTTTCTTCTTCTTCTTCTTCCCTCTTGAAGCTTTCTCCTGAGAGCTTCATTATAGAGGTTGAACAAGCTACCAATATCTTTTACCTCTTTCTCAAGTGTTAATAAATTTGTTGTTTCTTTTATTACTTGTTTCTTTACTTGCTCTATTTTTCTTTTTATCATGCTTAACTAACTATATTTGGTAGTGGTAATGGTAAGGAAGTGAGATGAAAGGTTTTGCCTCCTCCTCTTGTTAATATTTAATGTGCTTATCTACATGATTATAACTTAATCATTGATTTATATATTGATGTGATATTGTATTTTGAAACCATGGTTACATGTAACCTTTTCATATACCATATTCACTCCCCTTCCCTATTTAACAATGTTTAAGTTATAATCAAATTGGTGTTAGTTTGGTAAGTTTGGATACGGTATTTTGTGACCGAGTGCTTGACAAACCCTCGGTTTTCATATACCTTATACCATCACAAAGCCTTAGTAAAGTTAACACTAAAACTATTTGCTCTCACTCGCTAACTTGTGTTTTTGATGTTGTGGTATGCTTGCTAACCCTAGTGTTTAGTGTTGATACCCCAAGCTCGGAAATACAAACGGTAAGTGAAAAAACGAACTAGTTTCATGTTTTGCGGCGAATATCGGAATTTAATGATTTGTGCTTCGCAACCGCGTTGACAAGTCATGCTTCATGCAGGGAGCGACGTAAGGACGAAGAACTCATGATCAAGGGAGCGTCGAAGTAATCGTCGTGATTCGACCTTCCGAGCCAAAGCCACGACCGACTTCTTCCTTAACTTATTTTCCTTGCTTTTCTTGTTTTCGTATTCTTTATTTCAGCGACAAAACAAAACATTCGTTATTTTTTGAACCTTAAAAAGAAAGACCTAATACACAATTCCCTGCGGATCGACCCGTACATGCCGGCTTGCTACAACGTGCCGTGCACTTGCGGTTTATAAATTTTAAAACGACAACGATCTCGCGTGCGCATTCCATTTCCTTAAAATCATATCCGTTTCCAAAACATACGCGTTTGCACGCGAGGGTGAGTTACCTACAATAAGTGATAGATTACCCATGACCCTCCTCTGTTCGAATTGAGCGCGACGGTCTTTAGAGTCTTGGTCTAGATATTTTATAATTAATATAGGGTTATGCGGATGCTCGTTTTGTGATTTGTGGGGCCTAGGAAGGGTGATGAAATCCACACCTAATCTTAATTCTGTTCTTGCCCCATAAAGTCCGTATGAAAAATATGCACAAACCAATTACAAAACACGCAAAATGATTTCGGGCGGCAATATTTTGCAATGAATCCTGGAGAAAAATATATTATAGGATTTTCAGAGGAGAGAGAAGGAGTTGAGGAATATGCCAGAGAAGTTTGGATGCACGATCCCTCAAGACCGCCGCGGTTCCGCCGCAAAAATGCCCTTGTTGCCGCAGTTCCACCGCGCAGTTGAGGGATCGTTTGAAAATTTTTGCTATAGTGGCCTCCTTTGCTCCTTTGGTCTTCTCAGAAAGTGTAACGTTCTAAATACATCGTTTAGGTGAAATTTCCGATAATCGGTAAAATAACTGACGTTTTCCGTAAAAACCAAGATATAATTATTTTTCAATATAGACACTACTACAATATGGGGTTGCCCCTAAGGACTCAGGAATCCGTAGGGGTAAATATTTTTTGCCCCTATGGATTTATCCGTAGGGCCACATCGTTGTCCCTACGGTGCTTTACGTTCTAATTTTTTGTTTGGCCCTACGGAGCCGCAAATGGTGGACCTACGGTTATGTCCGTAAGGGCATATAAATAGGTTATTAATAAAAAAAAAGCACAGAAAAGTCATTCATTGTTCCCAAAATTTCTCTCTCTCACTCCCGCGCCTCATATCACCTGTTCTCGCGCCTCGTCGCCACCGCGCTCCGCGCCTCGTCGCCACCTTCGTCGGTCGTTCCCACACCTTCTTCGACTTCCCGCGCCTCGTCGCCACCTTTGCCGATCGTCATCGACCACCGATTTCTGTCATCTCCTCCACCGCGTGCCTGGTTAGTAATTAAATCTCAAATTATTTTTAATTTTGATGATGTTAGGTCTAGGGTTCAGGCCAGGTTTGGGTAGGGGTGAGGGTTTGGCATCGGCATCGGCATCGGCATCGGGTTCGGTTAGGGTTAAGGTTAGGGTTAGGGTTCGGTTCTGGGGTTCGGTTGGGGTTGGGGTTGGGGCTGGGGCTGGGCTGGGGCTGGGGCTAGGGTTCAGTTGGGGTTGGGGCTAGGCTGGGGCTGGGGCTAGGGTTCGGTTGGGCTGGGCTGGGGCTGGGGCTAGGGTTCAGTTAGGGTTGGGGCTAGGCTGGGGCTGGGGCTAGGGCTAGGGTTCGGTTGGGGTGGGGCTGGGCTGGGGCTGGGGTTGGGCTGGGGCTAGGGTTCGGTTGGGGTTGGGGCTGGGCTGGGGATGGGGCTAGGGTTCGGTTGGGGTGGGGCTGGGGCTAGCTAGGGCTTGGGCTTCATCACCTGATATAGCGAAATACAAAGCGAACTTCAGTACACTCGACCTCAATGAGTTTCCTACTGAAGTTCCCGATCAAACGGCATATGCATATTTTTATTCGCCATGAAATCCCAATTATCAAGCTACCGAGGACGAAAAGCCACCTTTGTTAGTCGAGAGTCATGGTAATAGACTTGTCATTATAGATCATAGTCAATTGTTTTTCCTATCATTTTCTTGATCCAGATGCTAATCAACTTGTTAATTAGTTACTGTTTTTATAACGTATTTGTCTTTATTTGTTGACAGTGGCCTTTCTTTTGGATGAACATGTTTTTTTGATGCATGTTTCAGTCACGTGAATTCATAAGTTGCGTATAACGCTTTATGATATCAGTATCCTACATTTGTAGTTTTAATTGTTGATTGTTATAGATGAAAGCCATTGCAATAATTGTTTTTGGTTGATATATTAATTTTTCAAATATTTGCATGTATGTATCCATGCCTGCCTGCATATATGTATATATGAGGATAATGGGTATATTATTAGGTTTCCGTAGGAGAAAATTTTCCTTCATATGGCTGTCAAAAGTCAATCCTTAATCTCTTTGTGGATAATCAGTTCTATCAATCTTGATCTCAATGGTTTAAAATCATGTTACACATATAACACGAATGAACAACAAACACATCATTAGAGAGTGATTCAAAATGTTCAAGTTAAAACCAATATATGATACTCGATGATAATATGAAACCTTCATATTCTCATCGATAATCATATATGAAACTAAAAGCGCCACTTAGTCCCCGTCTATCGGTTAACATACGTGCGATGTTCGTCGTGACATAGAACTATACGAAGGTTGTTAAATATCGGACGATATAGCTCGATACTAACAGCCGTCATATAGTCTATGCGACGAGAAGATTCAATCGTATGGTAACCGATAGATTTGTCCCGTGTGGACAAGTTAGGAATGTATAAAGCAAACACCTTCATCCACTTGTGTTTTCATCCGTTTCGAGATATTTTGTCGGTACCTTTCCGCTGGTTCTCCATGTACAAAGATAGATTAGATGTTCATTTCAACGTTGTTTCACAGCTTTGAAATGATTATCTATTCTATTACAGTGTACTCGGAGAACAGCGGGGAGGTGCTGCCGAAATTTACTCGAAACGGTTGAAAGCACAAGCGAATGGGTGTTCGCTCTATACATTCTTAATGGGATAGAAGCCTTACCCCCAACAGCCGGAACACACACATACAACAAGTATATACAACAAACGCATAATTAGAGAGTGATTCAAGATGTTCAAGTTAAAACCAATATATGATACTTGATGATAATATGAAACCTTCATATTCTCAACGATACTCATATATGAAACTAAAAGCGCCACTAAGTCCCCGTCTATCGGTTAACATACGTGCGATGTTCTTCGTGACATAGAACTATACGAAGGTTGTTTAATATCAGACAGTATAGCTTGATACTAACAACCATCGTATAGTCTATGTGACGAGAAGATTCAATCGTATGGTAACCGATATATTTGTCCCGTGTGGACAAGTTAGGAATGTATAAAGCAAACACCTTCATTCACTTGTGTTTTCATCCGTTTCGAGATATTTCGTCGGTACCTTTCCGCTGGTTCTCCGTGTACAAAGATAGATTAGATGTTCATTTCAACGTTGTTTCACAGCTTTGAAATGATTATCTATTCTATTACTGCGTACTCGGAGAACAGCGGGGAGGTGCTGCCGAAATTTACTCGAAACGGTTGAAAGCACAAGTGAATGGGTGTTCGCTCTATACATTCTTAATGGGATAGAAGCCTTACCCCCGACAGCCGGAACACACACATACAACAAGAATACACAACAAACGCATAATTAGAGAGTGATTCAAGATGTTCAAGTTAAAACCAATATATGATACTCGATGATAATATGAAACCTTCATATTCTCATCGATACTCACATATGAAACTAAAAGCGCCACTTAGTCCCCGTCTATCGGTTAACATACATGCGATATTCGTCGTGACATAGAACTATACGAAGATTGTTAAATATTGGACGGTATAGCTCGATACTAACAACCGTCGTATAGTCTATGCGACGAGAAGATTCAATCGTATGGTAACCGATAGATTTGTCCCGTGTGGACAAGTTAGGAATGTATAAAGCAAACACCTTCATCCACTTGTGTTTTCATCCGTTTTGAGATATTTCGTCGGTACCTTTCCGCTGGTTCTCCGTGTACAAAGATAGATTAGATGTTCATTTCAACGTTGTTTCACAGCTTTGAAATGATTATCTATTCTATTACAGTGTACTCGGAGAACAGCGGGGAGGTGCTGCCGAAATTTACTCGAAACGGTTGAAAGCACAGCGAATGGGTTTTCACTCTATACATTCTTAATGGGATAGAAGCCTTACCCCCGACAGCCGGAACACACACATATAATAAGAATACAAAACAAAAGCATAATTAGAGAGTGATTCAAGATGTTCAAGTTAAAACCAATATATGATACTCGATGATAATATGAAACCTTCATATTCTCATCGATACTCATATATGAAACTAAAAGCGCCACTTAGTCCCCGTCTATCGGTTAACATATGTTCGATAATTTATTCTTTTCAACGACAAACGCACACACAAACCATATACACGGATTTTCTCTTTTGTCGGTAACTATCCTGTTCTTATATTTTTCAATATAGTCACCATAACCTACAATTTATATGTTATACTGTCTAACATGGCCCATGAGTACGTCAGAGTTAAGGACTGGATGTATGTGGATTGGAAACAACGTATGCAACCTAAGTTTGTCGCATGAGTTACTGCTTTCATTGAATTTGCACACGCACATAATAAGATCATAATAGAGAAGATTCTCTGTTCGTCCGATAGATGTGGCAATAAGTACTGGCAGAAGGTAGAATTGGCAGAGCTTCATATTGTAAAATATGGGTTTACTAGTTTTTATACAACTTGGAAATATCACAGGGAAGGAGAAGAATGCAGTAATGCGGCAGAAGAAGAAGGAGAACACGATAATGCGGCAGGAGAAGAAGGAGAATTCGGTAATGCGGCAGAAGGAGAAGACGGTAATTTATTTCCATCAGATGAAACGGAGGATATGGTAGAGGCTGCCCTAGGTGAATCTATTCGTACCGAAGATGACATTCCTTCCGGTCAAGGACCGTGTGCGGATAAATTTGAAAATTTCATGAATGATGCTAGAAAACCAATTTATGAGAATGCAAAGTATTCCACCCTCACATGGTTCGTCCAACTTTTCCAGATTAAGTGCCTAAATGGATGGAGTAACAAGTCATTCACAATGCTTCTTTCGTTCTTGAACGATTCTATGCCCCCGGGAAATAACGTGCCCGACAGCTGGTACGGAGCCCAGAAGATGATGTCTGATTTGGGTCTAAAGTGCGAGACGATTCAAGTATGTCCTAAAACCTGCGTGTTGAACCGAAAAGAGAATTTAGATTTGAAAGAGTGTCCAACATGCGGAGAGGCCGGGTATAAGCCGAAAGATTCTGATAAGAAGCCTAATATACCTATCAAGATAGCACGATACTTTTCCATAACACAGAGGCTACAGAGGCTATTCAGGTGCAAGAAAATAGCCGAGGCAATGATTTGGCATCACCGTGCTCCTCCAAGTGAAGATGGAAAAATGAGCCATCCAAGAGATTCACCGGCATGGAAGGATTTCGATAGGAGGCACGCAATATTCAGTAACGATCCTCGCAATGTCCGGCTCGGACTGGCTAGTGATGGCTTCTGCCCATTCAACTATATGGCTAGAAGTCACAGCACATGGCCCGTTGTAATGATAATTTATAATCTGTCGTCTTGGTTGGCTATGGACCAATCATACTTTATGATACCTCTTCTTATCGACGGACCAAACTCACCAGGAAACAATATCGACGTCTATCTCCGACCTCTGATCGAGGAGTTGAAATCTTTGTTCATTGATGGTGTAGAGACATACGATGCAAACACAAATACAACCTTCATACTGCGTGCGTCTTTAATGTGGACAATTAATGACTTTCCTGTGTATGGAATGCTATCAGGTTGGTCCGTACATGATCACAAAGCATGTCCTCATTGCCATGAACACACAACATCGAAATTCTTGAATTTTAGCAGGAAGGTTTGTTATTGCGGCCATCGACGTTTCCTGCCTCCGGACCACCCCTATAGGTTAGACACGGTTCACTTTGATGGTCATCAGGAGCTTCTTGAACCTCCATCCCCATTGTCCGGAGAGGACGTGACTGCTTAATGGAATGGTTACAATAATGTGACTTTCGGGATGGATCCGACGAAACAGGTCAAACCACCATTTTGGAACAAGTTAAGCATTTTCTTCGAGCTTCTGTGCTGGTCAACAAATTTAGTGCGTCATTGTCTGGACGTCATGCATATAGAGAAGGAAGTATCAGAGCACATACTCAACTTGCATCTTTGTAAAGACGGGAAATCGAAAGACAACCTGAATGCTCTGATGGATCTACAGGATTGGGGAATAAGAAGTGAATTGCACCCTAGACCGGTAGCGGGTAAACCGGGCAAGTTTGTACTTCCCAATGCCGCTTATCATATGTCACAACCGGAGAAGAAAAGATTCCTGCAGGTTTTGCATGATTTGAAAGTTCCCACAGGTTTCTCAGGATCATTCAGCAAGAAAATAAAAATTGTGAAAGGCAAGATCGATGGGCTGAAAAGTCATGATCACCATGTTATCGTGGAGCACCTTCTTCCATTAGCTCTCAGGACTTCTCTCCCCGAATCGGTTGGTCTAGTAATCAACAACCTATGTTGTTTTTTCAGAGAGTTGTGTGCTAAAACACTAGAGGTTGTGACGCTGGATAAACTAGAAAATTCTATTGCGTTGATACTTTGCAAGTTTGAGCGTATTTTCCCACCATCATTCTTCGATATCATAATACACTTGACGGTTCATCTTGCAACTGAGGCTAAGTTAGCCGGACCGGTACAATATCGATGGATGTATCCCGTCGAGAGGTACGTGTAATTTTTGCTTTCGTGCAATTTATAAATTTATTGTTGTCCTGTATTCCCGTATTTATTTATTCAACATATTTTCATTAGGTACCTCTACACTCATAAAAAGTATATACGCAATAAAAATCGACCAGAGGGTTCTATCATGTAAGGTTATCTTCTTGATGAAGCAACCACGTTTTGTTCCCGCTATCTGGACGAGAACATTGAGACAAGAATTAACCGGCCTCGAAGAATTCAAGACGGGCCATACGGTAAAGCCGAGTATAAGATGGTAGACACTATATTTATCAACAAGATATACCGGTTTATCTTGCTTAATTGCGCATGTCTTGAACAAATTAGAGAGTAAATTTTTTTGGATTAATTTTTATATTTGTGTTTGTGTGTGTATGAAAAGATATAATATTAATGTCACCATTATTTGTCGAAAACAGAATTCATTTTAACGAGGTACGTGAGGGGCATCCTGATTGGAACGAAGAACGATTGGAAAAATATCATTCGGATAATTTTTGTGATTGGGTCACAGATCATGTAACTTATTCGAATAACATTTTATTGCTATCAGTTTTAATCTAAACTTATATCGTTATGTATTTTTTGTAAAATTTGTTTTGTTGGATCCACGATCCGAACTTGTCTGCATCATTTGAGAGTGATTCAAGATGTTTAGCTCAATTTCCTAGTATGGAGGTTGTATATTACAAAGGATTTGGTGTCCTTGGATACAAATTCGAAGTTAAGGACATAGAAACATCTAGAACCACTCAGAATAGTGGGATTGCGGCGGTAGGATCGGACGCTGTGATTTATTATGGGTACTTAAATTGTATACTCGGCATCCACTATCCCGGATGACCAGAACCCTTTTATATATTCCAGTATAATTGGTATGATACGCGAACCGATACGGATAAGTGGAGAAGTAATCTTGGGACTTGGAAAGATGAATATGGATTGACCAGTGTGAACACACTTCGATTTTACGATCATGAAGATCCGTTTATCTTTCCAAACCAAGCGTTCCAAGTATACTACTCACAGTGTTTGAAGCATCCGGGATGGAGTGTTGTATGCCGATGGAAACCCAGGGATGTCGACGATGTCCCAGAATTCGAGGACAGCGATTAGGATGAAGAAGAGAGAAGGCTTAGAGTGCTCCGACCGTCTGTTTCGAAGGATGGGTTGTCTTCGGACGATCATGAAGTTACGTGGGTTAGAAATGATATCGACGATGAAATCCAAGTAGATATGTATAATGCGCCCACGAAACGAAAAAGGTTATCAGTAATGTTATATTATTACTTCACATTTTACGATCTATACATATATAGTCAATACTTTTAATGATTGTCTAATACGTCCACGAACCGTTTATCTGGATTTGATGACGATGACGGGAGCAGCGAGGGGCGGCAGGAGCTCCAGCCGCGGCACTGGAAAAGGCAGAGGCTGAGGCAGAGGCAGAGCGGTTCTGCCGCCCGGAGAGCTGCGTAGGGAGCTTCAGAGGACCGGTCTTGCACCCAGATCGGAGACCCCTCCGGATGCCTCCTTTCGTGTGGATTTTTCCACACCTCCAGGTATATTTCACGCATATCCATTTTGAATGTAATATTATAGATATTCATGCCTGTTTATGTCAAAATTACTTATATTGTCAATGTTTGATTGTCTAGTTGTTGGTGATGCGTCCACATCAGGGACAGAGGCCACTCCCGCTCCTCCAGGTATGTTTATATATCATATATAGCTTGTATATTGATTTAGAATGCTATATCATAAATATACACACATTCCTTTTGCTCTTACTTAGATAATAATTTTTATTATTGTCTAGCTGTAGGTGGTGACACCACCGCACCTGCGGGTATGTTTATATATCCTATAGTGCATGCATATTGATTTAGAATGTTATATTATTGATCTACACATTCTTTTTGTAATTACTTATATAATCTATTTTTAATTGTCTAATTATAGGAGGTGCGTCCACATCTGACGCAGGGGCCACTCACTACTACAAATAAGGGTTGCCCCTACGGATTTATCCGTAGGGATAAACCACTGCCCCTACGGATAGAGCCGTAGGTGCAAGAAAATACCCTGTAGGTACAAACGCCGTAGATGCAAGTTGAAGCCTTGAACTTGCCCTACGGACAAAAACTTGCCCCTACGGATTTCTGTGTAGGTCCCTTTTGCCCTATGGCGTAGGCCGTAGGGGTAAAAAATTTATTTTATTTATGGTTTTTTAAAATAGATTACTTGTACCTACGGATGAATCCGTAGGGCCAAGTAATAGCCCCTACGGATACATGCGTAGGTACATATCCGTAGGGGCAAAATATCAGGAATCCTGATATTTTGCCCCTACGGATAACTCCGTAGGGGCATTTGTTTGCCTTTACGGATATATCCGTAGGGGCAAGCTCAACCCCTTGATACTGAGATCACAAGGGAAAATATCAGTTATTCTGATATTTTGCCCCTTCGGTTTAATCCGTAGGGGCAACGTGTGTACCTACGGATTAAGCCGTAGGTACATATTATCAGTTTTTTTTAAAAAGGGCTGCTTATTTTTTTCGCCCTGTGCACAATAATATATACACCAATCAAATATAAAATTAATCATCACACAACATATATCTCAGTATTCATAATCACATCTCACGCATATAATATACAAAAGAAACCAAAAAACAGAATATGATATAAATATAAACACTGTAGGACCACCAATAACAATATCGTCCAAAATGTAATACAATATGTATCATATAAATAAATACATGTTTCAAAAAATAAGAATAAAAAAGCTACCCTAGCTCGGTCCAGCTCCACCTCTGATAAACGCTAGAATCTGCTGCGGCTGCTCCTCGGTCAATAAATCATGCAATTCGGCGCGTGCGGGAGTCTGAGCGGGTTATGGAGCTGGCGATGTGGTCTGCGCAGCCGCCGTCGAGGTAGTGGCTTGCGGAGCCGCGGCTGCGGGAGTCTGAGCGGGCAGTGGAGCTATAGGAGCTGTCTGCGGAACCGCAGCCGATGTAGTGGCTTGCGGAGCCGCAGCCGAAGGAGATGCATGTGGAGGCTCGGTCGATGTACCCTGTCGCGTCTGGACCTAACGTGTGTAATAAGCGTGTAAGAACTGTGTATTATTCGAATTCGTATCATTATCAAGTTATTTCGAAACCCCATTTGTATATCTAGTTTGGAAAACCGTAGTTTATTTTAATTAGATATGTATGTATGATTAATCAAAGCTAAGTATACAACCAAATAAGCTCAGGCTACGTACTAATATTGGATATGTTGATATCTATAATATGACATGATATTTTACTATTAAGTAGTATACATACCAGCATCTCCTTCAACTCCTGAACGGTGGCCTTCAAGCTCTCCAGTTCCTGCTGGACACGTCGCTCACTGGAGACGGAGGAAGTAACCGCCGGGGTGGAGTCCAACCTCATATGGGCCCTGCTAGGGCCCAGTCCCCGGCTTCTCTCCCAACCTCCGTGGTGCCCTCCGTATGCGGCTTCCAGGACTGGAGTCAGCAGTCTCGGATAGCTCTGTCCGGTAAAATCAATCCCCGAGGCCTCGGCTTGCTCAACCACCCGCTCCTACACCCACATTAAGCAGTAAAGTATAAGTATAAAATTTAAATTTGAACCTTCCAAAACTAAAATTTCAAATATGGGTTGAATAAATATTAACACTTACGCAATACTCCTGGGTAGCGACGTCGGGATATCGAAGCTCGCCCATGGCGGGATCTGTCGAGGTGCCGTGGACGGCAAGATATGCGGAGAGCACGCTCGGTGTACCACTTTGCGCCAGGGTCTGAGATGTCTGCAATATTAGAAAATAACGCTTAATATTAGATATAGAAAATAACTCTCAATATTGCATTATATCACAAAGGCCGGTCTATTGTAATTTACCGATAACTCCATGGCTCGAGTAATATTCCTCGAGCCACCTGTGTAAGTGGGGCGACCCCACTTCGCCGATTTCCTATTCACTATATTTTGAGCGGCCTGTTTCTGCACAACGCATTCACATTTAGTTTTCTAATTAAGGAACACAAAAAAATAAATTATATCTTAAACAATAAATTACATTTAAAATACATACCTGTTTGCGTTGAGAGTCGAAATATTCGCACAATAGAGGCCATGTCTCTACGTCGACTATCGCAAACGCCGGAGTAGATAGGAGGGCCGCTCTCTCTGCCTCGGGGGTCGCCATCCACAGGGAGTAGCAGTCGGCCTTCATCTCATTCCTGTTGTATCGGACCTTGGTCTGCATGTTCTTCATCAGGCCATTGTACAGAGCATGATGGTCGAGCACCCTCCCAGGGTGATCAGGGCCGGGTACAGGCTGAAAATCGTAATCCAACTGAAAATAAAAAAAAACATTGTTATTAGATTGCAAGTGTTAATAATAAATATATTGGATAAATCAAATGAAAATATATATTAATACCCGAGCCTGATCAAAGAAGCGGGCGAATGAGCGCCGGTGCTGCTCGCCCTACTCAACGTGAAGTGGATAATTCTTCACGAGCCGACTCTCATCCCCGATATACTGGACGAACCTCTCGGCATGAGGACCGGTATAGCGATAGTCAAGGGTAAAAAAGAGGCGGAATTCAGCCTCCCCAGTAGCTCTGTCAGGCCTCAGCCTATGGGACTAATTCGGGCCTCGAGTCCCCCTCTGGGGATGGGGAGGCCCTGCGTCTGCAAGAAATATCAAGACAATCAATATTAAGAAAAAGTTGTATTAAGAAATCAAGGTTAAACGAAAATTGAAGTGTGATATATACCTCTGGTGACTAAAGCACGAGCCTGGGCCCGGGCAGCAGCACGAGCGGGACGATGTTCCTTCGGTGAGGAACAGCCGGTGTCCCGGATGCGGACGCATCCCCTCCAACTAGAAAATAAACATTGACGCTAAATTTCCATGAAGTTCATATTTATTCTACAGAGCATATGTAAAATGAATAAATAATTTATATTTATTCATACTAACCTACAGACGATGCGGAGGGTATGGAAGTGGCAGGAGTGGCCCCTGCGTCAGATGTGGACGCACCACCTATAATTAGACAATTAAAAATAGATTATATAAGTAATTGCAAAAAGAATGTGTAGATCAATAATATAACATTCTAAATCAATATGCATGCACTATAGGATATACAAAACATACCCACAGGTGCGGTGGTGTCACCACCTACAGCTAGACAATAATAAAAATTACTATCTAAGTAAGAGCAAAAGGAATGTGTGTATATTTATGATATAGCATTTTAAATCAATATACATGCACTATATGATATATAAACATACCTGGTGGAGCGGGAGTGGCCTTTGTCCCTGATGTGGACGCATCACCAACAACTAGACAATTAAACATTGACAATATAAGTAATTTTGATATAAAAAGGTATGAATATCTATAATATTACATTCAAAATGGATATGCATGCAATATACCTGGAGGTGTGGCAAAATCCACACGGAAGGAGGCATCCGAAGGGGTCTCCGATCTGGGTGCAAGACCGGCCCTCTGAAGCTCCCTATGCAGCTTTCCGGACGGCAGAACCGCTCTGCCTCTGCCGCGGCTGGAGCTCCTGCCGCCCCTCGCTGCTCCCGACATCGTCATCAAATCTAGATAAATGGTTCGTGGACGCATTATACAATCATTAAAAGTATTGACTATATATGTATAGATCGTAAAATGTGAAGTAATAATATAACATTACTGATAACCTTTTTCGTTTCGTGGGCGCATTATACATATCTACTTGGATTTCATCGTCGATGTCATTTCTAACCCACATAACTTCATGATCGGCCGAAGACCACCCGTCCTTCGAAACTGACGGTCGGAGCACTCTAAGACTTCTCTCTTCTTCATCCTCATCGTTGTCCTTGAATTCTGGGACATCGTAGACATCTCTGGGTTTCCATCGGCATACAACACTCCATCCCGGATGCTTCAAACACTGTGAGTAGTATACTTGGAACGCTTGGTTCGGAAAGATAAACGGATCATCCTGACCGTAAAATCGAAGTGCGTTCACACTGGTCAATCCATATTCATCTTTCCAAGTCCCAAGATTGCTTCTCCACTTATCCGTATCGGTCGCGTATCGTACCAAGTACACTGGAATATATAAAAGGGTTCTGATCGTCCGGGATAGTGGATGCCGAGTATACAATTTAAGTACCCATAATAAATTACACCGTCCGATCCTACCGTCGTAATCCCACTATTCTGAGTGGTTCTAGATGTTTCTATTTCCTTAACTTCGAATTTGTATCCAAGGACACCAAATCCTTTGTAATATGCAACCTCCATACTAGGAAATTGAGCTAAACATCTTGAATGACTCTCAAATGATGCAGACAAGTTCGGATTGTGGATCTAACAAAACAAATTTTACGAAAAATACATAACAATACAAGTTTAGATTAAAACTGATAGCAATAAAATGTTATTCGAATAACTTACATGATCTGTGACCCAATCACAAAAATTATCCTGATATTTTTCCAATCGTTCTTCGTTCCAATCAGGATGCCCCTCACGTACCTCGTTAAAATGAATTCTGTTTTCGACAAATAATGGTGACATTAATATTATATCATTTCATACACACACAAACACAAATATAACAATTAATCCAAAAAAACTTACTCTCTAATTTGTTCAAGACATGCGCAATTAACCAAGATAAACCGGTATATCTTGTTGATAAATATAGTGTCTACCCTCTTATACTTGGCTTTACCATAAGGCCCGTCTTGAATTCTTCGAGGCCAGTTAAGTCTTGTCTCAATGTTCTCGTCCAGATAGCGGGAACAAAATGTGGCTGCTTCACCAAGAAGATAACCTTGCATGATAGAACCCTCTGGTCGATTTTTATTGCGTATATACTTTTTAAGAGTTTAGAGGTATCTAATGAAAATATGTTGAATAAATAAATACGGGCATACAGGACAACAATAAATTTATAAATTGCACGAAACGAAAAATTACACGTACCTCTCGATGGGATACATCCATCGATATTGTACCGGTCCGGCTAACTTAGCCTCAGTTGCAAGATGAACCGTCAAGTGTATTATGATATCGAAGAATGACGGTGGGAAAATACGCTCAAACTTGCAAAGTATCAATGCAATAGAATTTTCTAGTTTATCCAGCTTCACAACCTCCAGTGTTTTAGCACACAACTTTCTGAAAAAGCAACATAGGTCGTTGATTACTAGACCAACCGATTCGGGGAGGGAAGTCCTGCGGGCTAATGGAAGAAGGTGCTACACGATAACATGGTGATCATGTCTTTTCAGCCTATCGATCTTGCCTTTCATAATTTTTATTTTCTTGCTGAATGATCCTGAGAAACCTGTGGGAACTTTCAAATCATGCAACACCTGCAGGAATCTTTTCTTCTCCGGTTGTGACATATGATAAGCGGCATTGGGAAGTACAAACTTGTCCGGTTTACCCGCTACCGGTCTAGGGTGCAATTCACTTCTTATTCCCTACTCCTGTAGATCCATCCGAGCATTCAGGTTGTCTTTCGATTTCCCGTCTTTACAAAGAAGCAAGTTGAGTATGTGCTCTGATACTCCCTTCTCTATATGCATGACGTCTAGACAATGACGCACTAAATTTGTTGACCAGTACGGAAGCTCGAAGAAAATGCTTAAATTGTTCCAAAATGGTGGTTTGACCTATTTCGTCGGATCCATCCCGAAGGTCACATTATTGTAACCATCCCATTGAGCAGTCACTTCCTCTCCGGACAATGGGGATGGAGGTCGAAGAAGCTCCTGATGACCATCAAAGTGAACCGTGTCTAACCTATAGGGGTGGTCTGGAGGCAGGAAACATCGATGGCCTCAATAACAAACCTTCCTGCTAAAATTCAAGAATTTCGATGTTGTGTGTTCAAGGCAATGAGGACATGCTTTGTGACCATGTACGGACCAACCTGATAGCATTCCATACGTAGGAAAGTCATTAATTGTCCACATTAAAGCCGCACGCAGTATAAAGGTTGTATTTGTGTTTGCATCGTATGTCTCTACACCATCAATGAACAAAGATTTCAACTCCTCGATCGATATTGTTCCCCGGTGAGTTTGATCCGTCGATAAGAAGAGGCATCATAAAGTATGATTGGTCCATAGCCAACCAAGGCGACAGATTATAAATTATCATTACAACGGGCTATGTGCCGTGACTTCCAGCCATATAGTTGAATGGGCAGAAGCCATCAGTAGCCAGTCCGAGCCGGACATTGCGAGGATCGCTACTGAATATTGCGTGCCTCCTATCGAAATCCTTCCATGCCGGTGAATCTCTTGGATGGCTCATTTTTCCATCTTCACTTGGAGGAGCACGGTGATGCCAAATCATTGCCTCGGCTGTTTTCTTGCACCTGAATAACCTCTGTAGCCTCTGTGTTATGGGAAAGTATCATGCTATCTTGACAGGTATATTAGGCTTCTTATCAGAATCTTTCGGCTTATACCCGGACTCTCCGCATGTTGGACACTCTTTCAAATCTAAATTCTCTTTTCGGTACAACACGCAGGTTTTAGGACATGCTTGAATCTTCTCGCACTTTAGACCCAAATCAGACATCATCTTCTGGCCTCCGTACCAGCTGTCGGGCACGTTATTTCCCGAGGGCATAGAATCTTTCAAGAACGAAAGAAGCATTGTGAATGACTTGTTGCTCCATCCATTTAGGCACTTAATCTGGAAAAGTTGGACGAACCATGAGAGGGTGGAATACTTCGCATTCTCATAAATTGGTTTTCTAGCATCATTCAAGAAATTTTCATATTTATCCGCACGCGGTCCTTGACCGGAAGGAATGTCATCTTCGGTACGAATAGATTCACCTAGGGCAGCCTCTACCATATCCTCTATTTCTTCTAATGGAAATAAATTACCGTCTTCTCCTTCTGCCGCATTACCGAATTCTCCTTCTTCTCCTGCCGCATTATCGTGTTCTCCTTCTTCTTCTGCCGCATTACTGCATTCTTCTCCTTCCCCGTGATATTTCCAGGTTGTATAAAGTCTAGTAAACCCATATTTTACAATATGAAGCTCTGCCAATTCTACCTTCTGCCAGTACTTATTGCCACATCTATCGCACGGACAGAGAATCTTCTCTATTATGATCTTATTATGTGCACGTGCAAATTCAATGAAAGAAGCAACTCCTGCGACAAACTTAGGTTGCATACGTTGTTGCCAATCCACATACATCCAGTCCTTAACTCTGACGTACTCATGGGCTATGTTAGACTGTATAACATATAAATTATAGGTTATGGTGATTATATTGAGAAATATAAGAACGGGATAGTTACTGACAAAGGAGAAAATCCGTGCATATGCTTTGTGTGTCCGTTTGTCGTTGAAAATAATAAATTATCAAACATATGTTAACCGATAAATGGGGACTAAGTGGCGCTTTTAGTTTCATATATGAGTATCGATGAGAAAATGAAGGTTTCATATTACCATCGAGTATCATATATTGGTTTTAACTTGAACATCTCGAATCACTCTCTAATGATGCGTTTGTTGTGTATTCTTGTAGTATGTTTGTGTTCCGGCTGTCGGGGGTAATGCTTCTATCCCATTAAGAATGTATAGAGCGAACACCCATCACTTGTGCTTTCAACCGTTTCGAGTAAATTTCGGCAGCACCTCCCCGCTGTTCTCCGAGTACACTGTAATAAATAAATAATCATTTCAAAGCTGTGAAACAACGTTGAAATGAACATCTAATCTATCTTTGTACACGGAGAACCAGCGGAAAGGTACCGACGAAATATCTCGAAACGGATGAAAACACAAGTGAATGAAGGTGTTTGCTTTATACATTCCTAACTTGTCCACACGGGAAAAATCTATCGGTTACCATACGATTGAATCTTCTTGTCGCATAGACTATACGACGGTTGTTAGTATCGAGCTATACCGTCTAATATTTAACAACCTTCGTATAGTTCTATGTCACGACGAACATCGCACGTATGTTAACCGATAGATGGGGACTAAGTGGCGCTTTTAGTTTCATATATGAGTATCGATGAGAATATGAAGGTTTCATATTATCATCGAGTATCATATATTGGTTTTAACTTGAACATCTTGAATTACTCTCTAATGACGCGTTTGTTGTGCATTCGTGTTGTATGTATAACATGATTTTAAACCATTGAGATCAAGATTGATAGAACTGATCATCCTACATTGCAATAGCATTCATCTACCAAAAACTATTATTGCAATGGCATTCATCTATAACAATCAACAATTAAAACTACAAATGTAGGATACCGATATCATAAAGCGTTATAAGCAACATATGAATTCACATGACTGAAACATGCATCAAAAAATATGTTCATCCAAAAGAAAGGCCACTGTCAACAAATATAGACAAATACGTCATAAAAACAGTAACTAATTAACAAGTTGATTAGCATCTGGATCAAGAAAATGATAGGAAAAACAATTGACTATGATCTATAATGACAAGTCTATTACCATGACTCCCGACTAACACTGGTGGCTTTTCGTCCTCGGTAGCTTGATAATTGGGATTTCATGGCGATTAAAAATATGCATATGCCGTTTGACCGGGAACTTCAATAGGAAACTCAATGAGGTTGGGTGTACTGAAGTACGCTTTGTATTTCGCTATATCAGGTGATGAAGCCCAAGCCCTAGCTAGCCCCAGCCCCACCCCAACCGAACCCTATCGAAGGTAAAGAACGTCCTTACACTTTCATATTTCTATTAATGATGCAAGTCTCCACCAAGTCAAATTCTTGCAATATCAATCTTTTTAGAGTATGTCTAATTTAATAGATAGAATTTTCAAAGTTGGGCAACCAAGAAAAAGTAACAAGGGATTTTACATACATGCCAAAGTTTTGATTATTTATTTATTTATTTTCCATTTCATATTAGTAATTTTATATGTTTGATGATGGCAAGAAATACAAATTATATTAGAACATTGTACATACCTAATTTCCACTTGAAATCGGTTTTTCCTTTTATCAGTACCCGTTGACATACAATAATAAACAATGTTCGATTAGAAGGACCCAAGATTTTCTCGATCAACAATAATTTTAGTAATCAAACTAGGCTAAAATTGCTGAAAATTCCTCTCAGGTTTGCCAAATTCAGCAAACCACAACCCCAACCTAACCCTAACCCTAGCCCCAGCCCAGCCCCACCCCAACCCCAACCTAACCCTAACCCCAGCCCCAGCCCCAGCCTCAGCCCTAGCCCGGCCCAGCCCCAACATAACCCTAACCTTAGACCCAGCCCCAGCCAAACCCCAACCCCAACCCCAACCCCAACCCTATCACTAACCCCATCCCCAGTCCCAGCCCCAGCCGAACCCCAACCCTAACCCTAACCCCAACCCCAACCCCAACTGCAACCCTTGCCGAACCCCAACCCCAACCGCAACCCCAGCCCCAGCCATGAACCCTAGCCCTAAAATAATCAAAAATTTGTTTAATTGAAGATTTACTAACTTGTGCGGTGGAGGAGACGATCGATCGGCGGCGACGACGAAACGGAGGCGGCGACGAAAACGGCGACAAGGAAGAACGACGTGAGAACGGGGGTGGCGACGACGAGAACGGCGGTGGTGACGATGAGAACGGCGGGAGAGATTTGGGGATTTTGCGTTCGCGCGCAATCGAGAGAGAGAGAAAGAGATAATCAGCGTAGGCGATCTGTGCCTTTTTAATTAAATCGCTATTTAAATGCCCCTACGGATTTGTCCGTAGGTCCTTGGTTTGCGGCTCCGTAGGGGCAAACACCAAATTAAGATTTAATATTTTTACTCTTTAACGTCTTGGACCGTAGGGGCAACCTTTTGGCCCTACGTCTTAATCCGTAGGGCTAACATAAATCTTCCCCTACGGATTTAAATATCCGTAGGGGCAACCCCCTATTTTAGTAGTGACTCCTGCCACTTCCGTACCCTCCGCATCGTCTATAGGTTAGTATGAATAAATATAAAATATTTATTCATTTTACATATGCTCTATAAAATAAATATGAACTTCATGGAAATTTAGCGTTAATGTTTATTTTCTAGTTGGAGGGGATGCGTCCGCATCCGGGACACCGGCTGTTCCTCACCGGAGGAACTATCGTCCCGCTCGTGCTGCTGCCCGGGCCCAGGCTCGTGCTTTATTCACCGGAGGTATATATCACACTTCAATTTTCGTATAACCTTGATTTCTTAATACAACTTTGTCTTAATATTGATTGTCTTGATATTTCTTGCAGACGCAGGGCCTCTCCATCCCTAGAGGGGGACACGAGGCCCGAATCAGTCCTATAGGCTGAGGCCTGACAGAGCTAGGAGGGAGGCAGTATTCCCCTTCTTTTTTACCCTTGATTATCGCTATACCGGTCGTCATGCCGAGAGGTTCGACCGGTATATGGGGGATGAGAGCCGGCTCGTGAAGAACTATCCACTTCACGTTGAGTGGGGCGAGCAGCACCGGCACTCATTCGCCCTCTTCTTTGATCAGGCACGGGTATTAATATATATTTTCATTTGATTTATCCAATATATTTATTATTAACACTTGCAATCTAATAACAATGTTTTTTTTGTATTTTCAGGTGGATTACGATTTTCAGCCTGTACCCGACCCTGATCACCCTGGGAGGGTGCTCGACCTTCATGCTCTGTACAATGGCCTGATGAAGAACATGCAGACCAAGGTCTGATACAACAGGAATGAGCTGAAGGCCGACTGCTACTCCCTGTGGATGGCGACCCCTGAGGCAGAGAGAGCGGCCCTCCTATCTACTCCGGCCTTTGCGAGAGTCGACGTAGAGACATGGCCTCTATTGTGCGAATTTTCGACTCTCAACGCAAACAGGTATGTATTTTAAATGTAATTCATTGTTTATGATATAATTTATTTTTTTGTGTTCCTTAATTAGAAAACTAAATGTGAATGTGTTGTGCAGAAACAGGCCGTTCAAAATATAGAGAATAGGAAGTCGGTGAAGTGGGGTCGCCCCACTTATACAGGTGGCTCGAGAAATATTACTCGAGCCATAGAGTTATCGGTAAATTACAATAGACCGGCCTTTGTGATATAATGCAATATTAAGAGTTATTTTCTAATATATCTAATATTAAGAGTTATTTTCTAATATTGCAGACAGCTCAGACCCTGGTGCAAGGTGGTACACCGAGCGTGCTGTCCGCATATCTTGCCGTCCACGACACCTCGACAGATCCCGCCATGGGCGAGCTTCGATATCCTGACGTCGCTACCCAGGAGTATTGCGTAAGTGTTAATATTTATTCAACCCCTATTTGAAATTTTAGTTTTGGAAGGTTCAAATTTAAATTTTATACTTATACTTTACTGCTTAATATGGGTGTAGGAGCGGGTGGTTGAGCAGGCCGAGGCATCGGGGATCGATTTTACCAGACAGAGCAATCCGAGGCTGCTGACCCTAGTCCTGGATGCCGCACACGGAGGGCACCATGGAGGATGGGAGAGAGGCCGGGGACTGGGCCCTAGCAGGGCCCATATGAGGTTGGACTCCACCCCGGCGGTTACTTCCTCCGTCTCCAGTGAGTGACGTGTCCTGCAGGAACTGGAGAGCTTGAAGGCCACCGTTCAGGAGTTGAAGGAGATGCTCGTATGTATACTACTTAATAGTAAAATATCATGTCATATTATAGATATCAACATATCCAATATTAGTACGTAGCCTGAGCTTATTAGGTAGTATACTTAGCTTTGATTAATCATACATACATATCTAATTAAAATAAACTACGGTTTTCCAAACTAGATATCCAAATGGGGTTTCGAAATAACTTTATAATGATACGAATTCGAATAATACACAGTTCTTACACGCTTATTACACACGTTAGTGTAGGGTTCCTAGGCACACTCAAGAGGTTACACAAGGCATCAACCATGCCAAAATCAAAAATTTATGTGCCGAGAAACCCTAATGAAGATCGTTAACTAGAGGATAGGCGAAAAATACAAGCAAGCAAACTTCTTTGCTACTAGTGAAAGGGATTACAACCTTTGTAGATCCGGTCCTCCACTTCTTTAGCTCCGTGATGATGTCCCTCCGCTGCGATCATCGGGATCCCGAACTCTAGCGATGGTTTCGTTGGAGAAATGATCGGGCTAGGTCGTTGACTTCGATGCCGAAGATGATCTACGTCGAGACGACTCAAACTCAAGCTCCGTCTTCACTAGGTCATGAAACTTGTGAAGATAACATACTCTACTACATGGCAAGTGGTAGAGGATGAAGAAATAGGAAGTGGGTTCACTTTAGAATTGGATTTCTCACTTGATTTCTTCACTTGGAATTTTCAAGAAAACTTTCTTCTCTCCATGAAGAAGAAGAAGAAGAAGGAAATGAAAAATGAATTAATTCAAAAAAGAAAATTCAAGTGAAGGTTATCATAATGCAACCATGGGTAAGTTAACTCATGTAGAGAGCAAACCATAGTTTAGGTAATGGTTAGGTTTAAGGATAAGACAAAATGGTTTAGACTTTTCAAAGATGCTATGAAGCTTCATGAAGCTTTAAGCCAAAAATAAAGAAAAGCACCATTTTGTTTTTACAAAATGAATAAAGAAAATAAAACCATAAACCCTAACCATTAACTAAACATGGTGTAAATCAAACACATACCCAAGTTTGCATGTATCATCAAATATGATACAAACTAGTGCACAAACATATATCATATATACAATGTGCACAATCTAGTGAGAAAAATAATCTTAACTGAACCAATACTAGTTAATGTAAAGTAATATATCAAATATATAATTATACATTAAATCATTAAATCAACACTTGATTTAACGATCCGGTCATAACCGACTAATATCATGTGTATCAATATATCGAATCAACACTTGATTCGGTAACCCGGCTATATCACATATAACCGTACGATGATACAAATCGCGAGAATAGAATACAGTATCACATACTGGTATTATTCTCGGTCCCGCACATATCTCATATGCGCTCCTATTTCGTTTCGCTTGAGCCAGAAAACCCCTGTGTTGGACTCTAAAGACTCATCAATACGCCGGCAGTAGGTGGTGATCATATCAATCACCCACAAGTGGTCTGCTAAACGTAACGGCCACCCGGGTATTGAGCGATCAGAAGATCAACGAGCAAGCCCGCTCACACTCCTGTGAATCCAACCAGTAACACTTACCGTACAGTCCGGTCTCGTCGTCTGATATGTCGCATATCTCGCCTATGGGTGGTAAACGTCAGAACCCAGTAGCTCGATAAGTCGTGTCGACATGTGCTCTATAATAATTCGAGAAACTACTAGTAACACTTACCAGAAAATCTCAGCAACCCTGGCCAGGGATTTCCGGTTATAGCCAATCGAACACAGCGCAACATCAACTCCCTATACCGGAAGAGACGAATCCCCTCCTATCGCTCATTGCCTCCATGTGATTCGGGACTGTACCTAAAAACCACCGTTTTTCACGCCCTCTTGGACGTGGTAAGGTGGAAATCAAAGCACAGTGGGAATCACACAAGACACTTTGACAATCTCGGGTCAACAGACTACTCTGTACCAGTGTCATCAGAGAACTGCCATCTGACGTGAGGTATAATACCATCTGGGAGTTCTCGGCGAGTCCGTCCAGTGTATCCAGTCTCCACTGAGCACCCGTATATCATCTCTGATGTCAAACACCAATGGATATGGGATCATCCATCGCCCATCTGTATGGGTCGAGAAGGTATACGCTAGTCTACTCTGGTATATCGATGCCCCGTCTCGATACACCCACGACTAGGGACCTTAAAGGATGTACTTATGGACTACCATGTCCCCACTAGTATGATCCGCATCATAGTCCAAGTAGTCAAGTTTACCAACATGTAACAGAGAGACAATCAGTGTACACGTTAAGATAAAGAGCAACCAGATAGCATACTATCATGTCGAGCAAGAAAGTCCTCCCTATATATGTCCCAGCATCCACTACAATATACATCCTATGTACAGTAATGGCCTCTAGGGCATACATATAACTAACAATCTCCCACTTGCACTAGGGCCATCTGTAGCAGTGGTAGCGGTATCTCATACTCAACCATCCTATAAAAGTCTCTCTCTGGGAAAAGGCCTTTGTGAGTGGATCTGTCGTGTTGTCCTCTGAGTCAACTCTCCTAACCTCGATCACCCTGGAGATCAACTATCTCTATGATCAGGTGATGCTGCCTCAGAATACGTCTGGGTCACTGATGGGACCGGGGTTCCTGGGCCAAGGCCACACTTCCATTGTCACACAATGGTAGGAACCTAGTTCATCTCATGAACCAATATACACCCAAACTGCCTCTTTGGTAGTATCTTTAATAGCGATGTCACCAGCCTTTATCGTCTAGTTTGCCACGGTATCTAGCTTGGAACTCTTCCAACATACCGTCCCTTTACTGAGGGTAAAGACAATGCCTGCGACTGACATTCAGTCGTCCTTATCACTCTTGAACCTTTCCGGTGATTCTCCTCAGGATCGATTGATACCAACTCACTACAACTAGTGAGTATCCTAACATCCAATTAGATCTATATCATAGATCCAAAACCAAGAATTTAGGAGGTATCACTTTGATCCTATCTGGAGAATCCTTATGATAAGCGGAGATTGACCGAGCGTAGCATAGGAAACTCCTTCCCTATCAAGAGTATGTCATCCACGTACTCTACGAGGATCACCACCAAACTCCTTACTACCCTTTTGTATATACAAGGTTCATCTACCATTTTTGATGAAGTCAAACTCTTTGACTACCACATCAAAACAGATGTTCCAACTCCGCGATGCCTGCTTTATTCTGTAAAGCAACTCGCATACGTTTCCGCTGCTCCCACGGTTTATGAAGCCCTCTGGTTGTGTACTTATAGACGCTCTCTTCTAAAGCAGTCTTGACACCCAACCACCAGATATCGTAGTCATGGTATGTAGCCGTGGCAAGTAGGATCCGGATGGACTTAAGCATAGCCATTGGAAAAGGTTTCATCATTTTCCACGCCTGGTCGATGACGAAAACCATTAACAAGTCTAGCTTTGAAAGACTTAACTTTTCCATCTACACCAAGTAATCTTCTCAAGATATACTTGCTCCTGATGGGAATTTAACCCTTCAGATATAGCAACCAAAGTCCATACTTTGTTGGTGTATAAGGATTCCATCTCAGATCGATAAGCATCCAGCCATTCTTACAGAGTCTCACTCCTGATGGCCAGCTCGAAACTAGTTGGGTCATCATCTCATGATGCAATCCTCACTCCCACTGTCATTGAGAAACTGAAGTATCTCTCAGGTGGGTGAGGAACCCTACTAAATCGGCGGAGAGGCTGAAGTTCGTTGGAAACTATTAAATCCTTTGGTTCTACCAAATCATCAGCTGCAGTTTTTATAGCTGGAACCTTTCCAGTTCTACATAATAGACCTTGCCTCGATCTTGTCCGGATTTTGCTTTTAGACATAGGCCGGACAACCCCAAATCTTAACAAACTTAAGATATGGGCTCTTCCCTTTCCATATCACATATGAAGTGGTAGGCAACTGATTTGATTTGAACCCTATTCAATAGGTATGCAACTACTCAAGTGCATAACTCCCAAAAGGAAATAGGAAACTCAGTAGTACTCATCATAGAGCACACCATATCAGATAGGGTGCTATTGCTCCGCCCCGATACACCGACGTGCTGTGGTGTATACGGAGGAGTAATGCTGAGAGAGAATCTCATTCTCCTTTAGAATAGTCCAGGAATTCCGTGCTCAAGTATTCTCCTCCTTGATTACATTAAAGGACATAATACTTTTACCCGTATTTTGGTTCTCTACTTCAAACTTACGTTCTGTGAATATCTCAAAAGGTTCGGACTTGTGTTTCAACAGGAACATATGTCTGAATCTTGAGAGATCATCAGAGAATGTAATGAAGTACAAAGAACCGGCCTTGGCATGTGTAGACAGGAGACTTTCATACATCAGCATGTATCAATCCCAAGAGTTCACTAACTCTTTCTCTGTTTCCAATAAACAGAGCTATGGTCATCTTATCTCTGTGACATGACCGGCAAGTTTCACAAGATGTAAATTCAAACTCATTTAAATATGCATCTAAATGTAACTTCAGCTAGTCGGGTCACATTGATATGACCTAGTCTACAATGCCTCAAGAAGGATCCGTTCATTTCTGAACTATTCCTCTCGTGTGTGTTCTGTATACTAAGAACTGTAGTTTGATTTAGAACGTCAATGTTTTTAGATAACGTGCCTGAACCGATCAACTCTTGATATAGGAAATGTTCAAAACATTATCCAACAATACAAAATTATATCCTTCTTTATCTAAATAAAGAGACTGATATGATTTTGTATATTAGATTCGGTATCTAATAACATTTGTTCAGAATCAATGTATTCTGGTAATACAGGGTGACAGTGACCAACAGACTTGGCTGCAACACTTGCACCGTTTTCTGCCTCATGAAACTTATCACCCGTTCTCAGTTCTCTACCTTTCTGTAGCCCATGTAATATATAACATATGTGGGATCCTGATCCGGTATCAAATACCCAGGACGTAAAGGACACTGAGAAACAGTTCTCGGTAATGAATACACCCGAAGATGATGCATCAGCATGCACTTTCTTCGTTTGGGTGGCACGGGAATTCTGGTAATCCCCTAAATCCTGCTCTGTCTTATAACATTTATAAGTTGGAGCGGGACCAACGTTCCCCAGCTCAGTATAACAAGCGGGTTCGGTCAATAC
Source organism: Agapanthus africanus (assembly GCA_030015575.1). Classification (NCBI taxonomy): domain Eukaryota; kingdom Viridiplantae; phylum Streptophyta; class Magnoliopsida; order Asparagales; family Amaryllidaceae; genus Agapanthus; species Agapanthus africanus. Next base: position 343,618,131 of record JASDDO010000029.1, on the reverse strand, counting down.
ATCCGTTTTATTATCTTGATTAAGGCGTGACATGGTCGCTACCTGGAGAGAGAGAGAAGAAAACACTCTGCGTGCGCTCTTGCAAGATCAGATTGGTTATTATTTTATCTAATCAGGATGGCTCCCACCGTTTTTTATCAAATCTTCCTTCAAACCTTAAAAAGAAAGACTAGCCGGGATTAATTACACGCCATAAGTTCGCCAATCTTTCAGCCAGGCCAATGTCGGTACTTTGAGGGAGGTTCCCCGTGCTTTCGCACAGACCTAATTAAAGTAAATCTCGTTTTCCCAGAGGCGTAAGCCCGTTAACACCTTTCTAGACACCTACTTGATCGGCTAATTGTAATGTGTAAAACTCTCCCAGGAGTAACTCTTATTCACAGCAGGTATCGGGATCCAACTATCTCATAGAAAGTATGCAATCTCATTGCAAATTTCAACACTTGAAATTCCCGATAATATTTTGCCCCTAGCGTCCTATGACCTTGACAAAGGCCAACAAACCATAGGCTGCTAGTCAAGTTCAACCCGTCATTTCTTGATTGAATTAAACCCACTCGCACGGCCCTTGACAAAGGCCAACAAGGTCGCACGACTACCCTAATCCAATCTGCATCATATGCATAAGCAGATAAGTACTATTCAGCTACCGCACACTACGTCTTGACAAAAGCCAACAAACGCAGCACGAATACTAAACAGTCCTTATCTGAAATGACGGAGGGCTACGACAGGTTTTTCTGAAAACCTATTGCGTAATGAACTTGATATTGTTGTAGAATCAAATGATTTTAAAATGGAGTGTTTTTGAGGCTTTTCTTATTTTGCTAAAGGGGTCACTCCCGGTGAAGGGATCGTCGGCCCTTTCCTCATCGAATAAGGTGCAGAATATATCACATATACCGCTGTGCAAAGCAAAAACTATAGAAGTAATCAAAAGACAAACCGAGGGTTGTAGCATCTGCCAGTTATTGCTAAAGGGGTCACTCCCGGTTAAGGGATCTCGGCCCTTTCCTTATCGAATAAGGTGCAGGATGTTCTACAAGGAACACCGCGATGCAAACCAAGAACTGTAGCTACCTGTTTTTGAAAATTCGATTCCACAACATCTTAGGTTTCTTTTCTTTCATTAATCACATTAATGAAGTCCCATCATTTAAATCACCTAAACATCACAGATAAATACGACGTACACTTATGCCATCCGCATTCGCCTCGATGTCCCCCCGTGTACCGTTAGGTTAGGTAACTAACGGCAGAGCAGGGCAGGGCTAGCGCGGATGTAAAACATAAGTAACGTCTATATAATATATCATATATACTATATACAATATCTATCACAACATATCAAATGATCACATCACAGATATCGCAGCAGAAGAAACATATGAAACATTGGATATACTAGGACGTCCACAGTCGTGATGAATAGCCAATCCCACACCCCTAGACCCTTACGAGAGCGGCAAGGAACCCTACCAATTCTAGGGTTAGGAGACCCGGACTCGACTCCTCGAGATGGTTTCCCACTGGACCCTAGAACCCGGTTACTTGTGCTCCCCTCCTTAGGTCTATCCTAATTCGGAAAAGTAAATAATATATATCAACGGTGACATCTTCCGCAACCTGGAAGTGCCCCAATAAAAGAATATTACATACAAGTTTTTACATGAATGAAAATGAAAAACACTTATCTCACATAAAACCCCCCGGCTATTCAAACACGACGATCCAATATAACATATCCAGCAACACATAACATCACATGTCATCAACGTAAGTAAATATGCCCATCCCAATTGTCGTTGACATATAGCAACAAAACCGGCGATATCACATATTACGCTTACGGTCGCAGAAAAGAAAGTGTAAAACTACAACAGTTGGAATCCGCAACCTCTTTAGACATCGCATGCCTAATCAAATGAATTCCTTAGACATCACATGCCTAAAAATTATAAACCCCGCATTTTAGTCTCTTTATCGAGAACACTTTTCAATATCAAGTCGGGTAATTCAACAAGATTCCCGACATCCAGAACGAATGCTCGTCGCAAACTTTAGTAGACGGCCGCACCCCCGATACCGTCGACGAAGTGCACTAAGGCGGAACACCGTTGCCGCGAGCACCTAAACGGATGCTTTTTGGCGACGGGGTTCTCCTACAGTCACTTGGTCGGGGCTATGGAGTCTAGCTGTCTATTAAGTTTACCGGTGAGTATCCGCGTACGCTACGTGATTGCGACGGACTTTCGATCACATCAAAATTCCGTGGCAACCAATCAAGTGAGACTAAACTGCTAGATTTATATTATTCAAAACAGTTATCTCATAACTATTTGTGGATTCCAAATATTGTATCACATTCCAGATAAATAGAAAATGTTAAACTTTCCGATCGAACAATCAAACACCCAAGTTTTCCTGAAACAGCTCAACACATGAAATAAGTTTAAAAACATTCACTTCATGCCATAGTACCAACGGTCCAGCCGTAGAAAGGTCAAGCCAACGCCTCACATGTGGCACGCCGTACTGCCCCAAACCCTAAGATTCAAAGGGCAGTTCAAGACGGTCACATAATCGAGTTAAGGTTTGTTGTCTTCTAGAGAGACCATTGCGTTACTTGCACTACTTAGAACATTATTAAACTACGGAAAAATCCAACAATTGGAAATTTCCCGGCAGGGGAAAAATTGGGTATTTATATCCGGTCGAACTTTTTAACATGTTCTAAATTACCCGGAAAAACACATAGACGAAGTTAAATAAACCGATCGAATCATCGAATCCCCCAAACAAACCAGAAAATTCAACTGTTGAATATAAGTTAAAAATTCCCAAAAAACACAGCACTTACAAAGAGAGATTACTGTAAAAACAACGTGTCAAAATTCACTACTGTGGCCGCGGAACCGCCGCGAAAGCCAGGGTAGGGCCGCGGTTCCGTGGCGCTTTAGTCGATTTGTGGTCACGTGCTGTAGGGTTCCTAGGCACACTAGTGAGGTCTCACAAGGCATCAACCATGCCAATTTCAAAAATTAGAGGTGCCGAGAAACCCTAATACGGATCGTTGGCTAGAAGTTTAGGCGACAAAGAAAACTAGTTAACTACTTTAACTAAAAGTGCGGAAATACAACCTTTGTAGATACGGTCCTCCACCTCCACGGCTCCGTGATGAAGTCCTCTCCACTGTCCAAATGAAATCCCGGGCTCTAGCGTCGGCTTCATCGGAGAAATGGGCGGGCAAGGTCGTCGGCTTCATGCCGAAGATGATCTACGTCGAGGCATCGCTAGATCAAGCTCCAACTTCACCAAGTCATGAAACTTGTGAAGAAAACACACTCTACTACTTGGCAAGAGGTAGAGGATGAAGAAATAGGAAGTGGGTAGACTTTAGAATTGGATTTCTCACTCTTTTTCATCAATCACCATTGATGGTCCAAGGTTTTCTTCTTTTAAGAAGATGAAGAAGAAGAAGATGATCTTATGATAAGTTATTAAAAATAGAAAGGAAAATCAATTCTTATCATAATTGTAACCATGGTAAAGTGTAGAGAGCTAACTATAGTTAAATGAATGGTTAGGGTTAATGAGATAAAGACAAAAGGGTTTCTTTGGTCAAAGCTTCATGAAGCTTCATGAAAGAAACCCTTTTGTTTTTCTTTTCTCTTTTCATTTCTTTTAATCCAAATTAAAAGATAAATGAAAGAATAAATGAAAACCCTAACCATTAACTAACCATGGTTTAATCTTTACACTTGACCAAGTTAACATGTATCATCAAACATGATACAATCAAGTGCACAAAATATATCACATATACAATGTGCACATCCGAGAGAGAAAATCCATCTTAAGTGAACCGATACTAGTTAATGCAAAGTAATATATCAAATATATAATTATGCATTAAATCATTAAATCAACACTTGATTTAATGATCCGGTCATATCGCATATAACCGACTAATATCCAATGTATCGATTTATCGAATCAATCCTTGATTCGATAACTAGGTTATATCGCATACAACCATTCGATACATTTATCGCGAAAATGGAATACGGTATCACATACACGCATTATTCTCGGTCCCGCACATATCTCATATGAGCTCCTATTTCGTTTCGCTTGAGCCAGGAAACCTCTGTGTAGGACTCTAAAGACTCGTCAATACGCCGGCAGCAGGTGATGATCATATCAAACACCCACAAGCCGCAAGCGGTCTGCTAAACGTAACGGCCACCCGGGTATTGAGCGATCAGAAGATCGACGAGCAAGCCCGCTCACACTCCAGTGAATCCAACCAGTAACACTTACCGTACAGTCCGGTCTGATCGTCTGATATGTCGCATATCTCGCCTAGGGGTGGTAAACGTCAGACCCCAATAGCTCGATAAGTCGTGTCGATATGAGGTCTATAACAGTTCGAAAAACTACTGGTAACACTTACCAGTAAATCTCAGCAACCCTGGCCAGGGATTTCCGGTTATAGCCAATCGAACACAGCGCAACATCAACCCCCTATACCGGGAGAGACGAATCCCCTCCTATCGCTCATTGCCTCCATGTGACTCGGGACTGTACCCAAAAACCACCGTTTTGCATGCCCTCTTGGACGTGGTAAGATGGAAATCAAAGCACAGTGGGAACCACACAAGACTCTATGACGATTTCGGGTCAACAGACTACTCTGTACTAGTGTCACCAGAGAACTGCCATCTGACGTAAGGTATAATACCATCTGGGAGTTCTCGGCGAGTCCGTCTAGTGTACCCAGTCTCCACTGAGCACCCGTATATCATCTCTGATGTCAAACACCAATGGATATGGGATCATCCATCGCCCATCTGTATGGGTCGAGAAGGTACACGCTAGTCTACTCTGGTATATCGATGCCCCGTCTCGATACACCCACGACTAGGGACTTTAAAGGATGTACTTATGGACTACCATGTCCCCACTAGTATGATCCGCATCATAGTCCAGGTAGTCAAGTACACATCCTAAGGGCTTTACCAATATGTAACAGAGAGACAATCAGTATACACGTTAAGGTAAAGATCAACCAGATAGCATACTATCATGTCGAGCAAGAAAGTCCTCCCTATATATGTCCAAGCATCCACTACAATATACATCCTATGTATAGTAATGGCCTCTAGGGCATACATATAACTAACAATCTCCCACTTGCACTAGGGCCATCTGATAGCAGTGGTTGTAGTATCTCATACTCAACCATCCCATAAAAATCTCTCTCTGGGAACAGGCCTTTGTGAGTGGATCCGCTGTGTTGTCCTCTGAGTCTTCTCTCCGAACCTCGATCTCCTTGGAGATCAACCATCTCCATGATCAGGTGATACTGCCTTAGAATATGTCTGGATCACTGATGGGACCTGCGTTCCTTGGCACAAGCCATAACTCCATTGTCACACAATGGTAGGAACCTAGTTCATCTCATGAACCAATATACACCCAAACAGCCTCTTTGGTAGCATCTTTAGTAGCGATGTATCCTGCCTTTATCGTCTAGTATGTCACGGTATCTAGCTTGGAACTCTTCCAACATACCGTCCCTTTACTGAGGGTAAAGACAATGCCTGTGACTGACACTCAGTCGTCTTTATCACCCTGGAACACTTCCAGTGATTCTTCCTAGGATCGATTGATACCGTCTCACTACAACTAGTGAGGCTCCTAACATCCATTTAGATCTATCTCATAGATCCACAACCCAGGATTTAGTAGGTATCACTTTGATCCTATATGGAGAATTATTGTGATAAGCGGAGATTGATCGAGCGTAGCATAGGAAACTTCTTTCTTATCAAGAGTATGTCATCCACGTACTCTACGAGGATCGCCACCATACTCCCTACTACCTTTTTGTTTATACAAGGTTCATCTACCATTTTGATGATGTCAAACTCTTTGACTAACACATCAAAACAGATGTTCCAACTCCGCGATACCTGCTTTATCCTATAAAGTATCTTGTACACGTTTCCGCTGCTCCCACTGTCTACGAAGCCCTCTGGATGTGTACTTATAGACATTCTCTTCTAAAACATCATTTAGAAAAGCAGTCATGGCACCCAACCGCCAGATATCGTAGTCATGGTATGTAGCCGTGGCAAGTAGGATCTGGATGGACTTAAGCATAGCTACTTAGAAAAGGTTTCATCATAATCCACGCCTGGTCGATGACGAAAAGCTTTAACAAGTCTAGCTTTGAAAGTCTCAACTTTTCCATCTACATCAAGTAATCTTCTCAAGATATACTTGCTCCTGATGGGGATTTAATCCTTCAGATATAGCAACCAAAGTCCATACTTTGTTGGTGTACATGGATTCTATCTCAGATCTCTAAGCATCCAGCCATTCTTACAGAGTCCCACTCCTGATGGCCAGCTCGAAACTAGTTGGGTCATCATCTCATGATGCAATCCTCGCTCCCACTGTCATAGAGAAACCGAAGTATCTCTCAGGTGGGTGAGGAACCCTACTAGATCGGCGGAGAGGCTGAGGTTCGTTGGTAACTATTGAATCCTTTGGTTCTATCAAATCATCAGCTGTAGTTTGTATAGCTGGAACGTTTCCAGTTCTATATAACTGACCTTGCCTCGAGCTTGTCCGGATTTTGCTTTTCAGACATAGGCTGGACAACCCCAAATCTTAACTAACTTAAGAGATGGGCTCTTCCCTTATCACATCAAATATGAAGTGGTAGGCAACTGATTTGATTTGAACCCTATTCAATAGGTATGCAGCTTCTCAAGTGCATAACTCCCAAAAAGGAAATAGCTAACTCAGTAGTACTCATCATAGAGCACACCTTATCATATAGGGTGTGATTGCTCCATCCCGATATACCATCGTGCTATGGTGTATACGGAGGAGTAATGCTGAGAGAGAATCTCATTCTCCTTTAGAATAGTCCAGGAATTCCGTGCTCAAGTATTCTCCTCCCTGATCACATCAAAGGACATAATACTTATACCCTTATTGGTTCCCTACTTCTCTCTTATATTCTGTGAATATCTCAAAAGGTTCGGACTTGTGTTTCAACAGGAACATAGGTCTGAATCTCGAAAGATGATCAGAGAATGTAATGAAGTACAAAGAACCAGTCCTGGCATATGTAGACAGGGGACCTTACATACATCAACATGTATCAATCCCAAGAGTTCATTAACTCTTTCTCTGTTTCCAATAAACAGAGCTGTGGTCATCTTATCTCTGTGACATGACTGGCAAGTTTCACAAGATGTAAATTCAAACTCATTTAGATATGCATCTTTATGTAACTTCAGCTAGTCGGGTCACATTGATATGACCTAGTCTACAATGCCTCAAGAAGGATTCGTTCATTTCTGAACTCTTCCTCTTGTGTGTGTTCCGTATACTAAAGAACTGTAGTTTGATTTAGAACATCAACGCTTTTAGATAACGTGCCTGAACCGATCAACTTTTGATATAGGAAATGTTCAAAACATAATCCAACAATACAAAATTATATCCTTTCTTTACTAGTAAAGAGACTGATATGATTTTGTATATCAGGTTCGGTATCTAATAACATTCGTTCAGAATCAATGTATTTGGAATACAGGGTGACAGTGACCAATAGACTTGGCTGCAACTCTTGCCCCGTTCTCTGCCTCATGAAACTTATCACCCGTTCTCAGTCCTCTACCTTTCTGTAGCCCTATGTAACATATTACATATCTGGGATCCTGATCTGGTATCACATACCCAGGACGTAGAGGATACAGAGAAACAGTTCTTTGTAATGAACACACCCGAAGATGATGCATCATATGCACTTTCTTCATTTGGGCGGCATAGGAATTCTGGTATTCCCCAATTTCCTGCTCTGTCTTATAACAATTATAAGGTGGAGCGGGACCAACGTTCCCCAGCTCAGTATAACAAGCGGGTTCGGTCAATACATCCGTATTATTATCTTGATTAAGGCGTGATATGGTCGCTACCTGGAGAGAGAGAGAAGAAAACACTCAGCGTGCGCTCTTGCAAGAATAGATTGGTTATTATTTTATCTAATCAGGATGGCTCCCACTGCTTTTTATCAAATCTTCCTTCAAACCCTAAAAGGAAAGACTAGCCGGGATTAATTACACACTACAAGTTCGTCAATCTTTCAGCCAGGCCAGTGTCGGTACTTTGAGGGAGGTCCCCCGTGCTTTCGCACGAACCTAATTAATGTAAACCTCGTTTTCCCAGAGGCGTAACCCCGTTGACACCTTTCTAGACACCTACTTGATCGGCTTATTGTAATGTGTAAAACTCTCCCAGGAGTAACTCTTACTCGCAGCGGGTATCGGGATCCAACTATCTCATAGAAGGTATGCAATCTCATTGCAAATTTCAACACTTGAAATTCCCGATAATTTTGCCCCTAGCGTCCTATGACCTTGACGGAGGTCAACAAACCATAGGCTACTAGTCAAGTTCAACCCGTCATTTCTTGATCGAATTAAACCCACCCGCACGACCCTTGACGGAGGTCAACAAGGCCGCACGACTACCCTAATCCAATCTGCATCATATGCATAAACAGATAAATACTAGTTAGCTACCGCACACTACGCCTTGACGGAGGTCAACAAACGTAGCACGAATACTAAATAGGACTTATCTGAAATGTCGGTGGGCTACGATAGGTTTTTCTGAAAACCTATTGCGTAATGAACTTGATATCGTTGTATAATCAAATGATTTTTAAAATGGAGTGTTTTTGAGGCTTTTCTAGTTTTGCTAAAGGAGTCACTCCCGGTGAAGGGATCGTCGGTCCTTTCCTCGTCGAATGAGGTGCGGGATATATCATATATATCACTGTGCAAAGCAGAAACTATAGAAGCAATCAAAAACAAACCGAGTGTGTAGCATCTGCCAGTTATTGCTAAAGGAGTCACTCCCGGTGAAGGGATCTCGGTCCTTTCCTCATCGAATAAGGTGCAGGATATATCACATATACCGCTGTGCAAAGCAAGAACTGTAGCTACCTGTTTTATTTTGAAATTCGATTCTACAACATCTTAGGTTTCTTTTATTTCATTAATCACATTAATGAAGTTCCATCATTTAAGTACCTAAACATCACAGATAAATACGACGTACACTTATGCCATCCGCATTCGCCTCGATGTCCCCTCGTGCACCGTTAGGTTAGGTAACTAACGGCAGAGCAGGGCAGGGCTAGCGCGGGTGTAAAACATAAGTAACGCCTATATAATATATCATATATACTATATACTGTATCTATCACAGAACATCACATGATCACATCACAGATATCGCAGCAGAAGAAACATATGAAACATTGGATATACTAGGACGTCCGTGTTTTCAATACGAGCCAGTATAAAACACGGATTCCACGGTCGCGATGAATATCCAAACCCACACCCCAAGACCCCTACGAGAGCGGCAAGCAACCCTACCAATTCTAGAGTTAGGAGACCCGGACTCGACTCCTCGAGTTGGTCTCCCACTGGATTCCAGAACCCGGTTACTTGTGCTCCCCTCCTTGGGTCTATCCTAGTGCGGAAAAGTAAATAATATACAAACGGTGACAACTTCCGCAACCTGGAAGTGCCCCAATAAAAGAATATTACATACAAGTTTTTACATGAATGAAAATGAAAACACTCATCTCACATAAAAACCCCCGGCTATTCAAACACGACGATCCAATATAACATATCCAGCAACACATAACATCACATGTCATCAACGTAAGTAAATATGCGCATCCCAATTGTCGTTGACATATAGCAACGAAACCGGCGATATCACATATTACACTTACGGTCACAGAAAAGAAAGTGTAAAACTACAACAGTTGGAATCCGCAACCTACATAGACATCGCATGCCTAATCAAATGAATTCCTTAGACATCGCATGCCTAACAATTATAAACCCCGCATTTTAGTCTCATTATCGAAAACTCTTTTCAATATCAAGTCGGGCAATTCAACAAGATTCCCGACATCCTGATCGAATGCTCGTCGCAAACTTTAGTAGGCGGCCGCACCCCCGATACCGTCGACGAAGTGCACCAAGGCGGAACACCGCTACCGGGAGCACCCGAACGGATGCTTTCGGCGACGGGGTTCTCCTACAGTCACTTGGTCGGGGCTATGGGATGTAGCTGTCTATTAAGTTTACCCGGCGAGTATCCGCGTACGCTACGTGATTGCGACGGACTTTTGATCGCATCAAAATTCCGTGGCAACCGATCAAGTGAGACTAAACTGCTATGTTTATAACATTCATTCAGTTATTTCATAACTTCTTGTGAATTCCAATTATTGTATCCCATTCCGGATAAATAGAAAATGTCAAATTTTCCGATCGAACAATCGAACACCCAAGTTTTCCCGATACAGATCAACACATGAAACAAGTCTAAAAACATTCTGTTCGTGCCTCAGTACCAACGGTCCAGCAGTAGAAGGGTCAAGCCAACGCCTCACATGTGGCACGCCGTACTGCCCCAAACCCGAAGGTTCAAAGGGCAGTTCAAGACAGTCACATAATCGAGTTAAGGTTTGTTGTCTTCTAGAGGGACCATCGCGTTACTTGCACTACTTAGAGCATCTTTAAACCTCGGAAAAATCCAACACTTAGAAATTTCCCGACAGGGGAAAAATTGGGTATTTATATCCGGTCGAACTTTTTAACATATTCTAATATTTATCCGGAAAGCCACATAGACAAAATCTGATACTCCGATCGAAACACTGAATCCCCAAAACAACCCCAGAAAATTCAACTCTTGAATAAATATTAAAAAATCCCAGAAAATCCAGAACCAGAAATCACGAATTACTGTACAAAAATTATAGGACAGTCTAATAATATGGCCGCGGAACCGCCGCATAAGCAGGGCTTATGCCGCGGTTCCGCCGCACATTGGAAGCTTCAATCGAAAAATTTTGCATCGTAATTCTTAGAATTCCCTGTTGAATTTTTTAGCAATTTTTAATTCACAAAAATCCCTTTTTTTGAAAAAAGTCCAGAGAGCATGTTTCGAGTTCGGGTTTTGGTTCGATCGGACTTCAAATTGCGTCTACGCATCGCCTAAGGCTCTAGCTAGTCTCTGATACCACTGTAGGGTTCCTAGACACACTAGTGAGGTCTCACAAGGCATCAACCATGCCAATTTCAAAAATTAGAGGTGCCGAGAAACCCTAATACGGATCGTTGGCTAGAAGTTTAGGCGACAAAGAAAACTAGTTAACTACTTTAACTAAGAGTGCGGAAATACAACCTTTGTAGATCCGGTCCTCTACCTCCACGGCTCTGTGATGAAGTCCTCTCCACTGTCCAAATGAAATCCCGGGCACTAGCGTCGGCTTCATCGGAGAAATGGGCGGGCAAGGTCGTCGGCTTCATGCCGAAGATGATCTACGTCGAGGCATCGCTAGATTAAGCTCCAACTTCACCAAGTCATGAAACTTGTGAAGAAAACACACTCTACTACTTGGCAAGAGGTAGAGGATGAAGAAATAGGAAGTGGGTAGACTTTAGAATTGGATTTCTCACTCTTTTTCATCAATCACCATTGATGGTCCAAGGTTTTCTTCTTTTAAGAAGATGAAGAAGAAGAAGATGATCTTATGATAAGTTATTAAAAATAGAAAGGAAAATCAATTCTTATCATAATTGTAACCATGGTAAAGTGTAGAGAGCTAACTATAGTTAAATGAATGGTTAGGGTTAATGAGATAAAGACAAAAGGGTTTCTTTGGTCAAAGCTTCATCAAGCTTCATGAAAGAAACCCTTTTGTTTTTCTTTTCTCTTTTCATTTCTTTTAATCCAAATTAAAAGATAAATGAAAGAATAAATGAAAACCCTAACCATTAACTAACCATGGTTTAATCTTTACACTTGACCAAGTTAACATGTATCATCAAACATGATACAATCAAGTGCACAAAATATATCACATATACAATGTGCACATCCGAGCGAGAAAATCCATCTTAAGTGAACCGATACTATTTAATGCAAAGTAATATATCAAATATATAATTATTCATTAAATCATTAAATCAACACTTGATTTAAGGATCCGGTCATATCGCATATAACCGACTAATATCCAATGTATCGATTTATCGAATCAATCCTTGATTCGATAACTAGGTTATATCGCATACAACCATTCGATACATTTATCGCGAGAATGGAATACGGTATCACATACACGCATTATTCTCGGTCCCGCACATATCTCATATGCGCTCCTATTTCGTTTCGCTTGAGCCAGGAAACCTCTGTGTAGGACTCTAAAGACTCATCAATATGCCGGCAGCAGGTGATGATCATATCAAACACCCACAAGCCGCAAGCGGTCTGCTAAACGTAACGGCCACCCGGGTATTGAGCGATCAGAAGATCGACGAGCAAGCCCGCTCACACTCCAGTGAATCCAACCAGTAACACTTACCGTACAGTCCGGTCTGATCGTCTGATATGTCGCATATCTCTCCTAGGGGTGGTAAACGTCAGACCCCAATAGCTAGATAAGTCATGTCGATATGAGGTCTATAACAGTTCGAGAAACTACTGGTAACACTTACCAGTAAATCTCAGCAACCCTGGCCAGGGATTTCCGGTTATAGCCAATCGAACACAGCGCAACATCAACCCCCTATACCGGGAGAGACGAATCCCCTCCTATCGCTCATTGCCTCCATGTGACTCGGGACTGTACCCAAAAACCACCGTTTTGCACGCCCTCTTGGACGTGGTAAGATGGAAATCAAAGCACAGTGGGAACCACACAAGACTCTATGACGATCTCGGATCAACAGACTACTCTGTACTAGTGTCACCAGAGAACTGCCATCTGACGTAAGGTATAATACCATCTGGGAGTTCTCGGCGAGTCCGTCCAGTGTACCCAGTCTCCACTGAGCACCCGTATATCATCTCTGATGTCAAACACCAATGGATATGGGATCATCCATCGCCCATCTGTATGGGTCGAGAAGGTACACGCTAGTCTACTCTGGTATATCGATGCCCCGTCTCGATACACCCACAACTAGGGACTTTGAAGGATGTACTTATGGACTACCATGTCCCCACTAGTATGATCCGCATCATAGTCCAGGTAGTCAAGTACACATCCTAAGGGCTTTACCAACATGTAACAGAGAGACAATCAGTATACACGTTAAGGTAAAGATCAACCAGATAGCATACTATCATGTCGAGCAAGAAAGTCCTCCCTATATATGTCCAAGCATCCACTACAATATACATCCTATGTATAGTAATGGCCTCTAGGGTATACATATAACTAACACGTGCTGCACAGTAACTCCTATAAAACCCTGCTGAATTTTTTGACAATTTTTAATTAGGAAAATACACAGTTACAGAAAATGTACAGAGAGGGTTAATGGTTAGGGTTTCGGGGTTCGATCGGATTTCTAACATCATCTACACATCGCCTAAAGCTCTAGCTAGGCTCTGATACCACTGTAGGGTTCCTAGGCACACTCAAGAGGTTACACAAGGCATCAACCATACCAAAATCAAAAATTTATGCGCCGAGAAACCCTAATGAAGATCGTTAACTAGAGGATAGGCGAAAAATACAAGCAAGCAAACTTCTTTGCTACTAGTGAAAGGGATTACAACCTTTGTAGATCCGGTCCTCCACTTCTTTAGCTCCGTGATGACGTCCCTCCGCTGCGATCATCGGGATCCCGGACTCTAGCGATGGTTTCGTCGGAGAAATGATCGGGCTAGGTCGTTGACTTCGATGCCGAAGATGATCTACGTCGAGGCAACTCGAACTCAAGCTCCATCTTCACTAGGTCATGAAACTTGTGAAGATAACACAGTCTACTACATGGCAAGTGGTAGAGGATGAAGAAATAGGAAGTGGGTTCACTTTAGAATTGGATTTCAAACTTGATTTCTTCACTTGGAATTTTCAAGAAAACTTTCTTCTCTTCATGAAGAAGAAGAAGAAGAAGGAAATGAAAATGAATTATTACAAAAAGAAAATTCAAGTGAAGGTTATCATAATGCAACCATGGGTAAGTTAACTCATGTAGAGAGCAAACCATAGTTTAGGTAATGGTTAGATTTAAGGATAAGACAAAATGGTTTAGACTTTTCAAAGATGCTATGAAGCTTCATGAAGCTTTAAGCCACAAATAAAGAAAAGCACCATTTTGTTTTTACAAAATGAATAAAGAAAATAAAACCCTAAACCCTAACCATTAACTAAACATGGTGTAAATCAAACACATACCCAAGTTTGCATGTATCATCAAACATGATACAAACTAGTGCACAAACATATATCATATATACAATGTGCACAATCTAGTGAGAAAAATAATCTTTAGTGAACCAATACTAGTTAATGTAAAGTAATATATCAAATATATAATTATACATTAAATCATTAAATCAACACTTGATTTAACGATCCGGTCATAACCGACTAATATCATGTGTATCAATGTATCGAATCAACACTTGATTCGGTAACCCGGCTATATCACATATAACCGTACGATGATACAAATCGCGAGAATAGAATACAGTATCACATACTGGTATTATTCTCGGTCCCGCACATATCTCATATGCGCTCCTATTTCGTTTCTCTTGAGCCTGGAAACCCCTGTGTAGGACTCTAAAGATCGTCAATACGCCAGCAGTAGGTGGTGATCATATCAATCATCCATAAGCCGCAAGCGGTCTGCTAAACGTAACGGCCATCCGGGTATTGAGCAATCAAAAGATCAACGAGCAAGCCCGCTCACACTCATGTGAATCCAACCAGTAACACTTACCGTACAGTCTGGTCTCGTCGTCTGATATGTCGCATATCTCGCCTAGGGGTGGTAAACGTCAGACCCCAGTAGCTCGATAAGTCGTGTCGACATGAGATCTATAACAGTTCGAGAAACTACTGGTAACACTTACCAGTAAATCTCAGCAACCCTGGCTAGGGATTTCCGGTTATAGCCAATCGAACACAGCGCAACATCAACTCCCTATACCGGGAGAGACGAATCCCCTCCTATCGCTCATTGCCTCCATGTGATTCGGGACTGTATCCAAAAACCACCGTTTTGCACGCACTCTTGGACGTGGTAAGGTGGAAATCAAAGCACAGTGGGAATCACACAAGACTCTATGAGGATTTCGGGTCAACAGACTACTCTGTACCAGTGTCACCAGAGAACTGCCATCTGACATGAGGTATAATGCCATCTGGGAGTTCTCGGCGAGTCCATCCAGTGTATCCAGTCTCCACTGAGCACCCGTATATCATCTCTGATGTCAAACACCAATGGATATGGGATCATCCATTGCCCATCTGTATGGGTCGAGAAGGTATACGCTAGTCTACTCTGGTATATCGATACCCCATCTCGATACACCCACGACTAGGGACCTTGAAGGATGTACTTATGGACTACCATGTCCCCACTAGTATGATCCGCATCATAGTCCAGGTAGTCAAGTACACATCCTAAGGGCTTTACCAACATGTAACAGAGAGACAATCAGTGTACACGTTAAGATAAAGAGCAACCAGATAGCATACTATCATGTCGAGAAAGAAAGTCCTCCCTATATATGTCCCAGCATCCACTACAATATACATCCTATATACAGTAATGGCCTATAGGGCATACATATAACTAACAGTTAGGTCCAGGCGCGACAGGGTACATCGGCCGAGCCTCCACATGCATCTCCTTCGGCTGCGGCTCCGCAAGCCACTACATCGGCTGTGGTTCCGCAGACAGCTCCTATAGCTCCACCGCCCGCTCAGACTCCCGCAGTCACGGCTCCACAAGGCACTACCTCGATGGCGGCTGCGCAGACCACATCGCCAGCTCCACAGCCCGCTCAGACTCCCGCACGCTCCGCATTGCATGATTTATTGACCGAGGAGCAGGCGCGCCAGATTCTAGCGTTTATCAGAGGTGGAGCTGGACCGAGCTAGGGTAGCTTTTTGATTCTTATTTTTTGAAACGTATATTTATTTATATGATACATATTGTACTACATTTTGGACGATATTGATATTGGTGGTCCTACGGTGTTTATATTTATATCAAATTCTGTTTTTTGGTTTCTTTTGTATATTATATGCGTGAGATGTGATTATGAATACTGCGATATATGTTGTGTGAAGATTGATTTTATATTTGATCGATGTATATATTATTGTGCACAGGCAGAGAAAAAAATAGGCAGCCCTTTTTTAAAAAAAACTGATAATATGTACCTACGGATTAATCCGTAGGTACCAACGTTGCCCCTACGGATTAAACCGTAGGGGCAAAATATCAGGATAACTGATATTTTCCCCTGTGATCTCAGTATCAGGGGGTTGAGATTTCTCCTACGGATATATCCGTAGGGGCAAACAAATGCCCCTACCCAGTTATCCGTAGGGGCAAAATATCAGGAATCTTGATATTTTGCCCCTACGGATATGTACCTACGCATGTATCCGTATGGGCTATTACTTGGCCCTACGGATTAATCCGTAGGTACACGTAAACTATTTTAAAAAACCGTAAATAAAATAAATTTTTTTCCCCTACGGACTCTTCCGTAGGGTAAACGGGACATACAGAGAACTTCGTAAGGGCAAATTTTTGTCCGTAGGGGCAAGTTCAAGGCTTTGACTTGCACCTACGGCGTTTGTACCTACAGGGTATTTTCTTGTCCCTACGGTTATATCCGTAGGGGTAGTGGTTTGCCCCTACGGCTAAATCCGTAGGGGCAACCCTTATTTGTAGTAATGAAACTTCAATATACATATTCTAACTATATAATTGCTAGTATTTTGTATTTAATTGGTCACTTGTAAATTTCTAGTTTACTCAAATATTTTCTTTAATTAATTATTTTTAATATTATTTTAAGGTTTCACTAATACATTTAATTAGTGATAATTACAAATTAGAATTGGTCAATACAAGTTTAGTGCACTATGACAACTTGAAACTTATTTTGTAACATGTTCTCTCTTTCTAAAATTTTTCTTAACGGTTCTAGAGATTTCTAGGATAACTACTGTTTAAGAATTTAAGATAATTAAAGTATGAGTTAATGGGTGTAATATTGGGGATGTTTCCTTACACACACACACACCTCACTCTCTCTCTCCCCTCTCTTTTTCTGGCCTGCACAAGGGCAACAGCCATATTCCCCAAAGTTTTCCCACTTCAAAAGTTAAAAAAGAAAGTAAAGAGAAAGAAAAGAATAAAGAAGGCATGGGGTTTAATTAATAGTGGTATGGGCTTTTCTTTTCTTGGCTTTATACACTCACCTCACTCTCTCTCCTCACCTCCCTTGCCTTGGCCGAGCCTTATCCTGTAGGGATTCCCCACTTCTCCACTTCTTCTCACTTCAAAATTCTTCAATTCTTGCATCAAAAATCAATACAAACTCTCACAATTCTTCATTAAACCTTTACATATTATTCTTTGTTCATTATAGCTTGGAATCTTGAAGCAATAGAGCCATTTGGGAGGCTATATTAGCATGCTAGATCTCAAAACTTGTAAGGTATAATCATAACCTTATGTTTAATTACTTAAATCAAAATTATTTAGGTATTATTATGGTTTTAATTTCATGTTGAAATTAAAAGAGAAGGATTTGGATTAACTTAGGGTTTTCACATCATTACTAGGTTTGTTTAGTGTAGTTTGCTATTTAGTGGGCTTTCAAAACTATGCTAGTTGCTAATTTGCAAATTGTTATTTTTAAATTATCTTAATTATATAATTTAGCAAACTAAGTTTTTATTTTGTGTGTAATTAGATAAAATTAAAATTTAGTTAAGATTTATATGGCTTAACTAAGATATTAAATGAATATAGTGGCCACTAGATTTGTTAAAACATTTAGATTTGAACTAAAATGGTAATTGTTGCTTACTAGGTTTTCGGATTAAATAGCGTTTATTAGAGTTTGAGGTTTGGATGATTTACAACCTATTTCATATAATAATTAGTGTGTTATGAACGTGCGATTGGTGCGATTGGATTTTTGATTTGGTAGTGGGCACGTATTAGCGATCATAGTGGTGGTTTTGGCGTTGTTGCAAGCGCGTTTTGTGCACCAAGTGTGTGCGCGTCTAGTTAGTGCGCAAGGTTTACTTGTATCATTGTTTCCGCGACTATTCGTATATTTATTCTCTTATTTACTTGTATACGTTTCTAAGATCGGATGCAGAGGCCTTGGATGTGGCGCGGAAATGGCAGAGCTGAAATCGGATCAGATTAGCCAAGGCATCCCGGTGAGTAGATGTACAAATCTATGGGGGAATCGTCTGGATGGTGCGAGGCGCCCGATGGTTTAGGACTACTTGTAGTACTTGCATTTTATATGCGTAGTTTTCCAGTTATTCATCTCATTGCATTGCACTATCTTATATATACATACATATGTGATATCATCTCATAGGACACTTGCACCGTTACCATTGGTTCATGCCGCACATGCACTATTCATGCGAACACACACGCCTTTGGTATTTGCTATGTCACGAACACTATAGAACTTGCTTAAAATCGGTAATTGTGCATTTGCATCATATATGATCCGTAGACTTATACTTGTATATTCATTTCATTAAATGGATTCGTAGGATTGTTAGTTATATATACATACCTCATTGCATCATGATTTATGCATAGCTTCTGGCCGTAGTTCGCATGGTATATACTACCGTATCATAGATTTCCATCATCACCGGCATGTTTATGTATTGTGATTCTTCTTGAGGATTTCAGTATTTATGGGATTTCTGGATTTTTGGGAAAACTGCAAGAATTTTATAAACATGTTATCGCTTTAAAAATGCAAGTTGCGGTTTTCTCGTGATATGATGTATGTGTCGTCCACCATGAATTTTTCCGATTATGATTGGCTTTCGAGACCCGATCTGAGGAGTTGAATGAACCGTTTCGGGTACATGGTGGGCTCGGTATGGTACCCAGGGTCAAGAAGCTCGAGTTGTAGACGATGAGCATGGTAGGGGCAGACTACCTACCGGTGATTGTTGGTGAGGAGGATACTAACGTGGTCATGAGATTTGATGATATGGTCCGATCCGGACTGACGAAGCCCTAGATATTGAGACATTGAGATATTGGGATTTACATATATTGTGTCGATGCTTGACACAGATTTTCTGTTGATTTCATATATGATACTCGGTTTATTGCATATATGCTTTTCTAAGATAAGAATAAAGGTTTTCTTATACCAGACATGTTCAGGTTTCGTGTTTAATTATGCATTCATGTTGCATTCATGCCAGTACATTGTATCATTTTGAGATACGTTGGTTGTGACACATTTGCATGCATGCTTACGATAGCCTTATTAGATGTTACTTACTACTCACTTGTTGGCAACTCACCCCCGTTGTGCCACAGTATTTTTGCATGTCTGACCCGTCAGCACAGTTGCGACGGGTGTACTTTCCATCCTGCTTCATTTGCATCGTTTTGCAGCTTTGCTCGTAGGTGGGTTGCGAAGACATTTTATTCCATCATGTATATTATTTTGTATCTAGTATACTCCATCGACCCTTGTATATTTGCCTAGACAGTGAGAATCGTGAGACTTGTATGTGTGGTGTTTGGTGTCGATGCTCACTTGAGCTGACGTGGTTTTTGCTTGTTTCTTGCTTTCAGATGCTTATTGTGCGCTTTTGATATACATATTGCATGTGGTTGTGATTCCGCCATGGGCGAAAAGCTAGCTCCCGCTTGGGGATGCCTTATTTCATCATTTATATGTATTTTCATGTGTTGTACCCATTTGGCGGCCAGTATTTATAAAGGAGACTCTGCCGAAATTTTTGGGAAAATCTGATGTTGCTTTTAAATGTTAATGCGACTTATTTGGTTAAAACCTCTTTCTTTAAATAAGTTTTCCTTAACTTTATTTCTTTAAATGGTTTTGATTTCTGGCTTTGGCTTACTTAGCTTATGTATGCCTTGTGACGTTACGTAATTTAAGTGCCAATTACGTTCCGTACCTTCGGGTCATGACAAAATTGGTATCAAAGCGATAGGTTTTACCTTTCTGAGTGTAGGATGATCCTTAGTGGATGGAGTAGGTGACTTATGCAGAGTGACGTAGCGTGTGTATGTTCCGCGGCATGCTTACGATACGGTACTCCGCCTAAGTGACCTTACGATATATATTTGCTTGTATTTCCTTCCATGATTCCGGAAATCCTTTGACTTGATCACAATGTTCCTATCAATCGTGTTCTTGCTCTAGACACTATGCCGCCAGAGACTACAAGGGCCAGAGGGATGCCGCCAGAGATGGGATTAGAGTAGGCACTTTTGAGACGAGGACCGATCAGGGCGGTATGCCTACCCCTCAGGGACAGAGTGATCTGCCTTCTCCAGGACAGATAGCTAGGCTGGAGTCGAGTATTCAGGACTTGCGGCAGATGGTTGGATTGTTAGTTGAGGATAGCCGAGCTCCGAGAGCCGATGATGTCCCTCCTATTTCAGGGACTGCGATTGTACCTGCTGCTCAGGCAGCCGTTTCTTTTTACCAAGATTATTTCCATATATTTATAGGATTTTTTTAGGCTGAGGCCTCCAGTTTGTTTTATCGGGCACAGATGCATCGGAGGATCCGTAGAAAATCCTTGACAGGATGGCTAGGAATTGTCATTCACAGAGATGTTCTGACGAGATATGGATTGAGCTTGCTAGTTTTCGTTTAGATAGGTCTTGCTCAGACGTGGTGCGAGTCAATTGAGAGAGGCCAAGCTGCAGACCTACTTCCTATGACTTGGGATGAGTTCACAGCTGTAATTCTTGCTCGTTTTCTTCCGAAGAGCGTTCGAGATGCCCGAGCTTGTAGTTTTGAGCCTTTGCGTAAGACTTCAGGGATGACGGTGTCCGAGTACGACATTCAGTTTACTTAGTGGTTCGATATGCTCCTTACCAGGTGGACACTGAAGAGAAACGAATAAAAAGGTTCGTATCGAGATTGGACATGCAGTTATTTCTTGCTATTGGTGCCAAGCGTTTTGACACTTACGTCGCTGCTATCAATGCAACCTTACTGTTGGAGGAGCACAATTCTAAGACTTTAGTCTTTAAGTCTACGGTAGCGCCCCGGCCGTCAATCTGACGCCAAATGTGGAACAAAAACTTTTTATAACTGGCGCTATCGCATACTATAACCCGGATCTGCCATTAACGCTAAACTAACAAACTACAAAGTGGGTAGAAATGTTATACCGAACGATCTGAGTCCTTCGTTCTTTAACCATCATCCCACGCTCCGTTGCGGTTGCTCCGATCTCCTGGCTCCTCGTCGAGGTGGCACCACATCGACGGATCTTTAAACGGGCTCCCGCCCCTATACCGAGGCAACTCGATCATCAAGTTTGCTAAAAGAGATGACCAAGATTGATGTAGAGAATGAGTAGAACTCTTTGTCTCGCTTCATCCAAAGACATGGATAATCGGTTAATGAAGTTGCCTTTTTAATCGGGTAAATGAGAAATGAGCATATATCTTTTCATGAACCAAAACTATCATCTTTTTAATCAACAAGTGAGAGAGTGAGAAGAGGAGGGGAGGGGCCGACCACATATAGAGGAGGGGGTGAGTGTAGGAGCAAGGGTTGGTGACCATAAAGGAAAAGATCAAGAGAAAAAATCCAAGGCAAAACAAAACCACATTAATGCAAATAGTGACTCAATTAACCTAGTCATCCATTCATTAATGCATACAATGAATCAAAACCTAGTCACCAAAACTAGAACCTTCCACACTCATGACTCACCTCATGACTCACCCAAGTGAAGGAAAGATAAATCCGTATTAAACCGAATATTTAATACGGGCGATAGAAAACTGGCAACTTCCAAAAGCGATCCCGAAACGAATTTCAGGATAACCCCGTAACTGTATAAATATACCCGCATTTGAATTACGACCGAATACAAATGCAACTGAGACAAAGATATTATATCTACTAAGTATAATACATGGATCCGGCTTAAACCAAAGCCCACCAGTATTATCTGCCCGAAATATGACACGTGCGTAAACGCACGTGCATTTTCCGAACCCTGCCATAAAACCATACGGCCTCTACAACGTTTCGGCCGAACTTGGGAAACTATCTGTGGGGGACTCTAATGACTCGTCAGTACCCTGGCAGTGGGTTTAACCACAAGCCGTCAACGGCACTAGCTGTGCGTAACGGCTGCCCATGTACTGACCTCAACGGAAGCCGATGAGTGAACTCATCCTGAAACCCTACTGAGCCTAACAGTGACAATATACATACAGTCCGGTCCGTTCGTCTATGAGTATCGCATATCCGACCTAGGGGGCTAGTAACGTCAGACCCCCAATAGTGGTATAAGTCGTGTCGGAGACAAGCCCTGAACACCATGAGAAACTACTGGAATACTTACCAGTAATTCTCACCTGCCTTGGCCAAGGACTTGGTGTAATGGCTTTCCTAGACACAGCGCGATCTCACCCCCAATACCGGGAGAGATGAATCCCCTGCTGATCCGCTCACTTGCCTCCATGTGGCTCGGGATTGTACCCAAAAAAGACCTGTTTGCACGACTCCTTTAAGCCGTGGTAGGGTAGAAATCAAAGCACAGTGGGAACTCACGCGAGACAAATGACGACCTCAGGTCGATGAACTAACATGTACACATGTCACCAGGAAACTGCTATCTGACGATAGGTATAATACCAACTAGCAGGTTCCCGGCGAGTCCTGTCCGGTGTACTCATAACCCAATGAGCACCTGTATACATCTTAGGTGATCCAACTGACACCAGTGGCTTATGAGACTGGCCACCGCCCCTCGTCGGGGTCTCGACTGTATACACTAGTCTACTCCGGAGTATCGATGCCCTGTCTTGAAACTCCCACGACTAGGGACCACTTTTAAGGATGAGCTTATAGACCACCCAACTCTCATGTATATGATCGCCATCATACTGTTGGTAGTCAAGCAAGATCCTAAGGGCTCAATCAACGTGTAATCGTGATCAGTCACCTGAACCTATACACGACTGATAAAGGCAAACCAGATAGCATACTATCATCTCGAGTAAGACTGTGCTACCGGTATAGGTCCTCCTCAATCATCGCAATCACGTACCTGCGATCCAATAATTGACTTTGAGGCCACTATATCCAACACAATCATTTCTGGACCAAAGCGGATTCGTACCAGTATGCCAGCTTAGAGGCGGATAGGTACACGTCGCGATAGGTGTTATTCCAGTGTTTTCCTTCGATATGCATATTTCTTTTGTTGTTTAAACTTATGTCTACGCACTTTGTACCGAGTTTGGATCGAGAGTCGTCCTTGTCTGATCTGCCGCTGGTTTTATTATTCCAGTAGGCAAGTCTTTTGACGCTCGAAATGTTTTTCGTTCGTGTATGTTTCGTTCGTATCGGAGATAGGGATTCTTCTGTCAATTTGATTTTCTCAATATGTTTGACTTCGAAGTTCTTCTGAGCATGGATTGGTTAGCCACGTGTTATACGCCCGTGGACTACAGTAAGATGGCAGTTAGATTTGGTTTTCCGGGTAAGACGGTTCTTATTTGTTTTTTGGGAGACCGTAGCGTCGCCATTCCTAGTTTGATTTCTTCTTGTCGCTCTAGTCAGCTTTTGAGAGAAGGATGTCAGGAATTCTTGGTATATGTTTGTGATGATAGAGCCGTAGAGGTTCCATTGGACCAAGTCCCGTTTGTGAGGAAATTGCAAGATGTTTTCCTGATGAGTTTCTTGGTTTGTCGCCAGAGCGCGGTATTGAGTTATGCTTTGACTTGATTTCTGGCACGGAGCCTTTTTCTATACCGCCATATTGGATGGAACCGGAGGAGCTTAAAGAACTAAAGGATCAGTTGCAAGATTTGTTGGATAGAGGGCTTGTTCGTCCGAGTGCGTTGGTTTGGGGAGCTCTTGTTCTGTTCATCAAGAAAAAGGACGGAAGTTGTGTTTGTGCATCGATTTTTGTCAGTTGAATCGGGTTACTGTGCGGAACAGATATTGCTTACCTTGTATCGACTATTTATTTGATTAGCTCCAGGGTGCGGGACATTTCTCGAAGATTGATTTGCGATCAGGTGACCATTAGTTGCGGGTTTGAGATGATGATATTCCGAAGACTACTTTTCGCACGCGTTGTGGGAATTATGAGTTCTTGGCAATGTCATTCGGGCACACCAATACCCCAGCAGCGTTTATAGACTTGATGAACCGTATATTCAGGCCGTTTCTTGATCGGTCTATCATCGTGTTCATTGAGGACATCCTAGTATACTTTTGGAGCCGAGTGGAGCCTAGGCAGTAATTGAGGCTTTCGTTGCAGACCTTGAGGGAGCCCTAACTATTCGCTAAATTATCCAAGTGTGTTTTCTGGTTGGATGATATGACTTCATGGGTCACGTAGTTACGAGAGATGGTAAGTATGGAACCGAAGAAGATCGAAGCCGTTCAGCACTGGCCCAGACCTGTATTAGTGATGAAGGTTCAGAGCATTTTGGATTTTGGGCGGATACTATTGATATTTCGTATATGATTTTTCACATATAGCTGCAACGTTGACCGGGTTGACCCGGTAGGGCGTTTCTCTTCGTTGGACTAAGGTATGCGAGCAGAGCTTTCAGCATTTGAAGACTCGTTTAATTACGGCGCTAGTATTATCTTTTCCTTTAGGATTTGGCAGTTTTGTTAGTTATTATGATGCTTCTTGGCAGTTGAAGAAGCATGAACAGAATTTTTCCACTCATGACTTAGAGATGGCTGCGGTGATTTTTACACTCAAGATTTGGAGACACTACTTATACGACAAGTCGTGCTAGATATTTACTGACCTCAAGAAGCTTAAAGTATATCTTTCAGCAGCGAGATCTAAATTTGGGACAGCACAGATGGATAGAGCTAGTGAAAGACTATGACTGCAAGATTCTTTATTATCCGGGCAAGGCGAATGATGTGGCAGATGCTTTGAGTCGGAAGCCCGGAGGTAGCTTTTCTTGTTTGAGCATAGTTCAGAGGCAGTCGACGGTAGATTAGAAGATTCCTTGTAACAGCCGAGTGCAGTTCAAGTTTACGTCGATCGGGGGACAACGTGTCCATGTCCGTGCACATCCACAGTTATTTGATCATATCCGTGAGGCATAGTCCGATGACGTTCGTTGTCAAAGATCATGGAGCAGGTTCGACAGTGCAGAGATTCTGAGTTTGTGATTGATGATCAGGGAGTACTATGATTTGGGGCTCGACTATGTGCGCCAGATTCCGAGGGGCTGAGAATTACAACCTTTGCCCATTCCGGAGTGGAAATGAGAACAAATTTCTATGGATTTTATCGTGGGTCTACCTAGGACCAGTCGAGAGTATGGCTCTATTTGAGTGTTTGTAGACCGATTGACGAGAGCAGCTCACTTTCTTCCAGCAAAGACCACCTTCGAATTCGTTCAGTATGCTTAGATATATGTTGATGAGATTGTGTGACTACATAGAGTTCCGACTTGTATTGTGTCCGATAGAGGCACCCAATTCACCAGCCGACTATTGTAGAAACATTAAGAGACTTTGGACACCAGATTGAGTTACAGTGCAGCTTTCTATCCACAGACCGACAGCCAGTCAGAGCGGACCATTCAGATTCTTAAGGATATGCTCCGAGCTTGCGTTCTAGATTTCGGTGGCAGTTGGGATCGCCACTTACCCTTGATAGAGTTTTCCTATAATAACTGCTTCCGGGAGACGATTCAGATAGCACCCTTCGAGATATTATATAGGAGGAAATTTCGATCACCAGTTTGTTAGATAGAGCTCAGTGAGAGCAGTATTTTAGGGCCACAGATTGTGTAGGAGATGACCGAAAAGATTCAGATGATTTGGGATAAGATGAGAGCGGCCCAGTGCAGGCAGAAATCTTATGCAGACCGACGTTGGCGCAGACTTAAGTTCGTCGTTATAGATCATGTTTTCTCGAAGGTTTCTCCGATGAAGGGCGTGTCGAGATTCAGAAAGAAAAGGAAGTCTTAGTTCCAGATATGTAGGTTCTTTGAGATTCTCGAGCGTGTCGGCGCAGTTGCTTATCGTTTGGCTCTTCCACCCAGCTTTCCAGATATTCACCCCGTGTTTCATGTATCAATGCTCCGCAAGTACCTTCATGACCCCTCTCGCGCGATACAGCGTCAGACGATCCAGCTGGAGCGCGATCTTTCTTTTACCGAGCAGTCAATAGTCATTCTAGATCGGCAGGTGAAGGAACTGAGGCCCGAGGTCATACCGTCCGTATGGGTTCTTTAACATGGCCCGAGCTGCGAAAAAGGTCACGTGGGAAGCCGAAGATGAGATGCGGAAGAAATATTCCTGTCTCTTCGAGGGTACGCGTAGTTAGATTTTAAATTCGGGGACCGAATTTTTTTAAGGGGGAAGATTTTAACGTTCTGAAAAAATCGTTTAGGTGAAATTTCCGATAATCGATAAAATAACTGGTGTTTTCCATAAAAACCAAGGTATAATTAGTTTTCAACATTGACTTAAATATATCTATTCTAGCTATGTAATTGCTAGTATTTGGTATTTAATTGGTCACTTGTAAATTTCTAGTTTACTCAAATATTTTCCTTAGTTAATTATTTTTAATATTATTTTAAGCTTTCACTAATACATTTAATTAGTGATCATTACAAATTAGAATTGGTTAATACAAGTTTAGTGCACCATGACAACTTGAAACTTATTTTGTAACGTGTTCTCTCTTTCTAAAATT
Organism: Agapanthus africanus; assembly: GCA_030015575.1. NCBI lineage: Eukaryota > Viridiplantae > Streptophyta > Magnoliopsida > Asparagales > Amaryllidaceae > Agapanthus > Agapanthus africanus. The sequence continues at coordinate 343,591,268 of JASDDO010000029.1, read as the reverse complement.
TTTCGTAATGGTTCTAGAGATTTCTAGGATAACTACTATTTAAGAAATTAAGATAATTAAAGTATGAGTTAATGGGTGTAATATTGGGGATGTTTCCTCACACACACACACACCTCACACACACTCTCTCTCCCCTCTCTTTTTCTGGCCTGCACAAGGGCAGAGCTCCATTCCCCAAAGTTTTCCCACTTCAAATGTCAATAAAGAAAGAAAAGATTATGAAAAGAATAAAGAAGGAATGGGGTTTAATTAATAGAGATATGGGCTTTTCTTTTCTTGGCTTTATACACTCACCTCACTCTCTCTCATCACCTCGCTTGCCTTGGCCGAGCCTTATCCTGCAGGGATTCCCCATTTCTCCACTTCTTCTCACTTCAAAATTCTTCAATTCTTGCATCAAAAATCAATACTAACTCTCACAATTCTTCATTAAACCTTTACATATTATTCTTTGTTCATTATAGCTTGGAATCTTGAAGTAAGAGAGCCATTTGGGAGGCTATGTTAGCATGCTAGATCTCAAAACATGTGAGGTATAATCTTAACCTTATGTTTAATTTGTTGTTTAATTACTTAAATCAAACTTATTTAGGTATTATTATGGTTTTAATTTCAAGTTGAAATTAAAAGAGAAGGTTTTGAATTAACTTAGGGTTTTCACATCATTACTAGGTTTGTTTAGTGTAGTTTGCTATTTAGTGGGCTTTCAAAACTAAGTCAGTTGCTAATTTGCAAATTGTTATTTTTAAATTGTCTTAATTATATAATTTAGCAAACTAAGTTTTTGATTAGTGTGTAATTAGATGAAATTAAAATTTAGTTAAGATTTGTGTGGCTTAATTAAGATATTAAATGAATATAGTGGCCACTAAATTTGTTAAAATATTTAGATTTGAACTAAAATGGTAATTGTTGCTTACTAGGTTTTCGGATTAAATAGCGTTTATTTGAGTTTGAGCTTTAGATGATTTACAATCTATTTCATATAATAATTAGTGCGTTGTGAACGCGCGATTGGTGCGATTGGGTTTTTGGATTGGTAGTGGTCACGTATTAGCGACCCTAGTGGTGGTTTTGGCATTGTTGCGAGCGCGTTTTGTGAAGCAAGTGTGTGCGCGTCTAGTTAGTGCGCGAAGTTTACTTGTATCGTTGTTTCCGGGTCTATTCGTATATTTATTCTTTTATTTACATGTGTACATTTCTAGGATCGGGTGCAGAGGCGTCGGATGCGGCGCGGAAATGGCAGAGCTGAAATCAGATAAGATTAGCCGAGGTGTCCCGGTGAGTAGATGTACAAATCTACGGGGGAATCGTCTGGATGGCGTGAGGCGCCCGATGGTTTAGGACTACTTGTAGTGCTTGCATTTTATATGCATAGTTTTCCAGTTATTCATCTCATTGTATTGCACCATCTTATATATACATTCATATGTGATATCATCTCATTGGACACTTGCACCGTTACCATTGGTTCATGCCGCACGTGCACTATTCATGCGAACACACACGCCTTTGGTATTTGCTATGTCACGAACACTGTAGAACTTGCTTAAAATCGGTAACAGTGAAATTGCATCATATATGTTCCGTAGACTTATACTTGTATATTCATTTCATTAAATGGATACGTAGGATTGTTAGTTATACATACATACCTCATTGCATCATGATTTATGCATAGCTTCTGGCCGTAGTTCACATGGTATATACTACCGTATCATAGATTTCCATCATCACCGGCATGTTTATGTATTGTGATTCTTCTCGAGGATTTCAGTATTTATAGGATTTCTGGGAAAACCACAAGAATTTTATAAACCTATTATCGCTTTAAAAATGCAAGTTGCGGTTTTCTCGTGATATGATGTATGTGTCGTCCACCATGAGTTTTTCCGATTATGATTAGCTTTCGAGACCCGATTTGAGGAGTTGGATGAACCGTTTCGGGTACATGGTGGGCCCAATATGGTATCCCGGGGCAAGAAGATCGAGTTGTAGACGATGAGCCTGGCAGGGGAAGACTACCTACCGGTGATTGTTGGCGCGGCGGATATCCGGAGGATACCGTCGTGGTCGTGAGATTTGATGATATGGGCCGATCCGGACTGACGGAGTTCTAGATATTGAGATATTGAGGTATTGAGACATTGAGATATTGAGACATTGAGATATTGGGATTTACATATATTGTGTCAATGCTTGACACGGATTATCTGTTGATTTCATAGATGATACTTAGTTTATTGCATAGATACTTTTCTAAGATAAGAATAAAGGTTTTCTTATGCCATACATGTTCAGGTTTCGTGTTTAATTATGCATTCATGTTACATTCATGCCAGTACATTGGATCATTTTGAGATACGTGGGTTGTGACGCATTTGCGTGCATGTTTACGATAACCTTATTATATGTTACTTACTACTCACGAGTTGGCAACTCACCACCGTTGTGCCACAGTATTTTTGTAGGTCTGAACCGTCAGCACAGTTGCGGCGGGTGTACTTTCCATCTTGCTTCGTTTGCATCGTTTTGCAGCTTTGCTCGTAAGTGGGTTACGAGGACATTTTATTCCATCATGTATATTATTTTATATCTAGTATCCTCCATCTACCCTTGTATATTTGACTAGACAGTGAGAATCATGAGACTTGTATGTGTGGTGTTTGGTGTCGATGCTCACTTGAGCTGACGTGGTTTTTGCTTGTTTCTTGCTTTCAAATGCTTATTGTGCGATTTTGATATACATATTGCATGTGGTTGTGATTCCACCATGGGCGAAGAGCTAGCTCCCGCTTGGGGATGCCTTATTTCATTATTTATATGTATTTTCATGTGTTGTACCAATTTTACGGCTAGTATTTACAAAGGAGACTCTGCCCAAATTTTCGGGAAAATCTGATGTTGCTTTTAAATGTTAATGCGACTTATTTGGTTAAAACCGCTTTCTTTAAATAAGTTTTCCTTCACTCTATTTCTTTAAATGGTTTTGATTTCTGGTCTTTAGCATACTTAGATTACATACACCTTGAGACGTTATGTAATTTAAGTGCCAGTCACGTTCCGTACCTTCGGGTCGCGACAAAAAGTCTCTGAATCTTTATCTCCTCGCTACAGTGACTTCAGATCCCCTTGTAAAAATCCCACACTAATTTTTAAATACAAAATTTGCTGTTTTGTTTTGTTTTATGATATGGATCGAATAAAAATTCAAAACGAATAGTGAGAAAAAAAATTATGCACGTATCCCCATCAAAGGCGCCATTTGATTGATTCTATGTGAATGTTTGTAGTTAACCGCAATCAATAACGGTGTCGCGTGTAGCTAACCGAGATGAGTACGGGTGTTCATCTCAGAAAACTACATTTTAATACCGCTCATTCATTATCTATTTTGTGATATATCGATGCTATTAACCAGTGTCAGGTTAGTAATTACAGATTACAAGTGTTCGTGAGGGGTCCGATTTTTTGGCGCTTTCGGTCACAAAAAACAAGATTGCTGAGTGATCGCTCGCTATCTGGCTGGAAAAGGTGGTCCGGAAGCTTCCTCTCTCCCAGCAAGCAAGACGAGATGAGATCACAATCATGGATATAACGTTTGGGTGGCGACATTGCAATCAGAACAGAAAACCGACCGATTTCCAAAGAGTTCATTTGTAAATAAATGTGTGCACACAATTTTGGTCCAACACAATACAAGTGTACACACAACTCTTTGGTACATGTACCATGGTGGGGCTGCCTTGGCACACACAAATGATGAAATGTGCAAGTGGTGGGCATATGTGAGGTGATGTGTGTTAAATGCATAAAGTTTTGATGTGATGTAATGCTTCATGTTTCCCTCCAAAGTCCTTAGTGCAAACCAGGTTATTTTAGACAAATCAAACAGCACCAGGATGATGTTGGAGTAGACACAAGACCACCACATCAACCCGAGCCTATACGCTCAGATTTTAGCCGGCCACACCCCCAAATAATCCGAGCTCGCCGGCCCCCCTTGCCCCATTTGTCCCCATCTTTTCTCTGTCCCTTCCTCGCAGTCACATCACCTTATTTTTATTACTTGTTTAATCTTTTTGATGCCTATAAAAGTCAGATCAGTGAGTAAGGGAAGGACTCTCTCATACTCGCATATACTCTTTCATATTCTTTTTTTTCTTTTGTTTTTGGTTTAGGCTTGAAAGTGAGTGGGCTTTAACTTGGTCTCTTCTTCTTCTTCCCTCTTGAAGCTTTCTCTTGAGAGCTTCATTATGGAGGTTGAACAAGTTACCAATATCTTGTACCTCAACTTCAAGCGTTGATATATATTGCTTTGTTTATTTGCTTTCCTTTCTTTACTTGCTTTTCTTTTCTTTTCATTATGTTGTGTAACCAATCTTCTTTGGTTGTGGTTATGGTGAGGAAGTGAGATGCAAGGCTTTGCCGCCTCCTCCTCCTCCTGTTAATGTTTAATATGCTTAATGTGATTCTAACTTAGAGATTGTCTTATGTATTGATGTGATATGGTATTTTGAAACCATGGTTACTTCGTAATCTTTTCATATACCATATTCACTCGCTTTCCCCATTTCATAATGTTTAAGTTAAAATCAATTTGGTGGTAAGTTTGCTAAGTTTGGATGTGGTATTTTGTGATTAAGTGAGTTGACAAATCTCTTGGTTTCATATACCATATACGCTCTTAAACACTTAGCACACTTAACACTGAAACCATTTGCTCTCACTCACTTATTTGTGTTTTTGATGTTGTGGTATGCTTGCTAACCCTTGTGCTTAGTGTTGATACCCCAAGCTTCGACATACAAACGGTAAGTGAACAAAATGGACTCGTTTCGTATTTTGCGACGAATATCGGAATTTGATGATTTGTGCTCCGTAACCGCCTTGACAAGTCATGCTTCATGCTGGGATAGACGTAAGGACGAACAACTCATGATCAAAGGAGCATCGAAGGAATCGTCACGATTCAACCTTCCGAGCCAAAGCCACAACCACTTATTTCTTAACTTGTTTTCTTTGTTTTCGTATTCTTTATTTTAGTGACAAAACCAAACCATTCGTTATTTGTTGAGCCTTAAACAACAAGACCTAATACACAATTCGCTGCGGATCGACCCGTACTTACCGGCTTGCTACAACGCACCGTGCACTTGCGGTTTATAAATTTTAAAACGAGAACGAGCTCGCGTGCGCAATCATTTCCTTAAAACGTGTCCATTTCCAAAACATACGCATTTACGCACGCGGGTGAATTCCCAACAAGTTTTTGGTGCCGTCGCCGGGGAGTTGGTAGTATTGGGTATTGTTATTTCTGGTTCTTACTAACAACACTAGCTATTAACTCGTATTTTTTCAAAACTAACACAACCTAAAAAATTATTTTCACTTTGTTCTCTGTCTTTGCAACCTGCTAGCACTCTGTGATTCAACTAAAAAATCAAGTTATACCATTGGAATACTAATATAGCCTGAAGATCCATAAAAAATTCGAGCACAAATTCTCATCATTGGATTGGCGACATCAGTAAGAATGTAAGCTCGCCGGCCCAATCAGGGTTTTTTTGATTTTTTTGTGTGATCTTCAGTGTGTTGTCAGTACTCTAGTGGTATTGTTTGATTTTTATAATTTTGAGTGTGCAGGAATTGGGGAAGATATATCGCTTTTTGACACTAAATATCGTATTTTCCGACATTTCAGGTTTTTCACGGAATTACGACTAGCGATCGTGTGAAGCAAGGCTCAATTTCAATTTCAAGACATTAGTGAAGTACAGTGCCAAAGATCCGGGTGGTTTGACCCCCGCAAGCGAACAATCGAAGTCTCGGATCCCTTCAAAAAGGGGTTTTCTTAACCAAATCACATCGGTACATATTTCGTAACACATTCCTCTTGAATCTGACACATTCCACTATTCTATCTTCTGCAGAATTCTTCGCACAAGCTTCCCACCAATTGCACAGAGAACTAACCCTATTTGTTGCAGCGCTCAAACTTTAAACGAAAAAGAATTGCTTAAATTTCTTGATGTCTTGAATTCTTTTATTGATTGCGCTTTTGCATCTTAATACGGATTTAAGGGAAAAAAGACCAAACAAGATACAGTAAAGGATTTCATTACCTTTATCCGTAGCCCACAAATCACAAAACTGCATTCTTGCATACCCACAATAATTTAAAATCAATTAGAACATTGACTTTAATGACTTCACACTCATTAAGAGAAGTTGACTGTGTTTAGAACACCGCTTAACGGTATATCGTTCACGGGGTATCTAGGAAAGTGTTCAAGGGAAAGGGTTATCTAATTAAGGAACTTCGCGAAAGCGTTGGAAAATCTTCCCTTCTCTTTTGCACTTACTTAGCTTCATGATCCGTATTTCTTGAGCCCGTTTCACGACACAGTTTTACTTCCACAATCAGGTTCTTGAGCAGGTCTAGTTGACTAGCATACCATAGACTGCTAGGGGTGTGATATTCTTTATTTTTGTGACATTTGTGAATTCTTGTTGATATGGGTGATACACAATTCAATTCAATTTTTCATAATTCTTATTCCTCTGTTTATACTCAGTCCCAATTCTTTTGTTCAAATTGCCACGGTTCTTCCCACATTCATGAAAATTGTCCTCTTTTAGGGGGTGACCAACCGTCCCAGATTTTTTATAATGGTCACCCACCTAACACTCTTGAATCCAATCCCATTTCAATTAGAGACCTAATGATTGAAGATTTAGAAAAAGAGGTCGATAGGGTAACTACTTTAGCATCACCACCGTCACAACCCTCTCTTCCTGAAACAACTGACCCATCCTTAGGGAACGATGGTTAGATGGATGCTAGGTTGACCGCTTTAGAGAAAGTTATTGAAGTGATGATTGCGGTCGAGAATCAAACAGCTGCTACTCTAGCCCTGTTTATACAGCAGTCTGAGCAATTATTTCACGCTCAAGCTCAATCTTTGGCTAGAATTGAAGAGCATGTAGCTGTAGTGATTCTTAAGGGTGAACACAGTCAATTAGAACCACATAGTGTCAATATCTGTCATCTAGAAAGTCACCCAAGTAAGATAAATGACCAATTGAATTTTTATAATTTCATAAATGGCGATGCAAGTGAATTGACTAAGTGTTATCAGGGCACACAAGAAAAACCTCCGACTGATTTTTGCATTCCAATTTTAGAGGGGGAATCTTGTGATTTTGATGGGTATGATTTGGATAGATTGTCAGAAGAGATCAATGATCAGGAACCCACAATTTTTGTATCACCTAGTGATATTGTTTCGGATGAAACATTAGTGTGGGAACCTAGTTTTTTGGATGACATGTACCTACCCATTTGTGAATGTGATGAGGGAGAACTCGTATTGGGAATTGTGAGTTGTAGCAAAGAGAATAGAATTGTGAGTTGTAGCAATAAGAATAGAATTATGGTAGATTATAGGGAGGAAGACAGCATTGAAAAACATTCTTTCATGCAGAGTTTTGAGGAGATTTTTGCTGATGAACATGATATTCTAGGTGAGTTTGAGTCAGGATTAATTTGGGAACATCCTAGGAACCTTTCTTTTGCCAAACTTTTTGCAGATGAGCTCCAGTTTTTAAATGAACCAGGCTTTGGAACTCAACATGTTCTTTATAAACATTCAATTCATCCAGAAAATAATTCTTTGACCTCGTCAAAACTTCATCTTCATCTTCAACGTCTTCTGATCCCTACTCACACACACCCATGCTATTCACTAACAACTAACATATTCTTTTTTTTTCTTTTTCATATACTTATTCTTTTACCAGCCCTTACACTATATCGATAAAAAAATTTTGCAGCTGGTATTAATTTCTGGACTAACCCAATCTTTTAACTTGTATATGTTGTAATTAGTCTTAAGTTTTTTCTTTTTCTTTGAATAAAATTCTCACCCTGATGTCTAACTCTAGCTACCGGAGACGGGGGCAACGATGAGGTCATCGTAAAACTCAGGTTTGGGGGTGAGCACTGCGTTTATTTTGCTACATCATATGTATATTCTGCATTGCGTACTTATTAAAAAGCCGATAAAAATTGAAAAAATTCCCAAAAATATAAAAACTTTGTCATGTTAGCTAGCGGGGGAACTTAGATTCGAAGTCTGAAGGTTCGGTTGATAAAGTTAGAAATGACTAAATCCTTTTTTATGAGACCGACGACCCGAAAAATAACCCTCCTTTATGTTTAACCATAGCTGATATACGTCTTTTATAACACTTTACACCTGTCGTATGTTTTTGAGAATTTGATGAAAGTCTGACATGTCTCACACTTTTTAAAAATTGATAAACATCTTTACGGTCAAACAGGGTTGTTCTGAGTTCAGTAATATCAAGAATAATTCATAAGGTAAAGTGAATATGAAGGATATTATTGAGGTTTTAATAGAAGCTATAAGTCTAAAAAATAACCCATCTTGAATCTTGTTGGAGTAATTACACACCTTATTCACATATAACGTCTTCGGATTTAAAAGAAATACTAGCCATATCTCCGCTTTCACTGAGTTCAGAATATTTTAGAATAAAATGAGTCTTTTGATTTGTGGCCTTGGTAATTTGCGTAATTAAGTCCTTGGAGTGTCTCCACACCTAATGCCCTAAAACCATCTGGTTTGGGAGTCATTGACCCAAAGCTCGCTAAGTTTCCAATTGCCAAATAAAACAAGCTAAGAAACTGTTCTTTCCGAGTTAAAAGTCCTCATGGTTTGTTTGTGGGAGAATAATCTTGGCGGAGACGAATTTTCTATTAAAACAGTTTTTTCGCAGAGATATGAAGGTATATTTATAAAAGACGTTTTGCATAATAATGAAAGGTGTGTATAAACAACAGGTGAAATGTAGGAGTGAAAAATAAGACTTAAGTTTTCTGTTAAAAAATGATATATGTTCTTACTTGAAACCTAACTGGAGAATAAAACTTGAGAAAATCTTAACTCCTTTCAAACTCGTGTGATCCTTTAGAAGTCTATCCTAATATGTAATTATGACATGATGACCCTAACTGGAGAATAAAACTTTGATCTCTAACTTAAGATTAGAATCAACAGTTTCTCCACGATGCTAACTTGACTGGATTTTGTGGGTGTAATTCATTGAAAACCCTCAGGAGACAACACTCCTCCTACTAGGAACACCTAGAGGTTTAACGGCTTGTTGCACATGCTCAGTGCAATCGCGTTCCCTGCGAAAGTGAGGCTAGGATTTTTTTTTGCTCGGGACGAGCAAAAGATAAGTTTGGGGGTATTTGTTCATCTCAGAAAACTGCATTTTAATACCGCTCGTTCATTATCTATTTTGTGATATATCTGTGCTATTAACCAGTGTCTTCTCAGTTATTACAGATTACAGGTGTTCGTGATTAAATACTGGAAACACATTCAAAATCATGGATATAACGTTTGGGAGCCGACACTTCAATCAGAATAGGAAACCGACCGATATCCAGAGAGTTCTTTTGCAAATAAATGTGTGCACACAATTTTGGTCCAACACAATACAAGTACACACACAACTTTTTGGTACATGAACCAAAAGTAAACACAAAACTCTTTGGTACATGAACCATGGTGGGGCTGCCTCTTTAGGGTTAGCTTAGCACCTTAGCAAGGTTTTGGCAAGCATCAATCATGCTACTTTAAAAAATTTGGGGTGCTAAACAAACCCGCCAAGTAATCGAACTAGAGAATTAGGGTTAAACATGATATGTAAACTCTTTACATCTAAGCGAACAAGGAAAACAACTTTTGTATACCGGTCCTTCACTTCAATAGCTCCATGTAGTAGTCCCTTCGCTGCGATCATGAACTTCCGGACTCTAGAAAGGCTCCCATGAAGAAACGAACAAGCTTGCTTCGAAGTCTTCAAGGCCGAAGATGATCTACGTCGAGGACACACTAGCTCATACTATCTCTTCACTAATTGTGTAGATTAGTGAAGCAAACACCCTAAACTTAATGGCAAGTAGTAGAGGATGATGAAGTAGCAAGTGGGCTCTCTTTAGTTTTATTTTTCTCACAAGGTTTCATCACTTAGAAAAAACTAGCAAGCTTTTTCTCTTGAACAAGAAGAAGAAGTGATGAAGCAAATGAATGAGAGAGTGAGGTTAGAATTGCGACCATGGGTGAGTTAGTGTCATGCCTAACTCATGTAGAAAATAAACCATAGCTATGAGTTAAGGGTTGGGTTAAGAAATATCTAAAGCAAGAAAAACAAGTGGACTTAGTCAATGGTTATCATGTCTCCACAAATATCAACCATGACAAATTCTAAATGTTTGAATTACTTAAAATAAATAAAAACCCTAACTTAACCTTAGCATGGTGTGAGTCTGATACATACATGTTGCAAGTGTAACCTAACATGACACAACAATATATATCACATATATATTTTGTGTGCAAAATGAAAACAATACATTTAACATATATCACATATATATCAATGTATCATAAGTGAGAAAAATAATTACTTAAGTGAGCTAATATTAGTTAATGTAATTTAATATATCTAATATATAATTCTACATTAAATTATTAAATCAACACTTGATTTAATAATCCGGCTATATTACATATAACTGACTAATATCAAATGTAACAACTTATCGAATCAACACTTGATCCGATAACTTGGCTATATCACATATAACCTTCGATGTCACTAATCGCGAGAATAGAATGCGGTATCACATACATCATTAATCTCGGTCCCGCACATATCACATATGTGCTCCTACTCCGTTTCACATGAACTAGGAAACCTCTGTGTAGAACTCTAAAGACTCGTCAATACGCCGGCAATAGGTGCTTGATCATAACAAACACCTACAAGCTGCAAGCGGTCTGCTAAACGTAACGGCCACCCGGGTATTGAACGATCAAAAGATCAACAAGCAAGCCTGCTCGTACTCCTGTGAATCCAATCAGTAACACTACCGTACAGTCCGGTCTTTTTGTCTGATATGTCGCATATCACAGCCAGAGGGGTGGTATAACGTCAGACCCCCAATAGCTTGATAAGTCATGCCGATGCAATGTCCATAACGGTTCGAGAAACTACTGGTAACACTTACCAATAAATCACGGCAACCCTGGCCAGGGATTTCATGTTATGGCCAATCAAGCATAGCGCAACATCAACTCCCAATACCGGGAGAGACGAAACCCCTCCTATCACTCATTGCCTCCATGTGACTCGAAACTGTACCCAAAAACCACCTTTTTGCATGATCTTGTGACCGTGGTATGGTAGAAATCAAAGCACAGTGGGAATCACACAAGACTCTATGACGATCTCGGGTCTACAGACTAACCTGTACCAGTGTCACCAGAGAACTGCTATCCGACGATAGCTATAATACCATCTAGGTGTTCTCGGCGAGTCCGTCCAGTATACCCAGTCTCTACTGAGCACCCGTATACCTTCTCTGATGTCAAACACCAAGGGATATGGGATCATCCATTTCCCATCTCATGGGTCGAGAAGCTCATACGCTAGTCTAGTCTGGAGTATCGATGCCCTGTCTCGATACTCCCACGACTAGGAACATTTGAAGGATGTACTTATCGACTATCCAGTCCTCACTAGTATGATCTGCATCATAATCCTGGTAGTCAAGTACTCATCCTAAAGACTTTATCAACATGTAATAAAGAGACAATAAGTGTACATATTAAGATAAAGAGTAACTAAATAGCATACTATCATGTCGAGCAAGAAAGTCCTCCCTATATATGTCCATGCATCCACTACAATGTACATCGCATGTAGAGTAATGGCCTCTAGGGCATATATATAACTAAGACTTGGCACACACAAATGATGAATTGTGCATGTAGTGGGCACATGTGAGGTGATGTGTGTTAAATGAATAAAGTTTTGATGTGATGTAATGATTCATGTTTCCCTCCAAAGTCCTTAGGGCAAACCAGGTTACTTTAGAAAAATGAAATAGCACCAGGATGATGTTGGAGTAGACACAAGACCACCACATCAACTCGAGCCTCTACGCTCGGATTATGGCCGGCCACACCTTTAAATAATCAGAGCTCGCTGGGCCCCCTTACCCTATTTGTCCCCATATTTTCTCTGTCCCTTCTTTGCAGTCACATCACCTTATTTTTATTACTTATTTAATCTTTTTTGATGCCTATAAAAGCCAGATCAGTGAGCAAGGGAAGGGCTCTCTCATATTCTCATATACTCTTTCATATTGTTTTTTTCTTTTGTTTTTGGTTTTGGCTTGAGAGTGAGTGGGCTTTAACTTGGTATCTTCTTCTTCTTCCCTTTTGAAGCTTTCTCTTAAGAGCTTCATTATGGAGGTTGAACAAGTTACCAATATCTTATACCTCAACTTCACGTGTTGATATATATTGCTTTGTTTATTTGCTTCCCTTTCTTTACTTGCTTTTCTTTTCTTTTCATTATGTTGTGTAACCAATCTTCTTTGGTTGTGGTTATGGTGAGGAAGTGAGATGAAAGGCTTTGCCTCCTCCTCCTCCTCCTGTTAATGTTTAATATGCTTAATGTGATTCTAACTTAGAGATTGTCTTATGTATTGATGTGATATGGTATTTTGAAACCATGGTTACTTCGTAACCTTTTCATATACCATATTCACTCCCTTTCCCCATTTCACAATGTTTAAGTTAAAATCAATTTGGTGGTAAGTTTGCTAAGTTTTGATGTGGTATTTTTTGATTAAGTGAGTTGACAAATCTCTTGGTTTCATATACCATATACCCTCTTAAACACTTAGCACACTTAACACTGAAATCATTTGCTCTCACACACTTATTTGTGTTTTTGATGTCGTGGTATGCTTGCTAACCATTATGCTTAGTGTTGATACCCCAAGCTTAGACATACAAACTGTAAGTGAACAAAACGGACACATTTCATGTTTTGCGGAGAGTATCGGAATTGGATGATTTATGCTCCGTAACCGCCTTGACAAGTCATGCTTCATGCCGGGATAGACGTAAGGGAGGACAACTCATGATCAAAGGAGCGTCGAAGGAATCGTGACGATTCGACCTTCCGAGCCAAAGCCACAACCACTTCTTTCTTAACTTGTTTTCCTTGTTTTCTTTATTTTCGTATTCTTATTTTAGGGACAAAACCAAACCATTCGTTATTTGTTGAACCTTAAACAACAAGACCTAATGCACAATTCCCTGCAGATCGACCCGTACTTGTCGGCTTGCTACAACGCGCCGTGCACTTGCGGTTTATAAATTTTAAAACGAGAACAAGCTCGCTTGCGCAATCAATTCCTTAAAACGTGTCCATTTCTTAATCATACGCGTTTGTGCGCGCGGGTGAATTCCCACCAACGGGTCGTCCTCAGGGATATATGGAACTTTTAATCTTGCTTTAGACGTGTTGATTAGAAATGAGGAAGGAGAATAGAGAATAGTGAATAATAGTTTCTAGATCTACGTCGAAACACGGATGTAGAATACAGATCTAGTTTGAATAAAGATATAGAATATATAAGAAGAAAGCTTGTTTGGTTCGTTCGGATTTAGTAGTCATGGATGAATAATGAAGATTACTACTTTTATCCTTTGATAGATTTAAAACTAGATTGATAGTGATGAATGAGAATTAGGGTTCTTGGAAGAAACTAGGGTTTCCACACTATTGACCCTTGTCCTTTCATTGATCTCTATTCATGTCTAGCCCTTAACAAAATAATTGTTAATCTAATCTCAAATCGTGGTCGAGACTAGTAATAAATTGGTAGCGCACCCGATTAGGATGTTAACGATTCATTTGCTAATGTTTATAAACTTTATACGACTAAAAAGAAGTTAAAGTATTTTCCCATCCATTGTTCTACCATAATCATGCGAACCCTATCAAGCGTAGAATTACTCACGCATGATGGAGATAGAAGAAGAACGGATAGAGAATGAGATCATAATGTAAATACAGAAATTAAAATTAATCTAATGATCTACCTTTATTAATCAACTTCACAAGTACAATTCTTCGAGTTTAGATTACAAGAGGATGAAGAAGCTGCTCTCGATCTCTGCCTCGTAAGAAGTAGATGTTCCGTTGAATCTCACGTCGCCTTATCACGTTGAATCGCGGACCTGTCGTGGATCACTTGTTCTTTGACAGAGATTTGCTTCGTGTAAAAGATTGATGATCTCTAAGTTTAGCCCTCGGTCTTTTATATAGTCCCAAAACCAGAAATTATAAATACCAAGAATTAGGGTTTGTTGTTGCAGATCACACCTAAAAATCCCAAACCCTAACTCCCTAAATCCACAGCAGATCCACCGCATTATTGTGTTTTTGGCCGTGTAACTGCGGCCGTTTGGAGAGATCATGGCTTCAGAATTCTGGGCTGCTTCATTGTGACATATGGAGATTTAGTTGATGTCTGGAATCTTCAAATCTTTTCTGAGTCTCTGCCAGTATTGATTCTTCGATTTTATTTAACTTCATCGGCAGATTTTTTATTCCCGACATCTCGATATCCTGATCTCCTGACCTGAGCCAACTCATGCACAATATCTCCATGAATAATTTTAGTAATATTTGTTATAGAGGTATTATTCTAACCATTTATATGATGTTATATATTTTAAAGAATCTTGATTAGAATATTTGATATGATATGCATACTTTAAAAAATTTGGGGTGCTAAAAAAACCCGCCAAGTAATTGAATTAGAGAATTAGGGTTAAACATGATATGTAAACTCTTTACATCTAAGAGAACAAGGAATACAACTTTTGTAGACCGGTCTTTCACTTCAATAGCTCTGTATAGTAGTCCCTTCACTGCAATCACGAACTTCCGGACTCTAGAAAGGCTCCCATGAAGAAACGAACAAGCTTGCTTCGAAGTCTTCAAGGCCGAAGATGATCTACGTCGAGGACACACTAGCTCATGCTATCTTTTCACTAATTGTGTAGATTAGTGAAGCAAACACCCTAAACTAAATGGCAAGTAGTAGAGGATGATGAAGTAGCAAGTGGGCTCTCTTTAGTTTTATTTTTCTCACAAGGTTTCATCACTTAGAAAAAACTAGCAAGCTTTTTCTCTTGAAGAAGAAGAAGAAGTGATGAAGCAAATGAATGAGAGAGTGAGGTTAGAATTGCAACCATGGGTGAGCTAGTGTCATTCCCAACTCATGTAGAGAATAAACCATAGCTATGAGTTAAGAGTTGGGTTAAGAAATATCTTAAGAAAGACAAACAAGTGGACTTAGTCAATGGTTATCAAGTCTTCACAAATATCAACCATGACAAATTCTAAATGTTTGAATTACTTAAAATAAATAAAAACCCTAACTTAACCTTAGAATGGTGTGAGTCTCATACATACATGTTGCAAGTGTAACATAATATGACACAACAATATATATCACATATATATTTTGTGTGCAAAAAGAAAACAATACATTTAACATATATGACACACACACACACACACACACACACACACACACATATGTATCATAAGTGAGAAAAATAATTACTTAAGTGAGATAATATTAGTTAATGTAATTTAATATACCTAATATATAATTCTACATTAAATTATTAAATCAACACATGATTTAATAATCCTGCTATATTACATATAACCGACTAATATCAAATGTAACAACTTATCGAATCAACACTTGATCCGGTAATTTGGCAATATCATATATAACCTTCGATGTCACTAATCGCGAGAATAGAATGCGGTATCACATATACGCATTAATCTTGGCCCCGTACATATCACATATGTGCTCCTATTCCATTTTGCATGAACCAGGAAACCTCTGTGTAGGTCTCTAAAGACTCGTCAATACGCCGACAGTAGGTGCTTGATCATATCAAACACCCACATGCCGCAAGCGGTCTGCTAAACGTAACGGCCACCCGGGTATTGAGCGATCAGAAGATCAACAAGTAAACCTTCTCTTACTCCTGCGAATCCAATCAGTAACACTACCATACAGTCTGGTCTCTTCCTCTGATATGTCGCATATCACAGCCTGGGGGTGGTATAAAGTCAGACCCCCAATAGCCTGATAAGTCATGCCGATGCAAGGTCCATAACGGTTCGAGAAACTACTGGTAACACTTACCAATAAATCTCAGCAACCATGGCTAGGGATTTCATGTTATGGCCAATCGAGCATACCGCAACATCAACTCCAAATACCGGGAGAAATGAAACCCCTCCGATCGCTCATTGCCTCCATGTGACTCGGGACTGTACCGAAAAACCACCTTTTTCTACGATCTCTTGACCATGGTATGGTGTTAATCAAAGCACAGTAGGAATCACACAAGACTCTATGACGATCTCGGGTCTACAGACTAACCTGTACCGGTGTCACCAGAGAAATGCTATCCGACGATAGGTATAATACTATCTAGGAGTTCTCGGCGAGTCCTTCCAGTGTACCTAGTCTCTACTGAGCACCCGTATACCTTCTCTGATGTCAAACACCAACGGATATGGGATCATCCATCGCCCATCTCATGGGTCGAGAAGCGCATACACTAGTCTACTCTGGAGTATCGATGCCCTGTCTCGATACTCCCACGACAAGGAACATTTGAAGGATGTACTTATCGACTACCCTGTCCCCACTAGTATGATCTGCATCATAATCCTGGTAGTCAAGTACTCATCTTAAGGGCTTTATCAACATATAATAGAGAGACAATAAGTGTATATGTTAAGATAAAGAGCAACTAGATAGCATACTATCATGTCGAGCAAGAAAGTCCTCCCTATATATGTCCAAGGATCCACTACAATGTACATCGCATATACAGTAATGGCCTCGAGGGCATTCATATAACTAACAATCTCCCACTTGCACTAAGGCCATTTGTTATAGTATCCAATACCCAACAATATAGCAGTGGTTATAGTATCCCATACTTAACTATCCCATAGTAGTCTCTCTAGGGGTAAGGCCTTTGTGAGTGGATCCGCTGTGTCATCCTTCATGTCTACTCTCCTGAGCTCGATCCCTTGGAGATCAACCATCTTCCTGATCAGGTGATACTTGCCTCAGAATATGTCTGGAACGCTGATGGGACTTGCGTTCCTAGGCCTAAGCCACAACTCCATTGTTGTCACAATAACAGTTATTGGACGCTCAATGGTAGGAACCTTGTTCATCTCATGAACAAAAATGCCCAGACAGCCACTTTGGCAGTATCATTGGTAGCAATGTATTCAGCCTTTATCGTCTAGTATGTCACGGTATCTAGCTTGGAACTCTTCCAACATACCGTCCTTGCACTGAAGGTAAAGACAATGCCTGTGACCGACTCTTAGTCGACCTTATCACTCTGGAAGCTAGAACCAAGAACTTTCTTTTAGTGCTTCTCAAGTACTTAAGAATGTCCTCCACAGCTGTCAATTGATTCTCCCAAGATCCGATTGATTCCTGATCACTACACCTAGTGAGTCATCTACATCTGGTATAGTACATAACATCGCATACTCTGGTAGAGCCTACTGCCAAAGCATAGGGTATCCCTTGCACGCGAACTTTCTCCAAATCAGTCTCGAGAGACGTCTTTTTGGAGAGAGTGATCCATGAGTAAGTGGGCGAACCACCATGCTTAGAATCATCCATACTAAACCCTTTTAGTATGGTGTTAATGTACCTGGATTTGGGACACTCTCAACATCCACTTAGATCTATCACCATAGATCAGTATCAACAAGATGTAGCAAGTATCATCCAAATCTTCTATTGAGAATCCCCGTGATAAGAGGAGCTTGACCGAGTGTAGCATAGGAAACCCTTTCCTATCAAGAGTATGTCATCTACGTACAATACATGGAAGAAAACCTTACTCTCTACAACTTTCTTTTATATACAAGATTCATCTACCTTTTTGATGAAGTCAAACTCTTTGACTGTCACATCAAAACAGATGTTCTATCTCCGCGATGCTTGCATTGATCCTGATGGACTTAAGCATAGCTTTGAAAGTATTCCATCTATACCAAGAATCTTCTCAAGATCCATTTTCTCCCAATGGGTTTTACCCCTTCAGGTGCAACATACAAAGTCATACTTTGTTGGTGTACATGGATTCCATCGTTGATCGCATAGCATCCAGCCATTTCACAGAGTCGCCACTCATGATGGCCTGCCTGAACCTAGTTGGGCCATCATCTCATGATGCAATCTTCGCTTCCACTGTCACCGAGAATACCGTAGTATCTCTCAAGTGGATGAGGAACCCTACTAGATTCGCGGAGAGACTGAGGTTCGTTGGAGACTATTGAATCGTTTGGTTCTACCAAATCATCAGCTGTTAGTTTGTCTAGCTGGAACACCTTCCAGTTCTACCTCATGTCCATTAATTTCTTCACAAGAAATACCTTTTGTAAAAAGGTGGCATGCTGAGAAACAAAACACCTTTTGCTCCTCAGAGTGGTAGAAGATATTCCCTTATGAATGCTTAGGATATCCAACAAACTTTTACAGAACTGACCTTTCCTCTAGCTTTTCCGGATTCTGCCTTTCAACAAAGGCCGGATAACCCCATATCTTAACTCGTTTAAGACATGGTCTCTTCCCACACCATATCTCATATGTAGTGATAGGCCCTGATTTGGACGGAACCCCATTCAATAGGTATGCAGCTTCTTAAGTGCATAACACCCAAAAGGAAACAGGTAACTCAGCAATACTCATCATAGAGCACACCATATCTCATAGGGTACGATAACTCTGCCCTGATACACCGTTGTGATGTGGTGTACTCGAAAGAGTAAGCTGAGAGAGAATCTCATTCTCCTTTTAGAAACTCCAGGAACTCCATGCACAAGTATTCACCTCCTCGATCACATCGAAGGACTTAATACTTTTACGTGTCTGATTCTTTAACTTCAAGCTTATATTCCTTGAATTTCTCAAAAGTTTCAGACTTGTGTTTTAACAGGAACATATATCCGAATCCTGAGAGATAGTCGATGAATATAACGAAGTTCGTAGAACCAAACTCAGCATTTGTAGACATAGGACCGTATACATCATCATGCATTCGTCCAAAGAGTTCACTAACTCTTTCTCTGTTTCCAGTAAACAGAGTATTGGTCATATTACCTTTGAGACAAGATTGGCAAGTATCATAAGATGAAAATTTGAACAGATTCTCATTTTCATCCTTATGTAACTTAGATGGTCGTGTCTTATAGATATGACCTAGTCTACAATGCCTTAAGAAGGATTTTTTTATTTATGAATTAGTCCTCATGCGTGTGTTCTAGATACTTTGAACCGTGGTTTGATTTAGAACATATATGCTATTATATAACGTGCCTGATCGAATCAACTCTTGATTCAGGAAAATGTTCACAACATTATCCTCTAATACAGAATTATATCCTTCTTTAACTTAGTAAAGAACATGATGTAATGTTGTATATCAGGTTCGGAATGTAATAACATTTGTTTAGAATCAATGTATCTTATACAAGGTGATATCTGCTAACTGATTTGGCTGCAACAATTGCACCATTCTTTAGCACTCAGAGACATATCACCAATTCCCAGTTCTCTACCTTTCTGTAGCCCATGTAACACTTACATATGTGGGATCTTGATACGGTATCTCATTCCTAGGACGTAAAGGATACTGAGAAACAATTCTCGGCAATAAGGACACCCGAAGAATATGCATCAACATGCACTTTCTTCGATTGGATGGCATGGGAATCCGGATATTCCCCTATTTCCTGCTCGTACTCATAACAATTATAAGATAGAGCGGAACCAACGTTCCCTAGCTTAGTATAATAAGTAGGTTCGATCAATGCATCTATATTATTATCTTGATTAAGGCATGACATAGTCGCTACCAGGAGAGAGAGAGAAGAAAACACTCTGTGTGCGCTCTTGCAGGATTAGATTGGTTATTATTTTATCTAATCAGGATGGCTCCCACTGTTTTAGTCAAATATACCTTCAAACCCTAAAAGGTAAGACTAGCCGGGATTAATTACACCCTACAAGTTCGCCAATCTTTCAGCCAGGCCAGTGTCGGTACTTTGAGAGAGGTTCCCCGTGCTTTCGCACGGACCTAATTAAAATAAACCTCATTTTCCCAGGGGCATAACCCCATTAACACCTATCTAGACACCTACTTGATCGGCTATTTGTAATGTGTAAAACACTCCCAGGAGTAACTCTTACTCGCAGTGGGTATCGGGATCCAACTATCTCATAGAAGGTATGCAATCTCATTACAAATTTCAACACTTGAAATTCTCGATAATATTTTACCCTTAGCGTCCTATGACCTTAACGCAGGCCAACAAACCATAGTCCACTAGTCAAGTTCAACCCGTATATTTCCTAATTGAATTAAACCTACCCGCACGACCCTTGACGCATGCCAACAAAGTCGCACGATTACCATAATCCAGTCGCATCGTATACTACAGATAAGCACTAGTTAGCTACCGCACACTACGCCTTGACGCAGGCCAACAAATGTAGCACGAATACTAAGTAGTACTTATCTGAAATGATGGAGGGCTATGACAGGTTTTTAAGAAAACCTTTAGCGTAATGAACTTGATATCGTTGTAGAATCGAGTGATTTTGAAAAGGAGTGTTTTTTAGGCTTTTACTAGTTTTGCTAAAGAGGTCACTCCCGGTGAAGGGATCTCGGCTCTTTCCTTATCGAATAAGGTGCATGATATTTCACAAAAACCACTATGCAAAGCAAAAACTCTAGAAGCAATCAAAAGACAAACCGAGTGGGTTGTAACATCTGCTAGTTTCGCTAAATAGGTCACTCCCGGTGAAGGGATCTCGGCTCTTTCCTTATCGAATAAGGTGCTGGATATTCTACAAGGAATACCGCTATGCAAAGCAAGAAATAGAGCTACCAGTTTTTAAAATAAGATTCTGCAACATCTTTAGGTTTCTTTTTCTTTCTTTCATTAATCTCAATAATGAAGTCCCATCTATATATGCTTCCTAAGCATCACATAAGAAACGAAAGCAGCAATATTAATTATATCTCATATATATAATATAGGCATTCGTCTGAACATATCACAGTGATCACATCACAAAGCAACAGAAGATAACATATGAAATATTGGATTTACTCGGATTTCCGTGTTTTAATTTAAGCCAGTATAAAACACGGATTCCACAGTCGCGATGAATAGCCAAACCCATATCCCTAGACCCCCTACGAGAGCGGAAAGCAACCCTACCAATTCTAGAGTTAGGAGACCCGGTCTCGACTCCTCGAGATGGTCTCCCACTGGACCCTAGAACCCGGTTACTTGTGCACCCCGCCTTGGGTCTATCCTAATGCGGAAAAGTAAATAATATACAACAATTGTGACATCATCCTCAACCTGAAAGTGCCCCAATAAAAGAATGTTACATACATGTTTTTACATGAATGAAAATGAAAAACTCTCATCTCACATAAAAACCTCCGGCTATTCAGAACACGACGATCCAATATAACATATCACAGCAACACATAACATCACATGTCATCAACGTAAGTAAATATGCGTATCCCAATTGTCGTTGACATATAGCACCGAAACCGACGATACACCACATATTACACTAACGGTCGTAGAAAAGAAAGTTAAAAACTACAACAGTTGGAATCCGCAACCACCTTAGACATCATAAACCCAACGTATCACATACTTTGGATTTCATGCCTAACCAAATGAATTCCTTAGACATCGCATGCTTAACAATTATAAACCCCGCATTTTAGTCTCGATATTGAAAACACTTTCCAACAGCCTGTCGGGTAATTCAACAAGATTCCCGATAACCTGATCGAATGCTCGTCGGAAACTTTATTAGACGGCCGCACCCCCGATACCGTCGACGAAGTGCACTAAGGCGGAACACCGCGGCCGCGAGCACCCGAACGGATGTTTTTTGGCGACGGGGCTCTCCTACAGTCACTTGGTCGGGGCTATGTGGCATGGCTATCTATGAAGTTTACCCGGCGAGTATCCGCGTACGCTACGTGATTGCGACGGAGTTTTGATCAACATCAAAATCCCGTGGCAACCGATCAAATGAGACTAAACAACTAGATTAATAAAATTCGAACTAGTTCTCTCATAACCAATTCTTGTGGATTCCAAATATTATATCACAATCACAGAAAGCTAGGCAAAGTTAGATAATTCGATCGATGCAACGAGTTGCCAAAAATTCCCAGAGAGCTCAACACATGAGCACAGTTAAAGTTAACCAGAGACATGCTATAGCACCTACAAACCAACAGCTGAAGGGCCCGACCCAAGCCTCTCAAGTGGCACCGTGGATCTGCCGCCAAAACTATGTTTTGGCCGCGGATCCGTGGTTACTTGGACGAGTTAGGGTTTCGTTCTTCAGGTGTGTCCATAAAATTCCCTGCATGATTTTCTGAATATTTTTAACATGGAAAAATCCAACTTTTTGAAAAATTTCCACAGAAGGGTATAATTGGGTTTCGGAGTTTCGATCGGACTTTAAACTTCGTCTAGACAACGCCTAATGCTCTAGCTTGGATCTGATACCACTTTAGGGTTAGCTTAGCACATCAGCAAGTTTTTGGCAAGTATCAATCATGCTACTATAAAAATTTTATGGTGCTAAACAAACCCGCCAAGTAATCGAACTAGAGAATTAGCGTGAAACATGATATATAAACTCTTTACATCTAAGTGAACAAGGAATACAACCTTTGTAGACCAGTCCTTCACTTTAATAGCTCCGTGTAGTGGTCCCTTCGCTGTGATCACGAACTTCCAGACTCTAGAAAGGCTCCCATGAAGAAACGAACAAGCTTGTTTCGAAGTCTTCGAGGCTGAAGATGATCTACGTCGAGGTGACACTAGCTCATACTATCTTTTCACTAGTTGTGTAGATTACTGAAGCAAACACCGTAAACTAAATGGCAAGTAGTAGAGGATGATGAAGTAGGAAGTGGGCTCTCTTTAGTTTTATTTTTCTCACATAGTTTCATCACTTAGAAAAAACTAGCACGCTTTTTCTCTCTCGAAGAAGAAGTGATGAAGCAAATGAATGAGAGAGTGAGGTTAGAATTGCGACCATGGGTGAGTTAGTGTCATGCCTAACTCATGTAGAGAATAAACCATAGCTATGAGTTAAGGGTTGGGTTAAGAAATATCTTAAGCAAGACAAACAAGTGGACTTAGTCAATGGTTATCAAGTCTCCACAAATATCAACCATGACAAATTCTAAATGTTTGAATTACTTAAAATAAATAAAAACCCTAACTTAACCTTAGAATGGTGTGAGTCTCATACATACATGTTGCGTGTATAACCTAACATGACACAACAATATATATCACATATATATTTTGTGTGCAAAAAGAAAACTATACATTTAACATATATCATATATATATCAATGTATCATAAGTGAGAAAAATAATTACTTAAGTGAGCTTATATTAGTTAATGTAATTTAATATATCTAATATATAATTCAACATTAAATTATTAAATCAACACTTGATTTAATAATCCGGCCATATTACATATAACTGATTAATATGAAATGTAACAACTTATCGAATCAACACTTGATCCGATAACTTAGCTATATCACACATAACCTTCGATGTCACTAATCACGAGAATAGAATGCGGTATCACATACATGCATTAATCTCGGTCCCGCACATATCACATATGTGCTCCTACTCTGTTTCACATGAACCAGGAAACCTCTGTGTAGAACTCTAAAGACTCGTCAATACACCGGCAGTAGGAGCTTGATCATAACAAACACCTACAAGCCGCAAGCAGTCTGCTAAATGTAACGGCCACCCGGGTATTGAACGATCAGAAGATCGACAAGCAAGCCAGCTCGTACTCCTGTGAATCCAATCAGTAACACTACCGTACAGTCCAGTCTTTTCGTCTGATATGTCGCATATCACAGCCTGAGGGGTGGTATAACGTCAGACCCCCAATAGCCTGATAAGTCATGCCGATGCAAGGTCCATAACGGTTCGAGAAACTACTGGTAACACTTACCAATAAATCACGGCAACCCTGGCCAGGGATTTCATGTTATGGCCAATCAAGCATAGCGCAACATCAACTCCCAATACCAAGAGAGAAGAAACCCCTCTTATCACTCATTACCTCCATATGACTCGGGATTGTACCCAAAAACCACCTTTTTGCATGATCTCTTGACCGTGGTATGGTGGAAATCAAAGCACCGTAGGAATCACACAAGACTCTATGACGATCTCGGGTCTACAGACTAACCTGTACCAGTGTCAACAGAGAAATGCTATCCGACGATAGGTATAATATCATCTAGGAGTTCTCGGCGAGTCCGTCCAGTGTACCCAGTCTCTACTGAGCACCCGTATACCTTCTCTGATGTCAAACACCAATGGATATAGGATCATCCATTGCCCATCTCATGGGTCCAGAAGCTCATATGCTAGTCTACTCTGGAGTATCGATGCCTTGCCTCGATACTCCCACGACTAGGAACATTTGAAGGATGTACTTATCGACTACCCAGTCTCCACTTGTATGATCTGCATCATAATCCTGGTAGTCAAGTACTCATCCTAAAGACTTTATCAACATGTAATAAAGAGACAATAAGTGTACATATTAAGATAAAGAGCAACCAGATAGCATACTATCATGTCGAGCAAGAAAGTCCTCCCTATATATGTCCATGCATCCACTACAATGTACATCGCATGTAAAGTAATGGCCTCTAGGGCATACATATAACTAACACTTGGCACACACAAATGATGAATTGTGCAAGTGGTGGGCACATGTGAGGTGATGTGTGTTAAATGAATAAAGTTTTGATGTGATGTAATGCTTCATGTTTCCCTCCAAAGTCCTTAGGGCAAACCAGGTTATTTTAGACAAATGAAACAGCACCAGGATGATATTAGAGTAGACACAAGACCACCACATCAACTCGAACCTCTACGCTCGGATTATGGCCGGCTACACCCAAAAAAAATCCGAGCTCGTCGGCCCCCCTTGCCCTATTTGTCCCCATATTTTCTCTGTCCCTTCTTTGCAGTCACATCACCTTATTTTTATTACTTGTTTAATCTTTTTTGATGCCTATAAAAGCCAGATCAGTGAGCAAGGGAAGGGCTCTCTCATACTCTCATATACTCTTTCATTTTGTTTTTTTCTTTTGTTTTTGGTTTAGGCTTGAGAGTGAGTGGGCTTTAACTTGGTATCTTCTTCTTCTTCTCTCTTGAAGCTTTCTCTTAAGAGCTTCATTATGGAGGTTGAACAAGTTACCAATATCATGTACCTCAACTTCACATGTTGATATATATACTGCTTTGTTTATTTGCTTCCCTTTCTTTACTTGCTTTTCTTTTCTTTTCATTATGTTGTGTAACCAATCTTCTTTGGTTGTGGTTATGGTGAGGAAGTGAGATGAAAGGCTTTACCTCATCCACCTCTTGTTAATGTTTAATATGCTTAATGTGATTCTAACTTAGAGATTGTCTTATGTATTGATGTGATATGGTATTTTGAAACCATGGCTACTTCGTAGCATCTTCATATACCATATTCACTCCCTTTCCCCATTTTACAATGTTTAAGTTAAAATCAATTTGGTGTTAAGTTTGCTATGTTTGGATGTGGTATTTTGTGATTAAGTGAGTTGACAAATCTCTTGGTTTCATATACCATATACCCTTACAAACACTTAGCACACTTAACACTGAAATCATTTGCTCTCACTTACTTATTTGTGTTTTTGATGTCGTGGTATGCTTGCTAACCCTTATGCTTAGTGTTGATACCCCAAGCTTAGACATACAAACGGTAAGTGAACAAAACGAACTCATTTCATGTTTTGCGGCGAGTATTGGAATTGGATGATTTGTGCTTCGTAACCGCCTCGACAAGTCATGCTTCATGCCGGGATAGTAAGGGCGGACAACTCATGATCAAAGGAGCATCGAAGGAATCGTGATGATTCGACCATCCGAGCCAAAGCCACAACCACTTCTTTCTTAACTTGTTTTCCTTGTTTTCTTTGTTTTCGTATTCTTATTTTAGTGACAAAACCAAACCATTCGTTATTTGTTGAACCTTAAACACCAAGACCTAATACACAATTCCCTGCGGATCGACCCGTACTTGTCGGCTTGCTACAAAGCGCCGTGCACTTGCGATTTATAAATTTTAAAACGAGAACGAGCTCGCGTGCGCAATCAATTCCTTAAAACGTGTCCATTTCCAAAACATACGCGTTTGCGCGCGTGGGTGAATTTCAACCAACGGGTCGTCCTCAGGGATATATGGAACTTTTAATCTTGCTTTAGACATGTTGATTAGAAAAGAGGAAGGATAATAAAGAATAGTGAATAATAGTTTCTAGATCTACGTCGAAACACGGATGTAGAATACAGATCTAGTTTGAATAAAGATATAGAATATATAAGAAGAAGGCTGGTTGGGTTCGTTCGGATTTAGTAGTCATGGATGAATAATAAAGATTACTCCTTTTATCCATTGATAGATTTAAAACTAGATTGATAGTGATGAATGAGGATTAGAGTGCTTGAAAGAAACTAGGGTTTCCATACTATTGACCCTTGTCCTTTCATTGATCTCTATTCATGTCTAGCTCTTAACAAAATAATTGTTAATCTAATCTCAAATCGCGGTCGAGACTAGTAATAAATTGGTAGTGCGCCCGATTAGGATGTTAACGATTCATTTGCTAATGTTTATAAACTTTATAAGACTTAAAAGAAGTTAAAGTATTTTCTCATCCATTGTTCTACCCTAATCATGCGAACCCTATAAAGCGGAGAATTACTCACGCATGATGGAGATAGAAGAAGAACGGATAGAGAATGAGATCATAATGTAAATACAGAAATTAAAATTAATCTAATGATCTACCTTTATTAATCAACTTCACAAGTACAATTCTTCGAGTTTAGATTACAAGTGGATGAAGAAGCTGCTCTCGATCTCTGCCTCGTAAGAAGTAGATGTTCCGTCGAATCTCACGTCGCCTTATCACGTCGAATCGCGGACCTGTCGTGGATCACTTGTTCTTTGACGGTGATTTTCTTCGTGTAAAAGATTGTTGATCTCTAAGTTTAGCCCTCGGTCCTTTATATAGTCCTAAAACCAGAAACTATAAATCCCAAGAATTAAGGTTTGTTGTTGCAGATCACACCTAAAAATCCCAAACCCTAACTCCCTAAATCCACCGCGGATCCGCCGCATTTATTGTGTTTTTGGCCGCATAACCGCGGCCGTTTGGTGAGATCATGGCTTCAGAATTTTGGGGCTGTTTCATTGTCACACATGGAGATTTAGTTGATGTCTGGAATCTTCAAATCTTTTCTGAGTCTCTGCCAGTATTGATTCTTCGATTTTATTTAACTTCATCGGCAGATTTTTGATTCCCGACATCTCGATATCCTGATCTCCTGACCTGAGCCAGCTCATGCACAATATCTCCATGAATAATGTTAGTAATATTTGTTATAGAGATATTATTCTAACCATTTGTATGATGTTATATCTTTTAAAGAATCTTGATTAGAATATTTGATATGATATGCATAATAAAAAATATTATATAAATATTATATACATACATTTTCCTTCATAATGTTAATTATAATATATAAACATATGACAATAGATATTTTTACAGATTAACCCTCATATGTGTCATATTTATAATAAACACCCTTAAATATTTATCAAAAGTAAGGAAAATGATATATCAAAAGTGTGATATTTTTGACTGAACAGCACTTAAGACAGATGCATACCTATTGAATTATGCTCCATCAAAATCTGTGCCTAAAACCTCATATGAGATATGGGGTGGAAAGAGACCATATCTTAAATGGTTTAAGATATCAGGTTGTCCGGCTTATGTTATAAATCAAAATCTGGAAAAACTCGAGACACGTTCAGTTCAATGTAAGTTTATGGGATATCTAAAGAAGTATTTGGGATATCTATTTCACCACATCGAGGATCAAAAGTTGTTTGTTTCTCAATATGTCACCTTTTTAGAAAAGGATTTTTTACAAAAAAAAATTAGCGGTAGTGCAGTAGAACGGGAAGAAATTCCAGAAACAAAAATTATAAACGAAGATTTGGTAGAACTGGAAAACTCAATAGTCCCCGACGAATCTCAACCACTCCGCAGATCTAGTTAGGTTTCTCATCCACCTGAGAGATACTATGGTTTTCTCATAGACGGTTGTAGTGAGGATCGCATCTTGGAAGATGATGACCCGACTAATTTTGAGTAGGCCATCACAAGTGGTGACTTTGTGAAATGTTTGAATGCTATGCGGTTTGAGATGGAATCCATGTTCACCAACAAAGTATAGACTTTAGAGGATGCTTCTGAAGGGGTAAAACCCATTGGGAGCAAATGGATCTTCAAGAAGAAGATCGGTGTAGAAGGAAAGGTTGAGACCTTTAAAGTTAGACTTGTAACAAAGGGTTTTCATCAACAACCAGGTGTCGAGTATGATGAGACCTTCTCACCAGTGACAATGCTTAAGTCCATCCGAATCCTACTTGCCATTGCTGCCTACTATGACTATGAAATCTGGCAGATGGATGTCAATACAGCCTTTCTAAAGGTAATTTAGAAGAGAGCGTGTATATAACATGTTGGATATATATGCCCTAGAGGCCTTCATTGTATAGGATGCTAGGAATATGTATGTACAGGACAATCTTGCTCGATATGACAGTACGCTATTTAGTTTGTCTTTATCTTAACATGTGATATATTTTACTTTGTATTTCATATCTTGTATACACGTTGATAAAGCCCGTAGGATATTTGCCCGACTACCAGCATTGTGATGGCAGTCATACTTGTGGGAGCTGGGTGGTCAATAGGCACATCCTTAAATGTCCCTGGTCGTAGGAGTATCGAGACAGGACATCGATACTCCAGAGTATACTGGTGTATACATATCTAGACCCTGACTAGGGGCGATGGATTGGTCCCGCAGCCATTAGTGATGTGCACCTAAGATTGTATACAGATGCTCACTGAGTGTGAGTTCACCGGATAGGACTCGCCGAGGACTTACCAGATGGTATTATACCTAGCGTCAGATAGCAGTTCTCTGGTGATATGTGTGCAGATTGTCTGTCGACCTGAGGTCGTCATTTGTCTCGTGTGAGTTCCCACTGTGCTTTGATTACTACCCTACCACTGCTCAAAGGAGTCGTGAAAACATGTTTTAGTTGGGTACAGTCCTGAGCCATATGGAGTCAGTGAACGAATGTTAGTGATTCATCTCTCCCAGTATAGGGAGTCGATATCGCACTGTGATCGGTTGGTCATTACCATAAGTCCCTGGCCAGGGCTGATTGAGAATTACTGGTGGACAGACCAGTAGATTCTCGGATGGTCTTGAGCAATATTGATACGTCTTGTACGGTTATTAGGGGTCTGACGTTTTACACCCCTAGATCTTACATGCGACACTCTCAGACGAACAGACCGGACTGTACAGATATTGTCACGGACAGGATTAGTAGGGATTTCGGATGAGTTCGCTCGTCGGCCTCCTTTTCAACATGTACCTGGGTTGCCGTTACGTACATCTAGTGCCACTGACGGATTTGTGGCTAAACCCACTGCCAGCGTACTTTCGAGTCTTTAGAGTCCCACACAGAGGTTTTCACTGGATCAGGCGAGACGATGTAGTGGCCGTATGGTCTTACGGTTGGGATTGGATCTCATACGTATACTGGCTACTTGAATGATGTTCGGACAGATAATACTAGTGGGCTTTGGTTTAAGCCGGATCCTAGTATTATAATATTGGATTATACTTGTCTCCGAGTATCCGTATATTTCGGAATACGGATACGGGTATCTATATACGGTGAGGGCATTCTTGTAATTTCATAAGAATGAGCTTCTAGAAGGAGACACCTCATTATTGATTTATCCTTTTTTGATAATGGATTAATGGGGTGGAAATTAGGAGATATTTGTGGAATGGGTTATAAGCATGGCTTTGTATATTGTTTATTCATTTGGGTTTCCTATTCAAGCATGGTTGCATTTTTTGTGAGTTTTTTATTCCATGCTTGACTTATTGGAAAATAATTTAGCCATTCTCACACCCAATTCTCAAGATCATTCTCAAATTATGATTCTTTCTCCTAAGTTTCCTCTCCTCCTCCCTCAAGCTCATCCCATCACATGAGTTGTGAATCAATGAGCATTGAGAGAAATTAATCCAATATATATCTTCTCTAATTTTACTTAGTAGTCTTCCTTAGAAAGTTGGATCACTAAGTTACCTCATTTGAGGTTGGAGCATGACTTTAGGCCCTCGGGTAGATCTTTCTTCGACAAAAAGGAGACCGGCAACCGAGTTCATTTGAAGCTAAGGAGGAGCCAAAGAAAGGAGATCAAGAATAAGCTTGAACCAAGGAGTAAAGAACCACTTGAAGACCCGAAGGACATGATACGAGGGTATAACACTTTAACCGAGTAGTTGACTCCCTCTTGCAGTTTAGTTATTGCTAGTTAAGCTTTAATCAAGATCCTAAAGTGGATAAAGTCTATGTTGCAAAGCCAAACATGATCTTTTGATGTGAGAAAAATCGTTTTTGATGTATTCCGCCTCCCCGAGAACACGTGGGGTGTGCTACATAGACATACATTGGTATTAGAGCCAGGTTAAACCCTAGCTAACAGATTAAACGAAGTATAAAACTAAGAAACCGAAATAACTCCGAAACTACGAAATATGAATCCAAGTTTCTGTCGATTTTTGCAGAGCCTCAAATGTTTTTTTAAACAATTGCAGAGTGCTCCTTTGCTTGTGAAATGAACAGACAACAAAAACGAGGCAATTCCACTTTAAAATGGCCGGACACAACCTCATTTTCCCGATGTCGCCGGTTCAAAAGTGTGGGATTGCGTCGAATTTTGTTCTACGTTCTTGTCTCTTGGATTTAGTGTTTCAGGTGGTGTTTGATTTTGCCAATTTTTACTGTACTGTTAACTTTTTACTGGGGCAATCTCAGAGTGTTTTGAAGTCGTAGTTGTAGTGTCGTTTAAGTTTCAGTTATTATTTGTAATGATATATGTGTTCGTAAACTTCCGCTAATTGCTATATGTCGGTTAATTGGGGGTTGCATATATCTGTGATGTTGGTTTGTGTATATGAACTTTATTGGATCGTCGATGATGAATAGCCGGGGGATGTGAGATGTGTAGGGTTACTAGGCACTGTCACAAGCTTCTATAAGGCATCAACCATGCCCGATTTAAAATTTAGACATGCCGAACAACCTAAAGCGAGGATCTTTGCTAGATAATTAGGGTTAAACATGCAAGTAAACACCTTTACAACTAAGAGAGAAGGATTACAGCCTTTGTAGTCCGCTGCTTTGCTTCATAAGCTCCGAGTAGTAGTCCCTTCACCGCGATCCATGATCTCCCGAACTCAAGAGAAGCTCCACAACCCGAATGATCCATACTTACATGAAGTCTTCCTTTTCGAAGATGATCTACCTTGAAGTTTCTTTAACTCAAGCTCTCGCTTCTCTAATCAAGTATTAGATAAGAGAACACCCTAATCTAAGTGGCTAGAATAGATGAGGATGATGAAGTAGGAATTTAGCTCTCTTTAGTTTTCATAATCTCACACTAATCCATCACAAAAGAAAAACCTAGAAAGCTTTTCAAGTGCTCAAGGAAGAAGAAGAAGAATTAATTCTTTTGTGATGAATAATGAATTGTTCTTATCATTACAATTGCAACCATGGTTAAGTCAAGAAAGACTTAACCATTGTAGAGATTTAACTAGGTTAAAAGGGTGTGGGTTGGGTTAGGAAAATATCTCCAAAATATCTACACAAAATATTATTGCTCAAAACAAAAGAAAAGCTTCTAGAAGCTTCTAGAAAAGATTAACCCAAATCAAACCCTAACCACGTTTAATCTCTACTAATCATGTTGCATTTATAATCATAACTTGTTACAATATTATATATTACATATATATAATATATTTTGTAACAAAAGAAAATAATACAATTAACATATATCGCATATATATCAATGTATTATCCAGTGAGAAAATGAATCAATAAAGCGAGCCAATATTAGATAATGTAATGTAATATATCACATATATAATTATACAATAAATTATCGAATCAACACTAGATCCGACAATCCGGCTATTTCTCAAATAACCGACTAATATTAACTGTATCATTTCATCGAATCAACACTTGATCCGATGACCCGGCTATATCACATATACCCGGCCGATATCCAATATCGCGAGAATAGAATACGTTATCTCATATCCCATTATTCTCGGTCCCGCACATATCACATATGTGCTCCTACTCCGTTTTGCCTGAGTCAAGAAACCTCTGTGTAGGACTTTAAAGAATCGTCAATACGCCGGTAGCAGGTGATGATCATATCAAACATCCACAAGCTGCAAGCGATCAGCTAAACGTAACAGCCACCCAGGTATTGAGCGATCAGAAGATCAACAAGCAAGCCTGTACATTCTCTTATGAATCCAATCAGTAACACTACCGTACAGTACGATCTTTTCGTCTGATATGTTGCATATCTAGTCTAGAGGTGGTAAACGCCAGACCCCAGTAACCGATGAGTTGTGTCGATGTAAGGCTCATAACGGGTTGAGAAACTACTGATAACACTTACTAGTAAATCTCCATATCAGCTCTGGCCAGGGACTTCCAGTTGTAGCCAATCGAACACAGCACAACATCAACTCCCTACCGGGAGAGACGAATCCCCTCCTATCGCTCATTGCCTCCATGTGATTCGGGACTGTACCCAAAAGCCACCATTTTGCATGCCCTCTTGGACGTGGTAAGGTGGAAATCAAAGCACAGTGGGAATCACACAAGACTCTATGACGATCTTGGGTCTAAAGACTAACCTGTACCCGTGTTACCGGAGAACTGCTATCTGACGATAGGTATAATACCATCCAGGTGTTCTCGGCGAGTCCATTCAGTGTACCCAGTCTCCATTGAGCACCCGTACACCATCTTTGATGTCCAACACCAATGGATATGGGATCACCCATCGCCCATCATATGGGTCAAGATGTGTGTATGCTAGTCTACTCTAGAGTATCGATGCCCTGTCTCGATACACCCTCGACTAGGAACAGTTATAGGATGTACTCGTTGACTATCCTGGCCCTACTAGTATGATCTCATCATAGTCCTAGTAGTCGAGTACATATCCTAAGGGCTTTATCAACACGTGATCACAAAACAGTATTCGTTAACATGTTAAGATAAAGTGAAACCAGATAGCATACTATCATATCGAGCAAGAAAGTCCTCTCTCTATATATATATCCAAGCATCCATTATAATATATATCACATGTACAATAATGGCCTCTAGGGCATACATATAACTAACAATCTCCCACTTGCACTAAGGCCGGCTGTTGTAGTATCTCATACCCAACATCCCGAAGAGTCTCTCAAATTGTATCTGAGGAATGGCCTTTGTGAGTGGATCCGCAGTGTTGTCCTTCGTATCAACTCTCCTAACCTCGATCTCCCGGCGATCAACTATCTCCCGGATCAGGTGATCAACTTCCTTGGCCAAAGCCACAGCTCCATTGTTATCACAATACAGAGGTATTGGATACTCAATGGACGGAACCACACCAAGTTCAGTAATGAACTTCTTTATCCAGACAGCCTCTTTGGCGGCATCGTTGGCAGCGATGTATTCAGCTTCCATCGTCGAGTCTGCAACGGTATCCTGTTTGGAACTCTTCCAACACACCACCCCTCCATTGAGGGTAAAGACAAATCCCGAGTGCAACTTAGAGTCTTCCTTATCACTTTGGAAGCTTGAATCGGTAAAGGACTCCACCTGGAGTTCACCGTTACCATACACCAAGAACATCTTCTTAGTTCTTCTCAAGTACTTGAGAATGTTCTTCACAACTATCCAGTGACTCTCTCCAGGATTTGCTTGATACCTACTCACTACACTTAGTGAGTATGCTACATCGGGTCTTGTACATAGTATCGCATACATGATAGAGCCTACTGCCGAAGCATAGGGTATCCCTTGCATGCGAGCTCTTTCCAAATCAGTCTTGGGGGACATCTCTTTAGAGAGAGTGAGTCCAGAGATCGTGGGTAGGTTCCCAAGCTTGGATTCTTCCATACTAAACCTCTTTAATATGGTGTCAATGTACTTGGATTGAGACAATCCCAGTATCCGTTTAGATCTATCTCTATAGATCATAATTCCCAGTATGCAGGAGGCATCACCTAGAACTTTCATTGAGAATCTTTGTGACAAGAAGAGCTTGACCGATTGCAGCATAGGAACATCATTTCCTATCAAGAGTATGTCATCGACGTACAATACGAGAAAGACAACCTTACTCACTGCAACCTTTTTATATATACAAGGTTCATCTACGTTTTTGATGAAGTCAAACTCTTTGACTACAACATCAAAGCAGATGTTCCAACTCCGTGATGCCTGCTTTAAGCAAAAGATGGATTTAAGCTGCTTGCACACCTTTCCGCTGCTCCCACTATCTACGAAGCCCTCTGGCTGAGTCATGTACACGCACTCCTCTAAATCACAATTTAGAAAGGCGGTCTTAACATCTATTTGCCAGATTTCGTAGTCATGGTATGCAGCAATGGCAAGTAAGATCTGAATGGACTTAAGCATAGCCACTGGAGAAAAGGTTTCGTCATAATCCACACCTGGTCGTTGACAAAAACCCTTTGCAACAAGTCTAGCTTTGAAAGTCTCAACTTTTCCATCTACACCAAGTTTCTTCTTAAAGATCCATTTGCTCTCAATGGGTTTTAACCCTTCAGGAGCAACTTCCAAAGTCTATACTTTGTTGGTGTACATGGATTCCATCTCAGATCGCATTGCATCCAGCCATTTCACAGAGTCACTACTCGTGATGGCCTGCTCGAAACTAGTTGGGTCATCATCTTCTATGATGCAATCCTCACTCCCACCATCAACGTGAAAACCGTAGTATCTCTCAGGTGGATGAGGAACCCTACTAGATCGACGGAGAGGCTGGGGTTCGTCGGGAACTACTGAATCCTCTGGTTCCACTAAATCTTCTGTCGTAGTTTGTGTTGCTGGAACTTCTTCCAGTTCTACCTCAGAGCCTTTAATCTCTTTTGTAAGAAATTCCTTTTCTAAAAAGGTGGCATGCAGAGAAACAAACACCTTTTGTTCCTCGGTGTGGTGGAAGACATACCCTCTTGAATATTTGGGATATCCAATAAACTTACCCAAAATAGACCTTGCCCCGAGCTTGTCCGGATTTTGTGTTTTCACATATGTCGGACAACCCCATATCCTAGCATAATTAAGATATGGTCTCTTTCCTTTCCATATCTCATATGGAGTGATTGGCACAGATTTGGTGGGAACCATATTCAATAGGTCTGCAGCTGTCTCCAGTGCATATCCCCAGAAAGAAATAGGTAACTTAGCTGTACTCATCATAGAGCGCACCATATCTAATAGGATGCGATTCCTCCGCTCCGATACACCGTTGTGTTGTGGTGTATAAGGAGGAGTAAGCTGAGAGAGAATCTCATTCTCTTTTAGATAATCTAGGAACTCATTGCTTAAGTATTCTCCTCCTCGATCAGATTGTAGGATCTTAATACTTTTTCCCATTTGGTTCTCTACTTCATTCTTATATTCTATGAATTTCTCAAAAGCTTCAGACTTGTGTTTCATCAGGAACACATGTCCGTATCTTGAGAGATCGTCAGTGAATGTAATGAAGTAGGAAGAACCGTTCCTGGCATGTATAGACATGGGACCGCATACATCACTATGTACCAGTCCTAAGAGTTCTTCAACTCTTTCTCCGTGTCTACTAAACTGAGTTTTGGTCATTTTACCTTTGAGACATGAATAGAAAGTATCATAAGATGATAATTCAAACGGATTCAAATATCCATCCTTATGTAACTTAGCTAGCCGTGTCGCATTGATATGACCAAGTCTATAATGCCACAAGAAGGATTCGTTCATTTCTGAACTCTTCTTCTTGTGTGTGTTTTGTATATTAAGGACTGTATTTTAATTGAGAATGAATATGCCATTATGTAACGAGCCTGATCCAGTCAACTTTTTATTTAGGAAGATGTTCATAACACTATCCTGTATTACAAAATTATACCCTTCTTTACTTAATAAAGAAACTGATATAATGTTGCACATCATGTTCGGTATATAATAGCATTCATTCAGAATCAATGTATTACTACTTGGTAATACTAGGTGATATTCGCCAACTGCTTTGGCTGCAATATTAGTACCATTCCCTACTTGTACGGAATTATCACCCTTTCCCAGTTCTCTACCTTTACGTAGCCCACGAAACAATTTACATATGTGGGATTCCGATCCGGTATCTAATACCGAGGACGTAGGGTGAACTGAGAAACAGTTCTCAATAACTAACACGTCCGAAGAAGATGCATCAACATACTTGTTCTTCGTTTGGGTGGTGTGAGAATCCAGATATTGTCTTATTCCCTGTTCAGTCTTATAACACTTATAAGAAAGAACGGGACCAACATTCCCTTGCTCAGTATAATAAGTGGGTTCAGGCAATACATCAATATTATTATCTTGATTAAGGCCTGACATGGTCACTACCTGGAGAGAGAGAGAAGGAAACACTTTAGCGTATGCTCTTGCAAGATTAGATTGGTTATTATCTTATCTAATCAGGATGTCTCCCACTGTTTTTATCAAATCTTCCTTCAAACCCTAAAAGGTAAGATTAGCTGGGATTAATTACACCCTACAAGTTCGCCAATCTTTCAGCCAGATCAGTGTTGGTACTTTGAGGGAGGTTCCCCGTGCTTTCGCACGGACCTAATTAAAATAAACCTCGTTTTTCCCAGAGGCATAACCCCGTTAACACCTTTCTAGACACCTACTTGATCGGCTAATTGTCCTGTGTAAAATTTTCCCAAGAGTAACTCTTACTCGCAGTGGGTATCAGGATCCAACTATCTCATAGGAGGTATGCAATCTCATTGCAAATTTCAACACTTAAAATTCCCGATAATGCTTTTACCCCTAGCGTCCTATGACCTTGACGCAGGCCAACAAACCACAGTCCGCTAGTCAAGTTCAACCCATACATTTCTTGATTGAATTAAACCCACCCGCATGACCCTTGACGCAGGCCAACAAAGTCGTACGAGTACCCTAATCCAATCACATCTCATGTTGCAGATAAGTATTAGTTAGCTACCGCTCACTACGCCTTGACGCAGGCTAACAAACGTAGTACGAATACTAAGTAATATCTATCTGAAATGTCGGAGGGCTACGCAGGTTTTTCAGAAAACCATCAGCGTAAAGAACTTGATATCGTTGTAGAAACAAGTGATTTTGAAAAGGGGTATTTTTGAGGCTATGCTAGTTTCGCTAAAGAGGTCACTCCCGGTGAAGGGATCTCGGCTCTTTCCCCATCGAATAAAGTGCAGGGTATATCATATATACCACGGTGCAAAGCAAGAACTATAGAAGTTGTCAAAAACTAAACCATGAGTTTGTAGCATATGCCAGTTTAGCTAAAGAGGTCACTCCCGGTGAAGAGATCTCGGCTCTTTCCTCATCGAATAAGGTGCAGGGTATATCATATATACCTCTATGCAAAGTAAAACTGTAGCTAGCCCTTTTTATAAAGTTTTGATTCTACAACATCTTTTAGATTTCTTTTCTTTTATTAATCTCATTAATAAATCCCATCAGTTATGCTTCCTAAGCATCACAGAAGAAACGGAAGCAGTAATATTTATATATCAACATATATATATAATAAGCATTCGTCTCAGGAAGTAATATGATCTCATTACAGAACATTGCAGCAGAAGATAACATATGAAATATTGGATATGCTAGGACGTCCGTGTTTTATTTCGAGCCTGTATAAAACACGGATTCCACGGTCGCAATGAATAGAATGAATAGCCAAACCCACATCCCTAGACCCCTACGAGAGCGGCAAGTAACAATGCCAATTCCAGGGTTAGGAGACCCGGTCTCGACTCTTCGAGATGTCCCCTCTTTGGACCCTGGAACCCAGTTACTTGTGCTCCCCTCCTTGGGTCTACCTAATGCGGAAAAGTAAATAATATACAATGGTGACATCATCCTCATCCCGGAAGTGCCCCAATAAAAGAATATTATATACAAATGAATTTTACATGAATGAAAATAAAAACCCCCATCTCACATAAAACCCCCGGCTATTCAGAACATGACGATCCAATATAACATATCACAGCAACACATAATATCTCATATCATCAACGTAAGCAAGTATGCGTATCCCGACTGTCGTTAATGTATAACAACGAAGCCGGCGATACACCACATGCTACGCTTACGGTCACAGAAAAGAAAGTGTAAAACTACAACATTTGGAATCCATTATCACTTTAGACATCTTAAATCCGAAATATCACATACTCCTCATTTCATGCCTAACTAAATGATTTCCACATATTGTATCACATTCCAGATAAATAGACAATGTTAAATTTTCCGATCGAATCAACGAATACAAAAGATCTCCAGAACACTCAACACTTGAGCAGTATTAAAAATTCCCAGAAGTATGCACTAATACCTACGGATTAACCCTTCAAATACGAACCCCTAACACCCAAGTTCGGCCGCGGAACCGCCGCGCGAAGCATGCTCCTGCTGCGGTTCCGCGCCGACTTTAGGGTATTATGGGTTCGTATTTTACAGTTATCCTTAGAATTGCATGCTGAATTTTCTGAGTATTTTTAATACGGAAAAAATCATATTTTTAAAAAATTCCAGAGAGGGGCCAAATTTTGACGTTTCGGGGTTCGATCGGACTTTTAACTTCGTAAACGCGTTGCCTAATGCTCTAGCTAGGCTCTGATACCACTGTAGGGTTACTAGGCACTGTCACAAGGGTCTATAAAATATCAACCATACCCGATTTAAAATTTAGACATGCCGAACAACCTAAAGCGAGGATCTTTACTAGAAAATTAGGGTTAAACATGCAAGTAAACACCTTTACAACTAAGAGAGAGGATTACAACCTTTGTAGTCCGCTCTTTCGCTTCACAAGCTCCGAGTAGTAGTCCCTTCGCCGCGATCCATGATCTCCCGGACTCAAGAGAAGCTCCACAACCCGAATGATCCATGCTTACTTGAAGTCTTCCTTTTCGAAGATGATCTACCTTGAAGTTTCTTTAACTCAAGTTCTCGCTTCTTTAATCAAGTATTAGAGAAGAGAACACCCTAATCTAAATGGTTAGAATAGATGAGGATAATGAAGTAGGAATTTAGCTCTCTTTCGTTTTCATAATCTCACACTAATCCATCACAAAAGAAAAACCTAGAAAGCTTTTCAAGTGCTCAAAGAAGAAGAAGAAGAATTAATTTTTTTGTGATGATTAATGAATTGTTCTTATCATTACAATTGCAACCATGGTTAAGTCAAGAAAGACTTAACCATTGTAGATATTTAACCAGGGTGAAAGGGTATGGGTTGGGTTAGGAAAATATCTCCAAAATATCTTTGCTCAAAACAAAAGAAAAGCTTCTAGAAGCTTCTAGAAAAGATTAACCCAAATCAAACCCAAACCATGTTTAATCTCTACTAATCATGATACATTTGTAATCATAACTTGTTACAATACTATATATTACATATATATAATATATTTTGTAACAAACGGAAATAATACAATTAACATATGTCGCATATATATCAATGTATTATCCGGTGAGAAAATGAATCAATAAAGGGAGCCAATATTAGATAATGCAATGTAATATATCACATATATAATTATACATTAAATTATCGAATCAACACTTGATCCGACAATCCAGCTATTTCTCAAATAACCGACTAATATTAACTGTATAATTTCATCGAATCAACACTTGATTCGATGACCCGGCAATATCACATATACCCGGCCGATATCAAATATCGTGATAATAGAATACGTTATCTCATATCGCATTATCCTCGGTCCCGCACATATCACATATGTGCTCCTACTTCGTTTTGCCTGAGTCAAGAAACCTCTGTGTAGGACTCTAAAGAATCGTCAATACGCCGGAAGCAGGTGATGATCATATCAAACACCCACAAGCTGCAAGCGGTCAGCTAAACGTAACATCCATCCAGGTATTGAGTGATCAGAAGATCAACAAGCAAGCCTGTACATTCTCCTGTGAATCCAATCAGTAACACTATCGTACAGTCCGATCTCTTCGTCTGATATGTTGCATATCTAGTCTAGGGGTGGTAAACGTCAGACCCTAGTAACCGATAAGTTGTGTCGATGTAAGGCACATAACGGGTCGAGAAACTACTGATAACACTTACCAGTAAATCTCCATATCAGCCCTGGCCAGGGACTTCCAGTTATAGCCAATCGAACACAGCACAACATCAACTCCCTATACCGGGAGAGACGAATCCCCTCCTATCGCTCATTGCCTCCATGTGATTCGGGACTGTACTCAAAAGCCACCATTTTGCATGCCCTCTTAGACGTGGTAAGGCGGAAATCAAAGCACAGTGGGAATCACACAAGACTCTATGACGATCTCGGGTCTACAGACTAACCTGTACCAGTGTCACCGGAGAACTGCTATCTGACGATAGGTATAATACCATCCAGGAGTTCTCGGCGAGTCCGTTCAGTGTACCCAGTCTCCATTGAGCACCCGTACACCATCTTTGATGTCCAACACCAATGGATATGGGATCATCCATCGCCCATCATATGGGTCAAGATGCGTGTACGCTAGTCTACTCTGGAGTATCGATGCCCTGTCTCGATACACCCTCGACTAGGAATAGTTATAGGATGTACTCGTTGACTACCCTGGCCCCACCAGTATGATCTCATCATAGTTCTAGTAGTCGAGTACACATCCTAAGGGCTTTATCAACACGTGATCACAAAACAGTATTCGTTAACATGTTAAGATATAGTGAAACCGGATAGCATACTATCATATCGATCAAGAAAGTCCTCTCTATATATATATATCCAAGCATCCATTATAATATACATCACATGTACAACAATGGCCTCTAGGGCATACATATAACTAACAAGATGAGTGTTTTCTTTTCTTTCATTCAATATAATTTGTAGAAGTGATGTAATATTATTTTGCGGGGCACATCCGGGGTTAGGTTGTAGCCACCGTTGTACTATTTTCTTTTACTGTTTTTGCTCCTAGGATAGACCCAAGTAGGGGTGCACAAACTACCGGGTTCTTTGAAGTGCCGAGTGGCCTACTCACTTTGTTGAGGGAGGTTGCTTCACTTCAG
The DNA here is from genome assembly GCA_030015575.1 of Agapanthus africanus. Taxonomy (NCBI): domain Eukaryota; kingdom Viridiplantae; phylum Streptophyta; class Magnoliopsida; order Asparagales; family Amaryllidaceae; genus Agapanthus; species Agapanthus africanus. Next base: position 343,549,779 of record JASDDO010000029.1, on the reverse strand, counting down.
GAATTTGGAGGGTAGTTTGCCGCACCTGTAGGGGTCTTGGGTGGGGTTTGGCTATTCATCACAACCGTGGAATCCGTCTTTCGTTATGGGCTTAAACGAGGCATGGAATTCCTAGTATATCCAATATATTCATATGTGATTTAGAATGCCTATTATTGCGTCAGACGAATGTATATATCTATATAGATATTTAGTAGGCGTTGCTTATGTTTTGCACCCGCGCTAGTCCAGCCTCCTCTCTGTCATTAGTTAAGTAACCTAACAGGTGATGACGGGGTCCCGTGGCGAATGCGGATGGCATAATCATACATTGTATTTTCGTTTCTTTCTGCAATGGTATGATTAGTTGATGGGACAACATTAATTCATTAATGCAAAGAAAACAAACCTAAGCTAAATCGTTGGAACAATTTCAAAACCACTCGGTTTTCTTCAAAAAGCAAATTTTAAATGCGGAGCCTAAACCACTCCTTTTTGAAAGCTATCATGGTTCATTCGATTATATCAAGTTCATTACGTTAACGGTTTTGCCAAAAACCAGTCGTAGCCCTCCGTTGTTTCAAATAAACAACACATCCTATTCATGCTATGTTTGTTGGCCTTCGTCAAGGCATAGTGAAAGGTAGAAATGTGTTGCTTATTAGTTGCATAGATAGATGCATTAGTTTAGGACATTCATACAGCCTTGTTGGCCTTCGTCAAGGGCGAGTACGGATGGGTCTAAATTAATCAGGACAACGATGGGTAGAACTTGACTTGCATCTTATGATTTGTTGGCCTTCGTCAAGGTAATAAGATCTTGGGGCAAAAATCACATCGGGAGTTTCAAACATAAAGGAAACTTGCAGATTTAGAATACCTTCTGGAGTGTGGTGACTAGAGTGGCTTCCATCTAGGTCATCATACAATGATAGTTGGATCCTGATCCCACTGATGAGTAGGATTACTCTCGGGAGAATTTCTCACTTAACAATCAATGCTATAAACCAAGTAGGTGTCTAGAACGGTGTTAGCGGGACTACGCCTCCAGGGAAAAGAGGTTATATAATTAAGGAACTTCGCGAAAGCGTTGGAAAACCTCCTTCGATGTACCGACACTAGCCTGGCTGAAAGGTTAAGTAAGTATTGTGACGTGCGATTAAATCCTGACTAATTCTTCTTTTAGGGGTTTGAAGAAGAATTTGAGGAAACAGTGGGAGCCATCCTATTTAGATAAATTAATAACCAATCTAAACTTGCAAGAGCATATGCTGAGTGTTTCTTTTCTCTCTCTGGCAGCTACCATGACGTGACTAAAACTATTACCTGAAAAAAATACACCGACTGGGCCACACTATAAGGATTGGCTGAGGAACATCAACATTGCACTGACTTATGACAAAGTTCCATAAGTCACCACCGCTACTGCTCCACCAGTCCCAGGACCAGATTCCTCATTTGCGGACAAAGAGGTCCGCAAAACTTAAGATCTAGACTGCGAGAAAGCTAAGTGTATCGTGCTGGCGTCCATGAATAATGAACTCCAGAGACAGCACGAAGGTATGGATATTAAATCCATTTTTCTCCATTGCAAGGAATTGTATGGAGAGCGCTCTCGTATCGCAAGGTACGAAACCTCAAGGAAACTATTGCAGATGAGGTTAGCTCCAGGATCACCTGTAGGAGAGCACGTCCTAAAAATGATCAGCCTCATTGAGGAACTCGCAAACCTGGGATGCGTGCTAGTAAATGAGTTATACATTGACTTGATTTTACAGTCCCTTCGACACACCTTCTCTCAGTTTGTGCTGAACTTCAACATGCACGATTTAGAAGCTGATCTTCCAAAGCTCCTCAACATGTTGAGGGTAGCAGAGAGCTCGTTGAAAAAGGAGAAGACACCTATTCTGTATGTTGGCCAATCATCCTCTTCTAAATCCAAAGCGAAAGCTAAGGGGAAGAAGAAGATGAACGCCACCAAACCGAAATGTGGGGTCAAGAAGGTGCAGGAACGCACAAGGCGGGGTGAGTAAAAGCGGACAAGAGTGAGTGCTATTATGGTCACAAGAAGGGGCACTGGAAAAAGGATTGCATGGCTTTTAAAGCCAAGGACACGAAGCAAGCTGCTGCTTCTGCTTCAGGTGTGTTTGTAATCGAAAACTGTTTTTCAGTAAACTCTACATCATGGGTACTTGATACCGGTTCTAGTTCTCACATCTGTAATTCTTTGTAGGCTCTAAGAAACTGTAGAGCACTGAAGGCAGGTGATATGGCACTTCGGGTTGGCAACGGAACAAGAGTTGATGCTATTGCCGTGGGCGATTATCACCTGGGGTTGACTAGTGGAAATATTTTGGTGTTGTACAGCTGTTTTTGTATTCCTAGTATGTTGTGTAATATTATATCAGTATCTTTATTGTCTAATAAAGGATATAATTTTGCACTTGAAATAAATGTCATGAACATTCTCCTAAATCAAGAAATGATTGGGTTTGGCACACTGGAAAATGGCATATACATACTTAATCAACCTCAAGTTTTCAATATCTAAAACACACTCAAAAGAAAAGCTCCAGATTCAAACCAAGACTTCCTATGGAATTGTAGACTTGGTCATATAAATGAAATAAGATTGACTAAGTTGTATAAAGATGGATATTTAGATCCGTTTGAATATACATCATATGCAACTTTTCAATCATGTATCAAAGGGAAGATGACCAAATCTCCGTTCACAGGACACGGAGAAAGAGCCACGGAGCTCTTGGGACTTGTACACAGCGATGTATGTGATCCGATGTCTACATATGCATGAAGCGGTCACTCCTACTTTATCACTTTTACTGATGATTCTCATGGTATGGACATATGTTCTTAATGAAGCATAAATTCGAGGCCTTTGAGAAATTTAAGGATTATAAAAATGAAGTGGAGAAACAGACTGGTAAAAGTATCAAGTCTCTTCGCTCTGATCGAGGTGGAGAATACGTACTACTAGTTTCCTTGAATGCTTAAAAGTGAATGGAATTCTCTCTCAGCTTACTCCTCCATATACTCCTCAGCATAATGGTGTATCAGAAAGGAGGAATCGCACGCTACTTGATATGGCGCGTTCAATGATGAGTAGTGCTGAGTTGCCACTTTCCTTCTGGGGTCTTGCGCCGGAATCAGCTGCATACCTATTGAATAGAGTTCCGACTAAGTCTGTGCCTACCACTCTATACGAAATATGGAGTGGGAAGAGACCATATCTCAAGTATCTCAAGATATAGGGGTGTCTAGCATTTGTTAAAAAGAAGAATCCGGACAAGCTCGAGGCACGATCGGTTTTGTGCAATTTTGTGGGATACCCCAAGAATTCAAGGGGATATCTTGTCTACCAAACTGAAGAATAAAAGGTGTTTGTCGCTCTCCATATGGTCTTCTTAGAGAGCGAATTTCTTGCAAAAGAAATTAGTGGGAGCGTGGTAGAACTGGAAAAAATTCTAGAACCCCAAACTACTGCCGATGACTTAGTAGAACCTCAGGTTTCAATAGAGCCCGAAGAACCAACGCCGCTCCGCAAATCTAGTAAGCTTTCTCGTCTGCCTGAGAGATACTACGGGTTTCTTGTAGATGGGGATCGAGAGGATTGCATTATCGATGATAATGAGCCTACTAATTTTCAGCAGGTTATCACAAGTAAAGACTCGGTGAAGTGGTTGGATGCTATGAGATACGAAATGGAATCCATGTACAGCAAAAAAGCATGGACTTTGGATGCTGCTTCTCCTGGGGTGAAACCAGTTGGATGCAAATGGATCTTCAAAAAGAAGATTGGTGCATATGGATAAGTGGAAACCTACAAATCTAGACTCGTTGCAATAGGTTTTCTTCAAAGACGAGAATTGGACTATGATGAAACCTTTTCTCCAGTAGCTATGCTTAAATCCATTCGGATCCTGCTTGCCATTGCTGCATTCCATGACTATGAAATCTGGAAGATGGACGTAAAAACAGCTTTTCTAAATGGACATTTAGAAGAAAGTGTTTACATGGATCAGACAGAAGGTTTCTTAGACAATGGGAGCAGCGGAAAGGTGTGCAAGTTCCTTAAATCCATTTATGTATTAAAGCAAGTATCGCGGAGTTGGAACATTTGCTTTGATGAGACGGTCAAAGAATTTGAATTTATCAAAAATGTAGATGAATCATGCATTTATAGGAAGAATGTAGAAAGCGCAGTAATTTTTCTCGTACTGTACGTTGACGACATACTCCTGATAGGGATTGATATCCCTATGCTACAATCGGTAAAGCTCTACTTGTCACAGAAATTCTCCATGAAAGACTTGGGAGATGACTCCTACATTCTGGGGATTAAGATCTATCGTGATAGATCCAAAAGAATGTTGGGACTTTCACAGTCCAGGTACATTGACACTATACTAAAGAGATTTAGTATGGAAGATTCCAAGCGCGGTAATTTACCCGCTTGTCATAGGATCACCCTCTCTAAAGAGATGTCTCCAAAGACTGATGAAGAGAGAGCTCGCATGGGCATTATACCCTACGCTTCGGCTATAGGATCTATAATGTATACGATGTTATGTACCAGACCAGATATAGCTTATGCACTTAGTGTGGTAAGCAGGTATCAGTCTAACCTGGGTGAGAATCATTGGATAGAGGTAAAGAACATTCTCAAGTACCTGAGAAGGACTAAGGAGATGTTCTTGGTTTACGGCAGTGGGGACCTCCAGGTCGAGGCTTTTCCTGACTCCAGTTTTCAAAGTGACAGGGATGACTCTAAATACATCTCGGGTTTTGTGTTTACCCTCAATGGAGGGGCGGTATGTTGGAAGAGTTCCAAATAGGATACCGTTGCAGACTCAACGATGGAAGCTGAGTATATAGCTGCGAACGATGCCGCGAAAAAGGCTTTCTGGATGAAGAAGTTCATCTCTGAACTTCAGGTGGTTCCATCCATTGCCAATCCAATACATTTGTATTGTGATAACAATGGGGCTGTAGCATTAGCAAAGGAACCAAGGTCCCATCAGAAATCCAGGCATATCTTAAGGCGGTATCACCTGATCAGGGAGATCGTGGATCGTCGGGAGATCGAGGTGCGGAGAGTGGACACAAAAGACAACACGGCAGATCCATTCACTAAGGCCATCCCTGTCACGACCCGAAAAGTGCCGTGTGTGACTGGCACTTAAATTACGAAACGTCTCGAGGCGTACGTAATCCAAGTAAGCCAAAACCCAGAAAACAAAACCAAATAAATCAGTATAGTGAAGGAAAAACCAATTTAAATCAAGTAGTTTAGCAACATAAGCCGAAATATGCATTTTAATATTCCAAATCGTTTCTGAAAATTTCGGCAAAGTCTCCTTTATAAATACAGGCCCCAAACGGGATACAATATGAATAGTATATGAAATGAAAAAAGGCATCTCCACACGGGAGCTAGCTCTTCGTCAATCGACGGTCACAACCACGCAAGCAATATAATATACAACGCCGAAGGGCGAGGATCAAAACTCAAAAGAAAACCTAAAATCAGCATGAAAACCATAATAATACAACGTGCAACTCTAAGATCGAAATAATAACAAGTCCGTTCTTCTATCTCTATCAAATATACAATCTGGTTGATGGAGTTTTACTAGATACAACTTAAATAACAAATATACAATGGTGGTCCTGATGCAAAGAACCCACCTGTCAAAGCAATCACCCGGAAGGAATAGTGTGCCAGCAAAACCGCAATGAACCTATACGACAAAACCTTCAAGAAACTGTGGCACAACAGGGGTGAGTTGCCAACTTGTGAGTAGAAAACATCACAGAGCAGAAATCGCATGTATGACACTATCCTAGGTCATATCAAGTAATATCCTCAAATAATTTCCTAATCCATCTACATATACGTGCAATGCCACGGGCTCGTGTCAGTGCCTCAGATAGCAACATATCAGATATACGATGTATGAATGCATTACGGATGGAAATAGAATATATCATGAGTGAGACAACTGTTTTCTTTAATCAATGAGATTTCTATATGTATATCAATCAAGTATCATTGATGAAAGCAATAGAGAAATCAGTGTCAAGCATCGACACAAAACATAAATTTCAGTATCTCAATATCAAATCTCAATATCTCGATCTTAATATCTCATATCTCAATATCTCAATACCTCGGGCTTCGTCAGTCTGGATCGGCCCATATCATCAATCACATGACCACGTACGGTATCCTCCGGATATCCGCCGTGCCAGGTAAAATCACCGGTAGGCAGTCTGCCCCCGCCAGGCTCATCATCCACCATGAAATCACTCTCGCCCCGGGGTACCATACCGGGTCCACCATGTACCCGAAACGGTTCCTACTCCTCGAATCGGGTCTCGAAATCCAACGGCTATCATGAAAACTCATGGTGGATGACTCATACATCATGAGAAAACCGCAACTTGCATTTTAAAAAGTGGGGGAGAGAGAGAAGTTTATATATATTCTTGCGGTTTTCTCACAAATCCAGAAATCTCATGGAAATCCAAAATCATCAAATAATCATAATACCATTAAATAGTGAATACCGGCATAAATCTCTATAATACTATATAACCAATGAATATATGAATTCATCTGATATCATGCAATGAATGCAATAGTTAAACTGGCATATGAAAGCTATAAGATATTGCAACATCAGCTATCAAGCTATGTCAATGAAATGGTATTTTCTAATGTGTACGTGACATGGCAATTACTGATGATGGTGTGTGTGAGCCAGCAAGCAAGTGTATGTGGAGCATACGTATCATCGGTAATGGTGCTGGTGTCTTGACAGCATGGTTCAAATCACTAAGTACACAATAAACATGCAATGAGATGATAACAACATGATAAATAGCAATGAATTGTAATGGCAACAATGATATGCGGAACATGAATGATAACGTAACAATAAGGAATCTACATCGCTACACTTGTGTTATACTGTTTTACCGTTTGAAATAGTACGAATCATGGTGTTTTGAAAATAAAGGCTACGGTGTTTTTAAGAAAATGTATGTCTTTTGAATTATCCGTAGTATCCCTTGATATGTCTTTAAAATCCTCACGATTCGTTAGGTTTGGAATAGGTATGACTCGGGTCCAGTCTAACATCTACTAGGTAAACTACAGGTCTAACTAACAACCAATCAAAAGGGGTATGGAAACCACCTAAATCTGAGTGGATATATATATACATATATATATAGTCGGTGATCCCGCCTCAATAATAACATGTATGATACAACATATCATATGACATCCTCAAGTCAAGAGTGCGGATCTATCGTCAATATATAGCTCGTACCGTAAATCCATCGTACGACATCCCAATCTGGGTACAGGTCAACTATCACATCAATCTCATCATTTATCTGGTATTCTTATCATCACATTATGAATTAGGGGTACAGACCTACAGTCTAGTACAATCTGATACCATCTACATATAAATGCATATGTATGAAACACAAAGCCTACCGATCCTCTATCATCATATGTCACATATCATAATACGATCCGTATCACCTCACCGATCTCATGGCATCAAGCCCAATCTCATCGACTCATCTCTAAATATCATCCACTATCCTCAACATCAATGCATGTGTATATGAATATATATATATATATATGCATTGTCCCATACCCATGTGTATATACATATATACACATCCCCATATATGCACAAGAAAGTAAAAGTATGCAAGTGTGTATGTGTACGTGTATGCAAATCCTTACTCTAGGGTTTCGTGACTAAGAAATACACTAAAGTCCTTTCTTCAATTCTCGCTAACCCTAAACCTATAATCCCCTAAAGCTTTTCGTGCTAAGGTCCATATCACACACTAGCGTACAAATATACATCAATATCGCTTCACATCAATTCTTACGACTTCGCGGGGGTGCTGTACGCCATCCACCCGACTTCCCCCGTAGATATAATCTACTCACCTCGATCTTCGCTTGCCGATGCCGATGTCGCCACGCACTTGCTTGTCGTCTCGAAGTCCTCTTGAGGGTACCCACATATCATAACACATCATATCGCATTAAAATCCAACTCATGATCAAAACGACACACATATCTCACATAGGTCAAAACCTATGGTTTGCTCTCTCAAATCAACCCAAAAACCCACGATATCGGCATACAAACGCCGAGTGATCGAGAAAAAAAAGCACCATTCTTGGTTTCACAACACACTAAGTATATATATGAAATAGGGTTTAAATTATCAAAACTTCAAATTCGCTTTAAAAGCAATTTTTCCGAAACCTTGTAAGAAAAATTAACCGTTTCAATACAAAATCTTGACGTTTAAACAAATCTAGCGGCCACAATGTTCACTAAATATCATAACTAGATCATACAAACTATTACTACATTTTTAATCCCACTTATTTTCATAATTCTAAAAATCTAGTTTACAAAATACATAATTTAGACAATTTTTAAAATAACAATTGGCAACCTAGAAACTAGCTTACATTTTACATGTCTTAATACGATAAATTACACACTTAAACCATATTCAAATGATATACAACCCTAACTAGATTTTAATCTCCCATAGTAATTAATTCCCAAAAACCTAGTTTGCTTGAAATCCAATTTTAACCATTTACAAGCAACAACTAGTAAACTAGCAACAATTAGTTTTAGCATAACATTAACATGTTAACTACATCACACAACCATAATCAATTGATCAAAACCCTAGCTTCCAATTTAACCCTTCTCTCGAAAACTAAATTCTAGAAATTAATGCCATATTACTAACTAATTTAGTTTGATTTAAGTATTTAACAACAATTTAACTAAAAGGTTAGATTATACCTCACAATTTCAAGAGATCCAACATGCAACTTGTCTCCAAAATGTTAACTTTTCACTAAGATCCATACTAGATAGGCTAGGAAAAAATAGGTAGGGCTTGGATTTTGATTTTGTGAGGATTTTGTGTTGATTTTTGAAGGATCTAGTAAGGGTTTTTGAAGTGAAAATGGGGTCAAAAAATGGGGGGGGCTGCTTGAGGGAGGGCTCGGCCAGATTAGGGAGGGAGTGGGAGAATATGAGGTGGGTGTGTGGGTTGAAGTCAACAAAGCCCATACTCCAAGCCAACACACAACTTCTTATCTCTTTATTCTTTTCTTTTCATTTGTTTTTTCTTTAATTTGGAGGGGAGAGTGGGGAGGGGCTGCTGCATGTGGGTTCGGCCAACATGGCAAGTGGGGGTGTGTGAGTGTGGGTGTGGGTGTTGGGTGAGGGAAAATGACAAATACTATACCCCAATTTCCATTTAGCTATTTTTCACCATTTAAGCCTTTATAGTTTATATTTTCTAAAACCATCTTATTAATTTCTTTTCATTTCAAAAACAATATTTTACATGTTAGTTTAATGTGTCCTGATGCACAAAATTTGTATCAACCCATTCCAATTTGTATTTATCCCTAATTAAATGTATTAGTGACGGCTTAAAATAATATTAAAATAATTAATTTCGGAAAAAATTTCATTAAACTAGAAATTTTACAAGTGGCTCAATAAACACCAAATACTAGCAGTTACATAGTTAGAATATGTATATTTAATTTTATATTAAAAGATATTTATATCTTTGTTTTTTTTACGGAAAACACCCGTTATTTTACCGAAAATCGGAAATTTCACCTAAATGATTTTCAAAACGTTACAATCTTCCCCCCTTAAAGAAATTTAGTCCCCAAATTTAAATTAAAACTCCCCCAAATATTAAAATATTCCAGTAAAAAGATCATGTCGTCGGGGCTCCGAAATCATAAACACATAAATCACATCAGAGCGCAATGCATGCGCATGAAAAGAGTGTATAACTCGAAAATCAAAACTCCGTCAAGCATCCCGCAATCATCGGAGTTATGGTGAAGACACCAATGTCTAGATCCAATACGAAAACCAACATGATATCATCGAACTATACATGTAAACATCATTAAAACGTCTGGAAGCAATGCATGCCAAACCTTTTTCAAATCGATGTGCGATGTGTGTATTACTGCACAGTGGCAGACGTCCATTATGAGAAAATAACTATATATATATATATATATCTTTTTTTTAACATACGCGTCCCGCCGTTTTGAGAACAAATTAGAAGGGTTTCCTTGTTTAAACTTTTTTTGTCATCTCAGACACGTAGATAAATGCTGAGACTATAGCTCTCTTTTTTTTTTGGAAATCCCTTCGATAACTATCAATACATGCAAAATATATCTAGGTACTGTCCTCTGACTTGTCCTGCTCAATACGAAAACTAATAGTAAATATCGTAAAAGCGTGCTGCTCCATAAGAAATCAATCCCAAAATGTGCATATGAATGCCACATGCGTCTAGTGCGCACGAAAATCGAAATCCATGAATATTCCATACATGTGCACATAAACAAAATCTGAGTGCAACGGGTGTGCACGAAAACACCTGTCAAGGGCAACGTATGTGCCTGACAGCAAAACCAAGTGCATCTGATATGCACGTAGAATCTCAATTTAGTGTATCTGGTGTGCACCTAAATCGCATCAAGCGCGTCAAGTATGCGCAAAATCCAAGTCAAGTGCATAAGGTGCACGAATACAAATATCGAATATCACAATCAAAATCGATGACATACAACACATCTCAATCCAAATCCAAATCAGGTATGCCGTGGTTTATAACCTCATAACCCTGTTTATCAACATGCACAAAATCGAATCAAAATACTAAAGTGCATGAAATCTATGCCGAAAACACATGTCAAATCATATGCATACCATAGGTATGAAATCAAAATCAGTATCTCGATTGACATCAAATCGAAGTCAAGTGCAACTGTGGTGCAAAAAATCTCAATCATGCAAATAAATCGCTCAAAATAACAAAATCAAAGATGACGGAAATAGAACAGCTCTAGCACATCCTCTAAAGATCTCTGGCCAACTGTCATGCTCACTCATAACATGTCTCGTCGACGATGCCGAACTCTGGCCTACTGGGTGTGCGTCATATGACCGCTCCTGGGTCCAGGTCTTCTCGTTTAGTATTTCCAGAAAGATCTTGTCGGGGTCTCTCCCAATCTCATTTCTGCGGAACTGTCTGGAAGTTATCATCTCTTACTAAATCTGTATCTTGTTCCGGAACGGCTGCATACTCATCGTGACTTCTCGTGGAAGATATATTCATGTACAACGCCTCTGCATGCGTATCACATCTCTGATGTCCGCGGAGTGGAACGTCATCATGTCACGATCTTGTACGAACCTCTTACTCCATTTTTCTCTAATGTTGACTGATTCGGACTCGTCTCCTCGTGGCTGCATGGACTACACTCCAACGGCTATACTCGTATCTGGAGTCTCCCAAGCAATGTATCCCATCATATGATATCCGAATGATGTCCAACTTTTCGATCGATTCGTCGAGATTCCATAATCCCACAAGAGCTCAACATCTTGGATACAGTTTAATAGTATCGAATATATGCCACAGCACCCATGGACCAACCGTAGAAGGGCAAACCCAAGCCTCAGTAATGGCACCGCTGAACTGCCGCAAACCCTAAGGTTCACCGGTTTTCCATGGTCATTAAGTCGAGTTAGGGTTTCATTCTTCTAGAGGGTCCGTAGAATTACTTGCAATATTTTCCAAATAATTTAAACTTAGAAAATGGGTTCCTGACATTCGATCTTCTATATCGACTCTCAACGTATCAGCATGAAGTCATCTCTAGCTGGAATCAATCAACCTGATGACCTCGCATCGGGGTAGGCAATGAATCATATGTCTTAGTCTTTCATCATTGGTGACTAGCGATCTTCTATCGAATCTCGAAGTATAACTCGTGCGGCATTAGCTTCAAACATCTGGGGCGATATCTTTTCATCCGCCGAAATCACTGGCTTATTCGTCCGCACGCTGAACAGTGCCTCAATCATCAAAATAATCTGTGCTTTGACGGTCATCACAATCTGGCTGGCCTCTTGCAGTGGCCCAATCCTCTGGTGCTGATCTGCACGTCCGAGAAATCTCGTAAAAGCGATCCATCAAACGCTCGTGGCGCGAAAACACAATAAAACGACGCCTCTATGCAATCGTATGTCCCTGAAATCACGCTGTGATCAGTCCTCGTCCATGACGAGCTCATGCTGACCGCAACTCTAGCCGTAGCTCTCCACGCCCGTACAACCGTGATAACAAAACCATAACTTGTACTGATGAGGCTAGATCATAGGAATGAATATAATACTGTGCAAGGAAATGTACATCATAAGGCTTCTTAAGCGGAGTATCGTATCGTAAGTATGCCGCGGAACATACACACGGTACGTCACTCTACTTGAGTCACCTACTCCATCAACCAAGGGTCATCCTACACTCCGAAGATAAAACCTAACGCTCTGATACCAACTTTGTCACGACCCGAAAACTGCCGAGCGCGACTGGCACTTAAATTACGAAACGTCTCGAGGCGTACGTAATCCAAGTAAGCCAAAACCCAAAAAACTAAACCAAATAAATCAGTAGAGTGAAGGAAAAACCAATTTAAATCAAGTAGTTTAGCAACATAAGCCGAAATATGCATTTTAAAATTCCAAATCGTTTCTGAAAATTTCGGCAGAGTCACCTTTGTAAATGCTGGCCCTAAACGGGATACAACATGAATAGTATACGAAATGAAAAAAAAGCATCCCCAAGCGGGAGCTAGCTCTTCGTCAATCGACGGTCATAACCACGCAAGCAATATAATATACAACGCCGAAGGGCGAGAATCAAAACTCAAAAGAAAACCGAAAATCAGCATGAAAACCATAATAATACAACGTGCGACTCTAAGGTCGAAATAATAACAAGTCTGGTTTTCTATCTCTATCAAATATACAATCTGGTTGATAGAGTTTTACTAGATACAACTTAAATAAAAAATATACAATGGTGGTCCTGATGCAAAGAACCCACCTGTCAAAGCAATCACTCGGAAGGAACAGTGTGCCAGCAAAGCCGCAATGAACCTGTACGACAAAACCTGCAAGGAACTGTGGCATAACGGGGGTGAGTTGCCAACTCGTGTGTAGAAAACATCACAGAGCAGAAATCGCATGCATGACTCTTTCCTAGGTCATATCAAGTAATATCATCAAATAATATCCTGATCCATCTACATATACGTGCAATACCACATGCTTGTGTCAGTGCTTTAGATAGCAACATATCAGATATACGATGTATGAATGCATTACGGATGGAAACAGAATATATCATGAGTGAGACAACTGTTTTCTTTAATCAATGGGATTTCTATATGTATATCAATCAAGTATCTTCAATGAAAGCAACAGAGAAATCAGTGTCAAGCATCGATACAAAACATAAATCTCAGTATCTCAATATCAAATCTCAATATCTCTGTATCTCAAATCTCAATATCTCGATCTCAATATCTCATATCTCAATATCTCAATATCTCAATACCTCGGGCTCCGTCAGTCTGGATCGGCCTATATCATCAATCACACGACCACGTACGGTATCCTCCGCGCCAAGTAAAATCACCGGTAGGCAGTCTGCCTCTGCCAGGCTCATCATCCACCATGAAATCATTCTCGCCCCGGGATACCATACCGGGTCCACCATGTACCCGAAACGGTTCCTACTCCTCCTCGAATCGGATCTCGAAATCCAACAGCTATCATAAAAACTCATGGTGGACGACTCATACATCATGAGAAAACCGCAACTTGCATTTTAAAAAGAGGGAGAGAGAGAGAAGTTTATATATATTCTTGCGGTTTTCTCCCAAATCCAGAAATCTCATGGAAATCCAAAATCATCAAATAATCATAATACCATTAAACAGTGTATACCGGCACAAATCTCCATAATAGTACATAACCAATGAATATATGAATGCATCTGATATGATGCAATGAATGCAATACTTAAACTTTCATATGAAAGCTATAACATATTGCAATATCAGCTATCAAGCTATATCAATGAAATGGTATTTTCTAAAGTGTACGTGACATGGCAATTACCGATGATGATGTATACGAGCCGGCAAGCAAGTGTATGTGGAACATATGCATCATCGGTAATGGTGCTGGTGTCCAGACAGCATGGTTCAAACCACTAAGTACACTATAAACATGCAATGAGACGATAACAACCTGATACATGGCAATGAAAAGTAATTGCAACAATGATATGCGGAACATGAATGATAACTGTTCATAACATAATATTGCATTTTGTATTCCCCATTCTTATGCAATTTACAATAAAAACAGGTGCTTTTGACCCATGTCTGCTACATGTTACAGGTTACAGGTTCTTGGAACGAAAATAGTGAAAAAGAAAAAAGACGATACAAAAGAAGGACTTTTGACCAACAAATAGGAGGATCTTAGTCAAGCCTGAAAACGAAGAACGGTTCACCATCAACAAGGCAACTCAAGATCTAAATTTGCAAGAAAGACGGTTAAAAGATCCATTGCAAAGTGTTCGCTGAAGATCTGGTATCACTGTAGAAGCCCAAATGATAATATGAATAAAGAATCTGGAAGCCCAAAGAAATATACAGCAGCCCAAGAAAATTTATCAATCGAACCCACTAAAGGGCCGCGGATCAGCGGCCCAAAGCCCACCAAGGCCGCGGATCCGCAGCCCTTCTGAAGCATCATGGAAAGAAATTTATTGCAGATTGTTCAGAGGAAGCTATGGAAAGATTTCTTGGGGCTATATTTGTAATTTTAGACATGCGGAGCAATTGTAAACGTAGGGTTTCTATGTCCTATAAATAGAACCCTAAAGCCTTGTATTTTTCTCATGCCTCCCTATGCTTTTTTTCATTAATAAATTTTATAATTCTTTATGGAGAGCATCGGTGTTTCTTTTCAATTCATGAATTCAGATCTGACAACCCTGTGTTGATGATTGGAGAGATGCATCTGTAAGTAGATTTAATTCCTCGCTCTAGTTTAGATTTCAATTTTTGCCCTAGATTAATTTTCTATTCTTGCCCTAGATAAATGTTCTTCAATTCCCTAATGAGTGAGTAGTCTCCTCGCTTGTTAGGGTTAGATCTGGGGAAGGTTTGAGAGACGAAGATCTCTCATCCCCTTTCTTGCCCGTCATATATTTTTATAGGACTCCATGCATACCTTCTTATTCCGCTCCCTACGGCACCCTATCCCTCGAGGTAGCGGTGATATCGTAGTATAAAGGCCCGGATTTTAAGGTTTTCCATGGAGGTTAGGGTAAAGATTAAGAAAGGAAGGACAAGGATCTAGAGGAAGAACAATCTTCCCAATCATCCTAATCCCTTTTATTAATATTTACCATAACACCTAATTAGATCTTCATATGGGTATAGAAAGCGGTGAGATTTATAGACTTTCCAAACTTAACCTAGACCTAACCTTAGCAAGATTTAGATCTAGATTAATTCAGTTTTTAGATTTAATAATTAATCCGAACAACCTTCGGAATTAACTCGTTAGCGCGATTAGGAAATTCACAACATCCCTGTGGACCGACCCATACTCACCGGCTAGCTGCAAAGCGACGCCGTTCTTGATTGCGGTTACAAATATTTTTGATCTATCTTTTAGAAAGCGCAAGCACGCTAAATCAATTCAATCAAATGGCGCCGTTGCCGGGGATGGCGTGTCATTTTCTTTTCGCGATTTCGGGTTAATCAAAATTACAAAAATCATAAAAATCTAAAAATCCAAAAATTATAAAAATATATCAATTGTTATTTTTTTGGAAAGGGTACTTTGTTGTGTGAAATCTTGCAGGAACAAACTCGGATCTGGAAATTTCCAGAAAGCAAAACAGTAAATAGAATATCAGAACAGAGGAGAATTTCAGAAACAGAACAACAGAAAAATTCTCCAAACGCGAGCAGGCCAGACCACCGCGATTCCGCGGCATTATAAGCCTTCTGCCGCCCTTCCGCGCTCATCTGGTCAAGTCTCGGGATCTGCGCCCGCTCCGAAGCCGCGCTTCCGCTGCGCCAAGCCCCTCATACCGCGGATCCGCGGTCCCCCTATGTTATCAGCTGGAGAAAATTGCACTGTAAGTTCCTCTTTTCTTGCTCTGGAAATCTAGATAAATATTTTCTGAAAAATTTCTGCAGGAGTATGTGCGCTTTAAAAATCTTTTCCATTCCAAAATAACAAATCTTGTGCAGGATTTTTGGGCCCCGCTTGAACTAAATTGATTGCAAGTGATATTTTGCTGTTGCATATCTTTTCTATAAAATATTTTGCTGTTGCATATCTGTTCTCTAAAAATCTTTTTGCAACAATTTTCAAATAAAGAAAAAGAAAAAGGAAAATTTTTGTTACAAGAACTTGCAAACTTTTGCCGCAAATAAATCCTTGCACCATCATCCAACCTTCCTTTTTTCTTTTAACATGGGTACCCCACATAAAAAATCATTAGCCGAACTTTGATATCCCGAACCTAATTTTGCGTCGTTCGGCAATTTGTTCTGTCAATTTAAAGACGATCCTTCCTTGCCTAAAATATCGTTGAAAGATCAAATAGAAGCGTCTAGGAGAAATAGTTTGACTTTTCAACCCACTTTGTGTCAACCAAGTCAACCTTCACCACCTACATATGTTGACACCACTTCTTTAAGTCCTTCTGTCACTCCTAAGCCGATGCCATTGCTGAGCATATTGCTCAATCTCGTAGCCGATCTTTCACCCCTCTCCACACATCTAGTTCTAGGGATCAACAAGACTATTCACCTTTTTATCCACATGTTGACCCTACCCCAGTCCAAGAACCTTGGTATCCCGAACCTAATTTTGTGTCATATGTCAATGTGTTCGGTCAATTTAAAGACGATCCTTCCATGCCTAAAAAATCTTTGAAAGATCACATAGAGGAGTCTAGGAGAAATAGTTTGACTTTTCAACCCACTTTGTGTCAACCAAGTCAACCTTCACCACCTACATATGTTGACACCACTTCTTTAAGTCCTTCTGTCACTCCTAAGCCGATGTCCATTGCTGAGCATATTGCTCAATCTCGTAGCCGATCTTTCGCCCCTCTCCACACATCTAGTTCTAGGGATCAACAAGACTATTCACCTTTTTATCCACATGTTGACCCTACCCCAGTCCAATCACCTACTTCCTACCAGTCCTACCCGACCTTTCCACCTTCACTAGACACTGCTTCTACACAGCCATTAGGGAGTTTCACATATCCAAACAATTTCGAATCTTTTACCGAAACCCCCTTACCACCCAAGTCTAGGCTGGAAGAGGCGTTGGAGACGTATATCGCAGCAACAAACAAAATGGTTAGGAATGTGGAAGCGTCCGTGGCCACCATTATGCAACCTGCTGAACCGGTAGCTAGTTTCCAACTAGCTCCAAATTTTTCAATGTATGAGGCGGCAGTTGGACAGAGTGAGAATGAGAGAGGATTTCCAAATGAAACCTACCCTTACCCAATTGAAGCCCACAACTCCAGTTTTCCATCGAATGTCCTAAATGATTCACAAGTTCAAAATAAAAGCGAGTTGTGTGATTTTGTAGTGTTTGATTTGCCAGATTATGAAGAACCCCCTTCGAGTGAAACAGCACCTAATCCGTTTGACCTTTACACTTCCACTCTAGAACCTACATTAATAAACATCCATGCTTTTGAGGAGGTGTCTAAAGAAATTGACTTTCAGTTGATTGAGGATATAGACGCCGGGAATATTTCGGATGATGAACCTGTCGATTTAATTGAAGTTTTATGTTCAAATCATCATCCCGAGTTATTAAATGTTTCTCCCGAATCTCATATGCGTCTTGATTTTGATGATAATGGCATGGATGAATTGAATATCGAGGAGAATTATGAGGATAATTATGAGGATAGTACTGAGGATAATATTGAGGTTGAACCATTTTCGTTTGATGTGTCGAATTTTCCAATACACCCTCCTAAATCCTTAACTGATACCCTTCCTCACTCACTTCCTTCCGTCCTTCCTATCGTTTCGACTGTGCAAGAGACCGTTACGCTTTCATCTCCAATACCTAGTTCGACGTACCCATGTTTGCTCACGACTCTTGAGGGATTTAATCTCATTTTTTCGCGGGTTGATAGATTAGCACAATCGCTTTTTACACATCGGTCATTACAAATTGTGCTAATCTATACGCTCCATCCACACCCTCAAATTCGTATTCCCACTTTCTTTGGTTCTTCTAATCTTCCTTTAATGATATCGAGTGTTGATGAATCACAATCCGACATTTTGAGTTCGATAATTTTCAATTGGACCTTCGAGGAAAGTTTCGAAGATATTTTCGCCGACGAACTCGCATTCTTAAATGATATGGATTTTGTGATTAATCAACCTCCACTCAAAGAAGTAGAACCCCTACCATTTCTTCTTCCCCTCCGCCATTCTCCTCCACCCAGACCATATTATCCCTTTCTCTCCACACGGTCTCGTGTGCTTCTCATTTCTTTTCTTTCCACTCCATTCTTTCACCAACTCTACCATTACCACGATAGAATTTTTGAATGGTTGGTGCTAACCTTTGGATTGTGTAAGGCCAAGCTTAAGTTTGGGGGGAACCTTTGTATATATGTATATATATATTTTTGTTTTCTTTTTCTCTAAAAAATACAAAAAAAAATAAATTTCAAAACATTAAAAAAAAAATAATAATAAACAGGGGAGTGCCGGTATTTTGACCCTCTTGGTTTAGCATGACAGTGAGGACACTGTCAAGTTCAAGTTTGGGGGTATGCTCGGTACGTCTTCTTCCTTCGCATTCATTTGTACATATTTTTGCATTTGCATGCTTATTTGAAAACCCATAAAAATTTGAAAAAATTTCAAAAATTATAAAAATTATTGTATTCAATTTTGGCTAATTGACTCGAGTTTGATAAATAGGTTAACTGGCTAGGAACAACTAGATCTTAGACTTAGTAAATTAAAAACCCTAAAAATAACCTTCCTTAAAGTTTAACGGTAGAAAGTATATGCATTGTAGTTTATTTAGAAATAGGCAAATTTTGGGTTCACTTCTTGGGCTAAGTCGAAACGAAGGAAAAGTATTAAAACTTTTATTAGAGTATAAGTTTGAAAAATAGTTCCTAACTTAAGTCTAGATTCTGAAAATGTATACCCTACAAAATGCACAAACACGCACCTTGAAACTTGGAATAGTAGAGGAGACCTTGAAATGCTCTTGTCTAAAGTCTTTCGCACAATGAAAAAAGAAAAAAAAAGTGGATAAAGAAAAAAAAATGGACACTGGTTTTTGTGATTACTTAAGGCTGTAAAAATAGAAAAATATTTAGCGAGGGTGCTTCATCACCTAGTGCCTTAGACCAACTGGTTTGGGAGCCACTGCTAAAAGCCTTGGGTGTTGCAAAAATTAGGAAGTACGCTTTAACATGCTAACGCATCTTGTAATCGGTTGTTGGTACCTCAAGAAGTATTAACAGTTGCATGAAGGATGTGAAAGCGAAAGTTCACAAGTGCTTTGGACAATGGACGGGAGTACGATTGCTTGATTTGAATTTCCAAGTGTAGGGCTGATATTTACACACACGTGGGGATATGTGATTGGAGTTTAGATAAGAGAAAGGAATGAAGAATAGAACTTGTGTCTTTAATAGAGTTGATAGAAATTCCTAAGTGGAAATGGAACCCTAGAAAGAAAACTTAGGAAATGCCGAAAGCTAAGTAGATCTGCATGATATATATAATCTTAAGTTAAATAATGAGGAAGTGTGAAGAATATGGGTGGATAATTTGCGAGTCAAAAGATAATAGAATTCCTTTTTAGAAAACCTAATTGGAGAACAAAAGTCAATGGGCCGAGTTGATAGGATTTTGTGGGTGTAATCCGCTGAAAACCCTCAGGAGACAACACTCCTCCTACTAGGGACACCTAGAGGTTTAACGGCTTGTTGCACGTGCTCAGTGCAATCGCGTTTCCCAGCGAAAGTGCGGTTAGGTTAGATTTTTATCGAGAATAAAATAAAAAATAAGTTTGCTCGAGAACGAGCAAAAGATAAGTTTGGGGGTATTTGTTCATAACATAATATTGCATTTTGTATTCCCCATTCTTATGCATTTTACAATAAAAACAGGTGCTTTTGACCCATGTCTGCTACATGTTACAGGTTACAGGTTCTTGGAACGAAAACAGTGAAAAAGACAAAAGACGATACAAAAGAAGGACTTTTGACCAACAAATAGGAGGATCTTAGTCAAGCCTGAAAATGAAGAACGGTTCACCATCAACAAGGCAACTCAAGATCTAAATTTGCAAGAAAGACGGTTAAAAGATCCATTGCAAAGTGTTCGCTGAAGATCTGGTATCACTGTAGAAGCCCAAATGATAATATGAATAAAGAATCTGGAAGCCCAAAGAAATATACAGCAGCCCAAGAAAATTTATCAATTGAACCCACTAAAGGGCCGCGGATCAGCAGCCCAAAGCCCACCAAGGCCGCGGATCCGCGGCCCTTCTGAAGCATCATGGAAAGAAATTTATTGCAGATTGTTCAGAGGAAGCTATGGAAAGATTTCTTGGGGCTATATTTGTAATTTTAGACATGCGGAGCAATTGTAAACGTAGGGTTTCTATGTCCTATAAATAGAACCCTAAAGCCTTGTATTTTTCTCATGCCTCCCTATGCTTTTTTTCATTAATAAATTTTATAATTCTTTATGGAGAGCATCGGTGTTTCTTTTCAATTCATGAATTCAGATCTGACAACCCTGTGTTGATGATTGGAGAGATGCATCTGTAAGTAGATTTAATTCCTCGCTCTAGTTTAGATTTCAATTTTTGCCCTAGATTAATTTTCTATTCTTGCCCTAGATAAATGTTCTTCAATTCCCTAATGAGTGAGTAGTCTCCTCGCTTGTTAGGGTTAGATCTGGGGAAGGTTTGAGAGACGAAGATCTCTCATCCCCTTTCTTGCCCGTCATATATTTTTATAGGACTCCATGCATACCTTCTTATTCCGCTCCCTACGGCACCCTATCCCTCGAGGTAGCGGTGATATCGTAGTATAAAGGCCCGGATTTTAAGGTTTTCCATGGAGGTTAGGGTAAAGATTAAGAAAGGAAAGACAAGGATCTAGAGGAAGAACAATCTTCCCAATCATCCTAATCCCTTTTATTAATATTTACCATAACACCTAATTAGATCTTCATATGGGTATAGAAAGCGGTGAGATTTATAGACTTTCCAAACTTAACCTAGACCTAACCTTAGCAAGATTTAGATCTAGATTAATTCAGTTTTTAGATTTAATAATTAATCCGAACAACCTTCGGAATTAACTCGTTAGCGCGATTAGGAAATTCACAACATCCCTGTGGACCGACCCGTACTCACCGGCTAGCTGCAAAGCGACGCCGTTCTTGATTGCGGTTACAAATATTTTTGATCTATCTTTTAGAAAGCGCAAGCACGCTAAATCAATTCAATCAATAACGTAACAATAAGGAATCTATATCGCTGCACCTGTGTTATACTGTTTTGCCGTTCGAAATAGTATGAATCGTGGTGTTTTGAAAATAAGGGCTACGGTGTTTTTAGGAAAATGTACGTCTTTTGAAATATCCGTAGTATCCCTTCACATGTCTTTAAAATCCTCACGATTCGTTAGTTTTGGAAATAGTATGACTCGGGCCCAGTCTAACATCTACTAGATAAACTACAGGTCTAACTAACAACCAATCAAAAGGGGTATGGAAACCACCTAAATCTGAGTCGATATATATATACATATATATATATAGTCGGTGATTCCGCCTCAATAATACCACGTACGATACAACATATCATATGACATCCTCAAGTCAAGGGTGCAGAACTATCATCAATATATAGTTCGTACGGAAAATCCATCGTACGACATCCCAATCTGGGTACAGGTCAACTATCACATCAATCTCATCATTTATCTGGTATCCTTATCATCACATCATTAATTAGGGGTACTGACCTACAGTCTAGTACAATCTGATACCATCTACATATAAATGCATGTGTATGAAACACAACGCCTACCGATCCACTATCATCACATGTCGCATCTCATAATACGATCCATATCACCTCACCGATCTCATGGGATCAAGCCCAATCTCATCGACTCATCTCCAAATATCATCTACTATCCTCAACATCAATGCATTTGTATATGAATATATATATGCATAGTCCCATATGTTGGATATAGTGCCCTCAGAGTCAATTATTGGATCACAGGCATGTGATTGTAATGATTGAGGGAGGACCTATACCGGTAGGACAGTCTTACTCAGGATGATTGTATACTATCTGTTTTGTCTCTATCATCGTGTACATGCTTTAGGTGATATTGTGGTTCACTAT
This sequence comes from Agapanthus africanus, assembly GCA_030015575.1. NCBI lineage: Eukaryota > Viridiplantae > Streptophyta > Magnoliopsida > Asparagales > Amaryllidaceae > Agapanthus > Agapanthus africanus. The sequence goes on along the minus strand of JASDDO010000029.1, from coordinate 343,527,334 downwards.
TACACGTTGATGGAGAATAGTATGCTACTATGGTTTGTCTTTATCATCGTGTACTGGTTTAGGTGATCTTACAGGTCACTATTACGCGTTGATAGAGCCCTTAGGATTCTTGCTTGACGGCCAGCAGTATGATGGCGATCATATACGTGGGAGCTGGGGTCTATAAGCGCATCCTTAAAAGGTCCCTAGTGGTGGGAGTTTTCGAGATAGGAAATCGATACTCCAGAGTAGACTAGTGTATACAGTCGAGACCCCGACGAGGGGCGGTGGCCGGTCTCACAAGCCACTGATGTCAGTTGGTTCACCTAAGATATATACAGGTGCTCATTGGGTTATGAGTACATCGGACAGGACTCGCCGGGAACATGCTAGTTGGTTTTATACCTGACGTCAGATAGCAGTTCCCTGGTGACATGTGTACAGGTTAGTTCATCGACCTGAGATTGTCATTTGTCTAGTTTGAGTTCCCACTGTGCTTTGATTACTACCCTACCACGGCTCAAAAGAGTCGTGCAAACAGGTTTTAGTTGGGTACAGTCCCGAGCCACATAGAGGCAGTGAGTGGGTCGGCAGGGTTCGTCTCTTCCGGTTGGGGGTGAGGTCGCGCTGTGTCTAAGAGAGCCATTACACGAAGTCCTTGGCCAAGGCAGGAGATTTAATGGTAGGTATTCCAGTAGTATCTCAGGGTGTTCTGGGCTACACTCCGACACGACTTGTACCGCTTTTGGGGTCTGACTTTTACCAACCCCCTAGGCCCGACAAGCGATGCTCATAGACGAACGGACCAGACTGTACGGATATTGTCACTGACAGGCTCAGTAGGGTGTCAGGATGAGTTTGCTCATCGACCTCCCTTTTGGTCAATACCTGGTAGCCCGTTACGTATGGCTAATACCTCTGACGTGCTAGTGATTAAATCCACAGCCAAAGTATTGATGAGTCTTTAGAGTCCCCCACAGACAGTTTCTCAAGTTTCGGGCGAAATTTTGTAGAGGCTGTATGGGTTTATGGCAGGGTTCGAACGTACACGTGCACTTGTGCACGTGTTATGGTTCGGACGGATAATACTAGCGGGCTTTGGTTTAAGCCGGATCCTAGTATTGTACGGTGTAGATTTTGTCTCATTGCATTTGTATTCGGTCGGAATACAAATGCGGGTATGTATATACAGTCGCGTGGTTTTCCTGTAATTTATTACGGGATCGTTTTTTTGAAGTTGCCAGTTTGCATTCCGTTTCGGCCATTTTTCCTTTATTCCTTCTTGGCTGAAATTCCTTTGGTGGAGGGGATTCTTTTTGCAAATGCGCAATTAGTAATGGAGGGTGTTTTTTTTTGGTGGAGGGTTCATGATGATTCTAGCCTCTTTTGATTACCTTTTGGTTCATCATTACTTGCTTTATTGTGAGAGGATTGAGTTAGACTTGGGTGTGACATTCTTCATCATGATTCATCATTTCTCTCTCTTGCATTATTCTTTTCCCTCTCTCCTAATAAAGCTTGGCCGACCATTATTTGGGAGCACACACTTTTTGTGTGTGTAAGGTTTTATCATCTCATTTGGCTCACACAAAATTAAAAAAGCTCCATTTCAAAGTTCATCTCCAAAAGATTTTTCCTCCACATCAAAATGGCAACTTTTAATAACCCCTCGAGACATAGCGTTCTACACTCAGTCTACAGCAATCTTGGACACGTCGGCTTGCCAACTTCGTGTCCGAGTTGCCTCGGTTCAGAGGTGGGAGCCCGTAAAAAGACTCGGTGATGTGGTGCCCTTTCTGACGAGGAGATCGAGACCAAAGATGCCGCGGGGAGATCGGGATGGTGGCCAAAGACCGAAGGACACGGATCGCTCGGTATAGCTCTCTACCCTTTCTCCAGTTAGCTAGTAGTAGGTTAATGGTCCGATCCGGGTTTATAGTCCGCGGTAGCGCCGATTTCAAGTCAAGAAAAAATTTTTGTTTTCCGCATTTTGGCCTCGTACAGACGGCCGGGGCGCTACCGTAGACTTATATGGTATCAGAGCCACACCATTAACCTTTACTTGCTTGCTCTAACGTGTTTACAAGTTCGATCGAACGAATTTTCTAAAAACCACAATTTCCATGCATCAGTTTCTGTCGATTCTGTTTTGTGCTCAAAAAATTATTTGGTATGTTGTAGAAATACGTGCAGGCGATTCTAAGAATTCTGTAAAAATTTGGTTGCATGCGGTTACTGTTCAGCCGCGGAACCGCGGCCTTACCCATGCTTTGGCCGCGGTTCCGCCGCCATTTTTTCTCTTCTGTGCACCAAATTTTGTACAGTGTTCTCTGTGTTGGAATTGGGGTTTTTGGTATATTCTGTTTGGGCCCAGATTTATTTTGTGTGCTACAGTTGTGCTTGGGGCCCACTTCGAGAAATTTTGTCGATCGAAAATTATAAACATGTTAGTTCACAGTATTTACATTATATCTGCGACCGTGAATGTCATTTGATCGGTAAATCCTGTCTAACTGCTATAGCCCTTTTAGATGGATTTGCAAACGTGACATTCACGTTGATGTTCTGTGTTGTGCTGTGATGTTGCGGATTTGTCATGGTGGATAGCCTGAATGCAATGGTATTACAGTTTGGTTGTATATGTACATTTGATATTGCGGGGCGAGCGTCCGACATGTGGACTGCCGTCACTGCCTGTTTGTATATTATTCTTTTTGGGGCACGACCGGGCTGAGGTCGATGTATCCGTTGTATATATTTTTATTTTCTATACTAGGATTACCCCATGGTGGGGTGCACGGATAGCCGGATTCTAGAAGGCAACGGGCCCGCATCTCATGGCTTTGAGACGGAGGGAGCTTCACTCTAGAATTGGCGGGCTATTCGCCGCACTCGTAGGGGGTACAGGTTGACCCAAGGAGGGGTGCCCAAGTTGCCGGATTCTGTGAAGTGCTGGGTGGTCCATTCACATTGCTGAAAGGGGCTGCCTCGCTTCAGGTTTTGGCGGGTAACTTGCCGCGCCCGTAGGGGTCTAGGATTTCATTGCACAAGCTATCCACACGACCAGGGGAACGTCGGGTTTCAGTAGCGTCTTTATGAAACCTGGGGATCCCAGATATCTGTATTGTTCTGTGATGCTTATTACATTTCTGTGATGTTGCATTTTATCATGCCTTGAGCGATTATTATATATTGATATATATACTAGTAGATGTTGTATATGTTTTACACCCGCGCTAGTCTAGTCCCCGCTCTGTCATTAGTTAAGTAACCTAACCGGTGATGACGGGACCCAGTGGCGAATGCAGATGGCATATACGTACATCGTATTTTCGTTTTTTTGTGGTGTGATCAATTGATGAGACTGCATTGATTCGGATCAATGCAAGCTATACAAACCTATTCTAATGTTGTTGGAACATTTTTCAAAAAGCTGTTATTGCAAGGACGTTCTCTTTTGTTTTGCACGGTGATATTCGGTTATGAATATCCAGCACCTCAGTCGACGAGGCAAGGGCCGAGATCCCTTCACCGGGAGTGACCCCTTGGACAGAAGTTTGCGTCAGGGCAATAACTTCACTATAGTCGATTGACTTTTTGCTTTGCATCGTGGTATTCAGTTGGAATGTCCTGCACCTCATTCTACGGGGAAAAAGCAGAGATCCCTTCACCGGGAGTGACATCTTTAGCAAAGGTTTTCGCCACTATATTTTTATAAATGGCTATGCAGTTCCTTCAACGATATCAAGTTCATTACGTTAAAAGTTTTTCGCTAAAAACTAGTCGTAGCCCTCCGTCATTTCTTACAAGTATTACTTAGTATTCGTGCTGCGTTTGTTGACTGTGTCATGGCGTTGTGTGCGGTAGCTAAGTAGTGTTTTTTGTGGCATATTAATGGGATTGGTTAGGACTATCGTGCGCCCTTGTTGACTATGTAAAAGGTTCGTACGGGTGGGTTTAATGCAATCTAGGATAATGACGGGTTGAACTTGACTAGGACTCTTTGATTTGTTGACTGTGTCAAGGTCACTTGGGTCCTAGTGGTAAAAATCACATCAGGAGTTTCTAAAGAAACTGAAACTTGCCAGGCATGCGCATACCTTCTGGAGTGTGATAACGTGAGTGGATTCCGTCATGTTATCATGCGATGATAGTTGGATCCCGATTCCCACTGATGAGTTGGTTTACTCCTCGGGTGATCCCGACTAATTCTTCTTTCAGGTTTGGAAGAGAATTTGAGGTTATAGTGGGAGGTTTCCTGATTAGATAAAGTGATAACCATTCTGATCTAGGTAAGAGTGCACGCTGAGTGTTTCTTTTCTCTCTCTCTTTAGCAGCGACCATGGCCCGACCCTTGACTATGACTCAGTGACCAAGTTAACCGAACCTTCTTAAAACACTGGCTTTTCGATTGTCAGAGTTGCATATCTCATTGCCACTCCTACTCTTACCCTTTTCTCCAGGACACCCCGTATTTTTACGAACATCCACTTCCATTGGATAAAACCATCGTTTGGTTATATACGAACTCGAAGGAACTTGTTCCAGATTCGAGGATGGTTTCCGGTTCTGGAGAAAACGAATAGGACTATTCAGTTGTCTTTTCTTTTTACCTTCTCTCAGGTTGCGAGTGCTCCTTGGATTAGGACAGTACACCTATTACCCTATTGGATAGTCTTCTTCCAAACCATAGGCAGGTCCCGAATGGTAGGGAATGAAGAAAACCAATTAGCCGAACGATGGTGTACAGAAGGTATTAAGTAAAGACAAATAAAGGGATTAGTGAGAGGGCAAAATAAATTGCGACTGCTATTCACGACCAAACCAACTATTTCATCGCCACTCCTACTTCACCTTTGTATTTCTCCAGAACACTCCGTATCACTACGAAGATCCACAGTTTATTGGATACTCCATCGTATGGTTATATACGAACTCGAAAGGAACTTGTTCCAGTTCGGGGATGGATTCTGGTTCAGAAGAAATAGGAATAAGGTTTATTCAGGTGTCTTTTATCTTTACCTTCTCTCGGGTTGCGAGTGCTCCTAGGATTAGGACAGTACACCCATTATGCTTATTGGATAGTCTTCTTCCAAACCATAGGCTGGTGCCGAAAGGTAGGGAAGGAAGAAAACCATTTAGCCTAAGAGGGTGTACAGAAAGTAATGACTAAAGACATATGAAGGGATTTGGAGAGATGGCAAAGAAATATACGGTTACAGTTGTGAATCTGGATAATGGAATAGGCATTACTAGGAATACCCGGAAAACCCTACGAAACATTTCAATGTTTCAGTTTCACTGTGTACTGTTAAAAGAATACTGATTTCCCAATTAGCCCTTGCTCCAGGATATGTATTTACCAGGTTTGATTCTCACATCTGTATGGTTTTATAGATGGTGAGTGGAAGTAAGTTATTGGGAATTAGGTGATCATCCTCATTATTTCGGAATTCGTTGTAATTGGTGATATTTGAGGAAATCGCCCGGGATGTTTGCCGGACGGCAAATATTTGGTTTTGAATATCCGTTGTTATGCACCAATTTCAAATTGATATATCTGTACGTTTATTTGTATAAATTGAGATATAACTTTTTGGAATTATGTCTATAACATTTACCTATATCAGTGGATGGTTAGGTAAGGAGCATTAAACGGCGGTGTAATACTTCTTAACCATAAGTACAGTTTTCAACCTACGACACACGGGGAATGAGTTATTAGACTCAGGGGACTTATACAGAGTATTGTATGTTGTCCAGTGTCCATGAGGACAGAGGGGTTGGTCCTCGTACTACATTCTGTTTACTTATGACTTCTCTAGTTTTTAGACAAGTGTTTCGTAGAAACAAAAGGTCTGAGTTTTGAGAAGTTATAGGTATAAGAATAAAGTAGAGAAGCAGGTGTTGCAAGTATCAGGATTCTTCAAGGTGGTCGAAGATGTAGATACTTGTGTACGGTATTCAGTTGATAGTAATGATTAAGAGAACTTGCTTCTCTTTCAGGTTACTCATAATTGGAAGCATTCCTAAGTTGAGTAATGCTGATCGGCCTCCTTCCGTTTAGTTGACATGCACTGGAGACAGCTGCATGATTTGAATCTGCTTCCAATTAAATCAGTTCCTCTATTTCTATATTGGATATAGAATAGTTCATATCTTAACGATGTTAAGGTACGGGGAGTTGTCCGGCTTATGCTTAAAACCAGACTCTGGATAACTCAAGGCACGTTTCTGTAATGGCTGTTTATCGGTTGACCCAGGCTATGACGAGGGTTGATTTTCTACCATCTGGAAGATCAATAGAGATATTAATCTTGATTTGCCACATTTTTAGTAAAATGGATTTTTCCAGAAAACAGTAGTGGGAGTATGGTAGAACTGGAAGTGATTCCAGAACCGCAAACGATTACTGAAAATTTGATAAGAACCTACAGATTCAATTTGGATTGACATTCCATTGGCCACTCTGCAGACATGGTGGGTAACCTCAGGCACCCGAGAGGTACTCCAGTAGCCTCAAGGACGGTGACAGGGAGGTTCTTGTTTTCCCAGACATGCCATTACTGTTGTTCCAGACTGTGAGACCCGGTAGGAGGATGAGTATAGCATCGTTCTAAACTAGCTTTAGAAGTGCACGTGTATATGACTCTGCCAGAGGGTTGTCGTAGTCAGTGGGAGCAGCGGAAGCATAGTGGACAAGTAGCTTATGTCTATTTATGGACTAAAGCAGATATAGCGTAGATTGATCATCTATTTCTGATGTGACAGTCATAAGTTTGACTTCATCAGAATAGGGGATGGATCTGTTAAGAAGGTAGTAAGGTTGATGTCCTGGTATTTGGATGACATACACAGAGTAGGAAGTGATATTCCTATACTACGATCGGTTATACTTTGGTTGTCACACAGTGGTTTCTCCACAAAGGATATGGATATTATATCAGATATTCTAGTCACTAGATCTATGGTTTTAGATCTACATTTGGGTAGTTTCCCAATCTGGGTACTTAGAAAACATTCTATAGGTATTTAGAATGGACGACTCCTGGCACGGTAGTGTACCTGCAGGTGATGGAGTCACCTTCTCCTAAGATGTCTTACAGACTAAAGGGGAGAGGGATGTGCATGATTGGCAGATCACTTGCTTAGGCAATTGAGTTGATCATTAGATGTCAAGTGCCACACCAGTTGTTGTTTTTGCACGAGATGCAATAAGTTGATATTAATCCAATCCTGGAGAAACGATCGGAAGCAGTTTTAGAACACAAGTGGATGTTCTAGGGATATGATAACGACAGCCTCATTCGGGAGACAGTCATCATTCCAGGCTTCCAAGGTGACCAGGATGACAGAGTGGCTGTCAGAGTTATTGTTTTCCCTCTGACGAGGGACAGTATTTTGGACAGGTGGTCCAAGCGGATACTGAGGGAGGCATGGCGCAGGATACTGATTGGTTTCAGTTGACGATACAGTCTAAGAAGTTTGGATTTGGAGTTCATTTATGAACTAGGTCCCATCAGATATCCAGACATATTCTAAGACAGGTATTGCTCATTTCGGGAGATGGCTTACTCCGCGAACTTGAGATTAAGAGAGACATAGAAAGAAACATCAGAGCAGATCCACTAACCGAGGCTATTCCTCGAACGCAATAGTTTCGCAAACGGGCTTTGTGAGACTGACTAGTAGAGGAGTTGGGTGTTCGGTATCACACGGGCTGTGAGTATGCGACATCGCAATAATTAGCCTTGAGTGCAAGTGGGAGATTGTTGGATATAGTGCCCTTAGAGTCAATTATTGGATCACAGGCACGTGATTGCAATGATTGAGGGAGGACCTATACCGGTAGGACAGTCTTACTAAGGATGATTGTATACTTTCTATTTTGTCTCTATCATCGTGTACATGCTTTAGGTGACATTGTGGTTCACTATTACACGTTGATGGAGAATAGTATGCTACCATGGTTTGTCTTTATCATCGTGTACTGCTTTAGGTGATCTTACAGGTCACTATTACGCGTTGATAGAGCCCTTAGGATTCTTGCTTGACGGCCAGCAATATGATGGCGATCATATACGTGGGAGCTGGGGTCTATAAGCGCATCCTTAAAAGGTCCCTAGTCGTGGGAGTTTTCGAGACAGGGCATCGATACTCCATAGTAGACTAGTGTATACAGTCGAGACCCCGACGAGGGGCGGTGGCCGGTCTCACAAGCCACTGGTGTCAGTTGGTTCACCTAAGATGTATACAGGTGCTCATTGGGTTATGAGTACACCGGACAGGACTCGCCGGGAACATGCTAGTTGGTCTTATACCTGACGTCAGATAGCAGTTCCCTGGTGACACGTGTACAGGTTAGTTCATCAACCTGAGATCCTCATTTGTTTCGTGTGAGTTCCCACTGTGCTTTGATTACTACCCCACCACGGTTCAGAGGAGTCATGCAAACATGTTTTAGTTGGGTACAGCCCCGAGCCACATGGAGGCAGTGAGCGGATCGGCAGGGATTCGTCTCTCCCGGTATTGGAGGTGGGGTCGCGCTGTGTCTAGGAGAGCCATTACATGAAGTCCTTGGCCAAGGCAGGAGATTTACTAGTAGGTATTCTAGTAGTATCTCAGGGTGTTCTGGGCTACACTCCGACACGACTTGTACCGCTTTTGGGGGTCTGACTTTTACCAACCCCCTAGGCCCGACAAGCGATGCTCATAGACGAACGGACCGGACAGTATGGATATTGTCACCGACAGGCTCAGTAGGGTGTCAGGATGAGTTTGCTCATCGACCTCCCTTTTGGTCAATACCTGGTAGCCCGTTACGTACGGTTAATACCTCTGACGTACTAGTGGTTAAATCCACAGCCAAAGTATTAACGAGTCTTTAGAGTCCCCCACAGATAGTTTCTCAAGTTTCGGGCGAAAAGTTGTAGAGGCCGTATGGGTTTATGGCAGGGTTCGAACGTACGCGTGTACTTGTGCATGTGTTATGGTTCAGACGGATAATACTAGCGGGCTTTGGTTTAAGCCGGATCCTAGTATTGTACAGTGTAGATTTTGTCTCATTGCATTTGTATTCGGTCGGAATACAAATGCGGGTATGTATATACAGTCGCGGGGTTTTCCTGTAATTTATTACGGGATTGTTTTTTTGAAGTTGCCAGTTTGCATTCCGTTTCGGCCATTTTTCTTTTATTCCTTCTTAGCTGAAATTCCTTTGATGGAGGCGGTTCTTTTTGCAAATGTGCAATTACTAATGGAGGGTGATTTTTTTCTGGTGGAGGGTTCATGATGATTCTAGCCTCTTTTGATTACCTTTTGGTTCATCATTACTTGCTTTATTGTGAGAGGATTGAGTTGGGCTTGGGTGTGACATTCTTCATCATGATTCATCATTTTTCTCTCTTGCATTATTCTTTTCCCTCTCTCCTCATAAAGCTTGGCCGACCACTATTTGGGAGCACACACTTTTTGTGTGTGTGAGGTTTTATCATCTCATTTGGCTCACACAAAATTAAAAAAGCTCCATTTCAAAGTTCATCTCCAAAAGATTTTTCCTCCACATAAAAATGGCAACTTCTAATAACCCCTCGAGACATAGCGTTCTACACTCACTCTACAGCAATCTTGGACACGTCGGCTTGCCAATTTCGTGTCCGAGTTGCCTCGGTTCATAGGTGGGAGCCCGTAAAAAGACCCGGTGATGTGGTGCCCTTTCCGACGAGGAGATCGAGACCGGAGATGCCGCGGGGAGATCGGGATGGTGGCCAAAGACCGAAGGACACGGATCGCTCGGTATAGCTTTCTGCCCTTTCTCCAGTTAGCTAGTGGAAGGTTAATGGTCCGATCCGGGTTTATAGTCCGCGGTAGCGCCGGTTTCAAGTCAAGAAAAAGTTTTTGTTTTCCGCATTTTGGCCTCGTACAGACGGCCGGGGCGCTACCATAGACTTACACCATACCCATGCGTATATACATATATACACATCCCCATATACGCACAAGAAAGTAAAAGTATGCAAGTGTGTATGTGTGCGTGTATGCAAATCCTTACTCTAGGGTTTCGTGACTAAAAAATCCACTAAAGTCCTTTCTTCAATTCTCGCTAACCCTAAACCCATAATCCCCTAAAGCTTTTCTTGCTAAGGTCCATATCACACACTAGCGTACAAATATACATCAATATCGCATCACATCAATTCTTACGACTTTCCGGGGGTGCTATTCGCCATCCACCCGACGTCCCCCATAAATATAATCTACTCGCCTCGATCTTCGCTTGCCGATGCCGATGTTGCCACGCACTTGCTTGTCGTCTCGAAGTTCTCTTGAGGGTGCCTACGTATCATAACACATCGTATCGCATTAAAATCCGACTCATGACCAAAACGGCACACGTATCTCACATAGGTCAAAACCTATGGTTTGCTCTCTCAAATCAACCCCAAAACCCTCGAAATCGGCATACAAACGCCGAGTGATCCAGAAAAACTCAAACGCACCATTCGTGGTTTCACAACACACTATGTATATATATGAAATAGGGTTTAAATCATCAAAACTTCAAATTCGCTTTAAAAGCTATTTTTCCAAAACCTAGTAAGCAAAATTAACCGTTTTAATACAAAATCTTGACGTTTAAACAAATCTAGCGGCCACAATGTTCACTAAATATCTTAACTAGATCATACAAACTATTACTAGATTTTTAATCCCACTTATTTTCATAATTCTAAAAATCTAGTTTACAAAATACATAATTTAGACAATTTTTAAAAAACAATTGGCAACCTAGAAACTAGCTTACATTTTACATTTCTTAATACGATAAATTACACACTTAAACCATGTTCAAATGATATACAACCCTAGCTTGATTTTAATCTCCCGTTTCAATTAATTTCCAAAAACCTAGTTTGCTTGAAATCCAATTTTAACCATTTACAAGCAACAATTAGTAAACTAGCAACAATTAGTTTTAGCATAACATTAACATGTTAACTACATCACACAACCATAATCAATTGATCAAAAACCTAGCTTCCAATTCAACCCTTCTCTTGAAAACTAAATTCTAGAAATTAAAGCCATATTACTAACTAATTTAGTTTGATTTAAGTATTTAACAACAATTTAACTAAAGGGTTAGATTATACCTCACAATTTTAAGAGATCCAACATGCAACATGTCTCTAAAATGTTAACTTTTCACCAAGATCCATACTAGATAGGCTAGGGGAAAATGGTTAGGGCTTGGATTTTGATTTTGCGGGGATTTTGTGTTGATTTTTGAAGGATCTAGTGAGGGTTTTTGAAGTGAAAATGGGGTCAAAAAATGGGGGGGGCTGCTTAAGGGAGGGCTCGGCCAGATTAGGGAGGGAGTGGGAGAATGTGAGGTGAGTGTGTGGGTTGAAGTCAACAAAGCCCATACTCCAAGTCAACACAACTTCTTCTCTCTTTATTCTTTTCTTTTCTTTTCATTTGTTTTTTCTTTAATTTGGAGGGGAGAGTGGGGAGCGGCTGCAGCATGTGGGTTCGGCCAAGATCGCAATTGGGGGTGTGTGAGTGTGGGTGTGGGTGTGGGGTAAGGGAAAATGATAAATACTATACCCTAATTTCCATTTAGCCATTTTCACCATTTAAGCCTTTATTGTTTATATTTTCTAAAACCATCTTATTAATTTCTTTTCATTTCAAAAACAATATTTTACATATTAGTTTAATGTGTCATGATGCACAAAATTTGTATCAACCCATTCCAATTTGTAATTATCCCTACTTAAATGTATTAGTGACGGCTTAAAATAATATTAAAATAATTAATTTCGGAAATTTTTTCAGTAAACTAGAAATTTTACAAGTGGCTCAATAAACACCAAATATTAGTAATTACATAGCTAGAATATATATATTTAATTTTTATATTAAAAGATATTTATATCTTGGTTTTTTTACGGAAAACGCTCGTTAGTTTACCGAAAATCGGAAATTTCACCTAAAAGATTTTCAAACGTTACAATCCCTCAAGTCCAGTTTGAGAAGATATTTGAGATGTTGGGCATGCGGTACGCTAGCCACTAGATCTAGTGCAGACAATGAGTACTCATTGCACCAATTACAGGCCTTAGTGCAAGTGGGAGATTGTTGGATATATATGCCCTAGAGGCCTTCATTGTATAGGATGCTAGGGATATGTATGTACAGGACAATCTTGCTCGATATTATACTACGCTATTTTATTCGTTTTTATCTTAACATGTGATATATTTTACTTTGTATTTCATATCTTGTATACATGTTGATAAAGCCCGTAGGATATTTGCCTGACTACCAGCGTTGTGATGGCAATCATACTTATGGGGCTGGGTAGTTAATAGGCACATCCTTAAATGTCCCTGGTCGTAGCAGTATCGAGACAGGGTATCGATACTCCAGATTAGACTGGTGTATACATATCTAAACCCTGACGAGGGGCAATGGATTGGTCCCGCAGCTATTAGTGATGTGCACCTAAGATTGTATACAGATGCTCACTGGGTGTGAGTTCACCGGACAGGACTCGCCGAGGACTGACTAGATGGTATTATACCTAGCGTCAGATAGCAGTTCTCTGGTGACATGTGTGCAGATAGTCTGTCGACCTGAGGTCGTCATTTGTCTCGTGTGAGTTCCCACTGTGCTTTGATTACTACCCTACCACGGCTCAAAGGAGTCGTGCAAACAGGTTTTAGTTGGGTACAGTCCCGAGCCACATGGAGTCAGTGAGCGACTGTTGGGGATTCATCTCTCTCGGTATAGGGAGTCGATATCGCACTGTGATCGGTTGGTCATTAACATAAGTCCCTGGCAAGGGCTGATTGAGAATTACTGGTGGACGGACTAGTAGATTCTCGGATGGTCTTGAGCCATACTAACACGACTTGTACGGTTATTAGGGGTCTGACGTTTTTCACCCCCTAGACCTTACATGTGATACTCCCAGACGAACAGACCGGACTACACGGATATTGTCACGGACAGGCTCAGTAGGGGTTTCGGACAAGTTCGCTCGTCGGGCTCCTTTTCGACATGTACCTGGGTTGCCGTTACATACAGCTAGTGCCACTGACGGACTTGTGGTTAAACCCACTGCCAGCGTACTTTCGTGTCTTTAGAGTTCCACACAGAGGTTTTCCCTGGATCAGGCAAGACGATATAGAGGCCATATGGTCTTACGGCATGGTTTAGATCGCATACGTATACTGGCTACACGAATGATGTTCGGATAGATAATACTAGCAGGTTTTGGTTTAAGCCGGATCCTAGTATTATACTATTGGATTATACTTATCTCTGTGTATCTGTATTTTTCTGTCACGACCCGAAATTTAGTTCGTGACCGGCACTTAAATCACGCAATGTCTAAAGGCGTAACGCAACTTAAGTAAGCCGAAGCCCAGAAATCTAAACATTTTTAAATTAAATAAAAGAGGTGATGTTTTGAAATAAAGGTATGATGAATTCAAATGTTTTCTTAAATGCATAGATATTGGAAAATGAAAAATGCAAGTTGATTTTTCTAGTTGAGAAACATGTTTCGTCTTTTAAAAATTTGGGCAGCACATCCTTGTATATTTTTATCCAAAACTACATATACATGATAATATAAAAGGCATTCTCAAGCGGGAGCTAGCTCTTCGCCAATCGTCAGAATCACAACCACGCAAGATATAAATATAAGTATACGACGCCCAACGGCGAAGATCAACACAAAAGGATAATGTAAAGCAAGACATCAAACCCACCATGCGAACATATAACCCATCGTTCTAAGTCTCGATACCACAAGTCTTTCTAAGTCTTACTATTTATACAAATAGTTGTTTTTATTGATGGAGTTGACTAGATATAATAGGAATAATAATACAAGAGTGGTACGATCCAATATGTACCACCTACAAAAGCAAATCACCCGAATGCAAGCGGTGTGCCAGCGATGCCGCTACTGATCCATGCGGTCAACCTGCAAGAACTGCGGCACAACGGGAGTGAGTTGCCAACTCGTGAGTAGAAAACATTATCAGGTAGAAATTGAATAAAACAATGATTCCTAGGTCAACTATATCATAAAGGTAATACTATGATATCTAAGGTGACCATATCTGCATATGGGCCAACAAAATAATCAATGCATGTAAGCTTGTGAATAGCATCTACGTGTCCATCAATGACACAACAACATCATGCATGTAAATATCATGAAAACATATGCATGTAAATATGAGGATATCAATCAATGTGTGTCCATGAACAACACATCAAAATCATGGAAGCTAAGTGTCCAACATCGACACTCGAAACATCATGAAACCCGTGTCCAATATCGACACATAAATCCTCATATCTCGGGCTCTGTCAGTCCGGATCGGCTCACGGGCTCCGTCAGTCCGGATCGGCCCATATCATCTCAGGACTCCGGTCGGTATCATCCGGATAACCGCCGAGCCTAAATACTATCATTAGTAGGTAGTGGTCCCTCTGCCAGGCTCATCGTCTACTACACAACATACCTATCTTGCCCCGAGGTACCATACCGGGTCCACCATGTACCCGCAAACGGCTTCATCCAGCTCCTTGAATCGGGTATCAAATAACTCATAACCGAGAAAACACATGGTGAACGTCTCGAAATATCATATCAAGAGAAACCGGGTTTTTAAAACAATACATAATTTTCTTTGAAATATAACCACGGTTCTCAAATCCATAATCTCATGAAAACAGCATCTTAATGCGTATAATCGTAAAGCATGATGTATGCAAACATTGAATAGAAATGTGAGCATATCAAGTATATCATGCGACAAATATAGTGATGTGAGCATAGCAAGTATATCATGCGACAAGTATAGTGATGTGACAGTACTGAACAATTAAGAGTCATAGCATGATGTAGAAATTCTATTGTGTAGTTACATAACAATTATCGATGATGAAAGTGTGTGAGCCGGCCAATCTGTGTAAGTGTAACATACGTATCATCGATAATGGTGTAGGTGTACTAGCACAAGTATATGTAACGCAATGAGAATATCATGAACGAAGAATAAAGTAAATCGTAAGCGAAATGCTATATGGTATACGCTATAACATATCCGAGTCGGTGAATCTATCAATCGGCATCCAGCCTCACAACATCACGTACTGTATAATCTATCGTACGACATCCTCTAGTCAAGGGTATGGATCAATCACCAGATAAAACTCATCACGTACGGTAATTCATCGTACGGCGACATTAATCAATTAGGGATTCTATCAACCTATATGACAATGAGGGTATGGACCTACCGTCTCATACAACATATCACTCATGATTCACAACATTATATATATCTATATACCTGTATCCCAGGTCACATCCGTATCAATCTTGTATCATGGGACCGGCAAAGGTATCAATTATCTCATATCGACTCACATCCGTATAACGACATATCAAACCAAGTCATCATATCTCATCGTATACTCTTTTCATCACATCAATATCTCACATCAAGTCATCTTCTTAATCTCATATCATATTTATCAACCTCATAACATGCCACTATAATCTCATACTGATTCTCTTTCACTATATATATATATATATATATATATATATATATATATATATATATCGTGATTCACAATCACGTTTCACATCCTTATATATCAATTTGAGACATCATTTCTATCATATCATGTCACACTAAACCATAAACTATAACCTTAAGTCGTGGTATATCTTGTCTCCTGCTAATTCTTTAACCATGTCCATAAGTTTCTAACATAATTTCCTTAACCATATTCTATATATCGGTTTCCATTATAATTTGCGGGGGTGTTATACGTCATCCACCCGACTTCCCCCGTAGATATAAATCTACTCACCTGCGGAACTCCTTGTTCAGCCGTAGTTTATGTGCTTTGTCATCTCAGAATCCACACGAAGGTACCTAAAATAAATACACAGTCGCAATGCTTTTAAAATCAAGTCCGGAAAACTAATACGGCACACGGTGCGCTCATTGGTTAGAGCCTATAGCCTACGCATGTAAAAGAAACCAAACAACCCTCGTCGTTGACGTACAAACATCAAACGACCCAATACAATATCAAATATCAAATCCTAAATTCATAAATGACAAATACCATATTTAGCAACTTAGGAAATCACTCCCAGATTTCACCTCAGGTTAATTGGGATTAAATAAGCAAGTATAGGGGATAGGTTATAAGGATTAGAAGATACAGACAAAAACTCAACACCATAGCTCCACAAAAATCCGGCGACAATGCCAGAATTTTCGAGATCGTCGGCCTGGGTAGGGAATTAGCACCTCGAACTTGGGTGGAGGTCTCCTGGTCATTTATCTAGGTCACTGGACTTTCTAGATTTTCTCATAAACATCCCAGAAAGCACCAGATTGCCTGTAGGCCAACAAACTCCAAAAAACCGACACGGGGAAGTTTCTAAGTTCGTATTTTGGGTTCTATTCTCTGTTCTTGGCCATGAAATACACACTAAGGTCTTATAAACAGTCACTACACATCCTAAGTCAACACAATCACCCAAAGCCTCTCTTGGAATTTCCAAACATCACTAATCTAAATCAATTAAACTCTAAACTACTATAGGGTGCTAGGAAACTCAAAAACTAAATTAGAAGTGTAAAAATTACCTCATTTGGCAATTCAAGAATTTTCTTGAGTTTCTCAAAATCTTCATAATCCAACTTTAAAAGGTCCAATGGGTTTGTAGAGAGGTGGGGATCATTTTTAATGAAGGGAGTATATGGTTTTAGAAAGGTTTTTGAGATGATAGTTGAGGGTAGAAGTGAAGGGAGCTTGAAGAGGAAGAAGATGAAGAAAAATAATAGGGTGAGGAAATGGGGCAGCCCCCCCTCTCTCTTATTCTCACGCTTTTCTTACCATCACCCTCTCTCTTATGGTCACTCTCTAAATTATCTTCTTTTGTCTTTTAGCTTCCCATTTCTTTTCTCATAATAAACATATAATACCACTAACACAATAGAAACCACATGCAACATGTCATGGTGCACTAACCATGGAAAATGTAGAAACACGGATTTGGCTTAATCACGATTAGAAGTGCACTAATCAATTTTTATTCAAACTGCATATAATTTAGAAGTGCACTAATCAATTTTTATTCAAACTGCATATAATTTAGAAGTGCACTAATCAATTTTTATTCAAACTGCATATAATTAATTATAAATATGCCAAATCCGATAAATATATTTTTAAATGAATAAATCATTTTAATCTCTAATTATTTCATAAATATTGGTATATATTTATACCATTTTACGAAAACCCCAAATTCGCAAATCGGGTAGTTTTCACGAAATATATTATTTTAATATTAAATTCCAAAAATAATATTTTATACTTTCTGAAATGTTACAATCTCCCCCCCTTAAATAAATTCGGTCTCCGAATTTAAATTTAAATCCCCAAATGCTAAAACATTTCAATAATCAGCTCAAATCGACGGGGCTCCGAAATCACGGAAGATATAGAATACTACAGCGTATCGTGTGCGCCTGAAAACGAGTACAAAACTTAAAATCGAACTCTGCCAAGCGTCACGCAAATCATCGGATTTGCACGCAAATTATCGGAGTTACAATGGAGATACAGATCTCGAAATCCACTACCGAAATCCAATATGCACTAGTCAAATACTATAATATGTGTATAGTACGCATCCTTGGAAAAATCTCCTAAAACAGAATAAAACACGTGCAAAATATTTTCTAAATAGCCGCGTGATGCGTAACTCATGGCACAAGCGAAGGACGCTCATTTGTAAAGTAAAAATATATGTTCATATATGTTTTTCTCAAATATACGTTCCGCCCTTTTAAAATATCCCAAAATATTTTCCTTTGTAAACGTTCGTGTCCTCACGGACACGTAGAACATAGCGAGACTATAGCTCCTTTTAGAAAACCTATTGGTAAAATTTTTATGCATGCAAAGTACTCAGGTACTGTCCTAGAATCAGTCTTGTTCGGCTACTTCTTAATATAGTGCCTATCATGAAAATAAAGTGCTCGAGACCAAAATCATCCCCTAAAGGTGTATTCAATAATCACGTGTGTCTGGTGCACACGGAAATCAAATCCAAATAAAAGTGCCACAATATGCACAAAAGCAAAACTAAGTGCAACGGGTGTGCACGAAAGCATCTGTCCAGTGCAACGGGTGTGCACGACTGTTAGTGTATATGCCCTAGAGGCCATTACTGTATCATACTAGTTTGTATATTAGTTAATGGAAGCTTGGGATATTCACCTTGTATATACAATCTTGCTCAAAATAGTAGTATGCTACTTGGTTTGTTTCTACTTCAATGTGTACTTGTGTTTATTTTAGTATATCACCTATACGCATTAGTGGAGCCCTTAGGATCTTTGCTTGATTACCAGCGTTGTGATGGCAGTCACACTAGTGGGGCTGGGTAATCTATAAGCACATCCTTATACAGGTCCCTAGTCACAGGACTATCGAGACAGGGCATCGATACTCCGGAGTAGACTAGCGCATGCGCTTCTCATCCCAGTGTGGGAAACGGTCTGTCCCACAGCCGTCACTACGTCGTATTGGAGATAGTATGCGGGTGCTCGTTGGGTTACGAGTACACTGGACAGGACTCGTCGGGAACTGACCGGTTGGTATTATACCTATCGTCAGTTATCAGTTCCCAGGTGACATGAGTACAGCTTAGTCCGCTGACTTGACACTGTCACTTCGCCTCGAGTGTGTTCCCACTGTACTTTGATTACTACCCTACCACGGCTCAAAGGAGTCGTGCAAACAGGTAGTAGTTGGGTGCAGTCCCGAAGCACTTCGAGACAGTGACGGTTAGACAGGATTCGTCTCTCCCGGTATTGGGGGTTGACATCGCGCTGTGTCTAGGAGAGCCATTACACGAGTAGTCCCTGGCCAGGGCAAGCGGGATATACTGGTAGGCTTCCAGTGTTATCTCAGGGTGTATTGGGCTTCACTCCGACACGACTTGTACCGCTATTAGGGGACTGACTTTTACCACGCCCCTAGGCCCGCCATGCAATGTATCAGACGAACAGACCGGACTGTACGGAGATTGTCACATTCAGGCTCAGTAGGAGTTCAGATGGGTTTCACCTCGTCAGTCTTCTTGTCGGCATCTACCTGGGGACCGTTACGTACAGCTAGTGCCGCTTGCGGTCTGTGGTTAAACCCACTGCCAGCGTAGTGTCGAGTCTTTAGAGTCCCACACAGAAAGCTATTTGCCTTTAGGCAAAAGAGTAGAGGTCGCATGGTTTTTCAACAGGTCGCATGGTTTTGCGACAGGGTTCGGTCACATCCGTGCACTTGTGCACGTACAGTGTCCGGATAGTTTACACTAGCAGGCTTTGGTTTAAGCCAGATCCTAGTGTACCTTTTGGGATTGGTTTTATCCAGTATGTATTCGTGTTCCTCGGAACGCGAATGCGGGTGTGTATGCACAGTTGACAGAGAGACAGAGGCAGAGGATTCTCATTAGGGTTGTTGACCGTTGATTGTTGACTATTGACTTTTTGCTCAACCCTAATGAGAATATGATATGTAATTAACAATAATATTAATTAAGTATTGTGGTGACATGGTTGTTAAGGGGTTGACTTTGTTGACTTGTTGACTTTGTTGACCGGTTGACTAGGTTGGACTAGTTGACCATCATGATGACAATGGCTATCATTTCATAGCAAAGACTTTTTACTTGCTTGTTCTCTTGTGCAATATGAGTGCATGAAATGATATAGCCATTTTGACTTAAACCATTTACACAATACTTGATTACTATTTTTGTGATGATGGTTTTGGATTATGAGAGCCAAGTGAGAAAAGTCTTGCTCATTCTATCATTCTCATTTCTCTCTCTTGTGTTCTTGAGCTCTCATCTCCTTCCTCTTGCTCTCCCTCTCTTTAGTCTATGGTTCACTTATCTCATGTGTTGAGAACCTAGAACCATAGAGAAAATCCCAACACACTCTCCTCTACTCACTCTAGTTCACAAGGTTTGGCAAACCGAGTGAACTAGTTTCTTCAAAGACCGAAGAAGAAGCCAAAGGTAGAAGCTTTCAGGTGGATCGATCTTCGGCGCAAGGAGACAACGGGGCGAAGCCGATCCGGACAACCATCGAGGCTTGAAGACGAAGGAGTTCAAGAAAGAAAGGTATAACCCCCTAACCGAGTAGTTAGGTTGTTAGTTAGATGTTTAACAAAGATCCAGTTTTGAGTCCATGTTACCACCTCTAGAAAATTGTTTTTCACCAAATTCCGCATGCCCGAAAGTACCGGGAGAGGTAGCATGGACTTACAGTGGTATCAGAGCCTAGTTAAACTCTATCTAACATGTTAGCATAGTAACTAGAAATTCAATCGGAGAAAATGTCGCGAAATACACCCGGATTTCAAACTTTCTGTCGATTTTCAAAGTGCTGAAAAAATTATTTGAGATACACCAAAAATCGACTCAGGGTTTTCAGAGTATACTGTAGAAAGACGGTCCCCTGATCTCATCAAAGCGCCGCGGAAACGCGGCAATACCTTGCTATTGCCGCTGTTCCGCGGCCGTCTTTGCTCCTCTCTGGGTCTTCTTTGCTTTGCCGCGTTTCTGCGGCCGTCTTGGCTCCTCTCTGGGTCTTTTTTGCTACAGTATGGTTATAGGGGTATTTTGGGATTTTTGGAATATGTATTTTCTGCCCAGATTTTCCAGAACTAAAATTTTGTGTTTGGGGCCTGAAAATCCGTATTTTTGTCGAACTTCTAAAAGACTTAAGCTGACGGGTTTTTCTGTGATGTGATATTTGTATTGAACGTCTGTTAATCGCTATATGTCGATTAGTGGGGGTTATACAAATCTGTGATCTGTAATGTTATTGGAATGTGTATATGAATTCATTGGATTGTCGCGGGTGAATAGCCGGGGGGTTGTGAGACGAGAGTTTTCTTTTCTTTCAATTCATGTAAATTGGTAAATTGATGTAATTATTATTTGTATGGCCGCACAACTGGGTCGGGGTTGTAGCCGTCATTATATAATTTCTTTTTACTGTTTTTGCTCCTAGGATAGACCCATGGAAGGGGTGCACAAACTACCGGGTATGCCGAAGTGCCGAGTGGCCTACTCACGGAGTTGAGGGAGGTTGCTTCACTTCGGGTACTTGGCGGGTAGTTTGCCGCACCCGTAGGGGTCTTGGGTGGGGTATTGGCTATTCACCGCGACCGTGTAATCTGCTTTTCGTTACAGGCTCGTACGAATTGCGGATTCCTAGTATATCCAATGTATTCATCTGTGATCTGAAATGGCTATCATTGCAATATATCTATATATGATATTATTTAGGCGTTGCTTATGTTTTACAGCCGCGCTAGCCCAGCCCCTGCTCTGTCGTTAGTTAAGTAACCTAACGGGTAATGACGGGGCCCCGTGGCGAATGCGAATGGCATAAGCATACGTCATATTTTGCTTGTTTTCTGCAATGGTAGCATTAAATGATGGGACGCATTAAAAGAACTAATGCAAGGATATCACGCATTAAAAGAACTAATGCAAGAAAAATAAACCAAGTAAAAGTCGTTGGAACACTTTCGAAAAACCACTCGGTTCTTTTCAAAACCAACTTTTAAATGCGGAGCTTGAGCCACTCCTTTTAAAAGCTATCTCGTTCCATCGATTATATTAAGTTCACTACGTTCACGGTTTTGCCAAAACCATTCGTAGCCCTCCGTCGTTTCACATGAATAGTCAATAGTATTCAAGCTATGTTTGTTGGCCAAAGTCAAGGCATAGTGATTGGTAGCTATTGGGTATTCATGTGCAGCATAGATAGATGCGTTGGTTTGGAACAGTCGTACTGCCTTGTTGGCCAAAGTCAAGGGTAGGTGCGGGTGGATTGAAATTAACCTGGAGAACGACGGGAAGAACTTGACATGTGACTTATGATTTGTTGGCCAAAGTCAAGGTCATAAGAGCATGGGGCAAAAATCCACATCGGGAGTTTCAAAAGAACTGAAACTTGCTAGTGCTGCATACCATTTGGAGTGTGATGATTCTGGTAGGATTCCTTCAGTTTCGTCACGCGATGATATTTGGATCCCGATCCTACTGTGAGTATATGCTACTCCTCGGGAAATTTCTCACTTAACGATCAATGCTATAAACCTAGTAGGTGTCTAGAAAGGTGTTAGCGGGGCTACGCCCCCAAGGAAAAGAGATTATTTAATTAAGGAACTTCGCGAAAGCGTTGGGAAATCTCCCTCGAAGTACCAACACTGGCCTGGCTGAACGGTTAAGCAAGTATTGTACGGTGAGATTGATCCTGACTAATTCTTCCTTTTTGGTTTGAGGAGGGATTCGAGAAACAGTGGGAGCCATCCTGTTTAGACAAATTAAAAACCACTCTAAACTTGCAAGAGCATCATGCTGAGTGTTTCTTCTCTCTCCTAATTGCAGCGATCAATCGACATGACTGGACTTAAGTTACTCCTAGATAAAAACATACTGACAGGGCCAAACTACAAAGATTGGCTCAGGAATGTCAAGATGGCAATCACTTACGACAAGCTGGGGTATCTTCTTACCACCAAAGCTCCCCCTGTCCCAGGTCCCAAAACCAGCGTCGCGGATAAGGAAATCCGTAAGACCTGAGAACTAGACTGCGCGAAGGCCAAGTGCCTTGTGCTTGCCTCTATGGACAATGAACATCAGAGGAGGCACGAGAATATGAACCTGGAATCCATATTTCTTCATACAAAAGAACTGTATGGACAGCAGTCTCGTATTGCAAGATACGAAGTGTCGAAGAAGTTATTTTCGGCAAGGTTGGCCGTCGGATCATCGGTAGCGGAACACGTGCTTAAGATGATTGGCTACATAGAAGAGCTCGCGGACCTTGGGACCACGTTGGAGAATGAGCTCTATACGGACTTGATTCTCCAGTCCTTTCCTTCCACTTACGCCCAGTTTATCCTGAACTTCAACTTACAAGAAAAGGAAGTTGAACTTTCAGAACTCCTCAACATGCTGAGGAGCGCAGAGGGCACCCTACAGAAAGGTAGGGAAACATCCACTTTGTTTGTAGGAGGATCTTCTTCTTCTAGGTCCAAGGCGAAAGCCAAGGGAAAGAAGAAGAAAGCCCCCGCCAAACCAAGGGGCGGTGTTAGTAAAGTGGATACGAAGGGAAAGGCAAAAGCAACAAAGAAAGTGGGAAAGCTTGTGGATAAGGAAGAATGCTTCTATTGTCATAAGAAGGGACACTGGAAGAATGATTGCAGGGCTTGGAAAGCCAGAACACAGGATCTGAAGCAGGTTGCGGCTTCAGCTTCAGGTGTGTATGTTATTGAAAACTGTCTTTCAATAAACTCTACTTACTGGGTATTGGATACCCGATCAGGATCTCATATCTGTAATTCTTTGCAGGCGTTGAGACACCGTAGGGTTTTGAAGGCAGGTGACTTGACCCTCAAAGTTGCAAACGGAGCTAGCATGGATACTAAGGCCGTGGGGGACTATCACCTGGGAATGACAGATGGACATGCTTTGATTTTGCGTAATTGTATTTTTGTACCCAACGCAACTTGTAATATCATTTCTGTATCTTTGGCTTCTAAAGAAGGTTATGAATTTGCGTTTGTAAGTAATGTTGTAAACATTCACCTTAATCAAGTTCTGATTGGGTCAGGTACATTGAGCAATGGTATATACGTATTAAACCAACCATAAATTTTCAATGTCCAGAATACACACAAAAGAAAGTCACCGGAAATAAATCAGACTTTCTTGTGGCATTGTAGACTGGGTCACATCAATGAGAGAAGATTGACGAAGTTACATACAGAAGGATATTTGAATCCGTTCGAATATCAATCGTATGCCACTTGTCAATCCTGTCTCAAAGGAAATATGACAAAGACTCCGTTCACTGGACACGGAGTAAGAGCGAGCGAGCTCTTGGGACTCGTACACAGCGACGTGTGCGGTCCAATGTCTACACATGCGCGAAGCGGTTTTTCTTACTTCATTACTTTTACGGATGATTTTTCAAGATTCAGACATGTCTTCTTAATGAAACATAAGTCCGAAGCCTTTGGAAAATTCCAGGAATATAAGAATGAAGTAGAAAAACAAACCGGCAAAAGTATCAAGATCCTAAGATCGGATCGAGGTGGTGAATACTTGAGTGCCGAGTTCCTGGACTATTTAAAAAAGAATGGAATTCTCTCTCAGCTTACTCCTCCATACACTCCGCAACATAACGGTGTATCGGAGAGACGGAACCGAACCCTATTGGATATGGTACGGTCCATGATGAGTAACGCTGAGTTACCGCGATCATTCTGGGGGTATGCGCTAGAATCAGCTGCATACCTTTTGAACCGAGTTCCCACTAAGACTGTGCCTACTACACCATATGAGATGTGGTGTGGGAAGAGACCCAATCTTAATCACATTAAGACATGGGGAAGTCCAGCTTTTGTCAAAAAGCAGCATGCGGACAAGCTCGAGGCACGCTCAGTATAGTGCAAGTTCGTGGGATATCCAAAGAACTCCAAGGGATATTTCTTCTACTGCGAAGAGGAACAAAAGGTTTTTGTTTTTCGTCATGCCTACTTCTTGGAAACTGAGCTTTTAGAAAACCAGATAAGTGGGAGCACAGTAGAACTGGAAGAAATTCCAGAACCACGAGCTATTACTGAAAGCTTAGTGGAACCAGAGGGTTCAAAAGAACAGGACATTCCTACGCCGCTCCGCAGGAGTAGTAGGCAGTCTCATCCGCCCGAGAGATACTACGGTTTTCTCATAGACCGGGATAGAGAGGATTGCATCATAGATTATAATGAGCCTACTAGCTTCCAGCAGGCCGTTCAGAGCGTTGACTCAGTAAAATGGCTGGATGCAATGCGGACCGAAATGGAGTCCATGTACACCAACAAGGTATGGACGTTGGACATTGCTCCAGACGGGGTAAAACCCGTAGGATGCAAGTGGATCTTCAAAAGGAAGATTGGTGTAGATGGACAGGTTGAGACCTATAAAGCTAGACTGGTTGCAAAGGGTTTTCGTCAAAGACCTGGTTTGGATTATGACGAAACCTTTTCTCCAGTAGCTATGCTGAAATCCATTCGGATCTTTCTTGCCATTGCTGCCTTCCATGATTATGAGATCTGGCAAATGGACGTAAAGACCTCTTTTCTAAATGGAAATTTAGAGGAGTGTGTCTATATGGACCAGCCAGAGGGTTTCATTCAGAGTGGGAGCAGCGGAAAGGTGTGCAAGTTGCTTAAGTCCATCTATGGACTAAAGCAGGCATCGCGGAGTTGGAACATCTGTTTTGATGAGACGGTCAAGGAATTTGGCTTTATCAAAAATCCAGATGAACCATGCATCTATTGTAGATTTGTAGCGAGAACTGTAGTATTCCTCGTTTTATACGTGGATGACATTCTCTTAATAGGAAATAACATTCCTATGTTACAATCTGTCAAGGGGTTCTCGTCACACAGGTTCTCCATGAAAGACCTGGGTGATGCCTCCTACATCCTGGGGATCCGGATCCATCGTGATAGATCCAAGAGGATATTAGGACTTTCACAGTCCAGGTACATCGACACCATACTGAAAAGATTCAGTAAGGAAGATTCCAAGCGCGGTAACCTACCGGCTTGTCACGGGATCACCCTCTCTAAAGAGATGTCTCCCAAGACTGATTTGGAGAGGGATCGCAGTCTATTATACCCTACGCTTCTGCGTAGGCTCTATAATGTATGCGATGTTGTGTACCAGACCGGATGTAGCTTATGCACTGAGTGTGGTAAGCCGGTATCAGTCAAACCCTGGGGGGAAACATTGGATAGCGGTAAAGAACATTCTCAAGTATCTGAGAAGGACTAAGGAGATGTTCTTAGTGTATGGCGGAAAAGACCTCCAGATCGAGGCCTTGGCTGACTCCAGCTTCCAGAGTGACAAGGATGATTCCAAGTCCATGTCGGGTTTTGTCTTTACCCTCAATGGAGGGGCGGTGTGTTGGAAGAGTTCCAAACAGGAAACCGTTGCTGACTCGACTATGGAAGCGGAATACATCGCTGCATCTGATGCCGCAAAAGAAGCTGTCTGGATGAGGAAGTTCTTGAAAGAACTTCAGGTGGTTCCGTCCATTGTTGATCCAATACCTCTGTATTGCGACAACAACGGGGCTATAGCTTTAGCGAAGGAACCCAGGTCCCATCAGAGATCCAGACACATCTTGAGGCGGTATCACCTGATCAGGAAGATCGTGGATCGCCAGGAGATCGAGGTTCGGAGGGTTGCTTCAGAAGATAACACTACAAATCAATTCACCAAGGCCTTGCCCCAGACTCAGTTCGAGCGGCTGATCGAGATGATAGGTCTTCCATACGCCAGTACATGGCCTTAGTGCAAGTGGGAGATTGTTAGTGTATATGCCCTAGAGGCCATTACTGTATCATACTAGTTTGTATATTACTTAATGGAAGCTTGGGATATTCACCTTGTATATACAATCTTGCTCAAAATAGTAGTATGCTACTTGGTTTGTTTCTACTTCAATGTGTACTTGTGTTTATTTTAGTATATCACCTATACGCATTAGTGGAACCCTTAGCATCTTTGCTTGATTACCAGCGTTGTGATGGAAGTCACACTAGTGGGGCTGGGTAATCTATAAGCACATCCTTATGCAGGTCCCTAGTCGCAGGACTATCGAGACAGGGCATCGATACTCCGGAGTAGACTAGCGCATGCGCTTCTCATCCCAGTGTGGGAGACAGACTCTCCCACAGCCGTCAGTACGTCGTACTGGAGATAGTATGCGGGTGCTCGTTGGGTTACGAGTACACCGGACAGGACTCGTCGGGAACTGACCTGTTGGTATTATACCTATCGTCAGTTATCAGTTCTCAGGTGACATGAGTACAGCTTAGTCCGCTGACTTGACACTGTCACTTCGCCTCGAGTGTGTTCCCACTGTACTTTGATTACTACCCTACCACGGCTCAAAGGAGTCGTGCAAACAGGTAGTAGTTGGGTGCAGTCCCGAAGCACTTGGAGGCAGTGACGGTTAGACAGGATTCGTCTCTCCAGGTATTGGGGGTTGAAATCGCGCTGTGTCTAGGAGAGCCATTACACGAGTAGTCCCTGGCCAGGGCAAGCGGGATATACTGGTAGGCTTCCAGTGTTATCTCAGGGTGTATTGGGCTTCACTCCGACACGACTTGTACCGCTATTAGGGGACTGACTTTTACCACCCCACCAGGCCCGCCATGCTATGTATCAGACGAACAGACCGGACTGTACGGAGATTGTCACATTCAGGCTCAGTAAAAGTTCAGATGGGTTTCTCCTCGTCAGTCTTCTTATCGGCATCTACCTGGGGACCGTTACGCACAGCTAGTGCCGCTTGCGGTCTGTGGTTAAACCCACTGCCAGCGTAGTGTCGAGTCTTTAGAGTCCCACACAGAAAGCTATTCGCCTTTAGGCAAAAGAGTAGAGGTCGCATGGTTTTGCGACAGGTCGCATGGTTTTGCGACAGGGTTCGGTCACATCCGTGCACTTGTGCACGTACAGTGTCCGGACAGTTTACACTAGCGGGTTTTGGTTTAAGCCAGATCCTAGTGTACCTTTTGGGATTGGTTTTATCCAGTATGTATTCGTGTTCCTCGAAACGCGAATGCGGGTGTGTATGCACAGTTGACAGAGAGACATAGGCAGAGGATTCTCATTAGGGTTGTTGACCGTTGACCGTTGACTATTAACTTTTTGCTCAACCCTAATGAGAATATGATATGTAATTAACAATAATATTAATTAAGTATTGTGGTGACATGGTTGTTGAGGGGTTGACTTTGTTGACTTGTTGACTTTGTTGACCGGTTGACTAGGTTGGACTAGTTGACCATCATGATGACAATGGCTATCATTTCATAGCAAAGACTTTTTACTTGCTTGTTCTCTTGTGCAATATGAGTGCATGAAATGATATAGCCATTTTGACTTAAACCATTTACACAATACTTGATTACTATTTTTGTGATGATGGTTTTGGATTATGAGAGCCAAGTGAGAAAAGTCTTGCTCATTCTATCATTCTCATTTCTTTCTCTTGTGTTCTTGAGCTCTCATCTCCTTCCTCTTGCTCTCCCTCTCTTTAGTCTATGGTTCACTTGTCTCATGTGTTGAGAACCTAGAACCATAGAGAAAATCCCAACGCATTCTCCTTTACTCACTCTAGTTCACAAGGTTTGGCAAACCGAGTGAACTAGTTTCTTCAAAGACCGAAGAAGAAGCCAAAGGTAGAAGCTTTCAGGTGGATCGATCTTCGGCGCAAGGAGACAACGGGGTGAAGCCGATCCGGACAACCATCGAGGCTTAAAGACGAAGGAGTTCAAGAAAGAAAGGTATAACCCCCTAACCGAGTAGTTAACAACTCCTAGTTAGGTTGTTAGTTAGATGTTTAACAAAGATCCGGTTTTGAGTCCATGTTACCACCTCTAGAAAATTGTTTTTCACCAAATTCCGCATGTCCGAAAGTACCGGGAGAGGTAGCATGGACTTACAATGACACCAACATCTAGTGCGTCTATTGTGCACGAAAATCTCAATCCAGTGCAACTAACATGCATGAATGAAAATCCCAATCGAGTGCATCTGGTGTGCACAAAATCACATCTCATATCATGCGCCCAACATGTGCGAAAATCCAAATCAAGTACATCCGTCATGCACAAATGAAATCTAAATCAAGTGCATCCGACATGCACGAAAAAAAAAATCTAAGTCAAGTGCATCCAATATGCACGAATATAATTTAACTCAAGTGCATCCGATACGTACAAAATCCAATTCCAAGCGCCTAATATGCACAAAAATCCAACCTAAGCGTGTCAGGTCCGTTAAAATGCCCAGGGCAGTAAAGCGCACGAAAACGAATGTTAAGTGCAAACGTGCACAAAAACATAAATCTGGTGAAACAAATGCTCAAGACATAAATCAGGTGCAACCAATGTACGGAGTATAAATCCGATGCATCCAATACACAAAACACAAATCCGGTGCATCCAATGAACGAAATACAAATCCAGTGCATCCAGTGCACGAAATACCAATCCGGTGTAACAAATGCACGGAAACTCATCAGTAACTCAAATGCGTATAAAAACAACACCGAGTGTACTAAGATGCATAAAATCGTAAACGTGTGCACTGCGTGCAAAAAACACATATCAATGCACTGCAAGCACATGCGAGCTATACCGAGTGCAAAAATCAAATCGAGTGCGTACCACATGCACATAATCAAATCAACCGTATGAAATCCAAAAAATCATAAGCACGTGCAGCCAAGGCAAAAAATCGACCTCAAGTGCAATAAATATGCACAAATCATAAAGCAACACAACGATGTATAAAACATATATCAAGTGCAATAACTATGCACAAAAATTTAAATACCCAGTAGGTGCAGCCATGGTGCACGAAAATCATATCATGAAACTCAATCATCAAAACTCAAATCCAAGCGATATAAGCGTGATACTCGGATCACAAACGCAAATCACAACAAATGACATTAAGGTACACCTCTTATAATGTCGAAAAATGTCGGTGCGCCCAAAATTGGCAGAGTAAGAACATCTGCTTGCCTCCTGCTCACGGTCTGGCGTCCTTTGTCTCTGGGTCCTTATTTCTCTGTGGATTACCAATCTTGCAATCCATCTGCTCGTCGGCCCGGTCAGGTGTACTAACGGAAATGATTCCGCTCTGACACTCTTCTGGTCATCTCTCGGCCAATTTGCATGACCACTCGTAAAGCAGCACGTCACTGGTGTCGGCCTCTGGCCCTCTGAATACACGTGACACAACTGATCTTCGATGCAAATCTTACTGCAGCAGTGTCCTGAAAGAAACCTGCTCAAGGTCTCTTCCGATCTCGCCTATGCCGAACTATACGGAGGATGGTACTCTTACATAATCTTTTCTCGCTTTCGGGACATCTGCGTTCTAAGCACAGTGTTTTCTCAGAAACTGGACGTATCCCAACGCCTCTGTATACATATCCGATCTCTAATCTCAACGGGGAGTAACAACAGCTCGTTAACATCTCGTACGAACCTCTTGTTCCACTCGTCTTTATTATCGTCCACTTCGACGTCACGTCTTGCTATCTGCGTACTGCAATTGTTCTCGGCTACAGTCAATCCGGAGTCTCTCACACGGACTCGAAATTACGAACTCGGTATCTTCAGCACTCTGTAGAAGATATTTAGCCGAACACGTCCTCGGGAACTCTTCCCAATCATCATAGGAATACTATATATTCGTTCGTTCTCGATCAACTCACAACGCAACTGGGTGAGGTCCTCTATCCGAAACTAGTCAACTTACTGATCTCCTATCGGATCATCCAAAGAACAACGTCATCTATGGATCGATCTACTCTAGATCTGAATAAGATTCTCCACACTGGAAATCTTCAACTCAACTGAGACTGAGTTGGCGCATCAAATCTGACGAATCACCTTCCTCTCTTAACTCAAGATAGACTAGCTATCTTCTGTCGCATCTCTGCCTGAAAGCTCTAGCGATCTCAGCTCATAAGCTCTGGAAGCGAAATCCCATCAATCTCAGCAACATCTAGGTCATCTGTCTGCAAGGTAGACAACTTTACGATCTCTGAGGTAGGCTATACATCAATAGTCCTCTCACAATCTGGCAGCCTCTATCAATGGCCCGATCATCAGTCCAAAACCGAACACTCGCCTCAAACGAGAGGTCACAACACAAACACTAAATCGATACGTTCCCATGTCACCAGAAAACACGATGGTCAGTCCTCGTCCATGATGAGCTCGCCCTGACCGCATCACTAGCAGCAGCTCAATCTGCGCTCAAACCATGGTGACAGGAACCTCAAGTATGTATCGAAGAAGATAGATCGAAGGAATGAAAGGAATCAACAGATCCAAAATGGATACATGATCATAAGGATGAATGGAATAATTGAGAGTATGATCATGGAAACGAATACAATCAAGGATCTCAAATGGATGTATGATCAAGGGAACGAAGAGAATCATAAGTCTCAAGATATGTACATCCTAAGGTCACTTAAGCGGAGTATCGTATCGTAAGTATTCCGCGTAACATACGCACGGTACGTTACTCTACTTGAGTTACCTACTCAATCAATCAGGGTCAACCTATGTAACGAAAGTTCGAGTCTAATACCCCCATGTTCAAGTCTAAGATCCGTAAGGTCAAGCCTAGGTTCCAAAATAGATTACACCCCAGACACCGCATAGTCAAACTTAGACTCGAACTAAGGTTAAACCTAGTGCTCTGATACCAACTTTGTCATGACCTGAAATTTATTTCGTGACCGGCACTTAAATCACTCAACGTCTAAAGGCATAACGTAACTTAAGTAAGCGGAAGCCCAGAAATCTAAACCTTTTAAAATTAAATAAAAGAGGTGAAGTTTTGAAATAAAGGTATGATGAAGTCAAATGTTTTCTTAAATGCATAGATAATGGAACATGAAAAATGCAAGTGAATTTTTCTAGTTGAAAAACATATTTCGTCTTTTAAAAATTTGGGCAGCACCTCCCTTGTATATTTTGATCCAAAACCACATATAAATGATAATATAAAAGGCATCCCCAAGCGGGAGTTAGCTCTTCGCCAATCGGCTGAATCAAAACCACGCAAGACAAAAATATAAGTATACGACACCCAAAGGCGAAGATCAACACAAAAGGATAATGTAAAGCAAGACATCAAACCCATCAAGCGAACATATAACCCATTGCTCTAAGTCTCGCAACCAAAAGTCTTTCTAAGTTTTACAATTTATACAACTACTAGTTTTGA
The DNA here is from genome assembly GCA_030015575.1 of Agapanthus africanus. Lineage (NCBI taxonomy): Eukaryota > Viridiplantae > Streptophyta > Magnoliopsida > Asparagales > Amaryllidaceae > Agapanthus > Agapanthus africanus. The sequence goes on along the minus strand of JASDDO010000029.1, from coordinate 343,495,392 downwards.
TTGATGGAGTTGACTAGATACAATAGGAATAATAATACAAGACTGGCACGATCCAATATGTAACACCTACCAAAGCAAATCACCCAAATGCAAGCTGTGTGCCAGCGATGCCGCTACTAATCCATGCGGTCAACCTGCAAGTACTGTGGCACAACGGTGGTGAGTTGCCAACTCGTGAGTAGAAAAAATCATCAGGTAGAAATCGAATAAAACAACGATTCCTAGGTCAACTATATCATAAAGGTAATACTATGATATCTAGGATGACCGTATCTGCATATAGGCCTACGATATAATCTATGCCTGTAAGTATGTGGATAATATCTACGTGTCCATCAATGACACAACAACATCATGCATGTAAATATCATGAAAGCATATGCATGTAAATATGAGGATATTAATCAATGTGTTTCCATCAACGACACATCAAAATCATGGAACCTGAGTGTCCAACATCGACTCTCGAAAAATCATGAAACCCGTGTCCAACATCGACACGTAAATCCTCATATCTCGGGCTCTGTCAGTCCGGATCGGCCCACGGGCTCCGTCAGTCCAGATCGGCCCATATCATCGTACGACTCTGGTTGGTATCCTCTGGATAACCGCCGAGCCCAAATACTATTACCGGTAAGTAGTGGTCCCTCTGCCAGGCTCATCGTCTACTACACAACATACCTTTCTTTCCCCGGGGTAACATACCGAGTCCACCATGTACCCGCAAACGGCCTCATCCAGCTCCTAGAATCGGGTATCACATAACTCATAACTGAGAAAACACATGGTGGACGTCTCGAAATATCATATCAAGAGAAACCGGGTTTTTAAAACAATACATAATTTCCTTTGAAATATAACCACGGTTATCAAATCCAGAATCTCATGAAAACAGCATCTCAATGCATATAATCGTAAAGCATGATGTATGCAAACGTAGAACAGAAATGTGAGCATATCAAGTATATCATGCAACAAATATAGTTATGTGAGCATATCAAGTATATCATGCGACAAGTATATTGATGTGACCGTACTGAACAATTAAGAATCATAGTATGATGTAGCAACTCTATTGTGTAGTGACATAACAATTATCGATGATGAAAGTGTGTGAGCCGGCCAATCTGTGTAAGTGTAACATACGCATCATCGATAATGGTGTAGGTGTACTAGCACAGGTATATGTAATGCAATGAGAATGTCACAACCCAAAAGTAGCACGTGACCGGCACTTAAAACACGTGACATCTAATGACATCGACGTAATCTAAGTAAGCCGAAACCCGGAATCTAAACCCTTTTTGAAGATATTGGAGGTGAGGTTTAAATAATCATCCGATAAAATTAAGTTAAAATAACATCTAATTTAAACTAAGTATGTTGAAAAGCACTTATGACGTTTTGAAACTTGTCATCACCTCCTTTGCATTTTTATAAAAACCCGGTACAACATAATAAAATAGCATCCCAACGGAAGCTAGTCTCCATGTCCAAAAAATGGAGCAACCAAAAAAACTAAATCAGAAGTCGACTCTAAAGAGTGCGACAACTCAAGACACCACTCTAATCCTCGTTTCTAAGTCCATAATATATCATTTCTAAGTTGATGGAATTTTCGCTAGATACAAAAATATATGAATAATCAAGAGTCAGTATGATACAATAATAACTCACTTATCCATCAATCCCCAAAAGAATGTGTGCCCAAACCGCTGATCATCCAGGTGGTAAAACCTGCAAGAAACTGTGGCACAACGGGGATGAGTTGCCAACTCAGTGAAAAAAGTATATCTAAAGGTAGAAATCGAAATGCATAACGATTCCTAGGTCATAAGAATAGTAGTGTTATAAACTGTACCGATGTACTATATGATATGCATAAGTGCAATACTAACTATCATGCAATCCCAAGTATACTATTTCAATGTCATATGAGTTAAAATCATGAATCTATGATCTGTATTGGAATCCCTCTTTTTGTCTATGACTGTCTGTACAAATATATACAGGTACTGTCCCCCGAATCAGTCCTGGTGGAATCCAATAAATAAATATCTAACAGTGTACCTCATGATAATGATCGTATCAATATACAAATAGATGCCCAGCATCGACATCGAAATCTGAAATCTCTCGTGTCCAGCATCGACACGTAAATAGAGATACCGTCGACACCATCTCAACAGATGATCGTCACCCGATATCCTGGCTACGATCAGTATCCCCTGGATATCTGTCGTACCTAATCGAACCCCAGTCAGTATCCCCTGGATAGCTGCCGTGCCCATCTCAATCTCCGGTCAGTATCCCCTGGATATCTGCCGTGCTCAATTCTATCTCCGGAATCGAGTATCCTCGCCATGCTCCCCCTCCTCAATACGGCTATCCTGCCCCTCGGTCTCGACCGGATCTACCATGTATCCAACTGTATATCTCCCCCACTCAGTCTGGATAACGTAAAAATCCGCGACCGTATATCTCCGCCACTCGGTCCGGAACAAAACCAGAAAACACAAAACTCATGGTGGACGTTTTACTCATCATCTCAAAATATCAAGTAAGGAATAAGAATAATTGCATAGTTTGTATTGATGATATACTATATATGTATATATATATATAACAGTGTCCCATACCACTGATATATATATCATCAGGAGTAAAATACTCAGAAATCCCAAGAAAATCAAATACATCATCTATAGTACTACAACATGAATAGGAAACGACTACGTAATCATATCACATAACATAATGATTTCAGTTCTAAATGTGTTATGGCACTACTAATGATGTGTAGTGTAGCATATGCGTCTGTGCTCGTGCAATATGAAAATCATTAGTATTTGTGCAATTGTTCTATGGTGTAACAATCTATATATTTACACATATATATCAGAACAATTCTACAGTGACATGACAGGACCAATGAGGTGTAGTGTAACATATATTTTACGTGCTTGTGCAGCATAGTACTCATTGGTATTTGTACAGTGTTCTATCAGAGTGTGCGTAACGCAGAAACATATATTATAGATAATATAATCTAAACGTACTTATTGTAATTACTTATTATGAGCTATACCATTATCTTTAGAAATGATCGGAACGTTAAGTTTGAAATAAGAAAGCTGCCTTAGGTTTAAAATAAATATTTGTTTTAGAAACTGGCACGCATCCTGGTAGTTTATTTAAAAGACAACGATCCGTGGTTTTTAAAAGAATATAGCTCATACCAGTATTACATCCTAAAACAGAACATAATCTATCTCTACGAGTCAAAGAATAAATTGGCCGTTATTCGACATACAAAGTTCATCATTTCCGATACGTATAAACTCTTGTCTTATAGCTCATCATATCGCTATATCTATATCATCTTAAGTACGACATAATCCCTCATACAAACTCATCAAAATCATACCCATATCATACGGATCAAATATCACGTATATCTCATTTAAAAACTACATGTGAAACTTTATGCAAATGGAGGGTATACAAGATGCAATACCATATAAATGTTTTAACGAATAGCTAATCTTAAGTAGATATCATAATAATAGTTATAAGCTTGCGGGGGTGCTATACGCCATCCACCCGACTTCCCCCGTAGATGTAAATCTACTCATCAGAAATACGTCGTATCTATTCAGGAATCGCCAATCCTTTTCCTTTCCTCGCGGCCTCCGTAGTCCTCGTATTTGAATCTAACATCGAAAATTAACGTGCATAAGGAAATGGTTAGTCCGACACGGCGAATATACAAACACACGTTTCTACGTACTAGTTATATTGTATATGATTATTTCAAGCTATCATAAACTTAACCTTACTGGATTTTAACCCTGCTCTGCATCGCGGCAGAAAACAAATCGCGATACGTCTTAACCGTGTCGTATTTGGAGTTTTTAGGTATCTTTCCGATATTAGCTTCCAGATTTTATATACAGTTAAAATAACTTACTTAAACAATACCAAATTAACCAAAAACCTAAACAGAGACCTACCCAAAAAGCCAAATCACCAAACTTCCCCAAAAATCTGGCGACGCCGGAATTTGTCTAATGGTCGCTGGCCCAAAACCGATCCCCTGGGCTCGTGCTTCTATGGTTTGTTCTAGGTCCTACATACATCATTCTGGCATTGTTTTGTTAATTTGATTTTTATCTAAACTATAGCATATTATAACAGAGTTCAGTTTTGCTAAAAATACGATATTATGGACACTTTGGGTCAAACTATGAACTATTTACAGAATTTAAATCCCTACCGTGATTGAGGATTTTACCTACAAAAATATTGCTGGAATAACTCTCCACAAGATGCACAAGCTCCTAGCTCAAGCTTGATGATGAACTCCTTACCTAGTTCCTCTTCTCTTCTCTTCTCTTCTCTTATTCTTTTTTATTTTGTTTTGTTTTTCTTTTCTTTCCTTTGAATTTTCAGAAGTTTTAACCTGATTAATTGATCTGAACATATCATATATATGAGAAGAGGGAAGGGTGAGGTGGTAGAAGGAGGTGTCAAAGGCTAAAGGGTGCCATCCTTACGCAAGGAGGAGGTGTTTGTGTGTGTGTGTGTGCATGCAAGTAGGAGGTGTCCTTGCATTATCCATCAATTTTGTTTTTAATTTATAATAAAATTCTGAGCTAAAATGTTTTCTACCCTTTTTCCACTTACACCCTCACAAATCCAAATTTGCACAAAATCCTAAACTTTATATAAATACCCTTCACAACCTATGTTATTATAAAACACCCTTTTTCTTAAAATGAAGCTAAAATTTACCTTAAAACCCTTATAATTTATTTATATTGCATACTAAAATTTTAATTTAATTTGTTTTACATACATCTTATGAAATTGTCTTATTTGGTTTTAACAACTTTTTAATTTAACCTTTTATTATTTAATTAATTAATTTTATCTATTTCTAACTTTTTTCTAAATGTTACAGAGAATATCATGAACGTAGCATAAAGTAAATCATAAGCGAAATGCTATAAGGTATACGCTATAACATATCCGAGTCGGTGAATCTATTAATCGACATCCAGCCCCACAACATCACGTACGGTATAATTCATCGTACGGCATCCTCTAGTCAAGGGTATGGATCAATCACCAGATAAAACTCATCGCGTACGGTAATTCATCGTACGGCGGAATTAATCAATTAGGGATTCTATCAACCTATATGATAATGAAGGTACGGACCTAACGTCTCATACGACATATCACTCATGATTCACAACATTATATTTATCTATATACCTATAACCCAGGTCACATCCGTATCAATCTCGTATCATGGGACCGGCAAAGGTATCAATTATCTCATATCGACTCACATCCGTATAATGACATATCAAATCAAGTCATCATATCTCATCGTATACTCTTTTCATCATATCAATATCTCACATCAATTCATCTTCTGTCACGAACCAAAATGGCACGTGACTGGCCCTTGAATCATATGAAGTCTATAGGACCCCATCAAATTCAAGTAAGCCAAAACCCCAGAAATCTAAAACCATTTTAAATAGTAAATGAAGGAAAAACTGGTTTTAAATAAGTGGTTTTAATAGCATAAGACGAATTATGTGTTTTTAAAATCCCAAGACTTTTCTGAAAATTTCGGCAGAGTTTCCTTTGTAAATACTGGCCCCAAAAGGGTACAACATGCTTAATATGAATAAAGGCATCCCCAAGCGGGAGCTAGCCCTTCGTCAATTGACGGTCACAACCACGGAAGCAATACAATATACAACGCCGAAGGGCGAGGATCAAAACCGAAAAGGAAACTCATATCAACATGAAAACCCATAATAATACAACGCGCGACTCTAAGGTCGAAAGAAAATACAACTGGTCATATACATGTCTGGTTGATGGAGTTTCTAGATACAACAATGAAAATAATATACAAGGGTGGTCACGATATGAGTGAACCCACCTACCCAAGCAATCACCCAGAATGGAAGCAATGTGCCAGAAAGCCGCAAAGAAACCTGTACGGCAAGACCTGCAAGAAACTGTGGCATAACGGAGGTGAGTTGCCAACTCGTGAGTAGAAAACATCAAAGAGCAGAAATCGTATGTATGACTTAATCCTAGGTCAAACGATCAGTAATATATACATATCCTCAATATGATAAAGTCTGAAGCTTGAAAAGGTGGCAAGGTTAAACATCTATACAAATTGTAATACCAAGTGCTCGTGTCCGTGCCTCAGGTAGTAACATATCAAAAATATAAGGTATGATCAATGTAATAATCATGAAATCAGTGTCAACTATATCATGAAGTCTAAATATGTGGATATCATCCAACTATGTAATCAATGTCTGTATGCATGTGGATCCCGTCCACGTGTCAACCAAGGACATAGCAACATCATGCATGTAAAAGTCATAAAAGCAAATGCATGAAAATATGAGGATATAAATCAGCGGGTGTCCCTCGCGACACATCAAAATCATGAAAACATCATGAAACCCGTGTCCATCATCGACACGAAAATCCTCATTTATCAGGTGCTGTCACCACGACTGGCCCTGATAGGTACGTTTCATACGCTATCTCGAAAACCTGAGTGCCCAGCTTCGACCCTCGAATTTCGACGTATCCGTACGTACATAACTCCGGTCGGTATTCCCACAATAAACGCCGAGTCTAAATACTATCACCAGTAGGTAGTGCTCCCCTGTCAGGCTCACCGTCCAACATATACGAGTCTTCTTGCCCCGGGGTACCTCACCGGGCCCACCATGTATTCGCAGACGGTGTCTACCGCTCCTCGAATCGGGTTTCACATGCCACTCTCAGAATCGAGAAAACACATGGCGGACGCACTGAAATATCATATCAAGAGAAACCGGGTTTTTAAAATAATACATACTCTCTTTTGAAATAACCACGGTTCCCAAATCCAGAAATCTCATGAAAACAACATATCTCAATGCGTATAATCATAAAGCATGATGTATGCGACATATAACAGAAATGTAAGCATATTCGTATATCATGCAACATGGAACAGTAATATGCACATATCGAGGGAAAACCGCTCTTTTAAAATGAATCCAGTTTTAAAGTATATCTTGCGGTTCCCGAATCTCCAAAATCAAGTCAGAATCTTCTATGTATGTGCAAATACGTATGTATGCAAGTATGGGTGTACAATATGTGTGTACGCAAGTATGTCATACAAGGAGTTATATCCTGATGCAACAATCCTACTGTGTAGTGATATGGCAATTATCGATGATGAAGTGTGTGAGCCGGCAAGCAGGTGTACGTGGAACATACGCATCATCGATAATGGTGCTAGTGTCCAGACAGCATGGGTTTAATATAACAATAAACACATTTAAACATACAATGCGATGCGAATGGCAAGAATATGCGGAAAATGAATAATAAACACAATAGTGAAGTATCTACATCAATATATATATCTCATACAGTTTTGCCATTTGAAAAAACACGAATCGTGGTGTTTAGAAAAATAAGGGCTACGGTGTTTTAAGAAAAAATGCGTTTTTTGAAAATAACCGTATAATCCCTTGGCCGGTATTTAAAATACTCACTATTCGTTAGTTTTTGAAATAGGTATGACTCGAGTCTCGTCTAACATCTATAAGTAACTATAGGACTAATCGAACGGTAAGGAAACCACCAAAATCTGAGTCGATACATATAAATATAATAGTCGGTGATCCCGCCTCAATAGTATCACATACGATACAATATATATTATGACATCCTCGAGTCAAGAGTGCGGATCTAGCATCAATATAAAGCTCGTACGTAAATCCATCGTACGCCATCCCAAATCTGGGTACGGGTCAAAAATCACATTCATCTCATTATTCATCTGGTATCCAATATCATCATATCTCATGAACCGGGGTACTGATCTATGTTTAGTACAAACTGATACCATATATCTATATGTGCGTGTATTAAAACACACGCCTAAAGGCCCGCTATACACTCATGGCGTATCTCATAATACGAACCAAAACATATCACCGATCTCATGGCACCATGCCCAATCTCATCGACTCATCTCCAAATACCATAACAATCCTCATCATCCATGAGTAGGTATACACACACACACACACACACACACATAGTTCCATACCTATGTGTGTGTGTGTGTATATATACATATCCCTATATATGCACAAGTAAAACCATTAAGCATGTGTGTGCGTGTGGGTGTAAACCTCATTCTAGGGTTCGCGACTAAGAAGCAAAACTAAGTTACTTCTAACTACCCTAAACTAAACCAAGAACACCAAATCATATCTTGATAATCATCCATGTAACATAAAACACATATATAACCATATATATATATATATATATATATATATATATATATATATAAGCTATACTACGAACTGAGGGGGTGCTATACGCCATCCACCCGACTTTACCCGTAGATATAATCTACTCACCTTGACCTTCGCTTGTCGATGCCTACGTCGCCACGCGCCTGCTTGTCGTCCCGAAGTCCTCGTGTGGGTACCTACACATCATAACGTATCGTGTCGCATTAAAACCCAATTCAAAACCAAAACGGTACGCTAAAAGCCTATAGGTTAGAACCTACGGACTACGCCTTTCAAACCACCAAACAATTTTCGATATCGTCGTACAAACGTCAAGTGATCAAGGTAAAACACAAATACTAATATCCAGAATCCAAAATATGGAAAATATAACCCGAATCAAAACAGCAACTCATGAAATTGGTCCCTGATTTTACCCTAGGATAAATTAGCCAATTCTGCATATGTGTAGGGCCTAGTTTACAGGTAATAGAGCCATGAAGCAAGAATGACACCAAAACTCCAAGGTCTGACCGCAATTTGTGGCCAGAATGATATTATTTGCAGCCTGGTGTGGGTAGTTGGGTCTCGGGTCTTTTGGATATGCTCTATATCACCTGCACATCTCTCTGTATTTGCTAAATAATTTTCTAGGTCTCCGGGTGTTAGCAGATTTCATTATACCCTCACAGAATCCATAATTCTCCGATATCGGGTTTCTAAGTTCGTATTCCGGGGTTTAAGTCTCTGTTTTAGGTCCAAAGTATAATCATTACTGGGGTATAAGGTCCCTATAAGCCTCAATTATACATCACAACTCAAGAATTCCTCAAGTCTTAACCAGAAATTTCCAAACCTCACTAAACGACACTAAATCGGTTCTAATCAAACATGGATGTAAAATCAATGGAAATACTATACTAATGGTTAAGAGAATATCTTATTTAGCAACTCAAGAATTTTCTTTAGTTGCCCCAAGTCTTCAAAATCCGATTTTTCTTGGTCCAATCTGAAGCTGGAGGGCTTGTGCACAATTTTCATGAAGTGATTGAGGTGTTTTGAGGTGGGGAATGAGGTGTTTTGAGGATGAAGAGGAAGGGGGAGAGGGAGTGGCAGCCAACTTCTGAAGTGAGTGGGAAATGGTGAAGAGGTGAAGGATGAAGCCAAGTCAAAGAAGACCCCTCACTCTCTCTCATGCCCATACCCATTTGTTTACTATTTCCCCCTTTTTTTTTGTTTTTCTTTTCTTTTCATCTCATTCTAAAACCCAAATAAAGCTTGAAGATAAAAAGAAAAGCCATGGTAGAAATTGTAACAAGGGTTAAAATTGACATGGTGCATGTTTTGCACAAAACAAGCTTAATGCGCAATTAGCGATCTTTAATCGCAATTAGCACTAAAATAGTGTGTAATAAATCACAATTAGCTTAAAATTGCTTAATTCATATAAAACACTTTCTTTTTGTAATTTGTATAATTTTCCAACTTTTTCCCAAATTATCGGTATTTAATTATACCGCCTTATTAAATCATTCAATATAATATTATTAAATTTTTAAAAAAAATCCAAAAATAATATTTTATTTTTCTGAAATGTTACAATCTTCCCCCCTTAAAGAAATTCGGTCCCCGAATTTAAATTTAAACCCCTCAATACTAAAACATTTTAGTAAAAAGTCCAAGTGGTCGGGGCTCCGAAATCATCAATACATAAAACACATCATAGCGCAATGCATGCGCATGAACAATGAGAAGATAACTCCAAATCAAAAAAAAACTCCGTCAAGCATCCCGCAATCATCGGAGTCATGGTGATGACACAAATGTCAAATCCAAAACGAAACCAATATGATATACATCAAAACTATACATGTAACCATCAAATCTGTACATGTAAACATCTGAAGGAAATGCGTGCCAAACCTTTCATGTTGCTGTGCGATACGCATATCGCGACACAGTGGCGGACGTCTATTGTAAGAAAATAACTATATATATACTCATCCTTTGTTTAATATATACGTCCCACCGTTTTTGAAAATAATTTAGAAGGGTTTTCTTGTTTTTAAACGTTTCGTTTCACATCAGACACGTATGTAAATACTGAGACTATAGCTCCCTTTTTTTGGAAATCCCTTCGAAAACTATCAATGCATGCAAAATATATCCTGGTACTGTCCTCTGACTAGTCCTGCTCAGTATGAAAATAAGTAGCAAATATCATAAAAACGTACTGCTCCATAAGAAATAAATCCCAAAATATGCATATGAATGCTACGTGCGTCTGGTGCGCACGGAAATCGAAACCCATGAATGTGCCATACATGTGCACAGAAACAACATTTAAGTGCATTGGGTATGCACGAAACACCTGTCAGAGGCAACGGTGTGCCTGACAGCAGTATCAGGTGCATCTGATATGCACAAAGAATCCCGATTTAGTGCATATGGTATGCACCAAAATCGTATCTCATATCATGCGCCCAACATGTGCGAAAATCCAAATCAGGTGCATCCATCATGCACGAAAAAAATCTAAATCATGTGCATCCAACATGCACGAAATCACGAAATCCAATATCAAGCGTCGAACATGCGCAAAATCCAATCCAAGCGCGCCAAATATGCGCATGAATCCAAATCAAATGCACAGAGTGCACGAAATCAACATCAATATCATAATCAAAATCGACGGTATACAATAAACCTCAATCCAAATCAGGTATACCACGGTATATAATCTCACAACCATGTGCATCAGCGTGCACAAATCAAATCAAAACTCTAAATGTGCCAGAAAACTATGCCGAAAGCATAAGTCAAATCACATGCACAACATAAGCATAAAATCAAAATCAACATATCGAATGACATCAAACCGAAGTCAGGTGCAACCGTGGTGCACAAAAAAAAATATCATGAAACTCAGTCATCAAGACTAAATCATGCGAATAGGTCGCCTAAAATACCGAAATCCAAGATGACGGATACGTGATAATCGAATCACCAAATCACAAATCATAAATACCGTCGTCGATATTTCCTCCTTCAAAGTCGAGAAGGTGTCGTTGCATCCAATGCTAGCAGAGCAAGATATCTACTTGCCTACTGTTCGTGGCCTATCGTCTGGTACCCTTAGGCTCTCATCTCTCACTGCAGATTATTAAGTGCATAGCTCTTCGGCTCAACGGTTCAATATGGAATGACGATGAAAACAGTCCCGCTCTGGCACATCCTCTAAAGATCTCTGGCCAACAATCTTGTCGACGATGCCGAACTCTGGCCTGCTGGGTGTGCACAATATGACCTCTCCTGGGTCCAAGTCTTCTCGTATAGTATTCCAGAATGGTCCTGTCGAGGTCTCTCTCAAATCTCGTTTCTGCCGAACCGCCCGGAAGTTACCACCCTTTACTATATATGTTTCTTGTTTCGGAACGGCCGCATTCTCATAGCGACTCCTTATGGAAGATATATCAATAATCAACGCCTCTGCATGCGTATCGCATCTCTGATGTCAGTGGATTGGAACGTCATCTCGTCGAAATCTCGTGCGAACTCTTTACTCCACTTTTCTCTAATGTCGACTGCTTCGAACTCGTCTCTTCGTGGCTGCATAGACTGCGCCCCAACGGCTATACTCGTATCTAAAGTCTCCCAAGCAATGTATCCCATCATATGATACCCGAACGATGTCGAATCTTTTGATCGATTCGTCAAGGTTCCATAATCCCCCAAGAGCTCAACATCATCGGTACAGTTTAATAGTATTCCAGTACACACCACAGCACCTGTGGACCAACCGTAGAAGGGCAAACCCAAGCCTCACAAATGGCACCGCTGAACTGCCGCAAACCCTAAGGTTCAAAGGCGTTCCATAGTCATTACGTCGAGTTAGGGTTTCATTCTTCTAGAGGGTTCATAGCATTACTTGCATTTGTCTCTGAATACTTTGAACTTGGAAAATGGGCTCCTGACATTCGACCGTCTCTATCGACTCCCAACGTACCTGCGTAAAGTCGTCTCTAGCTGGAATCAATCAATCTGATGACCTCGCGTCGGGGTAGGCAACGAATCACATGTCCTAGTCCTTCCTCCATGGGTGACTAGCGATCTTCTATCATATCTCAAAGTACAACTCATGCGGCATAGCTCTAAGCATCTGGGGCAATATCTTGTCATTCGCAGCAGCAACTGGCTCATTTGTCCGCATGGTGAACAGTGCCTCAATCATCAATTAATAGGTGTATCGACGGTCATAACATTCTGGCTGGCATCTAGCAGTAGCCTGATCCTCTGGTGCCGATCTGCACGTCCGAGAAATCTCGTAAAAGCGATCCATCAAACGCTCATGGCGCGAAAACACAATAAAACGACGCCTCTATGCAATCGTATGCCTTGGAATCCCGCCCTGGTCAGTCCTCGTCTGCGACGAGCTCATGCTGACGCAACTCTAGCCATAGCTCTCTCTGCCAGTGTAATCGTGACAGCAAAACCATAACTAATATCGATGAGGATAGATCATAGGAATGAATATAATACTGTGCAAAGAAATGTAAATCCTAAGCCTCCTTAAGCGGAGTAGCGTATCGTAAGTATGCCATGGAACATTCACACGGTACGTCACTCTCCTTAAGTCACCTACTCCATCAACCAAGGTCAACCTACGCGACGAAATTTTGAGTTTAATACTCCCTCGACTAAGTTTAAGTTCCGTAAGGTCAAGCCTAAGTTCCGAATATATACAAACGCTCTAGGCTCCGCATAGTCAAACTTAGACTCGAACCAAGGTTAACCTAGCGCTCTGATACCAACTTTGTCAGACCCTAAATGGCACGTGACGGGCCCTTGAATCATATGAAGTCTATAAGACCCCATCTAATTCAAGTAAGCTAAAAGCCCAGAAATCTAAAACCATTTTAAATAGTAAATGAAGGAAAAACTGGTTTTAAATAAGTGGTTTTAATAGCATAAGCCGAATTATGCATTTTTATAATCCCAAGTCTTTTCTGAAAATATCGGCAGAGTTTCCTTTGTAAATACTGGCCCCAAAAGGGTATAGCATGCTTAATATGAATAAAGGCATCCCCAAGCGGGAGCTAGCACTTCGTCAATTAACGGTCACAACCACGCAAGCAATACAATATACAACGCCGAAGGGCGAGGATCAAAACTGAAAAGAAAACTCATATCAACATGAAAACCCATAATAATACAACGCGCGACTCTAAGGTCGAAAGAAAATACAACTGGTCTCTAAGTCAAATACATATACATGTCTGGTTGATGGAGTTTCTAGATACAACAATGAAAATAATATACAAGGGTGGTCACGATGCGAGTGAACCCACCTACCCAAGCAATCACCCAGAATGGAAGCAGTGTGCTGGAAAGCCGCAAAGAAACCTGTACGGCAAGACTTGCAAGAAACTGTGGCACAATGGGGGTGAGTTGCCAGCTCGTGAGTAGAAAACATCACAGAGCAGAAATCGTATGTATGACTCAATCCTAGGTCAAAAGATCAGTAATATATACTTATAATCAATATGATAACTCTGAAGCATGAAAAGGTGGCAAGGGTAAACATCTATACTAAGTGTAATACCAAGTGCTCGTGTTCGTGCCTCAGGTAGTAACATATCAAAAATATGAGGTATGATCAATGTAATCATCCTGAAATCAGTGTCAACTATATCATGAAGTCTAAGTATGTGGATATCATCCAACTATGTAATCAATGTCTGTATGCATATGGATCCCGTCCACGTGTCAACCAAGGACATAGCAACATCATGCATGTAAAAGTCATAAAAGCATATGCATGAAAGTATGAGGATATAAATCAGCGGGTGCCCTCGCGACACATCAAAATCATGAAAACATCATGAAACCCGTGTCCATCGTCGACACGAAAATCCTCATCTATCAGGTGCTGTCACCACGACTGGCCCTGATAGGTACGTATCATACGCTATCTCGAAAACCCGAGTGCCCAGCTTCGACCCTCGAATTTCGACGTATCCATACGTACATAACTCCGGTCGGTATCCCCACGTTAACCGCCGAGTTCAAATACTATCACCGGTAGGTAGTGCTCCCCTGTCAGGCTCACCGTCTAACATATACGAGTCTTCTTGCCCCGGGGTACCTCACTAGGTCCACCATGTACCCGCAGACGGTGCCTACCGCTGCTCGAATCGGGTTTCACATGCCACTCTCAGAATCTAGAAAACACATGGTGGACGCACTGAAATATCATATCAAGGGAAACCGGGTTTTAAAAACAATACATACTCTCTTTTAAAATAACCACGATTCCCAAGTCCAGAAATCTCATGAAAACAACATATCTCAATGCGTATAATCATAAAACATGATGTATGAAACATATTACAGAAATGTAAGCATATCCGTATATCATGCAACATGGAACAATAATATGCACATATCGAGGGAAAACCGCTCTTTTAAAATGAATCCAGTTTTAAAGTACATCTTGCGGTTCCTGAATCTCCAAAATCAAGCCAGAATCATCTATGTATGTGAAAATACGTATGTATGCAAGTATGGGTGTACAATATGTGTGTACGCATGTCATACAAGGAGTCATATCCTGATGAAACAATCCTACTGTGTAGTGACATGACAATTATCGATGATGAAGTGTGTGAGCCGGCAAGCAGGTGTACGTGGAACATACGCATCATCGATAATGGTGCTGGTGTCCTGACAGCATGGGTTTATTATAACAATAAACACATTTAAACATGCAATGCGATGTGAATAGCAAGAATATGCGGAAAATGAATAATAAACACAATAGTGAAGAATCTACATCAATATATATATATATATATGTCATACAGTTTTGCCATTTGAAATAACACGAATCGTGGTGTTTAGAAAAATAAGGGCTACGGTGTTTTAAGAAAAGATGCGTCTTTTGAAAATATTCGTATAATCCCTTGGCCGGTCTTTAAAATACTCATAATTCATTAGTTTTTGAAATAGGTATGACTCAAGTCTAGTCTAACATCTATAAGTAAATTACAGGACTAATCGAACGGTAAGGAAACTACCTAAATCTGAGTCGATACATATAAATATAATAGTCGGTTATTCCGCCTCAATAGTATCACATACGATACAATATATATTAAGACATCCTCGAGTCAAGAGTGCGGATCTACCATCAATATAAAGCTCGTACGTAAATCCGTCGTACGGCATCCCAAATCTGGGTACGGGTCAAATATCACATTCATCTGGTATCCATTATCATCATATCTCATGAACCGGGGTACTGATCTAAGTCTAGTATAAACTGATACCATATATATATATATATATATATATATATGTGTGTGTGTGTGTGTGTGTGTGTGTGTGTGTGTGCGTGTATGAAAACACACGCCTAAAGGCCCGCTACACACTCATGTCGTATCTCATATTACGAACCAAAACATATCACCGATCTCATGGCTTTATGCCCAATCTCATCGACTCATCTTCAAATACCATAACAATCATCATCATCCATGAGTAGGTATACGTATATATATATATATATATATATATATATACATAATCCCATACCTATGTGTGTGTGTGTATACATATCCCAATATACGCACAAGTAAAACCAGTAAGCATGTGTGTGGGGGGGTGTAAACCTCATTCTAGGGTTCACGACTAAGAAGCTAAACTAAGTTACTTCTAACTAACCTAAACTAAACCAAGAACACAAAATCATATCTTGATAATCATCCAGGTAACATAAAACACATATATAACCATATATATATATATATATATAAGCTATACTACGAACTGCGTGGTGCTATACACCATCCATCCGACTTCCCCCGAAGATATAATCTACTCACCTTGACCTTCGTTTGTCGATGCCGACGTCGCCACACGCTTGCTTGTCATCCCGAAGTCCTCATGGGGGTACCTACACATCATAACGTATCGTGCCGCATTAAAACCCAATTCAAAACCAAAACGACACGCTAAAAGCCTATAGGTTAGAACCTACGGACTACGCCTTTCAAACCACCGACAATCCTCGATATCGTCGTACAAACGTCAAGTGATTGAGGTAAAACAAAAATACTAAAATCCAGAATCCAAAATACGGAAAATATAACCCGGATCAAAACAGTAACTTATGAAATTGGTCCCAGATTTTACCCTAGGATAAATTAGCCAATTCTGCATATGTGTAGGGCCTAGTTTACAGGTAATAGAGCCATGAAGTAAGAATGACACCAGAACTCCAAGGTCTAGCTGTAATTTGCGGCCAGAATGATATTATTTGCGGTCTGGTGTGGGTAGTTGGGTCTCAGGTCTTTAGGGTATGCTCTATATCACCTGCTCAGCTCTCTGTATTTGCTAAATAATTTTCTAGGTCCTCAGGTGTTAGCAGATTTCATTATACCCTCACAGAATCCATAATTCTTCGATATCGGGTTTCTAAGTTCGTATTCCGTGGTTTAAGTCTCTGTTTTAGGTCCAAAGTATAATCATTACTGGGGTTTAAGGTCACTATAAGCCTCAATTACACATCACAACTCAAGAATTCCTCAAGTCCTAACTAGAAATTTCCAAACCTCACTAAACGACACTAAATCGGTTCTAATCAAACATGGATGTAAAAGCAATGGAAATACTATGCTAATGGTTAAGAGAATAGCTCATTTGGGAACTCAAAAATTTTCTTGAGTTGCCCCAAGTCTTCAAAATCCGATTTTTCTTGGTCCAATGTGAAGCTGGAGGGCATGTGCACTATTTTAATGAAGTGATTGAGGTGTTTTAAGGTGGGGAATGAGTTATTTTGAGGATGAAGAGGAAGGGGGAGAGGGAGAGGCAGCCAACTTCTGAAGTGAGAGGGAAATGGTGAAGAGATGAAGGATGAAGCCAAGTCAAAGAAGACCCCTCACTCTCTCTCATGCTTATACCCATTTGTTTACTATTTTCCCCTTTTCTTTTGTTTTTCTTTTCTTTTCTTCTCATTCTAAAACATAAATAAAGCATGAAGAGAAAAAGAAAAGCCATGGTAGAAATTGTAACAAGGGTTAAAAATGACATGGTGCATGTTTTGCACAAAACAAGCTTAATGCGCGATTAGCGATCTTTAATCGCGATTAGCACTAAAATAGTGTGTAATAAATCACAATTAGCTTAAAATTGCTTAATTCATATAAAACACCATCTTTTTGTAATTTCTATAATTTTCCAACTTTTTCCCAAATTATCGGTATTTAATTATACCGCCTTATTAAAATATTTAATATAATATTATTAATTTTTTTTTAAAAAATCCAAAAATAATATTTTATTTTTCTGAAATGTTACATCTTCTTAATCTCATATCATATTTATCAATCTCATAACATGCCACTATAATCTCATACTGATTCTCTTTCACTGCATATATATATATATATATATATATATATATATATATATATATATATATATCGTGATTCTCATTCACGTTTCACATCCTTATATATCAATTTGAGACATCATTTCTATCATATCATGTCACACTAAACCATAAACTATAACCTTAAGGCGTGGTATATCTTGTCTCCTACTAATTCTTTAACCATATCCATAAATTTCTAACAAGATTTCCTAAACCATATTCTATATATATCGTTTCCATTATAATTTGCGGGGGTGATATACGTCATCCATCCGACTTTCCACGTAGATATAAATCTACTCACCTGCGGAACTCCATGTTCAGCCGTAGTCGATGTGCTTCGTCGTCTCGGAATCCACTCGAAGGTACCTAAAATAAATACACTGTCCCAATGCTATTAAAATCAAGTCCGGAAAATCAATACGGCACACGGTGCGCTCATAGGTTAGAAACTATAGCCTACGCATGCAAAAGCAACCAAACAAACCTCGTCGTTGACGTACAAACATTAAACGACCCAATACAATATCAAATATCAAATCCCAAATTCATAAATCACAAATACCATATTCAACAACTTAGGAAATCACTCCCAGATTTCACCTCAGGTTAATTGGGATTAAACAAGGAAGTATAGGGGATAGGTTATAGGGATTAGGAGCTACAGCCAAAAACTCAACACCATGGCTCCATAAAAATCCGGCGACATTGCCAGAATTTCCAAGCTCGCCGGCCTGGGTAGGGAATTGGCATCTCGAACTTGGGTGGGGGTCTCCTGGTCATTTATCTAGGTCACTGGACTTGCTAGATTTTCTCATAAACATCCCAGACTGCACCAGATTCCCTGTAGGCCAACAAACTCCACAAAACTGACACGGGGAAGTTTCTATGTTCGTATTTTGAGTTCTATTCTCTGTTCTTGTCCATTAAATCCACACTAAGGTCTTGTAAACAGCCACTACACATCCCATGTCCACACAATCACCCAAACCCTCTCTTAGAATTTCCAAATATCACTAATCTAAATCAATTACACTCTAAACTACTATAGGGTGCTAGAAAACTCAAAAACTAAACTAGAAGTGTAGAAATTACCATATTTGGTAACTCAAGAATTTTCTTGAGGTGCTCAAAGTCTTTAAAATCCAACTTTGAATGGTCCAATGGGTTTGTAGAGAGGTGGGGATCTTTTTTAATGAAGGGAGTATAGGGTTTTAGCAAGGTTTTTGAGATGATTCTTGAGGGTAGAAGTGAGGGGAGCTTGAAGAGGAAGAAGATGAAGGAAAATAATCGGGTGAGGAAATGGGGCAGCCATCTCTCTCTCTCTCTTATTCTCACATTCTTTCTTACCCTCACTCTCTCTCTTATGATCACTCTCTCAATTATCTTCTTTTGTCTTTTAGCATCCCTTTTCTTTTCTCACAATAAACACATAATACCACTAACACAAAAGAAACCACATGCAACATGTCTTGGTGCACTAACTACGGAAAATGTAGAAACACAGATTTGGCTTAATCGCGATTAGTACTGCACTAATCAATTTTTATTCAAACTGCATATAATTAATTATAAAAATGCCAAATTTGATAAATATATTTTTAAATGAATAAATCATTTTAATATTCAATTATTTCACAAATATTGGTATATATTTATACCATTTTACGAAAACCCCAAATTCGCAAATCGGGTAGTTTTCGTGAAATATATTATTTTAATATTAAATTCAAAAAATAATAATTTATATTTTCTGAAATGTTACATTTTCGGAATACGCATACGGGTATCTATATACGGTGAGGGCATTCTTGTAATTTCATAAGAATGGGCATCTAGAAGAAGACACTTCATTATTGATTTATCCTTTTTTGATAAAGGATTAATGAGGTGGAAATTAGGAGGTATTTGAGGAATGGGTTGTAAGTATTGCTTTGTATATTGTTTATTCATTTGGGTTTTCTATTCAAGCATGGTTGCATTTTTTGTGAGTATTTTATTCCATGCTTGAATTATTGGAAAATAACTTAGCCATTCTCACATCCAATTCTCTAGATCATTGTCACATTATCATTCTCTCTCCTAAGTTTCCTCTCCTCCTCCCTCAAGCTCATCCCATCACATGAGTTGTAAATCAATGAGCATTGAGGCAAATTAATCCAATATATATCTTCTCTACTTCTACTTAGTAGTCTTCCTTAGCAAGTTGGATCACTAAGTTACCTCATTTGAGGTTGGAGCTTGACCTTAGGCCCTCGGGTGGATCTTTCTTCGATACAAAGGAGACTGGCAACCGAGTTCATTTGAAGCTAAGGAGGAGCCAAAGAAAGGAGATTAAGAAGAAGCTTGAACCAAGGAGCAAAGAACCACTTGAAGACCCGAAGGACTTGACACGAGGGTATAACACTTTAACCGAGTAGTTAATGCCTTCTTGTAATTTAGTTATTGCTAGTTATGGTTTAATCAAGATCCTAAAGTGGATAAAGTTTATGTTGCAAAACCAAACATGATCTTTCGATGTGAGAAAAATCATTTTTGATGTATTCCGCCTCCCCGTGAACACGTGGGGTGTGCTACATAGACTTACATAACACAACTAGCAGGCTTCGTAGATAGTGGGAAAAGCGGAAAACTATGCAAGCTGCTTAAATCAATTTATGGATTAAAGCAGGCGTTGCAGAGTTGGTGTTGGGGTTTATTAGCACTCTCATTAGGGTTTAAAGGTGTATCAAGTATACAATTTTAAAAATTAAGTGTGCTAATGAACTTAAACTTAGAATCGAACTAGAGAATTAGGGTTTTAGAGCAAGTAATCAAACATTGCACTAAGTGAATATGGAATACAACCATTGTAGACCGGTCCTTTACTTCAAAAGCTCCATGTAGAAGTCCCTTCACTATAAGTGGTGGTGTCCCAGACTCTCCGTAGGCTTCACTAGTCGAAATGAACGAGCTTGTTCAATGATCTTCGAGGCCGAAAATGATCTACTTCGAGGAGACTCTAACTCAAGCTACCTCTTCGCTAATGGATGAATTAGTGAAGCAAACAACTTACACTATATGGCTAATATGGTATATATTGATGAAGTAGGAATTTAGCTCACTTTAGAATATTTTTCCTCTTTATTTTTCCACCTCAAGAATATCAAGTCAAGAAAATTGAGATGAAGAAGATGAACTTCATATGAACCATGGGTGAGAAAATATCTAATATAGACTCTTGTAGAGACTTAACCAAGGCTAAGATAATGGTTAGGTTAATAAATATCTTGAGTAAAACAAAAATGAGTGGAGTTTAGTCAAGGTTTCCACAAGCTTCTCCAAGCTTTACAACCATGCTAATTTCCACCTCATTTTTGGTTTTCTCTGAATAAATACCCACATTATCTTAACTAAGGTGTGAGTCTCATACACCCAAGTTCCATGTATCATCAAGCATGATACAAAAATCAAAAATACATTTATATGTGTGTGTGTGTGTGTGTGTGTTAAATGTAAATGTAGAAAATAAAATTCTTAAGTGAGCTTTTATATTAATCAATATATATTAATATATCAAATATATATATATATATATATATATATTAAATTATTAAATTAACACTTGATTTAATAATCTGGCTATATCACATATACCCGACTAATATCAAATCATTGAATCAACACTTGATTCAATAATCCAGTTATATCACATATAACCTATATCGCGAGATTAGAATACGGTATCATATACATGTATTTCTCTCGGTCCCGCACATATCACATATGTGCTACTTCTTCGTTTCTCTTGAGCCAGAAAACCTTTGTGTAGGACTCTAAAGACTCGTCAATACGCCGTCAGTAGGTGGTGATCATATCAGTCACCCACAAGCCGCAAGTGGTCTTCTAAACATAACGGCCACCCGGGTATTGAGCGATCAGAAGATCAACAAGTAAGCATGCTCATACTCCTGCGTATCCAATCAGTAACACTACCGTACAGTCTGGTCTCTTCGTCTGATATGTCGCATATCGAGTCTAGGGGTGGTAAATATCAGACCCCAGTAACTTGATAAGTCATGCCGATGTGAGGCTCATAACAGGTCAAGAAACAACTGATAACACTTACCAGTAAATCTCATCATCAGCCCTGGTCAGGGACTTCCTGTTATAGCCAATCATGCACAGCACAACATCAACCCCCAATACCGGGAGAGACGAAACCCCTCCTATCGCTCATTGCCTCCATGTGAT
The DNA here is from genome assembly GCA_030015575.1 of Agapanthus africanus. Taxonomy (NCBI): domain Eukaryota; kingdom Viridiplantae; phylum Streptophyta; class Magnoliopsida; order Asparagales; family Amaryllidaceae; genus Agapanthus; species Agapanthus africanus. The sequence continues at coordinate 343,473,372 of JASDDO010000029.1, read as the reverse complement.
TCGGGACTATACCCAAAAGCCATCGGTTTGCACGTTCTCTTGAATGTGGTACGATGAAAATCAAAGCACAGTGGGAATCACACAAGACTCTATGACGATCTCGGGTCTACAGACTAACATGTACCAGTGTCACCAGAGAACTGCTATCTGACGTCAGGTATAATACCATCAAGGAGTTCTCTGCGAGTCCTGTTCGGTGTACCCATTCTCTAATGAGCACCTGTGCACATTCTTTGATGTCAAACACCAATGGTTGTGGGATCAACCATCGCCCTATACAGGGTCAAGAATCGTACACACTAGTCTACTCTGGAATATCGACGCCCTGTCTTGATACATCCTCGACTAGGAACAATTAAAGGATGTACTTATGGACTACCCTGGCCCGACTAGTATGATCTACATCATAGTCCTAGTAGTCAAGTCCACATCCTAAGGGCTTTATCAACATGTAACAGAGAGACAGTACAAGTATACATGTTAAGATAAAGAGTAACCAGATAACATACTATCATGTCGAGCAAGAAATGTAGGGTTCCTAAGCACGACAACAAGGTTTCGGGTGGCATCATCCATGCCAAATTAAAATTTTTCCATGCTAAAAGAACCCTAACCTAGGATGTTTAACTAGAGAATCATACGAAAACAAAATGTAAATAACTTTACATCTAAGTGAGTAGGGATTACAACCTTTGTAGTTCGTTCCTTCGCTTCTATAGCTCCTTGTTGGGGTCCCTTCTCTGTGATCAACGAACTTCCGGACTTTTGAGAGGCTCCACAAGATGTATGATGCATGCTAGATAGAAGTCTTCAAACTCTAAGATGATCTACTTCGAAGAAACACGGACTCAAGCTATCTCTTCACTATGAATTAGTGAAGCTAACACCCTAAACTATATGGCTAGTATAGAAGAGGATGTTGAAGTAGGAATTTTGCTCACTTTAGAATTTAATTTCTCACTATTTTCTTTATCTCCTCAAAACTAAAGAGAGAGCTTGAGAGAGATGAAGATGAAGAAGATGAATGAATAATTGGCTTGAGGTTAGAAATGCAACCATGGTGAGTTATGTCATCCTTAACCCATGTAGAGAATAAACCATGGCTAAGTGATTAGGGTTAGGTCAATAAATATCTTAGGTGAAAACAAAATTGGTGGACTTAGTCAATGAATCTACAAGCTTCTTCAAACTCATCCATGACTAATTCCAAGCAATTCTGAATTAACAAAAATAAATAAAAACCTACCATTATCTCAAGTATGGTGTTAGTCTCATACACCCAAGTTGCATGTATAACCAAGTATGTCACAATAATATATATCACATATATATTATTTGTGAACAAAAGAAAACTATACAATAAACATATATCACATATATGTTAAATGTATAAAAAATGAGAAAAAGAAATACTTAAGTGAGGATATATTAGTTAATGTAATTTAATATATCAAATATATACTTATACATTAAATTATTAAATCAATACTTGATTTAATAATCCGGCTATATCACATACAACCGACTAATATAATATGTATCATTTCATCGAGTCAACACTTGATTCGATGACCCGATTATATCACATTTAACCGGCCGATATCACATGTCGCGAGAATAGAATACGGTATCACATACACGTATTAATCTCGATCCCGCGCATATCACATATATGCTCCTACTCAGTTTCGCCTGAGCCAAGAAACCTCTGTGTAGGACTCTAAAGACTCGTCAATACTCCGGCAGTAGGTGGTGATCATATCAGCCACCCATAAGCCATCAGTGGTCAGCTAAACGTAACGGCCACCCGGGTATTGAGCGATCAGAAGATCAACAAGGAAGCCTTCTCATACTCCTGTGAATCTAATCAGTAACACTACCGTATTGTCCGGTCTCTTCGTCTGATATGTCGCATATCCAGTCTAGGGGTGGTAAACGTTAGACCCTAATAATTGATAAGTCATGGCGATGTGAGGCTCATAACTGGTCGAGAAACTACTGATAACACTTACCAGTAGATCTCCATATCAGCCCTGGCCAAAGACTTCCTGTTATAGCCAATCGAGCACAGCGCAACATCAACCCCCAATATCGGGACAGACGAAACCCCTACTATCGCTCATTGCCTCCATATGATTCGGGACTGTAACCAAAAGCCACCGTTTTGCACGTTCTCATGAACGTGGTAAGGTGGAAATCAAAGCACAGTAGGAATCACACAAGACTCTATGACAATCTCGGGTCTACAGACTAACCTGTACCAGTGTCACTAGAGAATTGCTATCTGACGATAGGTATAATACCAACTAGGAGTCTCGGCAAGTGCGTTCAGTGTACTCAGTCTCCACTGAGCACCCGTATACCATCTTTGATGTCAAACACCAATGGATGTGGGATCATCCATCGCCCATCATATGTGTCAAGATGCATATACGCTAGTCTACTCTAGAATATCGATGCCCTATCTCGATACAACCTCGACTAGGAACAGTTATAGGATGTACTTGTGGACTATCCTGGCCCCATTAGTATGATCTCCATCATAGTCCTAGTAGTCAAGTACACATCCTAAGGTCTTTATTAACATGTGGAGTAAGACAGTATCACAATACAAGTCTACATGTTAGGACAAAGAGAAACCAGATAGCATAATATCATGTCGAGCAAGAAAGTCCTCTCTATATATATCCAAGCTTCCACTATAATATACATCATATGTACAATAATGGCCTCTAGGGCATATACATAACTAACAATCTCCCAGTTGTACTAAGGCCAGTTGTTGTAGTATCTCATACCCAACATCCCGAAGAGTCTTTCAAATTGTATCTGGGGTATGGCCTTCGTGAGTGGATCCGCTGTATTGTTCTTCGTGTCAACTCTCCTGACCTCGATCTCACGGCGATCAACTATCTCCCGGATCAGGTGATACCGCCTCAGAATATGCATGGATCGCTGATGGGACCTGGGTTCCTTGGCCAATGCCACCGCTCCATTGTTATCGCAATACAAAGGTATTGGATGCTCAATGGTCGGAACCACACCAAGTTCAGTTATGAACTTCTTCATCCAGACAGCCTCTTTGGCAGCATCGTTGGCAGCGATGTATTCAGCCCCCATCGTCGATTCTGCCACGGTTTCCTGTTTGGAACTCTTCTAACAAACTGCCCCTTCATTGAGGGTAAAGACAAATCCCGAGACCGACTTAGCGTCGTCCTTATCACTCTAGAAGCTCGAATCGGTAAAGGACTCCCCTTGGAGTTCTCCGTTACCATACACCAAGAACATCTCTTTAGTCCTTCTCAAGTATTTGAGAATGATCTTCATAGCTGTCCTATGACTCTCTCTTGGATCTGCTTAATACCTACTCATTACACTTAGTGAGTACGCTACATCAGGTCTGGTACATAGCATCGCGTATATGATATAGCCTACTACCGAAGCATAGGGTATCCCTATCATGCGAGCTCTCTCCAAATCAGTCTTGGGAGACATCTCTTTGGAGAGATCGATTCCTGAGATCGTAGGTAAATTCCCACGCTTGGATTCTTCCATACTAAACCTCTTTAGTATGGTGTCAATGTACTTGGATTGGGACAATCCCAGTATCCATTTAGATCTATCTCTATAGATCTTAATTCCCAAGATGTATGAGGCATCACTAGATCTTTCATTGAGAATCTATGTCATAAGAAGAGCTTGACCGAGTGCAGCATAGGAACATCATTTCCTATCAAGAGTATGTCATCCATGTATAATACGAGGAAGACAGCCTTACTCTCTGCCACCTTCTTGTATATACAAGGTTCATCTACGTTTTTTATGAAGTCAAACTTTTTGAATACCACATTAAAACTGATGTTCCAACTCCGCGATACTTGCTTTAACCTGTAGATGGATTTAAGCAGCTTGCACACCTTTCCGCTGCTGCCACTGTCTACGAAGGCCTTTGGCTGAGTCATGTACACGCTCTCTTCTAAATCACCATTTAGAAAGGCGGTCTTAACATCCATTTGCATGATTTCATAGTCATGGAATGCAGCAATGGCAAGTAGGATCCGGATGGACTTAAGCATAGCCACAGGAAAAAAGGTTTCATCATAATCTACACCTGGTCGTTGATGAAAACCATTTGCAACAAGTTTAGCTTTAAAAGTCTCAACTTTTCCATCTACACCAAGTTTCTTCTTAAAGATCCATTTGCTCCCAATGGGTTTTACCCCATCAGGAGCAACTTCCAAAGTCCATACTTTGTTGGTGTACATGGATTCCATCTCAGATCGCATTGCATCCATCCATTTCACAGAGTCCCCACTCATGATGGCCTGCTCGAAGCTAGTTGGGTCAGCATCTTCTATGATGCAATCCTCGCTCCCACCATCAATGAGAAAACCATAGTATCTCTCAGGTGGATGAGGAACCCTACTAGATCGACGGAGAGGCTGGGGTTCATTGGGAACTTTCGAATTCTCTGGTTCTACCAAATCTTCTGTTGAAGTTTGTGTAGCTGGAAAATCTTCCAGTTCTACCTCATTGCCACTAATTTCTTTCATAAGAAAACCCTTTTCTAAAAAGATGCATGTCGAGAAATAAACACCTTTTGTTCCTCGGAGTGGTAGAAGATATACCCTCGCGAATGTTTGGGATATCCAAAAAACATTCACAGAACAGACCTTGCCTCGATCTTGTCCGGATTTTGTGTCTTCATATAGGTTGGACAACCCCATATCTGAATAAAATTATGATATGGCCTCTTCCCATTCCATATCTCATATGGAGTGGTAGGCACTGATTTGGTTGGATCTCTATTCAATAGGTATGCTGCTGTTTTAAGCGCATAACCCCAAAAGGAAATAGGCAACTCAGCGGTGCTCATCATAGAGCGCACTATATCTAATAGGGTGTGATTCCTCCGTTCCGATACACCGTTGTGCTGTGGTGTATACGGAGGAGTAAGCTGAGAGATAATCCCATTCTCTTTTAAATAGCCCAAGAACTCATTGCTCAAGTATTCTCCTCCTCGATCAGATCAAAGGATTTTAATACTTTTAACCGTTTGGTTCTCGACTTCGTGCTTATATTCTTTGAATTTCTCAAAAGCTTCAGACTTATGTTTCAACAGGAACACATGTCCGTATCTTGAGAGATCGTCAGTGAATGTAATGAAGTATGAGGAACCATTCCTGGCATGTGTAGACATGGGACCGCATACATCACTATGTATCAGTCCCAAGAGTTCTATAACTCTTTCTCCGTGTCCATTAAATGGAGTTTTGGTCATCTTTCCTTTGAGACATGACTGGCAAGTGTCATAAGATGAAAATTTGAACGAATTCAAATATCTATCCTTATGCAACTTAGCTAGTCGTGTCGCATTAATATGACCTAGTGTACAATGCCACAAGAAAGATTCGTTTATTTCTGAACTCTTCCTCTTGTGTGTGTTTTGTGCATTAAGAACCATGATTTGATTTAGAACGTATATGTCATTATTTAACGAGTCTGATCCAATCAACTTTTGATTCAAGAAGATGCTCATAACATTATCCTGTATTACAAAATTATATCCATCTTCACTTAATAAAGAAACTGATATAAGATTACATATCAGGGTTAGTATGTTATAGTATTCGTTCAGAATCAATATATAACCATTTGGTAATACAAGGTGATATTCGCCAACTGTTTTGGCTGCAACATTTGCACCATTCCCTACTCTTATGGAATGATCATCCTCTCTCAGTTCTCTACCTTTCTTTAGCCCATGTAACATATTACATATGTGGGATCCCGAACAGGTATCTAATACCCAGGACATAGAGTGTACTGAGAAACAGTTCTTGATAACTAACACATCCGAAGAAGATGCATCAACATGCTTGTTCTTCGTTTGGGCGGCTTGGGAATCCGGATATTCCCCCATTTCCTGCTCTGTCTTATAACAATTATAAGAAAGAACGGAACTAACGTTCCCCCGCTCAGTATAACAAGCGGGTTCAGTCAATACATCCATATTATTATCTTGATTAAGGCCTGACATGATTGCTACTTGGAGAGAGAGAAGAAAACACTTTAGCGTTTACTCTTGCAAGATTAGATTGGTTATTATCTCATCTAATCAGGATGGCTCCCACTGTTTTTATCAAATATTCCTTCAAACCCTAAAAGGTAAGATTAGCCGGGATTAATTACACCTTACAAGTTCGTCAATCTTTCAGCCAGGCCAGTGTTAGTACTTTGAGGGAGGTTCCCCATGCTTTCACACGAACCTAATTAAAATAAACCTCATTTTCCCAGAGGCATAACCCCGTTAACACCTTTCTAGACACCTACTTGATCGGCTAATTGTGATGTGTAAAATTCTCCCAGGAGTAACTCTTACTCGCATTGGGTATCGGGATCCAACTATCTCATAGAAGGTATGCAATCTCATTGCAGATTTCAACACTTGAAATTCCCGATAACACTTTTTACCCCTAGCGTCATATGACCTTGACAGAGGCCAAACTACCCATAAGGCGCTAGTCAAGTTCAACCCGTTCATTTCTTGATTGAATTAGACCCACCCGCATGACCCTTGACGGATGCCAAACAACGCCGTACAAATAACCTAATTCAATCGCATCTCATGCTACAGATAAGTACTAATCAGCTACCGTACACTGCGCCTTGACGGAGGCCAAACTACCGTAGCACGAATATTAAATATTACTTATCTGAAATGACGAAGGGCTACGTCAGGTTTTTTTGAAAACTTTTTGTGTAATGAACTTGATATCGTTGTAGAAACATGTGATTTTGAAAAGGTGGGTTTTTGAGGCTTTTACTAATTTCGCTAAAGAGGCCATTCCCTGTGAAGGGATCGTCGGCTCTTTCCTTATCGAATAAGGTGCAGAATATTTCACAAATACCATTATGCAAAGCAAGAACTATAGAAGCAATCAAAAACAAAACCAAGTGAGTTGTAGCATCTGCCAGTTTCGCTAAAGAGGTCACTCCCAGTGAAGGGATCTCGGCTTTTTCCTTATCGAATAAGGTGCTAGATATTTTACAAGGAATACCGCTATGCAAAGCAAAAACTAAAGCTACCCTTTTTGAAAATTTGATTCTACAACATCTTTTAGGTTTCTTTTCTTTCATTAATCTCATTAACGAAGTCCCATCATTTATTCTTCCTAAGCGTCACAGAAGAAACGAATATACAACGTACGCTTATGCCATCCGCATTCGCCACAGTGTCTCGTTATGCACCGTTAGATTACTTAACTAACTGTAAGTCTACGGTAGCGCCGTGGACGTCAATCCGAGGCCAAACGCGGAATAAAAACTTTTATAAACTGGCGCTAACGCAGACTCACCTGGATCGTTCCATTAACACTAAACTAGCAAACTACAAAGAGATTAGAATAGCTATACCGATCGATCCGTCTCCTTCGGTCTTTAGCCACCATCCTTAGCTCCTCGCGGCATCTCCGATCTCGCTCGATCTCCTCATCGAAGTGGTACCACGTCAACGAATCATTATACGAGCTCCCGCTTCAAACTAAAGCAACTCGGACATGAAGTTTGCTAACTGACATGTCCAAGATGAAATAGAGAGTGTGTAGGATACTTTGTCTCAATACACCCTAGGATTCTCATCACATGATAGGGTTAGGGTGGAGGTTGAAAAAAATACAAAGAGATGAAGAGTGTGAGCTCAAGAAAAATCAAGAGAGCAAAAAACCAAGCACACAAAAATATGATGGCTGCCCTGTCTCTTTTGTGTGATGATATTTTGAGGTTTTGTGTTGAAAATCAAAGAAAATATATCACAAAATATCTCACACAAAACCCTCAAAATATCTCACCCAAAATAAAAACCATTAATCCACCATGACTCACTATATGACTCATAACCATGAGTCATTAAGTGATCATGCTAGATTAATGACTCACCACATGAGTCAAACTTTCCAAATCATATAAACATTTAAACCAAAATGTTTAACCAAAAAGAAATGCATCTTCTAAAGTAATCTCGTGAAGGATCACAAGAATACCCCTCACTTGTATATACATACCAGCATCCGCATTCGGACTGAATACGAATACAATGAGACAAAAATAATCCAACACAATATAATACTAGGATCCGGCTTAAACCAAAGCCCGCTAGTATTATCTGTCCGAAACATGACACATGCACAAGTGCACGTATATGTTCGAGCCCTGCCAGAAAAACATTCGGCCTCTACAATGTTTCGCCCGAACTTGGGAAACTTTCTGTGGGGGACTCTAAAGGCTCGTCAATACCCTGGCAGTGGGTTTAACCACAAGCACGTCAGTGGTACTAGCTGTACGTAACGGCTGCCCTTTTATTGAAAAAAAGGGAAGCCGATGAGCGAACTCATCCTGGAACCCTACTGAGCCTATCAGTGACAATATCCGTACAGTCCGGTCTGTTCGTCTATGAGCATCGCATATCGGGCCTAGGGGGCTGGTAACGTCAGACCCCAAAAGCGGTATAAGTCGTGTCGGAGTGTAGCCCAGAACACCCTGAGATACTACTGGAATACCTACTAGTAAATCTCTTTCCTTGGCCAAGGACTTCGTGTAATGGCTCTCCTAGACACAGCGCGATCTCACCCCCAATACAGAGAGAGACGAAACCCCTGCCGATCCGCTTACTGTGTCCATGTGGCTTAAGAATGTACCCAATTAAAACCTGTTTGCACGATTCCTTTGAGCCATGGTAGGGTATTAATCAAAGCACAGTGGGAACTCACACGAGACAATTGACGATCTCAGGTCGATGAACTAACCTGTACATATGTCACCAAGGAACTGCTATCTGACGTTAGATATAATACCAACTAGAAGGTTCCCGGAGAGTCCGTCCGGTGTACTCATAACCCAATGAGCACCTGTATACATCTTAGGTGAACCAACTGACACCAATAGCTTCTGAGACCGGCCACCGCCCCTCGTCGGGGTCTCGACTGTATACACTAGTCTACTCTGGGGTATCGATGCCTTGTCTCGAAACTCCCTCGACTAGGGACCACTTTTAAGGATGTGCTTATAGACTACCTAACTCTCACGTATATGATCGCCATCATACTGCTGGTAGTCAAGCAAGAATCCTAACGGCTCTATCAACGTGTAATAGTGATCTGTAATGTCACCTAAAGCTGTACACGATGATAAAGACAAACCAGATAGCATACTATCATCTCTAGTAAGACTGTCCTACCGGTATAGGTCCTCCTCAATCATTGCAATCACATGCCTGCGATCCAATAATTGACTTTGAGGGCACTATATCCAATAATCTCCCACTTACACTTAAGGCTAATTATTGCGATGTCGCATACTCACAGCCTGTGTGATACCGAACACCTAACTCCTCTACTGATCAGTCTCACAAAGCTTATTTGTGAAACAATTTCGTTCGAGAAATTGCCTCAGTGAGTGGATCCGCCCTGATGTTTCTTTCTATGTCTCTCTTAATCTCAAGTTCACGGAGAAAGACATCTCCAGAATTGAGCAATACTTGTCTTATAATATGTCTGGATATCTGATGTGACCTAGTTCACTAATAAACTCCAAATCCAAACTTCTTAGACTGTATCGTCAACTGAACTTAATCAATATCCTGCGCCATGCCTCCCTCAGTATCCTCTTAGACCACCAGTCCAAACTACCGCCCCTCGTCAGAGGAAAAACTATAACTCTGACAGTCACTTTGTCATCCAGGTCACCTTGGAAGCCTGGAATGATAACTGTCTCCCGAAGGAGGAGTCGTTATCAAATCCCTAGAACATTCATTTATGTTCTAAAACTGCTTCCGAATTTTTCTCCAGGATTGGATTAATATCTCAACTTATTGCATCTAGTGGAAAAACAACATCTGGTGTGGTACTTGACATCTCATGATGGACTCAATTGCCTAAGCAAGTAATATGCCAATCATGCACATCCCTTTCCACTTTAGTCTGTAAGACACCTTTAGAGAGGGTGACTCCATTACCTGCAGGTATACCACCATGCCAGGAGTCGTCCATTCTAAAATTCCTTTTAGAATACTGTATAAGTACCTAGATTGGGACAGATTTAAAACCAAAGATCTAGTAACCAGAATGCCTGATATAATATCCATATCCTATGTGGAGAAACTACTGTGTGACAATCTTAGTATAACCGATCGTAGTATAGGAATTTCACTTCCTATTCTGTGTGTCATCCAAATACCAGGACATCACACCCTACTACCTTCTTAACAGATCCATCCCCTATTCTGATGAAGTCAAAGCCCATGACTATCACATCAAAAATAGATGATCTATCTCCGCTATATCTGCTTTGGTCTACAAATAGACACAAGCTACTTGTCCACTATGCTTCCGCTGCTCCCACTGACTACAACAACCCTCTGGAAGAATCATATACACGTGCACTTATAAAGCTAGTTTAGAACGATGCTATACTCATCCTCCTGCCGGGTCTCATAGTCTGGAACGACAGTAATGGCAAGTCTGGGTAAACAAGAACCTCCCTGTCACCGTCCTTGAGGCTACCGGAGTACCTCTCGGGTGCCTCAGGTTACCCACCATATCTGCAGAGTGGCTAACGGAATGTCAATCCAGATTGAATTTTTAGGTCCTATTAAATTTTCAGTAATCGTTTGCGGTTCTGGAATCACCTCCAGTTCTACCATACTCCCACTACTGTTTTATGAAAAAGTCCATTTTACTAAAACTGTGGCGAGTGAAGAACAATACCACTATTGATCTTCCAGATGGTATAAAGCCAACCCTCGTTATAGCCCGGATTAACCCACAAACTGCCATTACAGAGACGTTCCTTGAGTTATCTGTAAGGTTCCTAGGCACCCTAATGAGGTCTCACAAGGCATCAACCATGCCAATTTCAAATTTAAACGGTGCCGAGAAACCCTAGAACGGATCGTTGGCTAGATTTCTAGGCGACAAAGAAAACTAGTTAACACTTAACTACAAGAATACGGAAATACAACCTTTGTAGATCCGGTTCTCCACCTCCACAGCTCCTCAATGAAGTCTCCTTGCTGTCCTCATACAATCCCGGGCTCTAGCGTCGGCTTCATCGGAGAAAGAGCGGGCAAGGTCGTCGGCTTCGTGCCGAAGATGATCTACGTCGAGGCATCGCTAGATCAAGCTCCACCTTCACCAAGCCATGAAAAGTTGTGAAGGAAACACCCTATACTACTTGGCAAGAGGTAGAGGATGAAGAAATAGGAAGTGGGTTAACTTTAGAATTGGATTTCTCACTCATTTCCATCAATCACCATTGATGGAGCATAGCTTTCTTCACTTAAAGAAAGGAAGAAGAAGAAGAATATTATGATAAGATTAATTAGAAAAGAAAAGAATAATCATTCTTATGATAAAGGTAACCATGGTAAAGTGTAGAGATTAAACTAGGGTTAGTGAGAATGGTTAGGGTTAAGGATGAGATAAGAATGGTTGACTTGATCAAAGCTTCAAGAAGCTTCAACATGAAACAAAATTAGCCACCATTCTTTTCTCTTTATCTTTTCCAAAAGAATAAACAAATAAATGAATAAATAAATAATGGGAGAATAAACAAAACCTTAACCACTCTCACAACCATGGTTTAATCTTCACACAAATCCAAGTTAACATGTATCATCAAACATGATACAATTATTTGCACAAAAAGTATATCACATATACAACTTGTACACTAAGTGAGAAAATCCATTTAAAGTGAACCAATACCAGTTAATACAAAGTAATATATCAAATATATAATTATGCATTAAATCATTAAATCAACACTTGATTTAACGATCCGGTCATATCGCATATAACCGACTAGTATCCAATGTATCGGCTTATCGAATCAACCCTCGATTCGATAACTAGGTTATATCGCATATAACCATTCGATACATTCATCGCGAGAATAGAATACGGTATCACATACATGCATTATTCTCGGTCCCGCACATATCTCATATGCGCTCCTATTTCGTTTCGCTTGAGCCAGGAAACCTCTGTGTAGGACTCTAAAGACTCGTCAATACGCCGGCAGCAGATGATGATCATATCAAACACCTACAAGCCGCAAGCGGTCTGCTAAACGTAACGGCCACCCGGGTATTGAGCGATCTGAAGATCGACGAGCAAGCCCGCTCATACTCCAGTGAATCCAACCAGTAACACTACCGTACAGTCCGGTCTGATCGTCTGATATGTCGCATATCTTGCCTAGGGGTGGTAAACGTCAGACCCCCAATAGCTCGATAAGTCGTGTCGATATGAGGTCTATAACACTTCGAGAAACTACTGGTAACATTTACCAGTAAATCTCAGCAACCCTGGCCAGGGATTTCCTGTTATAGCCAATCGAACACAGCGCAACATCAACCCCCTATACCGGGAGAGACGAATCCCCTCCTATCGCTCATTGCCTCCATGTGACTCGGGACTGTACCCAAAAACCACCATTTTGCACGCCCTCTTGGACGTGGTAATATGGAAATCAAAGCACAGTGGGAACCACACAAGACTCTATGACGATCTCGGGTCAACAGACTACTCTGTACCAGTGTCACCAGAGAACTGCCATCTGACGTGAGGTATAATACCATCTGGGAGTTCTCGGCGAGTCCGTCCAGTATACCCAGTCTCTACTGAGCACCCGTATATCATCTCTGATGTCAAACACCAATGGATATGGGATCATCCATCGCCCATCTGTATGGGTCGAGAAGGTACACGCTAGTCTACTCTGGTATATCGATGCCCCGTCTCGATACACCCTCGACTAGGGACTTTGAAGGATGTACTTATGGACTACCATGTCCCCACTAGTATGATCCGCATCATAGTCCAGGTAGTTAAGTACACATCCTAAGGGCTTTACCAACATGTAATAGAGAGACAATCAGTGTACACGTTAAGGTAAAGATCAGCCAGATAGCATACTATCATGTCGAGCAAGAAAGTCCTCCCTATATATGTCCCAGCATCCACTACAATATACATCCTATGTATAGTAATGGCCTGTAGGGCATACATATAACTAACAATCTCCCACTTGCACTAGGGCCATCTGATAGCAGTGGTTGTAGTATCTCATACTCAACCATCCCATAAAAGTCTCTCTCTGGGAACAGGCCTTTGTGAGTGGATCCGCTGTGTTGTCCTCTGAGTCTACTCTCCTAACCTCGATCTCCCTGGAGATCAACCATCTCCATGATCAGGTGACACTGCCTTAGAATATGTTTGGATCACTGATGGGATGGACGTTCCTTAGCATAAGCCACAACTCCATTGTCTCACAATGGTAGGAACGTAGTTCATCTCATGAACCATTATACACCCAAACATCCTCCTTGGTAGCATCTTAAGTAGCGATGTATCCTGCCTTTATCGTCTAGTATGCCACGGTATCTAGCTTGGAACTCTTCCAACGTACCGTCCCTCCACTGAGGGTAAAGACAATGCCTGTGACTGACATTCAGTCGTCTTTATCACCCTGGAACACTTCCAGTGATTCTCCCCAGGATCGATTGATACCATCTCGCTACAACTAGTGAGAATCCTAACATCCAATTAGATCTATCTCATAGATCCAAAACCCAGGATTTAGGAGGTATCATTTTGATCCTATATGGAGAATCATTGTGATAAGCGGAGATTGATCGAGCGTAGCATAGGAAACTCCTTCCCTATCAAGAGTATGTCATCCATGTACTCTACGAGGATCACCACCATACACCCTACCACCTTTTTGTTTATACAAGGTTCATCTACTATTTTGATGATGTCAAACTCTTTGACTAATCCATCAAAACAGATGTTCCAACTCCGCGATGCCTGCTTTAATCCTATAAAGCATCTTGTACACGTTTCCGCTGCTCCCACTGTCTACGAAGCCCTCTGGCTGTGTACTTATAGACGCACTCTTCTAAAACATCATTTAGAAAAGCAGTCATGACACCCAACCACCAGATATCGTAGTCATGGTATGTAGCCGTATCAAGTAGGATCTGGATGGACTTAAGCATAGCTACTTGAAAAGGTTTCACCATTATCCACACCTGGTCAATGATGCAAACTTTTAACAAGTCTAGCTTTGAAAGTCTCAACTTTTCCATGTACACCAAGTAATCTTCTCAAGATATACTTGCTCCTGATGGGGATTTAACCCTTCAGATATAGCAACCAAAGTCCATACTTTGTTGGTGTATAAGGATTCCATCTTAGATCACTAAGCATCCAGCCATTCTTACAGAGTCTTACTCTCGATGGCCAGCTCGAAGCTAGTTGGGTCATCATCTCATGATGCAATCCTCGCTCCCACTGTCATAGAGAAACAGAAGTATCTCTCAGGTGGGTGAGGAACCCTACTAGATCGGCGGAGAGGCTGAGGTTCGTTGGAATCTACTGAATCCTTTGGCTCTATCAAATCATCTGCTGTAGTTTGTATAGCTGGAACCTTTCCAGTTCTACATTACAGACCTTGCCTCGAGCTTGTCCGGATTATGCTTTTAGACATAGCCCGGACAACCCCAAATCTTAACTAACTTAAGATATGGGCTCTTCCCTTTCTATATCACATATGAAGTGGTAGGCAACTAATTTGAATTGAACCCTATTCAATAGGTATGCAGCTTCTCAAGTGCATAACTCCCAAAAGGAAATAGGAAACTCAGTAGTACTCATCATAGAGCACACCTTATCATATAGGGTGAGATTACTCCGCCCCGATATACCATCGTGCTATGGTGTATACGGAGGAGTAATGCTGAGAAACAATCTCATTCTCCTTTGGAATAATCCAGGATTTTCGAGCTCAAGTATTCTCCTCCTCGATCACATCAAAGGACATAATACTTATACCCGTGTTTTGGTTCTCTACTTCTAAATCATATTCTGTGAATATCTCAAAAGGTTCGGACTTGTGTTTCAACAGGAACATAGGTCTGAATCTCGAAAGATCATCAGAGAATGTAATGAAGTACAAAGAACCGGTCTTGGCATGTGTAGACTGGGGACCTACATACATCAACATGTATCATCCCAAGAGTTCACTAACTCTTTCTCTGTTTCCAGTAAACGGAGCTATGGTCATCTTATCTTTGTGACATGACTGGCAAGTTTCACAAGATGTAAATTCAAACTGATTTAAATATGCATCTATATGTAACTTCAGCTAGTCGGGTCGCATTGATATGACCTAGTCTACAATGCCTCAAGAAGGACTCGTTCATTTCTGAACTCTTCCTCTTGTGTGTGATCCGTATACTAAGAACTGTAATTTGATTTAGAACGTCAATGCTTTTAGATAACGTGCCTGAACCGATCAACTTTTGATATAGGAAATGTTTAAAACATTATCCAACAATACAAAATTTTATCATTTCTTTACTACTAAAGAGACTGATATGATTTTGTATATCAGGTTCGGTATCTAATAGCATTCGTTCAGAATCAATGTATTTGTAATACAGGGTGACAGTGACCAACAGACTTGGCTGCAACACTTGCCCCGTTTTCTGTCTCATGAAACTTATCACCCGTTCTCAGTTTTTCTACCCTTTTGCAGCCCTATGTAACAGTTTACATATCTGGGATCCTGATCCGGTATCATATACCTGGATGCGGAGGATACTGAGAAACAGTTCTGTATAATGAACACACCCGAAGATGATGCATCAGCATGCATTCTCTTCGTTTGGGCGGCACGGGAAATCTGGTATTCCCCATTTTCCTGCTCTGTCTTAGAACAATTATAAGGTGGAGCGGGACCAACGTTCCCCAGCTCAGTATAACAAGCGGGTTCGGTCAATATTCCGTATTATTATCTTGATTAAGGCGTGATATGGTCGCTACCTGGAGAGAGAGAGAAGAAAACACTCAGCGTGCGCTCTTGCAAGAATAGATTGGTTATTATTTTATCTAATCAGGATGGCTCCCACTGCTTTTTATCAAATCTTCCTTCAAACCCTAAAAGGAAAGACCAGCCGGGATTAATTACACACTACAAGTTCGCCAATCTTTCAGCCAGGCCAGTGTCGGTACTTTGAGGGAGGTCCCCCGTGCTTTCGCACGAACCTAATTAATGTAAACCTCATTTTCCCAAAGGCGTAACCCCGTTAACACCTTTCTAGACACCTACTTGATCGGCTAATTGTAATGTATAAAACTCTCCCAGGAGTAACACTTACTCGCAGCGGGTATCGGGATCCAACTATCACATAGAAGGTATGCAATCTCATTGCAAATTTCAACACTTGAAATTCCCGATAATATTTTGCCCCTAGCTCGCTATGACCTTGACGCATGCCAAACAACCCATAGTCTGCTAGTCATGTTCAACCCGTACATTTCTTGATTGAATTAAACCCACCCGCACGACCCTTGACGCATGCCAAACAACGCCGTACGAATACCCTAATCCAATCGCATCGTATGCTAGCAGATAAGCACTAGTTAGCTACCGTACACTACGCCTTGACGCATGCCAAACAACCGCAGCACGAATACTAACTAGTACTTATCTGAAATGACGGAGGGCTACGACAGGTTTTTCTGAAAACCTATTGCGTAATGAACTTGATATCGTTGTAGAATCAAATAATTTTAAAATGGAGTGCTTTTGAGGCTTTTCTAGTTTTGCTAAAGGAGTCATTCCCGGTGAAGGGATCGTCGGTCCTTTCCTCGTCGAATGAGGTGCGGGATATATCATATATATCACTGTGCAAAGCAAAAACACTTAAAAGCAATCAAAAGACAAACCGAAGGTGTAGCATCTGCCAGTTATTGCTAAAAGAGTCACTCCCTGTGAAGGGATCTCGGTCCTTTCCTAATCGAATAAGGTGCAGGATATATCACATATACCGCTGTGCAAAGCAAGAACTGTAGCTACCTGTTTTATTTTGAAATTCGATTCTACAACATCTTAGGTTTCTTTTACTTTCATTAATCACATTAATGAAGTCCCATCAATTATGTACCTAATCATCACAGATAAATACGACGTACACTTATGCCATCCGCATTCGCCTCGATGTCCCCTCGTGCACCGTTAGGTTAGGTAACTAACGGCAGAGCAGGGCAGGGCTAGCACGGGTGTAAAACATAAGTAATGTCTATATAATATATCATATATATACTATATGCTGTATCTATCACAGAACATCACATGATCACATCACAGATATCGCAGCAGAAGAATCATATGAAATATTGGATATACTAGGACGTCCGTGTTTTCAATACGAGCCAGTATAAAACACGGATTCCACGGTCGTGATGAATAGCCAAACCCACACCCCAAGACCCCTACGAGAGCGGCAAGCAACCCTACCAATTCTGGAGTTAGGAGACCCGGACTCGACTCCTCGAGTTGGTCTCCCACTGGACTCCAGAACCCGGTTACTTGTGCCCTCCTCCTTGGGTCTATCCTAGTGCGGAAAAGTAAATAATATACAAACGGTGACATCTTCCGCAACCTGGAAGTGCCCTAATAAAAGAATATTACATATAAGGTTTTACATGAATGAAAATGAAAAACACTCATCTCACACAAAAACCCCATGCTATTCAAACACGACGATCCAATATAACATATCCAGCAACACATAACATCACATGTCATCAACGTAAGTAAATATGCGCATCCCAATTGTCGTTGACATATAGCAACGAAACCGGCGATATCACATATTACACTTACGGTCACAAAAAAAAAGTGTAAAACTACAACAGTTGGAATCCGCAATCTGCATAGACATCGCATGCCTAATCAAATGAATACCTTAGACATCACATGCCTAACTATTATAAACCCCGCATTTTAGTCTTATTATCGAAAACACTTTTCAATATCAAGTCGGGCAATTCAACAAGATTCCCGACATCCTGATCGAATACTCGTCGCAAACTTCAGTAGGCGGCCGCACCCCAGATACCGTCGACGAAGTGCACCAAGGCGGAACACCGCTACCGCGAGCACCCGGACGGATGCTTTCGGCGACGGGGTTCTCCTACAGTCACTTGGTCGGGACTATGGGATGTAGCTGTCTATTAAGTTTATCCGGCGAATATCCGCGTACGCTATATGATTGCGACGGACTTTTGATCGCATCAAAATTCCGTGGCAACCGATCAAGTGAGACTAAAATGCTATGTTTATAACATTCATTCAGTTATCTCATAACTTCTTGTGAATTCCAATTATTGTATCCCATTCCGGATAAATAGAAAATGTCAAACTTTCCGATCGAACAATCGAACACCCAAGTTTTCCCGATACAGATCAACACATGAAATATGAGTCTAACAACATTCAGTTCGTGCCTCAGTACCAACGGTCCAGCCGTAGAAGGGTCAAGCCAACGCCTCATATGTGGCACGCCGTACTGCCCCAAACCCGAAGGTTCAAAGGGCAGTTCAAGACGGTCACATAATCGAGTTAAGGTTTGTTGTCTTCTAGAGGGTCCATCGAGTTACTTGCACTACTTAGAACGTCGTTAAACTACGGAAAAATCCAACACTTGGAAATTTCCCGACAGGGGAAAAATTGGGTATTCATATCCGGTCGAACTTTTTAACATATTCTAAAATTTATCCAGAAAGCCACATAGACAAAATTTGATACTCCGATCGAAACACCGAATCCCTAAAACAACCCCAGAAAATTCAACTCTTGAATAAATATTAAAAATTCCCAGAAAACCCAGCATATTAAAATAGGAATTACTGTGCAACAATTGGAAGGTGACGTCATCACCTAGCCGCGGAACCGCCGCATAAGCTGGGCTTCTGCCGCGGTTCCGCACTCTGTTGGATGAATCATGGGTTCAATTTTGCGCCGTAACTCATATATTTCCCTGCTGAATTTTTTACCAATTTTTAATTTGGAAAAATCCACGTTTTCAGAAAAAGTCCAGAGAGCGTGGAAATTTTGGGGTTTCGGTTTCGTTCGGACTTCAAACTCCATCTAGACTTCGCCTAAGGCTCTAGCTAGGCTCTGATACCACTGTAGGGTTCCTAGGCACCCTAATGAGGTCTCACAAGGCATCAACCATGCCAATTTCAAATTTAAACGGTGCCGAGAAACCCTAGAACGGATCGTTGGCTAGATTTCTAGGCGACAAAGCAAACTAGTTAACACTTAACTACAAGAATACGGAAATACAACCTTTGTAGATCCGGTTCTCCACCTCCACAGCTCCGCAATGAAGTCTCCTCGCTGTCCTCATACAATCTCGGGCTCTAGCGTCGGCTTCATCGGAGAAAGAGCGGGCAAGGTCGTCGGCTTCGTGCCGAAGATGATCTACGTCGAGGCATCGCTAGATCAAGCTCCACCTTCACCAAGCCATGAAAACTTGTGAAGGAAACACCCTATACTACTTGGCAAGAGGTAGAGGATGAAGAAATAGGAAGTGAGTTAACTTTAGAATTGGATTTCTCACTCATTTCCATCAATCACCATTGATGGAGCATAGCTTTCTTCACTTGAAGAAAGGAAGAAGAAGAAGAATATTATGATAAGATTAATTAGAAAAGAAAAGAATAATCATTCTTATCATAAAGGTAACCATGGTAAAGTGTAGAGATTAAACTAGGGTTAGTGGGAATGGTTAGGGTTAAGGATGAGATAAGAATGGTTGACTTGATCAAAGCTTCAAGAAGCTTCAACATGAAACAAAATTAGCCACCATTCTTTTCTCTTTATCTTTTCCAAAAGAATAAACAAATAAATGAATAAATAAATAATGGGAGAATAAACAAAACCCTAACCACTCTCACAACCATGGTTTAATCTTCACACAAATCCAAGTTAACATGTATCATCAAACATGATACAATTATTTGCACAAAAAGTATATCACATATACAACTTGTACACTAAGTGAGAAAATCCATTTAAAGTGAACCAATACCAGTTAATGCAAAGTAATATATCAAATATATAATTATGCATTAAATCATTAAATCAACACTTGATTTAACGATCCGGTCATATCGCATATAACCGACTAGTATCCAATGTATCGGCTTATCGAATCAACCCTCGATTCGATAACTAGGTTATATCGCATATAACCATTCGATACATTCATCGCGAGAATAGAATACGGTATCACATACACGCATTATTCTCGGTCCCGCACATATCTCATATGCGCTCCTATTTCGTTTCGCTTGAGCCAGGAAACCTCTGTGTAGGACTCTAAAGACTCGTCAATACGCCGGCAGCAGATGATGATCATATCAAACACCCACAAGCCGCAAGCGGTCTGCTAAACGTAATGGCCACCCGGGTATTGATCGATCTGAAGATCGACGAGCAAGCCCGCTCACACTCCAGTGAATCCAACCAGTAACACTACCGTACAGTCCGGTCTGATCGTCTGATATGTCGCATATCTTGCCTAGGGGTGGTAAACGTCAGACCCCAATAGCTCGATAAGTGTTACGACCCGCAGGGTACGGAACGTGACTGGCACTTAAGTTTACGAAACGTCTAAAGGCGTCCGTAAAATAAGTAAGCCAAAAGCCCAGAGAACAAAACCAATTAAGCAAAAGAGTGAAGAAAACCCAAACATTTGAAAGCAAGTTTATCAAATAAGTCATATAAAACCCCTTTTAAAAACAATACTAATTTTTCCGAAAATTTCGGCAGAATCTCCTTTGTAAATTCTGACCCCCAAAAATGGGTACAACAAGAATATATGTAAAACCAACAAAAAGGCATCCCCAAGCGGGAGCTAGCTCTTCGCCATAAGGTGGTCACAAATCCCACGCAATATAAATAACAACAAGCGTAATAATCATAAGGAAGCATGAAGAAAGTAGCATGTCGGCTCAAGTGAGCTCGACCCCAAAATACAGCATAAAATCCACAAACCTCACAGTCTCATCTCTAGGTCAATATACAATAATCTGGTAGAAACAGTAGATGGAGTACACTAGATACAAAGAATATACAAGGTGGTACAAAAATGATAACATAACCCACCTATGAGCAAATCTCGAGCTCAAGCAAAAGAGACAAAAGAACAAGTGCGCCCGCCGCTACTGAACTGGCGGAGCGGACCTGCAAAAGACTGTGGCACAACGGGGGTGAGTTGCCAACTCGTGAGTAATAAATAACATCTACAGAGGCTATCGTATGCATGCACACAAGCATCCTAGCATCTATAATACAGGTATGACTGGATGCACTAGCAGGTGTGTATATAACATCAGTGTACTAATATGTATGCAACATGAATATCTGAGGTCTCAATAGGTATATATAAGAAATATTTTATCTCTTTTTGTTTTTGAAACTCTTTTAGAATGCCAGCATAATGTCAATGAATCGACGAAAATCGGTGTCCAGCAACGACACCCAAAAGCTGTCTCAAATCTCATAAATGTATCTCTGGCCTCAGCCGTCCGGCTGACCCATCTCAAATATCAATATCTCATCATCTAGCGGCCACGGTCGGTATCCTCTGGATTGTTGGAGATAGTGCCCTCAGAGTCAATTATTAGGTCACAGGTACGTGATTGTAATGATTGAGGGAGGACCTATCCCGGTAGGACAGTCTTACTCGAGATGATAGTATGCTATCTGGTTTACCTTTATCATCGTGTACTGCTTTAGGTGACCTGACACGTCGCTATTACACGTTGATAGAGCCCCTAGGATTCTTTCTTGACCACCAGCAGTATGAGGGCGATCATATAAGTGGGAGCTGGGGGTCTATAAGCTTATCCTTAAAAGGTCCCTAGTCGTGGGAGTTTCGAGACTGGGCATCGATACTCCATTAGTAGACTAGTGTATACAGTCGAGACCCCGACGAGGGGCGGTGGCCGGTCTCACAAGCCACTGGTGTCAGTTGGATCACCTAAGATGTATACAGGTGCTCATTGGGTTATGAGTACACCGGACAGGACTCGCCGGGAACATGCTAGTTGGTCATATACCAGACGTCAGATGGCAGTTCCCTGGTGACATGTGTGCAGGTTAGTTCATCGACCTGGGGATCGTCATTTGTCTCGTGTGAGTTCCCACTGTACTTTGATTACTACCCTACCACGGCTCAAAGGAGTCGTGCAAACAGGTTTTAGTTGGGTACAGTCCCGAGCCACATGGAGGCAGTGAGCGTATCTTCAGGGGTTCGTCTATCCCGGTATTGGGGGTGAGGTCGTGCTGTGTCTAGGAGAGCCATTACACAAAGTCCTTGGCCAAGGCAAGGAGATTTACTGGTAGGTATTCCAGTAGTATCTCAGGGTGTTCTGGGCTACACTCCGACACGACTTGTACCGCTTTTGGGGGTCTGACTTTTACCAACCCCCTAGGCCCGCCATGCGATACTCATAGACGAACGGACCGGACTGCACGGATATTGTCACTGTCAGGCTCAGTAGGGTGTCAGGATGAGTTCGCTCATCGACGTCCCTTTTAGTCAATAGCTGGTGGCCCGTCACGTATTGGCTTATACCTCTGACGTGCTAGTGGTTAAATCCACAGCCATAGTATTGACGAGTTTTTAGAGTCCACCACACTTACAGTTACTCAAGTTTTCGGGCGAAACGCTGTAGAGGCCGTATGGAGATATGGCAGGGTCCGATCAGATACGTGCGGTATTGCACGGATCAGGATCGGACGGTTTGTACTAGTGGCCGTATGGTTATATGGCAGGGTTCGATCAGATACGTGCGGTATTGCACGGATCAGGATCGAACGGATATTACTAGCCGGCTTTGGTTTAAGCCGGTCCTAGTTTAGTACAGTATAGATTTTGTCTCATTGCATTTGTATCCGGACGGAATACAGATGCGGGTGTGTATGCACAGTATGGGGGTTTTCCTGTAATTTATTACGGGACCAGTTTTCTGGAGTTGCCAGTTTGCTTTCCGTTCCGGCCGGTTTTCCTTTGTTCTTTCCCGGCCGGACTTTTCTGATGGAGGGGGTTATTTGCAGTTTTGCAAATAACACTTTGGTGGAGGTTTTATTTGTAAGATGATTTATTATGAAAGCATCTTTTCTTTTCAACCATCACTTGATTTGTATTAATGAGATTAGAAAGGATTTGAGGTTGATAAGAAAGATTGTTATGATGATGTTTAGGATATAGTCACCTTTCTACTTTTCCTACACTCACCTTCCTTCTATGGTTATGCTTCATATTCATTCCTCCACCTTATTCTTCTTACTTGATGAAAAATGGAAGAAAGAAAGAGAGAAGAAAAAGAGAGAAGAAGGAGAGAGCTTCATCTTGATCTTTGAGAGAGTAGCATTCTTGATCTCTTTTCATACTTAGAAAAATGCAAGCACCATTTTTCTTACCTTGTTTCCTCCATCATCCACAAATGGCAACCAACCCCAAAGTGAGACTATAATTCTACACTACACTTCCTACAGCATATCTTGAGCATGTCGAGTTGCCGGCTTCATGCGCGAGTTGCCTCGGTATTGAGGTGGGAGCCCGTAAAAGTACCCGGCTTCGTGGTGCCCTTTCCGACGAGGAGGAGATGGACGGAGATCCCGCGAGGAGATCGGAGTGGAGATGAAGACCGGAGGACTTGGATCGTATGGTATACTTCTCTACCCCCCCTCTAGATAGCTTAGACTAGTTTAATGGTCCGATCCGGTTTTAGTGCGCGGTGGTGCCGTTTTGCCAAGTCCGCAAAAATTTAAAGTTTATCACCGTTTCCGCGTTTAGCCGTCGGATTGACGGCCGGGGCGCCGCCGTGCACTTACAGTGGTATCAGAGCCTCGCCATTAACTTCGTCTAGCTTTGTGTAATGTGTTTTGAATTTCCGATCGATCAAAAAGTTCCAAAACTGCATTTTAGTTCGCATCAGTTTCTGTTGAAAATTTTTTGGTCTCGAAAAATTTTTCAGGTTGTAAAATATTGATGTACTGGAAAATCTAAGAGTTCTGTAAAAATTTGACGAAGTAACTCCACAGTTGGAGCGCGGAACCGCCGCGAAACACCCCTTTCCGCCGCCCTTCCGCCGCGCACTATTCACATCACTTCACCAAATTTTTTCAGAGGCCTTATGGGCTTAAATTATGGGTTTTGGAATATTAAAATTGGGCCCAGGTTTTCTGTGAGTGCTGCAGTATTGGTTTGGGGCCCACTTGTTAATTTTTGGTCAATCGGAAAATCTTAAACACATTTTTCACAGTATTTACATTATATCTGCGACCGTGAATGTCACTTGATCGGTAAATCCGGTCTAACTGCTATAGCCCGGTTAGACGGATTTGCGAACGTGACTTTCACGTTGAATTTCCATGTTTATGCTGTGATGTTGCGGATCGGTCGTGGGGGATAGCCTGGATGCAATGCTAGTACAGTTTTTTTTTTTGTATTATGTACATTTGATATTGCGGGGCGAGCGTCCGACATGTGGACTGCCGTCACTGCCTGATTGTATTATTATTTTGGGGCACGACCTGGTTGCGGTCGATGTACCCGGTGTATGTATATTTTACTTTCTGTACTAGGATTGCCCCGCGGAGGGGTGCACGGATAGCCGGGTTCTGGAGGGCAACAAGCCCGCATCTCATGGCATTGAGACGGAAGGGGCTTCACTCTAGGATTGGCGGGCTATTCGCCGCACTCGTAGGGGGTACAGGTTGACCCAGGAGGGGTGCCCAAGTTGCCGGATTCCGTGAAGTGCTGGGTGGTCCATTCACGGCGCTGAAGGGGGCTGCCTCGCTTCAGGTTTTGGCGGGTGACTTGCCGCGCCCGTAGGGGTCTAGGTTTTCATTGCACAGGCTATCCACACGACCAGGGGAACGTCGGGTTTCAGTGGCTCAGTGAAACCCGGGGATCCCAGATATCTGTATTGTTCTGAGATGCTGTACATTTCTGTGATGTTGCATTTCTTTTCACGCCTTGAGCGAAATATAATATATTGGTATATATATTAGTAGATGTTGTATATGTTTTTCACCCGCGCTAGTCCAGTCCCCGCTCTGTCGTTAGTAAGCTAACCTAACGAGTGATGACGGGACCCAGTGGCGAATGCGGATGGCATATACGTACGTCAGTATATTTTCGTTCTTTGTGGTGTGATTAATTGATGGGACTGCGTTGATTCGGATCAATGCAAGTTAAAACAAACCTAATCTGATGTTGTTGGAACACTTTTCAAAAAGCTGTTATTGCAAGGACGTTCACTTTTGTTTTGCATCGTGGTATTCATTTGGAATATCCTGCTCCTCAGTCGACGAGGCAAGGGCCGAGATCCCTTCACCGGGAGTGACCCCTTGGACAGAAGTTTGCGTCAGGGCATTAACTTCACTATAGCCAATTACTTTTGCTTTGCACCGTGGTATTCATTTGGAATATCCTGCACCCCATTCTACGGGGAAAGAGCCGAGATCCCTTCACCGGGAGTGACCTCTTTAGCAACGGTTTTCGTCACTATATTTTCAAAAAGCTATCCGTTCCTTCAACGATATCAAGTTCATTACGTTAAAGGTTTTCGCCAGAAACCATTCGTAGCCCTCCGTCGTTTCAGACGGGTAGCACGTAGTATTCATGCTATGTTTGTTGACCTTCGTCAAGGCATAGTGTATGGTAGCTGCTTGTTACCTTTCTGCTGCATAGATAGATGCGTTGGTTTGGGACAGTCGTATAGCCTTGTTGACCTTCGTCAAGGGCTTGTACGGGTGGATTCAGATTAACCCTGGATAATGACGGGTAGAACTTGACATGTGACTTATGATTTGTTGACCTTCGTCAAGGTCATAAGAGCATGGGGCAGAAATCACATCGGGAGTTTCAAAAGTACTGAAACTTGCCAGATATGCGCATACCTTCTGGAGTGTGATACCGTGAGCGGATTCCGTCACGTTGTCATGCGATGAGAGTTGGATCCCGATTCCCACTGATGAGTTAGTATACTCCTCGGGTGACCCCGACTAATTCTTCTTTCAGGTTTGGAGGAGAATTTGAGGTACAGTGGGAGGATTCCAGATTAGATAAAGTGATAACCATTCTGATCTAGGATAGAGTGCACGCTGAGTGTTTCTTTTCTCTCTCTCTCTGGCAGCGACCATTGACCCGACCCTAGACTTTGACTCAGTGACCAAGTTGACCGAACCTACTTAACACTGGCCTTTGGATTGTCAGAGTTGCAGACCTCATTGCCACTCCTACTTTTACCCTTTTCTCCGGGACACCCCGTATTGCTACGAACGTCCACTTCCATTGGACAAAACCATCGTATGGTTAGAACTCGAAGGGATTTATTCGAGGATGGTTTCTGGTTCTGGAGAAAACGGATAGGATTATTCAGTTGTCTTTTCTTTTCACCCTCTCTCAGGTTGCGAGTACTCCTTAGTTTAGGAGTAGTACACCTATTATGCAAATTGGATAGTCTTCTTCCAAACCATAGGCTGGTGCCGACCGGTAGGGAATGAAGAAAACCAGTTAGCCTAAACGGTGTACAGAAGGTATTAAGTTCAGACAAAGCAAGGGATTAGTAAGAGGGCAAAGTAAATTGCGACTGCTATTCACGACCAAACCAAGTATTTCTTCGCCAATCCTAAATCACCTTTGTATTTCTCCAGGACACTCCGTATCACTACGAAGATCCCATTTTATTGGATAGTCCATCGTATGGTTATATACGAACTCGAAAGGAACTTGTTCCAGTTCGGGGATGGATCCTGGTTCAGGAGAAATAGGAATAAAGTACATTCAGGTGTTTTTTATCTTCACCTTCTCTCGCATTGCGAGTGCTCCTAGGATTAGGACAGTACACCCTTTATGCTTTTTGGATAGTCTTCTTCCAAACCATAGGCTGGTGCCGAACGGTAGGGAAGGAAGAAAACCATTTGGCCCAAAGGGGTGTACAGAAGGTAATGACTAAAGACATATGAAGGGATTTGGAGAGGTGGAAAAGAATTATACGGTTATAGTTGTGAATCTGGATAATGGTAGAGGCATTACTAGGAATACCAGGATACCCCATCGAAACATTTCAATGTTTCAGTTTCACTGTGTACTGTTAAAAGAAAACTGATTTCCTGATTAGACACTTGCTCCAGGGTATGTATTTACCAGGTTTGATTCTCACATCTGTATGGTTTTACAGATGGTGAGTGGGAGTAAGTTATTGGGAATTGGGTGATCATCCTCATTATATCGGGATTCGTTGTAATCAGTGATATTTGAGGAAATCACCTGGGCTGTTTGCCGGTCGGCAAATATTTGGTTTTGAATATCCGCTGTTATGCACCAATTTCAAATTGATATATCTGTACGTCTATTTTCATAGAGTGGGATATACCTTTCTGAAATTATGTCTACGACATTTACCTATATCAGTGGATGGTTAGGTAAGGAGCATTAAACAGCGGTGTAATTCTTCTTAACCATAAGTACAGTTTTCAACCTACGACACACAGTGAATGAGTTATCAGACTCAAGAGACTTATACAGAGTATTGTATGTTGTCCAGGGTCCATCAGGACAGAGGGGTTGGTCCTCGTACTATATTCGGTTTACTTATGACTTCTCTAGTTTTTAGACAGGTGTTTCGTGGAAACACAGGGTCCGAATTTTGAGAAGTTATTGGTATTTGAATAGAGTAGAGAACCAGGTGTAGCAAGTATCGGGATTTTTCAAAGAGATCGAAGATGTAGATACTTGTGTATGGTATTAAGTTGATAGTAATGACTAAGAGAACTTGCTTCTTTTTCAGGTTACTCATAATTGGAAGCATTCCTAAGTTGAGTAACGCTGATCGGCCTCCTTCCATTTAGTTGACATGCGCTGGGGACAGCTGCATGATTTGAATCTGGTTCAATTAAATCAGTGCCTCTGTTTCTATATTGGATATAGAACAGTTCATATCTTAACGATGTTAAGGTACGGGGAGTTGTCCGGTTTATAATTAAAACCAGACACTGGACAACTCAAGGCACGTTTCTGTAATGGCTGTTTGTGGGTTGACCCAGGCTATGACGAGGGTTGACTTTCTACCATCTGGATGAACAATAGCGATATTGTTCTAGACTCGCCACAGTTTTATTAAAAATGGATTTTTTCAGAAAACAATAGTGGGAGTATGGTAGAACTGGAAGTGATTCCAGAACCACAAACGATTACTGAAGATTTGCTAAGGAACCTAAAGATTCAATCTGGATTGACATTCCATTGGCCACTCCGCAGATAAGGTGGGTAACTTCAGGCACCCGAGAGGTACTACGGTAGCCTCAAGGACGGTGACAGGGAAGTTCTTGTTTACCCACAATTACCATTGCTGTTGTTCCAGGCTGTGAGACCCGGCAGGAGGATGAGTATAGCGTCGTTCTGAACTCGCTTCAGAAGTGTACGTGTATATGACTCTGCCAGAGGGTTGTCGTAGTCAGTGGGAGCAGCGGAAGCATTGTTGGACAGGTAGCTTATGTCTATTTATAGACTAGAGCAGATGTAGCGGAGATAGATCATCTATTTCTGACGTGACCGTCATGGGTTTGACTTCATCAGAATAAGGGATGGATCTGTTGAGAAGGTAGTAAGGTGTGATGTCATGGTATTTGGATGACATACACAAAGTAGGAAAAGAAACTCCTATACTACGATCGGTTATACTTTGGTCGTCACACAGTGGTTTCTCCACAAAGGACTTGGATTTTACATCAGACATACTGGTTACTAGATCTATGGTTTTAGATCTAGATTTGGGTGGTTTCCCAATCAGGGTACTTGACAGCATTCTAAGAGTATTTAGGATGGACGACTCCTGGCACGGTAGTGTACCTGCAGGTGATGGAGTCACCCTCTCTGAAGCTGTCTTACAGACTAAAGGGGAGAGGGACGTGCATGATTGGCAGATCACTTGCTTAGGCAATTGAGTCAATCATGAGATGTCAAGTACCACACCAGATGTTGTTCTTGCACTAGTTGCAATAAGTTGACATTAATCCAATCCTGGAGAAACAATCGGAAGCAGTTTTAGAACATAAGTGGATGTTCTAGCGATATGATAACGACAGCCTCATTCAGGAGACAGTTATCATTCCATGCTTCCAAGGTGACATGGACGACAAGGAGGTTGTCAGAGTTATAGTTTTCCTTCTGATGAGGGGCAGTATTTTGGACAAGTGGTCCAAGGCAATACTGAGGGAGGCATGGCGCGCAGGATACTGATTAAGTTCAGTTGACGATACAGTCTAAGAAGTTTGGATTTGGAGTTCATTTATGAGCTAGGTCCCATCAGACATCCAGACACGTTCTAAGACATGTATTGCTCATTTCGGGAGATGGCTTTCTCCGCGAACTTGAGATATAGAGAGACATGAAAAGAAACAACAAAGCGGATCCACTCACTGAGGCTATTCCTCGAACGCAATAGTTCCGCAAACGAGCTTTGTGAGACTGACTAGTAGAGGAGTTGGATGTTCGGTATCACACGGGCTGTGAGTATGCGACATCGCAATAATTAGCCTTGAGTGCAAGTGGGAGATTGTTGGAGATAGTGCCCTCAGAGTCAATTATTAGGTCACAGGTACGTGATTGTAATGATTGAGGGAGGACCTATCCCGGTAGGACAGTCTTACTCGAGATGATAGTATGCTATCTGGTTTACCTTTATCATCGTGTACTGCTTTAGGTGACCTGACACGTCGCTATTACACGTTGATAGAGCCCCTAGGATTCTTGCTTGACCACCAGCAGTATGAGGGCGATCATATAAGTGGGAGCTGGGGGTCTATAAGCTTATCCTTAAAAGGTCCCTAGTCGTGGGAGTTTCAAGACTGGGCATCGATACTCCATTAGTAGACTAGTGTATACAGTCGAGACCCCGACGAGGGGCGGTGGCCGGTCTCACAAGCCACTGGTGTCAGTTGGATCACCTAAGATGTATACAGGTGCTCATTGGGTTATGAGTACACCGGACAGGACTCGCCGGGAACATGCTAGTTGGTCATATACCAGACGTCAGATGGCAGTTCCCTGGTGACATGTGTGCAGGTTAGTTCATCGACCTGGGGATCGTCATTTGTCTCGTGTGAGTTCCCACTGTACTTTGATTACTACCCTACCACGGCTCAAAGGAGTCGTGCAAACAGGTTTTAGTTGGGTACAGTCCCGAGCCACATGGAGGCAGTGAGCGTATCTTCAGGGGTTCGTCTATCCCGGTATTGGGGGTGAGGTCGTGCTGTGTCTAGGAGAGCCATTACACAAAGTCCTTGGCCAAGGCAAAGAGATTTACTGGTAGGTATTCCAGTAGTATCTCAGGGTGTTCTGGGCTACACTCCGACACGACTTGTACCGCTTTTGGGGGTCTGACTTTTACCAACCCCCTAGGCCCGCCATGCGATACTCATAGACGAACGGACCGGACTGCACGGATATTGTCACTGTCAGGCTCAGTAGGGTGTCAGGATGAGTTCGCTCATCGACGTCCCTTTTAGTCAATAGCTGGTGGCCCGTCACGTATTGGCTTATACCTCTGACGTGCTAGTGGTTAAATCCACAGCCATAGTATTGACGAGTTTTTAGAGTCCACCACACTTACAGTTACTCAAGTTTTCGGGCGAAACGCTGTAGAGGCCGTATGGAGATATGGCAGGGTCCGATCAGATACGTGCGGTATTGCACGGATCAGGATCGGACGGTTTGTACTAGTGGCCGTATGGTTATATGGCAGGGTTCGATCAGATACGTGCGGTATTGCACGGATCAGGATCGAACGGATATTACTAGCCGGCTTTGGTTTAAGCCGGTCCTAGTTTAGTACAGTATAGATTTTGTCTCATTGCATTTGTATCCGGACGGAATACAGATGCGGGTGTGTATGCACAGTATGGGGGTTTTCCTGTAATTTATTACGGGACCAGTTTTCTGGAGTTGCTAGTTTGCTTTCCGTTCCGGCCGGTTTTCCTTTGTTCTTTCCCGGCCGGACTTTTCTGATGGAGGGGGTTATTTGCAGTTTTGCAAATAACACTTTGGTAGAGGTTTTATTTGTAAGATGATTTATTATGAAAGCATCTTTTCTTTTCAACCATCACTTGATTTGTATTAATGAGATTAGAAAGGATTTGAGGTTGATAAGAAAGATTGTTATGATGATGTTTAGGATATAGTCACCTTTCTACTTTTCCTACACTCACCTTCCTTCTATGGTTATGCTTCATATTCATTCCTCCACCTTATTCTTCTTACTTGATGAAAAATGGAAGAAAGAAAGAGAGAAGAAAAAGAGAGAAGAAGGAGAGAGCTTCATCTTGATCTTTGAGAGAGTAGCATTCTTGATCTCTTTTCATACTTAGAAAAATGCAAGCACCATTTTTCTTACCTTGTTTCCTCCATCATCCACAAATGGCAACCAACCCCAAAGTGAGACTATAATTCTACACTACACTTCCTACAGCATATCTTGAGCATGTCGAGTTGCCGGCTTCATGCGCGAGTTGCCTCGGTATTGAGGTGGGAGCCCGTAAAAGTACCCGGCTTCGTGGTGCCCTTTCCGACGAGGAGGAGATGGACAGAGATCCCGCGAGGAGATCGGAGTGGAGATGAAGACCGGAAGACTTGGATCGTATGGTATACTTCTCTACCCCCCCTCTAGATAGCTTAGACTAGTTTAATGGTCCGATCCGGTTTTAGTGCGCGGTGGTGCCGTTTTGCCAAGTCCGCAAAAATTTAAAGTTTATCACCGTTTCCGCGTTTGGCCGTCGGATTGACGGCCGGGGCGCCGCCGTGCACTTACATGGATATCCGCCTTCCCAAACAGTCACCGGTAGGTAATCCGTCCCCTGCCAGGCTCAACGTCATCACCACATTCCTCTTGCCCCGGGGTACCTTACCGGGCCCACCATGTACCCGTGCCGGTTCCTCCACTCCTCGACACGGATTTCCAAATCCACAGCAAACTCATGGTGGACGACACTTACATCACTAGAAAATCGCAATTTACATATTTTAAAAAAATATAATAAGTTTAGAAATTTTGCGGCTTTCCCCCGAAATCCAGCAATATCATAAAATCTCAAGAAATCCTCATAAGTGCATATATCAATGATAATGAATGCGTATGATATCAATAATCAAGTTGCGATGTGTGATTAATGTATTAAGCATGAACAATTAATATGATGAAGTACATGCACATGAATAGCGATACTACGGTTTCATTTTTAAAAGTTATCTAGTGTGGTGGCATGGCAATTACCAGGGTGTGTGTGTAAACATGAATAGTGCTCGTGCTGCATATAAAAACCCTGGTAATGGTGCAGGTGTCCTATGAAATGGTTTCGTATAGGTATGTCAATATAATGCATGGATGCAGCAAATAGTCAGTTAAGTATTTCACCCCTAATTACTAACATTACTAAGGATTTGTAAGTTACTAAAACTATCGGGCGGCTTGCGCCATCCAACGATAGTCCCCCGTAGATGTTACATCTACTCACCGGGATCCCTGGCTAGCTGTGTCCAATCACCGCCTTTTCCTTTCGCGCCGCGTCTGACGTCTCCGCGACCGAACCTGGAATTTACATCAATACCAAATATAAGGTTACATATCAAGAACGACGCAAAACCCCAACGAAACTACTAAAGTTCGCTAGCTAGGTACAACGTGCACAAAGTGCGCGGAACACACGCGAAAATCTCAAAAACTGCCAAAAAACGCCGATTTGGTCGCCCGGCAAAACTAAAACCCGACTACCCAAAAATCCGCACTCACGCATCCTAAAAGTCGTAGGACAAGCCATTATAATCATCAAGATATCAAAAATAATTCATCACATAATTTTTATACAAAACTAGTAAGCATTTGCATTCCAAAATCGGTGCAAAAATCGCCGATTTGCGACAAATCGACTACAATCTAGCATAATCACCCAAGCACACTACAAGCAATCTACAAACACTAATTACAACACAATAGAAATGATTCCAATCCTATTTTCCATAACCACCAATTCTTGAATTTATAACCTAGCAAAATCCAATCAATTTCCACACTTGAAAACTTAATTTAACACAACAAAAGCCCACATAAGAAAATTAATTTCTTAGATTAGGTTAGCAAAATACTAGATAACAATATAGGTCTAAACAACTAAATAATGTTTTCTAAACCCTAATCAACTCATTTATCAAGCTTCAAATACTATTTTCCATACATAAACCTTCTCTTGAAAATCCTAAAACAACAATTTCACACTTCTAAATTTAACTAAATTAGCATAATAGAAAACTACATAAACAAGGTGATCATATAGATTAGTTAATTATCAACTAGATTAACTAAAAGACAAGCTAATTAACTAACATGGCTTCAAAACCCTAGTTAAACAAACTACTCTTTTTTTTTTAAACTAGATTAGAAATTATTTAACTTTTAACACTAAACCATGCATTTAAAGGAATTTAGCAACAAAAGAAAGTAACTTTGATGAGAATTATACCTCACTTGAGATCTAGAAAGAATGGATTTTGCTCCAAATGATGGCCTCAAACACCAAGATCCAAGCAAGAATGGCTAAGGATAATGATAGCATAAGGATTTTGTTTGGATTTTTGAATAAAGTGTGGATTTTGATGTGTTTTCTTGAAGAAATTGAAGGAAAATGAAAAGAAAAGAGAGGAAGAAGAGGGTGTGCAGGTTTCGGCCAGTATTGAGGTGAGGGGGAGGGTGTGGGCAAGTGGGGAAAGTCAAGGGTCAAGTCTCCAAGTCAAATGCACCATACCTTATTCATTTTAATTAAAATAAATCCATAAACAATCCCATTTTCACACAAGAAAGAAACCAACATAAGAGAC
This sequence comes from Agapanthus africanus, assembly GCA_030015575.1. NCBI lineage: Eukaryota > Viridiplantae > Streptophyta > Magnoliopsida > Asparagales > Amaryllidaceae > Agapanthus > Agapanthus africanus. Next base: position 343,439,570 of record JASDDO010000029.1, on the reverse strand, counting down.
CAGAAATTTCTGGACTTGGTCAGGGTTGGGCTGTCCAAGGGCTGAGGGAAAAGAGAGAGGGGTTTTACAAAAGAAATTTTATGCAAAAAGGCCCCCTACAACTCAAAAATTGCAAGTTTTAGCTCAAAATTCAATAAATTCGTTTCAAATCATAAAAATTTGTTAAAAATCAAAATAAATTACTAAAAATTTATGTTATCACTAGATTATAATTATCATAATTTTAGAGATTAAAATTAGCCCGGAAAAATTTGTATTTATCGCTAATTTAATGTATTTTCTTACCGGCTTAAAATAATATTAAAAAATTGAAAAATTAGGGAAAATTTTTAAACGACCAGAATTTCATAATTAACTCATTAGCTACTAAAAACAAGCAATTACCTATCCATTTTAAGTATAATTAGCCCTAACTGCAAAATAACGAGAAAGACGGTTTTCGGAAAAATACCGAATTTTCACCGAATTTCAGGAAAACACCAAAACGACTTTTCAAGACGCTACAATCTTCCCCCCTAAAAGAAATTCGGTCCCCGAATTTAAAAATATAGTTACGCGTACCTTCAAAGAGATGGGGATATTTCTTCCTCATCTCGCCCTCGGTCTCCCAGGTAACCTCCTCGCTGCTCGGGCTACGCCAAAGGACCTTGACGGTTGGTATAATCTTCGACCTCAACTTCTTCACCTGCCGATCCAGGATGGCCACCGGCTGCTCTGCAAAAGAAAGGTCGCGCTCTAGATGGACTGTCGGGTGCTGAATCGCATGCGAAGGGTCGTGAAGGTACTTGCGGAGCATCGAAACATGGAAGACGGGGTGAACATCGGGAAAGCTGGGAGGAAGAGCCAAACGATAAGCAACAGCGCCAACACGCTCGAGGATCTCGAAGGGACCTACGAATCTAGGGCTAAGCTTCCCCTTTCGCCCAAAACGCATCACGCCCTTCATCGGAGAGACCCTCAGAAAAACATGGTCGCCAACTGCGAACTCTAATCTGCGACGGCGCCTGTCAGCATAGGATTTCTGCCTGCTCTGAGCCGCTCTCATCCGGTCTCGGATCAGCTGGATCTTCGATGTCATCTCCTCAACAAGCTGCGGCCCCAAAATGCTGCTCTCGCTGAGCTCTGTCCAACAAACGGGCGATCTGCATCTCCTCCCATACAATGCCTCGAAAGGTGCCATCTGAATAGTATCCTGGAAGCTGTTGTTGTAGGAGAACTCCACTAGAGGCAAATGACGATCCCAGCTACCACCAAAGTCTAAAACGCACGCTCTGAGCATGTCCTCGAGAGTCTGAATGGTTCGCTCTGACTGTCCGTCTGTCTGCGGATGAAACGCTGTGCTGAAGCTCAAACGAGTGCCCAAAGCCTCCTGAAGTCTCTGCCAAAGTCGGCTGGTGAACTGAGTGCCTCGATCTAACACGATACAAGTCGGTACGCCATGTAGTCGCACGATCTCGTCAATATAGAGCTGAGCATACTGAGCGAAGCTGAAAGTCGTCTTCACTGGCAGGAAGTGAGCCGCTTTCGTCAATCTATCCACGATCACCCAGATGGAGTCGTACCCTCGACTGGTCTTGGGTAGACCCACAACGAAATCCATCGAAATCTGCTCCCATTTCCACTCTGGAATGGGTAACGGCTGTAGCTCTCCTGCGGGCCTCTGGTGCTCGGCCTTGACTTGCTGACAAGTCAGGCATCTCGAAACAAACTCCTCAATGTCCCTCTTCATCCCGTCCCACCGGTAGGTCTCTCTCATATCATGGTACATCTTGGTGGAACCGGGGTGGACACTATACACTGATCGATGTGCCTCCTCAAGAATGTCGCGCCGTAATCCATCAGCATCTGGTACGCACAGTCTAGATCCATATCGTAAAATCCCCTGATCGTCAACCACGAACTCGGAAAATCTTCCCTGTCCCATCTGTGCCACGATCTCTGAGCAACGGTCGTCACTGCGCTGTGCCTCATATATACGGTCAAGCAACTGTGGGCGTGCACGAACATGCGCGAGCTGTCCCCCTGTCTGAGTGAACTCGAACTCAACTCGGCTGTCGCGTAACGTCTGCCAATCTGCTGACGACTGCCTCTGCACTGCGCGCAAAAAGGATAGACTACCCTCGGGCCTCCTACCCAACGCATCTGCCACCACATTTGCCTTGCCGGGGTGATATAAGATCTCGCAGTCGTAGTCTTTCACCAACTCCATCCAACGACGCTGTCTGAGGTTCAGGTCTCGCTGCTGAAATATGTACTTTAAGCTCTTGTGATCGGTGAATATCTGACACGACTCGCCGTACAGGTAATGTCGCCAAATCTTCAGTGCAAAGACCACTGCAGCCATCTCCAAATCATGAGTGGGGTAGTTCTGTTCATGCTTCTTCAACTGCCGAGAAGCATAAGCGATCACCCGGCCCTGCTGCATCAAAACGCATCCTAATCCCACTCGCGAAGCATCACAGTAGACAACAAATCCGCCTGATCCCGAAGGTAAAGATAATACCGGCGCCGTAGTCAAACAAGTCCGTAGCTGCTGAAAACTGCGCTCGCACTCCTCTGTCCAAACGAAAGGAACTCCCTTCCGGGTCAAACCGGTCAACGGTGCAGCTATACGGGAGAAGTCCTGAACAAAACGCCTGTAGTAGCCCGCCAAGCCTAGAAAACTACGGATCTCAGTAATCGATGTAGGTCGGGGCCACTGCTGAACAGCCTCAATCTTCTTCGGGTCCACACAAATGCCGTCTCTCGTAACCACGTGACCCAAGAATCCGACGCTGTCCAGCCAGAATGCACACTTGGAGAATTTCGCGAACAGCTGGTGCTCCCTCAGAGTCTGTAACGTAATCCGCAAGTGCTGCTCGTGCTCCTCTCTGCTCCGGGAGTACACCAAGATATCGTCGATAAACACGATGATGAACAAGTCAAGATACGGCCTGAATGTACGGTTCATCAAATCCATGAATGCTGCTGGGGCATTGGTGAGTCCGAACGACATCACCAAAAACTCGTAGTGGCCATAGCGCGTGCGGAAAGCTGTCCTCGGTATATCCTCCTGTCGAACTCGCAGCTGATGGTATCCTGATCGCAAGTCGATCCTCGAAAAATACCCCGCGCCCTGAAGCTGGTCGAAAAAATCATCAATGCGCGGCAACGGATATCTATTCCGAACGGTAACTTTGTTCAGCTGGCGGTAGTCGATACATAAGCGCAAACTTCCATTCTTCTTCTTGACAAACAGGACCGGAGCACCCCACGGAGAAACACTAGGTCGAATGAGCCCCTTATCTAACAAATCCTGCAACTGATCCTTCAGCTCTCGAAGCTCTGCCGGGGCCATCCGATAAGGCGGTATAGAAATAGGCCCCGAACCGGGAATCAAATCAATGCAGAACTCAACATCGCGCTCAGGCGGTAGCCCAGGTAGCTCATTAGGGAAAACATCAGGGAACTCACAAACTACCGGGACCCGGTCTAACGGAACCTCAGCAGCTCGAGTATCACAAATATACGCTAAGAATCCCTGACATCCCTTCCGCAAGAGCTGACCTGCGCGAAGAGACGAAATTAAGCTGGGAAGGGCGACACTACGGTCTCCCCGAATAACAAGGACTGGCTCTCCCGGAAAGCTAAATCTGACTGCCTTCTCACGGCAGTCCACCGAAGCATAACAAGTGGCTAGCCAATCCATGCCCAGAAGCACATCAAAGTCCAACATATCGAGGAGTATCAAATCAACTGATGAATCCCTCTCCCCGATACGAACGGAACACAAACGAAAAACAAACCGAGCGACAAACGACTCGCCTACCGGAGTAACAACAACAAGCGGCTGATCTAACGACGACGACTCACGGCCCAACATCGGTGCAAAGTGTTTAGATACGTACGAATGTGTGGAACCTGGGTCGAATAATACCCGTGCGTCGAAAGAACAAACTGGCAAGGTACCTGTCACAACGGCATTGGATGCCTGCGCATCCTGCGGTGTCAAAGCAAATACTCGGGCCTGTCCTCCACCGATAGCGGGCTGACCTCGACCTCGGCCTCTGCCTCCTCGTCCTCTCTGAACAGGACCGCCGTGTCCACGGCCTCTCGGTGCACTTAACTGGCATGGAGCATCGCCTGGGGTAGGAAGTAGGGCTCTCTGAGGAGGGGGTGGTGATGGTGGTAGGGTCACATGCGGAACTGTCGCTGCTCCCTGTCGTCTCACCGGACAGTCTCTGACAAGATGGTGCAGACTCCCGCACCCAAAACATCCTGGCGACGGCTGCTGCCCCTGGGGATAAGAACCATATAACTGTCCCCGCCCAAATCCTCTGCCAGGCCTATCTCTCGGAAATAATCTGGCGCGCTGCCTCTGAGACGGTACATCGGTGCGAATCCTCTTCGGCCCAGAAACGGCCGAAGTCTGTGATATGCGTGTCTCCATCCGCAATGCCGTATCCATAGCAGCTGAATAAGTGTCGTAGTGCTGGGCGCCAATGGCAAGATATAGCTGGGCATCAAGTCCCTGTATGAACCTCTTCACCATCTTCTCCTCGGTATCCACCAAATACTGAGCATATCGGGATAACTGTGTAAACTGGATGTCATACTCAGACACCGTCATCCCAGGTGTCTTGACTAAGGCCTCGAAGCTGCGAGCTCTGGCGTCACGAACGCTCTCTGGAAGGAAACGGGCTAGAAAGACCGCTGTAAACTCGGCCCAAGTCATAGGCGGTAGATCTGCAGCTCGACCTCTCAAGACTGACTCTCACCATGTCTGCGCGAGACCCTCTAGTCGGAAACTCGCAAGCTCTACCCATCGATCATCCGAACATCTCAGCGAACGGCAGATCCAGGCTAAACTGTCAAGGAACGTCTGTGGGTCCTCCGCTGTCTCGGTGCCGGTGAATACTGGAGGTCTCAGCCTCATGAAATCCTGTAGTGAAACCGGAATGGCCACGGTGGTAGTAGTAGGAGCAGGTATCATGGTCGTCTGTGATGTAGTAGGTACGTCATCCGGCCTCGGTGTACGACTGGCTGCAACTAGGGATCCTACCATCTGACGTAGCTCCTGTATGCCTCCCATCATCTGTCGCAACTCCTCCATACCGGTCTCGAGCCTATCCATACGGCCTGGGGAAGGTGGATCGGTCTGTCCCTGCGGCGTAGGCATACCACCCTGCTCAGTCCTAGTCTCGGACGAGCCAGCTCGAATCTCGTCTCTGGCGGCAGCCCTCTGTGCCCTCGTAGCCTTCGGCGGCATAGTGGCTGTTACAGGAAAATGGATAGTAAGGACAGTGCAATAGGATTATAGGATACACGGAATTGAAGAAGGAATTTTCCAAGCAAGTATCCTAAAGTCACTTAGGCGGAGTACCGTATCGTAAGTATGCCGCGGACATACGTACGCTACGTTACCCTGCTTAAGTCACTTACTCCATCTACCAAGGGTCATCCTACACTCACAAAGGTAAAACCTATCGCTCTGATACCAACTTTGTCACGACCCGCAGGGTACGGAACGTGACTGGCACTTAAGTTTACGAAACGTCTAAAGGCGTCCGTAAAATAAGTAAGCCAAAAGCCCAGAGAACAAAACCAATTAAGCAAAAGAGTGAAGAAAACCCAAACATTTGAAAGCAAGTTTATCAAATAAGTCATATAAAACCCCTTTTAAAAACAATACTAATTTTTCCGAAAATTTCGGCAGAGTCTCCTTTGTAAATACTGGCCCCCAAAAATGGGTACAACAAGAATATATGTAAAACCAACAAAAAGGCATCCCCAAGCGGGAGCTAGCTCTTCGCCATAAGGCGGTCACAAATTCCACGCAATATAAATGACAACAAGCGTAATAATCATAAGGAAGCATGAAGAAAGTAGCATGTCGGCTCAAGTGAGCTCGACCCCAAAATACAGCATAAAATCCACAAACCTCACAGTCTCATCTCTAGGTCAATATACAATAATCTGGTAGAAACAGTAGATGGAGTACACTAGATACAAAGAATATACAAGGTGGTACAAAAATGATAACATAACCCACCTATGAGCAAATCTCGAGCTCAAGCAAAAGAGACAAAAGAACAAGTGCGCCCGCCGCTACTGAACTGGCGGAGCGGACCTGCAAAAGACTGTGGCACAACGGGGGTGAGTTGCCAACTCGTGAGTAATAAATAACATCTACAGAGGCTATCGTATGAATGCACACAAGCATCCTAGCATCTATAATACAGGTATGACTGGATGCACTAGCAGGTGTGTATATAACATCAGTGTACTAATATGTATGCAACATGAATATCTGAGGTCTCAATAGGTATATATAAGAAATATTTTATCTCTTTTTGTTTTTGAAACTCTTTTAGAATGCCAGCATAATGTCAATGAATCGACGAAAATCGGTGTCCAGCAACGACACCCAAAAGCTGTCTCAAATCTCATAAATGTATCTCTGGCCTCAGCCGTCCGGCTGACCCATCTCAAATATCAATATCTCATCATCTAGCGGCCACGGTCGGTATCCTCTGGATATCCGCCGTCCCAAACAGTCACCGGTAAGTAATCCGTCCCCTGCCAGGCTCAACGTCATCACCACATTCCTCTTGCCCCGGGGTACCTTACCGGGCCCACCATGTACCCGTGCCGGTTCCTCCACTCCTCGACACGGATTTCCAAATCCACAGCAAACTCATGGTGGACGACACTTACATCACTAGAAAACCGCAATTTACATATTTTAAAAAAATATAATAAGTTTAGAAATTTTGCGGCTTTCCCCCGAAATCCAGCAATATCATAAAATCTCAAGAAATCCTCATAAGTGCATATATCAATGATAATGAATGCGTATGATATCAATAATCAAGTTGCGATGTGTGATTAATGTATTAAGCATGAACAATTAATATGATGAAGTACATGCACATGAATAGCGATACTACGGTTTCATTTTTAAAAGTTATCTAGTGTGGTGGCATGGCAATTACCAGGGTGTGTGTGTAAACATGAATAGTGCTCGTGCTGCATATAAAAACCCTGGTAATGGTGCAGGTGTCCTATGAAATGGTTTCGTATAGGTATGTCAATATAATGCATGGATGCAGCAAATGGTCAGTTAAGTATTTCACCCCTAATTACTAACATTACTAAGGATTTGTAAGTTACTAAAACTATCGGGCGGCTTGCGCCATCCAACGATAGTCCCCCGTAGATGTTACATCTACTCACCGGGATCCCTGGCTAGCTGTGTCCAATCACCGCCTTTCCCTTTCGCGCCGCGTCTGACGTCTCCGCGACCGAACCTGGAATTTACATCAATACCAAATATAAGGTTACATATCAAGAACGACGCAAAACCCCAACGAAACTACTAAAGTTCGCTAGCTAGGTACAACGTGCACAAAGTGCGCGGAACACACGCGAAAATCGCAAAAACTGCCAAAAAACGCCGATTTGGTCGCCCGGCAAAACTAAAACCCGACTACCCAAAAATCCGCACTCATGCATCCTAAAAGTCGTAGGACAAGCCATTACAATCATCAAGATATCAAAAATAATTCATCACATAATTTTTATACAAAACTAGTAAGCATTTGCATTCCAAAATCGGTGCAAAAATCGCCGATTTGCGACAAATCGACTACAATCTAGCATAATCACCCAAGCACACTACAAGCAATCTACAAACACTAATTACAACACAATAGCAATAATTCCAATCCTATTTTCCATAACCACCAATTCTTGAATTTATAACCTAGCAAAATCCAATCAATTTCCACACTTGAAAACTTAATTTAACACAACAAAAGCCCACATAAGAAAATTAATTTCTTAGATTAGGTTAGCAAAATACTAGATAACAATTTAGGTCTAAACAACTAAATAATGTTTTCTAAACCCTAATCAACTCATTTATCAAGCTTCAAATACTATTTTCCATACATAAACCTTCTCTTGAAAATCCTAAAACAACAATTTCACACTTCTAAATTTAACTAAATTAGCATAATAGAAAACTACATAAACAAGGTGATCATATAGATTAGTTAATTATCAACTAGATTAACTAAAAGACAAGCTAATTAACTAACATGGCTTCAAAACCCTAGTTAAACAAACTACTCTTTTTTTTTTTAAACTAGATTAGAAATTATTTAACTTTTAACACTAAACCATGCATTTAAAGGAATTTAGCAACAAAAGAAAGTAACTTTGATGAGAATTATACCTCACTTGAGATCTAGAAAGAATGGATTTTGCTCCAAATGATGGCCTCAAACACCAAGATCCAAGCAAGAATGGCTAAGGATAATGATAGCATAAGGATTTTGTTTGGATTTTTGAATAAAGTGTGGATTTTGATGTGTTTTCTTGAAGAAATTGAAGGAAAATGAAAAGAAAAGAGAGGAAGAAGAGGGTGTGCAGGTTTCGGCCAGTATTGAGGTGAGGGGGAGGGTGTGGGCAAGTGGGGAAAGTCAAGGGTCAAATCTCCAAGTCAAATGCACCATACCTTATTCATTTTAATTAAAATAAATCCATAAACAATCCCATTTTCACACAAGAAAGAAACCAACATAAGAGGCCAGAAATTTCTGGACTTGGTCAGGGTTGGGCTGTCCAAGGGCTGAGGGAAAAGAGAGAGGGGTTTTACAAAAGAAATTTTATGCAAAAAGGCCCCCTACAACTCAAAAATTGCAAGTTTTAGCTCAAAATTCAATAAATTCGTTTCAAATCATAAAAATTTGTTAAAAATCAAAATAAATTACTAAAAATTTATGTTATCACTAGATTATAATTATCATAATTTTAGAGATTAAAATTACCCCGGAAAAATTTGTATTTATCGCTAATTTAATATATTTTCTTACCGGCTTAAAATAATATTAAAAAATTGAAAAATTAGGGAAAATTTTTAAACGACCAGAATTTCATAATTAACTCATTAGCTACTAAAAACAAGCAATTACCTATCCATTTTAAGTATAATTAGCCCTAACTGCAAATAACGAGAAAGACGGTTTTCGGAAAAATACCGAATTTTCACCGAATTTCAGGAAAACACCAAAACGACTTTTCAAGACGCTACAATAAGTCGTGTCGATATGAGGTCTATAACACTTCGAGAAACTACTGGTAACACTTACCAGTAAATCTCAGCAACCCTGGCCAGGGATTTCCTATTATAGCCAATCGAACACAGCGCAACATCAACCCCCTATACCGGGAGAGACGAATCCCCTCCTATCGCTCATTGCCTCCATGTGACTCGGGACTGTACCCAAAAACCACCGCTTTGCACGCCCTCTTGGACGTGGTAAGATAGAAATCAAAGCACAGTGGGAACCACACAAGACTCTATGACGATCTCGGGTCGACAGACTACTCTGTACCAGTGTCACCAGAGAACTGCCGTCTGACGTGAGGTATAATACCATCTGGGAGTTCTCGGCGAGTCCGTCCAGTGTACCCAGTCTCTACTGAGCACCCGTATATCATCTCCGATGTCAAACACCAACGGATATGGGATCATCCATCGCCCATCTGTATGGGTCGAGAAGGTACACGCTAGTATAAACTTCTGTCCAAGGGGTCACTCACGTTATCATACTCCAGAAGGTATGGGCATGCCTGGAAAGTTTCCTGTATGTTTAAAACTCCCGATATGATTTTTACCCCATGCTCTTTTGACCTTGACGAAGGTCAACAAATTATAAGTCACATGTCAAGTTCTACCCATCATTGTCCAGGTTAATTTGAACCCACCCATACATACCCTTGACGAAGGCCAAAATAGTAGTACGACTTTCCCAAACCAACGCATCTATCTATTGAACAGAAAAGTAACAAATAGCTACCATACACCATTCCTTGACGAAGGCCAACATACATAGCATGAATACTAAGTGCTACCTGTCTGAAATGACGGAGGGCTACGAATGGTTTTTGGCGAAAAACCTTTAACGTAATGAACATGATATCGTTGAAGAAACCTGATAGCTTTTTACAAAAATATAGTGGCGAAAACCTTTTCTAAAGAGGTCACTCCCGGTGAAGGGATCTCGGCTCTTTCCCTGTAGAATGAGGTGCAGGATATTCCAAACTGACTACCACGATCCAAAGAAAAAAGTAACCGACTATAGTGAAGTTCTTACCATGATGTAAACTTCTGTCCAAGGGGTCACTCCCGGTGAAGGGATCAAGGCCCTTGCCTCGTCGAATGAGGTGCTGCATATTCATAACCGAATACCTCTATACAAAACAAAAGAAAACGTCCTTGTAATAACAGCTTTTGAAAATTGTTCCAACAACATCGAATAGGTTTGTTTTCCTTGCATTGATCAGAATCAATACAGTCCCATCAATTAATCACACCAGAAAAGAACGAAAATAAAATGTACGTATATGCCATCCACAATCGCCACTGGGTCCCGTCATCACCCGTTAGGTTACTTAACTAACGACAGAGCGGGGACTGGACTAGCACGGGTGTAAAACATATACAACATCTATTAGTATATATATCAATATACAATAATCGCTCCAGGCGTGATAAATACAACATCACAGAAATGTAATAATCATCACAGAACAATATAGATAATCTGGGAGCCCCGGGTTTCATTGAGCCGCGACTGAAACCCGACGTTCCCCTGGTCGTGTGGATAGCCTGTGCAATGAAACCTAGACCCCTACGAGTGTGGCAAGTTACCCGCCAAAACCAGAAGCGAGGCAACCCCCTTCAGCAAAGTGAATAGACCACCTAGCACATCACGGAATCCGGTAACTTGTGCACCCCACCTTGGTCAACCTGTACCCCTTACGAGTGCGGCGAATAGCCTGCCAATCCTAAAGTGATGCCCCCTCCCTCTCAAAGCCATGAGATGCGGACCCGTTGACCTCCAGAACACAGCTATCCGTGCACCCCGTCGCGGGGTAATCCTAGTACAAAAAAGAATATATGTACAACGGGTACATCGACCTTAACCCGGTCGTGCCCCAAAAGAATAATATACAAACAGGCAGTGACGACAGTCCACATGTCGGACGCTTGCCCCGCGATATCAAATGTACAAATAAATCCAAACTGCACTACCATTGCACACAGCTATCCACCACGACAAATCCGCAACATCACAGCACAACACAGAACATCAACGCAAATGTCACGTTCGCAAACCCGTCAAAAAGGATTATAGCAATTAGACGAGTTATACCGCTCTAATGATATTCACGGTCGCAGATATGATGTAAGCACTGCAAACTAACGTATTTAAAATCTCGATCGACAAAACTTCCCGAAGTGGGCCCCAAGTACAAATCCAGTACACTGACAAAATCTGGGCCCAAACAAAATATTCCAGAAACCACAATTCCACATGAAAGATACCCAGAAGAAAAAGGGTACACTGTTGCTCCAAAACGGCGGCGGAATCGCGGCCAACACAAGTGTTGTGCGGCGGTTCCGTGGCAGTCTTGTGGATTCAGTCGACCAAATTTCTTCAGTAGTCTTAAAAAAGCCTGAATGATTTTCTGACATACCCAAAATAATTTTTAGACGAAAAAAATTTCGACAGAAACTTTAAATTTGGAAATGCGATTTTGGAAATTTCGTTTGATCGATATTTTAAACATGTTAGAACAAGCTAGTAAAGGTTAATGGCATGTTTCTGATACCATGTAAGTCTATGGTAGCGTCCCGGCCGTCAATCCGAGGCCAAACGCGAAACAAAAACATTTATAAACTGGCGCTAACGCAGACTTTCACCCGGATCGTGCCATTAACACTGAACTAGCAAACAACAAAGAGGTTAGAATAGCTATACCGATCGATCCGTGTCCTTCGGATCCGTGTCCTTCGGTCTTTAGCCACTATCCTTAGCTCCTCGCGGCATCTCCGATCTCGCTCGATCTCCTCGTCGAAGTGGTACCACGTCAACGAATCTTTATACGGGCTCCTGCTTCAAACCGAAGCAACTCGGACATGATGTTTGCTAACGGACATGTCCAAGATGAAGTAGAGAGTGTGTAGGATACTTTGTCTCAATACACCCTAGGATTCTCATCACATGAGAGGATTAGGGTGGAGGTTGAAGAAGATGCAAAGAGATGAAGAGTGTGAGCTCAAGAAAAATCAAGTGAGCAAAAAGCCAAGCACACAAAAATATGATGGCGGCCCTCTCTCTTTTGTGTGATGATATTTTGAGGTTTTGTGTTGAAAAATCAAAGATCAGACATCACAAAATATCTCAGACAAAACCCTCAAAATATCTCACCCAAAACAAAAACCATTAATCAACCATGACTCACTATATGACTCATAACCATGAGTCATTAAGTGATCATGCAGGATTAATGACTCACCACATGAGTCACACTTTCCAAATCATATAAACATTTAAACCAAAATGTTTAAAAAAAAAGAAATGCATATTCTAAAGTAATCTCATGAAGGATCACAAGAATACCCCTCATCTGTATATACATACCTGCATCCGCATTCCGACTGAATACGAATACAATGAGACGAAAATACCGGGAGAGACGTGCACAAGTGCCTGTCTGAAACACGTGCCTGTCATCTGCATTCCGTCATAGAGTCTTGTATAATACGAATAAAAAGAGATGATAATCATTGCAATCCGTGCCTGTCATCCGCATTCCGTCATAGAGTCTTGTATAATACTAGGATCCGGCTTAAACCAAAGCCCACTAGTATTATCTGTCCGAAACATGACACGTGCACAAGTGCACGTGTATGTTCGAACCCTGCCATAAAACCATACGGCCTCTACAATGTTTCGCCTGAACTTGGGAAACTTTCTGTGGGGGACTCTAAAGACTCGCCAATATCATGACAGTAGGTTTAACCACAAGCACGTCAGTGGTACTAGCTGTACGTAATGGCTGCCCATGTATTGAGCAAAAGGGAAGCCGATGAGCGAACTCATCCTGCAACCCTACTGAGCCTATCACACAATATCCGTACAGTCCGGTCCGTTCGTCTATGAGCATCGCATATCGGGCCAAGGGGGTTGGTAACGTCAGACCCCTAAAAGCGGTATAAGTCGTGTTGGAGTGTAGCATAGAACATCCTGAGATACTACTGGAATACCTACCATTAAATCTCCTGCCTTGGCCAAGGACTTCGTTTAATGGCTTTCCTAGACACAGCGTGGTTTCATCCCCAATACCGGGAGAGACGAAACCCCTGCCGATCCGCTCACTGCCTCCATGTGGCTCGGGACTGTACCCAACTAAAACCTGTTTGCACGACTCCTTTGAGCCGTGGTAGGGTAGTAATCAAAGCATAGTGGGAACTCACACGAGACAAATGATGATCTCAGGTCGATGAACTAACCTATACACATGTCACCAGTCACCAGGGAACTACTATCTGATGCTAGGTATAATACCAACTAGCAGGTTCCCGGCAAGTCCGTCCGGTGTACTCATAACCCAATAAGCTCCTGTATAAATCTTAGGTGAACCAACTGACACCAATGGCTTATGAGACCGGCCACCGCCCCTCGTCGGGATCTAGACTGTATACACTAGTCTACTCTGGAGTATCGATGCCTTGTCTCGAAACTCCCTCGACTAGGGATCACTTTTAAGGATGTGCTTATAAACTACCCAACTCTCATGTATATGATCTCCATCATACTGCTGGTAGTCAAGCAAGAATCCTAAGGGCTCTATCAACGTGTAATAGTGATCAGTAATGTCACCTAAAGCTGTACACGATGATAAAGACAAACCAGATAGCATACTATCATCTCTAGTAAGACTGTCCTACCGGTATAGGTCATCCTCAATCATTGCAATCACGTGGCTGTGATCCAATAATTGACTTTGAAGGCACTATATCTAACACTAACGGCATACCGGGGCGGGACTAGTGCGGGTGCAAAACATAAGCAACGTTTATTATATATCATATATATAATAATAAAGCATTCGTCTCATGCATTTAAAGTGATCATATCACAGAATATCTGCAGCAGAAGATAACATATGAAATATTGGATATACTAGGAGGTCCGTGTTTTATTTTGAGCCTGTATAAAACACGGATTCCACGGTCGTGATGAATAGCCAAACCCACATCCCTAGACCCCTACGAGAGCGGCAAGCAACCCTACCAATTCTAGAGTTAGGAGACCCGGACTCGACTCCTCGAGATGGTCTCCCACTAGACTCTAGAACCCGGTTACTTGTGCTCCCAACCTTGGGTCTGTCCTAATGCGGAAAGTAAATAATATACAACAATGGTGACATCATCCTCAACCCGGAATTGCCCCAATAAATGAATATTATATACAATGAATTTTACATGAATGAAAATAAAAACTCTCATCTCACATAAAACCCCCGGCTATTCAAAACACGACGATCCAATATAACATATCGCAGCAACACATAACATCACATGTCATCAACGTAAGTAAATATGCGTATCTCAATTGTCATTGACATATAGCAACGAGACGGACGATATACCACATATTACACTTACGGTCGCAGAAAAGAAAATGTCAAACTACAACATTTGGAATCCATAATCACTTTAGACATCATAAACCCGAAATATCACATATCTCGGATTTCATGCCTAACAATATGAATTCCACATATTGTATCACATTCTAGAAAAAGCTAGGCGATGTTAAACATTCCGATCGAATCAACAAACACCCAAAATTTCCTAAAAAGCTCAACACTTGAGCGTAGTTTAAAAATACTCAGTACATTCCACAGTACCAATGGACCAGCCGTAGAAGGGTCAACCCTTGCCTCACCTATGGCGCCGCGGAACTACCGCAAACCCTAGGGTTTGGCGACGGTTCTTACGGTCATAGAATCGAGTTAGGGTTTCGTTCTTCTAGAGCGTCCACCGCATTACTTGCATGATATTTGAATGTTCTTTAACTTGAAAAAAATTCAACTCTTGGAAAATTTCCAGCAAGGGTTAAAGTGGGTATTTGATATCCGAACGAACTTTTTAACACCGTGTGAATAACCCGAAACCAATCTAGAATTACGAATACGAAACACTCCGAATATCCAATGCAGAAAATTAACATCACATGCAATTTTGGAAAAAACTAGCAACACCTAAATACCAAAACCCAGAGACTGGAACACTGTAAAAAACTGAGGCCAAAATTACCTGATAAAACCGATCTGGCTGGTTTTATTGTGCTTGTGCTCGGCCATTTTCCGGTGAGGAGGTCTCAGGTTTCTACCGTGTTCATGTTGCATCTCATACAACATTCTGCAGTTGCTTAAAAAGTTTTTTGACCCTTCGAAAATTTCGACAGAAACTAGGGTTTCGATTCAGGTGTTTCGGAGTTATTTTGGTTTCATAATCCTACAATATCCGTCTAATTCTCTAGCTTGGCTCTGATACCACTGTAGGGTTCCTGAGCATAACAACATGGTTTCGGGTGGCATCATCCATGCCAAATTAAAATTTTGCCATGCTAAAAGAACCCTAACCTAGGATGTTTAACTAGAGAATCATACGAAAACAAAATGTAAACGACTTTAAATCTAAGTGAATAGGGATTACAACCTTTGTAGTCCGTTCCTTCGCTTCTACAACTCCTTGTTATGGTCCCTTCGCTGCGATCAACGAACTTCCGGACTTTTGAGAGGCTCCACAAGATGTATGATGCATGCTAGCTAGAAGTCTTCAAAATCTATGATGATCTACTTCTAGGAAACACGGACTCAAGCTATCTCTTCACTAATAATGAATTAGTGAAGCTAACACCCTAAACTATATGGCTAGTATGAAAGAGGATGTTGAAGTAGAAATTTTGCCCACTTTAGAATTTAATTTCTCACTATTTTCTTTATCTCCTCAAAACTAAAGAGAGAGCTTAAGAGCGATGAAGATGAAGAAGATGAATGAATAAATAGCATGACGTTAGAAATGCAACCACGGTGAGTTGTGTCATCCTTAACCCATGTAAAGAATAAACTATGGCTAAGTGATTAGGGTTAAGTCAATAAATATCTTAGGTGAAAACAAAATTGGTGGACTTAGTCAATGAATCTTCAAGCTTCTTCAAAGCTCATCCAAGACTAATTCCAAGCAATTTTGAATTAACTAAAATAAATAAAAACCTACCATTATCTCAAGTATGGTTTTAGTCTCATACACCCAAGTTGCATGTATAACCAAGCATGTCACAATAATATATATCACATATATATAATTTGTGAACAAAAGAAAACTATACAATAAACATATATCACATATATGTTAAATGTATAAAAAATGAGAAAAAGAAATACTTAAGTGAACATATATTAGTTAATGTAATTTAATATATAAAATATATAATTATACATTAAATTATTAAATCAATACTTGATTTAAAAATCCGGCCGTATCACATATAACCGACTAATATAATATGTATCATTTCATCGAATCAACACTTGATCCGATGACCCGGCTATATCACATATAACCGGCCGATATCAAATATCGCGAGAATAGAATATGATGTCACATACACGTATTAATCTTGATCCCGCACATATCACATATGTGCTCCTACTCCGTTTCTCCTGAGCCAGGAAACCTCTGTGTATGACTCTAAAGACTCATCAATACTTCGGCAGTAGATGGTGATCATATTAGTCATCCACAAGCCGTCAACGGTCAGCTAAACGTAACGGCCACCCGGGTATTGAGCGATCAGAAGATCAATAAGCTAGCCTGCTCACACTCCTGTGAATCCATTCAGTAACAATACTGTACAGTCCGGTCTCTTCGTCTGATATGTCGCATATCCAGTCTAGGGGTGGTAAATGTCAGACCCCAGTAACCGATAAGTCGTGCAGATGTGAGGCTTATAACTTGTCTAGAAACTACTGATAACACTTACCGGTAGATCTCCATATCATCCCTGGCCAGGGACTTCCAGTTATAACCAATCGAGTACAGCGCAACATCAACCCCCAATGTGATTCGGGACTGTACCCAAAAACTACCATTTTGCACATTCTCATGAACGCGGTATGGTGGAAATCAAAGCACAGTGGGAATCACATAAGACTCTATGACGATCTCGGGTCTACAGACTAACCTGTATCAGTGTCACCAGAGAACTGCTACCTGACGATATGTATAATACCAACTAGGAGTTCTCGGCGAGTCCGTTCATTGCAACCAGTCTCCACTGAGCACCCGTATACCATCTTTGATGTCAAACACTAATGGATGTGGGATCATCCTGTTGGTTAGAGTGCCCTCAAGTCAATTATTGGATCACAGGCACGTGATTGCAATGATTGAGGGAGGACCTATACCAGTAGGACAATCTTACTCGAGATGATAGTATTCTATCTGGTTTGTCTTTGTCATCGTGTACATGCTTTAGATGACATTACAGATCACTATTCCACGTTGATAGAGCCCATAGGATTCTTGCTTGACTACCAGTAGTATGATGGCGATCATATACGTGAGAGTTGGGTAGTCTATAAGCATATCCTTAAAGTGTCCCTAGTTGTGGGAGTTTCGAGACTAGGCATCGATACACCATGAGTAGACTAGTGTATATGGATCGAGACCCCGACGAGGGGTGGTGGCTGGTCTCATAAGCCATTAGTGTCAGTTAGTTCACCTAAGATAGTGTACAGGTGCTCATTGGGTTATGAGTATACCGGACGGACACGCAGGGGTACTGCTGGTTGGTACTATACCTATAGTCAGGTAGCAGTTCCCAGGTGACATGAGTACAGCTTAGTCCGTTGACTTGACACTGCTACTTCGCCTCAAGCATGTTCCCACTATTCTTTGATTGCTACCCTACCACGGCTCAAAGGAGTCGTGCAAACAGGTAGTAGTTGGGTGCAGTCCCGAAGCACTTGGAAGCAGTGGTGGTTAGAAAGGATTCGTCTCTCCCAGTATTGGGGGTTAATATCGCACTGTGTTTGGAGAGCCATTACACAAAGTCCTTGGCCAAGGCAAGTGAGATTTACTGGTAGGTATTCCAGTAGTTTCTCAAGGTGTTCTGGGCTACACTCCGACACGACTTATACCGCTATTAGGGTCTGACGTTTACCATCCCCCTAGGCTTGATATGCGATACTTATAGACGAACAGACCGGACTGTACGGAGATTGTCACAGATAGGCTCTGTAGGGTTTTAGGATGAATTCACTCGTCGGCCTCCCTTTGGCTCAATACCTGGGTTGCCGTTACATACAGCTAGTGCTACTGACGTGCTTGTGGTTAAACCCACTGCCAGCGTATTGACGAGTCTTTAGAGTCCCACACAGAGGGTTTCCCTAGTTCGGGCGAAACGTTGTAGAGGCCGTATGGTCTTATGGCAGGGTTCGATCATATACGTGCACTCGTGCATGGATCATGCTTGGGAGGATCATACTAGTGGGCTTTGGTTTAAGCCGGATCCTAGTATTAGATTGGATGGATTACTTTTGTCTCGTAGTATTCGTATTCAGTCGGATTACGGATGCGGGTATGTATATACAGATGAGGGGTATTCTTGTGATCCGTTACGAGATTACTTTAGTTGATGCCATTTCTTTTTCTTGATTAAACATTTGGTTTAATGTTTGATTATGTGGAAATTGTGAGTGCATGTTTTAACCTAGGGCATTGAAAGTGGAATGTGCTATTTTGGTGACTCATGGTGTGATTTTTTGTGCCATGTCCATTTCTTTATTGATTTGGGGTGTGGGATATTTGGTGGAGCAATGAGAAGGTAGCCAACATATGGTTAGGTTTTGGTCTTGAGTTTTTGATAGAGCTCTCACAAAATATCTCACACAAAAATACTTTGCCATTTTCTTCACTAGCTTTTTCTTGTGCTCACAACTCTTCACTCATGGCTTCTTCTTCAACCTCCACTCTATCCCTCTCATGTGTTGAGAATCCTAGAGTGTATCGAGAAAATGTAATCACACAATCTCTACTTCATCTTGAGCGCCTAGGTTAGCAAACTACTTGTTCGAGTTGCTTCGGTTTGAAGCGGGAGCCCATATAAAGAACCCTTGAAGTGGATCTTCTTCGACGAAGGGAGACCGTAGATCGAACTTGATCAGGGAAGCCGCGAGGAGCTTGGCACAGAGATTGAAGACCGAAGGATACGGATCGATCCGTATAATCTCTTAAACCACTTTACAGTTTACTAGTATAGGGTTAATGGCATGATCCGGGAATCGGGTTGCGTTAGCTCCGAGTTTGAAAAGTTTTTGTTCCGCATTTGGCCACGGATTGATGGCCGGGGTGCCGCCATAACCTAACATGGTATCAGAGCCAACCCTTACTAACACATCCTGAAATGTTACAATCTTCCCTCCTTAAAGAAATTCGGTCCCCGAATTTAAATTTAAACCTCTCAATTACTAAAAAATTTCAGTATAAAGTCCAAGTCATCGGGGCTCCGAAATCATCAATACATAAATCGCATCATAGCCCAATGCATGCGCATGAACATTGAGCAGATAACTCAAAAACGAAACTCCGTCAAGCATCCCGCAATCATCGGAGTCATGGTGAAGACACAAATGTCAAATCCAAAACGAAACCAATATGATATACATCAAAACTATCCATGTAAACATCTGTTGGAAATGCATGCCAAACCTTTCATGTTACTGTGCGATGCGCATAACACTTCTATTGTAAGAAAATAACCATATATGTATATATCTTTTGTTTAATATGCACGTTCCACCGTTTTTTTTAAAAATAGTTTAGAAGGGTTTCCTTTATAAAATGTTTCGTGTCATCTCAGACACGTAGGTAAATACTGAGACTATAGCTCCCTTTTTGGAAATCACTTCGATAATTATTAATGCATGCAGATTATATCTAGGTACTGTCCTCTAACTTGTCCTGCTCAGCTACTATATCAAATAGTAAATATCATAAAACAAACTGCTCAAAGGAAATCAATCCCAAAAGGTATATAAGACTGCTACGTGCGTCTGGTGCGCACGGAAATCGAAATCAATGAATGTGCCATACATGTGCACAGAAATAAAATCTAAATGCAACAGGTGTGCACGAAAATACCTGTCAAGGGCAACGGTGTGTGCCTGACAGCAATACCAGGTGCATCTGATATGCACGAAGAATCTCAATTGAGTGCATCTGGTGTGCATCAAAATCGCATCAAGCGCCCAAATATGCGCAAGAATCCAAATCCAGTGCACAAGGTGCACGAAAAAAATATCGAATATCGCAATCGAAATCGATGGCATACAATACATCTCAATCCAAATCCAAATCAGGTATACTGTGGTATATAATCTCACAACCATGTGCATCAGCGTGCACAAAATCGAATCAAAATACTAAAATTGTATGAAACTATGCCGAAAGCATAAGTCAAATCACATGCATACCATAGGCATGAAATCAAAATCAACATCTCGAATGATATCAAATCAAAGTCAAGTGCAACTGTGGTGCAAAAAATCTCAATCATGCAAATAAATCTCTCAAAATATTAGGCACGGAATCAAAATCAACATCTCGAATGATATCAAATCAAAGTCAAGTGCAACTGTGGTGCACAAAATCTCAATCATGCAAATAAATCGCTCAAAATATCAGGCATGGAATCAAAATCAACATCTCGAATGATATCCAATCAAAGTCAAGTGCTACTGTGGTGCACAAAATCTCAATCTAGTGCAACTAACATGCACGAATGGAAATCCTAATCTAGTGCATCCGGTGTGCACAAAACCATATCTCATATCATGCGCGAAAATCTAAATCAAGTACATCCATCATGCATGAATGAAGGCTAAATCAAGGGTATCGAACATGCATGAATAAAATCTAAATCAAGTGCATCCAACATGCACAATTAAAATCTAAATCAAGTTCATCCAACATGGACAAATAAATCTAAATCAAGTGCATCCAACATGCACGAATAAAATCTAAATCAAGGGCATTCGATGCGCATAAAATCCAATATTAAGCGTCTAATATGGACAAAAATCCAACCCAAGCGCGTCAGTCCGTGAAAAGTTTCTAGTGAAGTAACATGCATGAAAACGAACATCAAGTGCAGACCCGCACAAACACAAATCTGGTAACACAAATGCTCAAAGACATAAATCGGGTGCAACCGAGGTATGGAGTATAATTCTGGTGCAACCAAGACACAAAATACCTAGCTGGTGCAACAAATGCTCGAAATATAAATCCGGTGTATCCAGTGCACGAAATACAATACAGTGCAACAATCGCACAAAAATACAAATATGGTGCATCAAGTGCACAAAATACTAATTCCAGTGCGTCTAGTGCACGAAATGCCGAATACAGTGCGTCCAATGCACGAAATGCCGAATACAGTGCATCCAGTGCACGAAATACCAAATACAGTGCATCCAGTGCACGAAATACCAAATACAGTGCATCCAGTGCACAAAATACAATATGGTGCAATAATGCACAGCGTAAAAACCTAGTGCAACAACTGCACAAAATACAAATCGGGTGCAACAAGTGCACGGAAATGCATCAATAACTCAAAAGCGTATAAAAAGCACCACCGAGTGTGCCAAGGTGTATAAAATTATAAACGTGTGCAACTGCGTGCACAAAACATATATCCACGCACTGCAAGCACCTGTAAACTATACCGACTGCAAAAACCAAATCGAGTGCATACCACCTGCACAAAAATCAAATCAGCTGTATGCAATCCATGAAATCATAAACATATGCAGCCAAGGCTCAAAATCAACATCAAGTGCAATAAATACGTAAAAATCATAAATCAACACGACGGTGTATAAAAACATATCTCAAGTGCAATAACAATGCACAAAAATGTAAATACCCAGTAGGTGCAACCATGGTGCACAAAAGCAAATATTATGAAACTCGGTCATCAAAACTCAATCATCTAATAAATCACCCAAAATACCGAAATCCATAGTGACTGATACGTGATAGTCAAATTACGAAATCACAAGTCGTAAATACTATCGTCGATATGTCCTTCCTTCAAGGTCGAAAAGGTGTCGGTTCATCCAATGCTAGCAGAGCAAGATATCTACTTGCCTTTTGATCATGGCCTGTCGTCTGGAGCCCTTAGGCTCTCATCTCTCACTGCGAATTGCTAAGTACATAGCTCCCCGGCTCAATGGTCCAATATAGAACGATAATGGAAGTAGTCCGCTCTGGCACGTCCTCTAAAGATCTCTGGCCAACTCTTATGGTCACTCATAACATGTCTCATCGACGATGCTGAACTCTGGCCTGCTGGGCATGTGCAATATGACTGATCCTGGGTCCAAGTCTTCTCGTATAGTATTTCTAGAAAGGTCATGTCAAGGTCTCTCCCCAATCTCGTTTCTGCCGAACTGCCCGAAAGTCATCATCTTTTACTATATCTCTTTCTTATTCTGGAACGGCTGCATACTCATCACGACTCCTCCTGGAAGATATATCCATTTACAACGCCTCTGCATGCGTATCACATCTGTGTTGTCAGTGGAGTAGAACGTCCTCTCGTCACGATCTCGCACGAACCTCTTACTCCACTTTTCTCCAATGTCGACTGATTCGAACTCGTCTCCTCGTGGCTGCATGGACTATGATCCAACGGCTATACTCGTATCTGGAGTCTCCCAAGCAATGTATCCCATCACATGATATCCGAATGATGTCGAACTTTTCGATTAATTCGTCAAGGCTCCATAATCCTCCAAGAGCTCAATATCTTGGGTACAGTTTAATAGTATCGAATACATGCCACAGCACCTATGGACCAACCGTAGAAGGGCAAACCCAAGCCTCACTAATGGCACCGCTGAACTGACGCAAACCATAAGGTTCACCGGCGTTCCATGGTCATTATGTCGAGTTAGGGTTTCATTCTTCTAGAGGGTCCGTAGAATTACTTGCATTGTCTTCCGAACACTTTAAACTTGGAAAATGGGTTCCTGACATTCGATCGCCTATATCGACTCTCAATGTATCAGCGTGAAGTCGTCTCTAGCTGGAATCAATCAATCTGATGACCTCGCATCGGGGTAAGCGAACGAACCACATATCCTAGTCATTCATCCTCAGGTGACTAGCAATCTTTTATCATATCTCTAAGTACAACTCGTACTGCAATAGCTCCAAGCATCTGGGGTGATATCTCACCCTTCGCTACAACCACTGGCTCATTCGTCCACACGCTGAACAGTGCCTCAATCATCAAATAATCTGTGCATGTGCGGTCATCACGTTTTGGCTGGCCTCTAGCAGTAGCCCAATCATCTGGTACTGATCTGCACGTCCGAGTAATCTCGTAAAAGCGACCCATCAAACGCTCATGGCACGAAAATACAATAAAATGACACCTCTATGCAATCGTGTGTCCCTGGAATCACGCCCTGGTCAGTCCTCGTCCGTGACGAGCTCGTGCTGACGCAAGTCTAGCCGTAGCTCTCTATGCCCGTACAACCGTGGTAACAAAACCATAACTGGTACTAATGAGGATAGATCATAAGAATGAAGATAATACTGTGCAAAGAAATGCATTTTTAAGGTTTCTTAAGCGGAGTATCATATCGTAAGTATGCCGCGGAACATATACACGGTACGTCACTCTACTTGAGTCACCTACTCCATCAACCAAGGGTCATCCTGCACTCAGGAGGTAAAACCTAACGCTCTGATACCAACTTTGTCACGACCCGAAAAGTACAGAACATGACCGGCACTTAAACTACAAAACATCTCGAGGCATACGTAATCTAAGTAAGCCAAAACCCAGAAATCCAAACCAAGTAAAGCAGTAGAGTGAAGGAAAACCAATTTTAAAGAAAGAAGTTTAACAACATAAGCCGAAATATGGATTTTTAAAATCCCAAGTCTTTTCTGAAAATTTCGACAGAGTTTCCTATTTAAAAACTGACCCCAAATGGGCACAAACTTGATAAAGCATATATAATGAATAAAGGCATCCCCAAGCGGGAGCTAGCTCTTCGTCAATCGACGGTCAAAACCACATAATGCATTATAATAAACAACGCCGAAAGGCGAGGATCAACTCAGGATAAAAATCCAACATCATCAAGAAACCCAGAGGAAAACCATAATAATACAGCACACGACTCTAAGGTCGAAAGAATATACACAAGTCATCTATCTCTGTCAAATATACAAGTCTGGTTGATAGAGTTTTATTAGATACAACTGAAATAATAAATATACAATGGTCGTCCTGATGCAAAAGAACCCAGCTACCAAAGCAATCACCCGGAAGGAACCGTGTGCCGGCAAAACCGCAATGAAACCTGTACGGCAAAACCTGCAAGAAACTGTGGCACAACGGGGGCGAGTTGCCAACTCGTGAGTAGAAAACATCTACGAGTAGAAATCGCATGCATGACGCTATCCTAGGTCATATCAAGTAATATTCTCAAATAAATATACTGGTCCATCTATGTATAAGTGTAATACTACAAGCTTGTGTCAGTACCTCAGATAGCAACATATCATATATATGATGTGTCACGACCCGAAATATTGGCTCGTGATTAGCACTTGAATCACGCAACGTCTAAAGACGTAACGGAATTCAAGTAAGCTGAAACCCAGAAATCTAAACCTTTTAAGAAAAGTAAAAGAGGTGAAGTTTTGAAATAAAGGTATAATGAAATCAAAATTTTCTTAATGCATAGAAAAAACATGAATGATGCAAGTGAAGTTTACTAGTTTCAAAACATGTTTCGTCTTTTTAAAAATTTTGGCAGCACCTCCTTTGTATTTTTTGATCCAAAACCACAAATACATAATAAGGATAATTGCATCCCCAAGCGGGAGCTAACTCCTCGCCAAACGGCGGATCACAACCACGCAATACAGTATAAATGAGTATACGACGCCCAACGGCGAAGTTCGCCACAAAAGATAAAGAAATGAGCAAGATAAAACCCCAAAAGTGAATATAAAACCCATCGCTCAAATCTCGCAACTACAAGCCTCATTAAGTCTCATCACTTATACAATTTACAACTTTTGATTGATGGAGTTAACTAGATACAATATGAAATGTAGATATAAGAGTGGGATGATACAAATATCCCACCTACCAAAGCAAAACACTCAATGCAACCGTGTGCCAGCAAAGCCGCTACGGATCCAAGCGGTCAACCTGCAAGAACTGTGGCACAATGGGGGTGAGTTGCCAACTCATGAGTAGAAAAATATCAACAGATAGAAATCGAATAAACAACGACTCCTAGGTCAAGTATATCATAAAGGTAATACTATGATATCCATGCTGACCGGGTCTGTATACGAGCCAACAGGGTAATCAATACCTATATGCATGTGGATAACATCCAACAGTAATAATCAATGCATGCATATGGATCTCGTCCAACCATAATCAAGGTATGTATGCATGTGGATCTCATCCACCCAAAATCAATGTCTGCATGCACGTAAATATCATAAAGGGTGGGGCATGAAAGTATGAGGATATATATATATCAACGGTTTCCCTCCCGATACATCAAAATCAAGGAACCTGAGTGCCTAGCATCGACACTCGAAAACATCATAAAAACCTTGCCCAGCATCGGCACGTAAATCCTCATATATCGGGCTCCCTCAGTCCGGATCGGCCCACGGGCTCCGTCAGTCCGGATCCGCCCATATCATCTCTCGACTCCGGTCGGTATCCTCTGGATATCCGCCGAGCCCAAATACTATCATCGGTAGGTAGTGGTCCCTCTGCCAGGCTCATCGCCTACTGCGCGACAGATCCGTTCTCGCCCCGGGGTACCATACCGGGTCCACCATGTACCCGCAATCGGCCTCATCCGCCTCCTCGAATCGGGTTTCACATGTCGCTCTCAGAATCGAGAAAACACATGGTGTACGCACTGAAATATCATAACAAGAGAAACCGGGTTTTTTTTAAAACAACACATAATCTCTTTTAAAATGTCCACGGTTCTCAAATGCAGAAATCTCATGAAAACAGCATATCTCAATGCGTAAAATCATAGAGCATGATATATGCGACATATAATAGAAATGTAAGCATATCCGTATATCATACAACATGGAAAAGTGATATGACATATTAAGGGAAAACCGCTCCTTTAAAGAATTCCAGTTTTGAAAATATGCCTTGCGGTTCCTAATATCTCCAAAGTCAAATGCAACATCGTATATAAGTGCACGGGTAACTATAGCAAGTAAATGATGTATAGAGTCATGTCATGATGCAGCAATCGTACTGTGTAGTGACATGGCAATTATCGATGATGAAGTGTGTGAGCCGGCAAATCTGCGTACGTGTAACATACGCATCATCGATAATGGTGTAAGTATACTAACACAGGTATATGCTATGCAATAATAATATCATGGATGCAGCATAAGGTAAAACATCAGATCATCATATTCGTCTTATATTCTTTCATCGCATTTATATTTCACATCAAGTCGAGTTTACCTAAACATTCTATCTCTACTATATGTATAGGTATCTAATCTAACATACACACCCGAACCATACAATCAGACTTTAAAAGAAGCGAATCGTAGTTTTGAAAATAAGGGTTACAGTGTTTTAAGGAAAAGATATCATTTGAAAATCCGTAACATCTCTCGAAGTATATATTTAAAATACATACGATTCTTCGGTTTAGAAAAGGGTATGGTTCGGATGACGCCTCTATATTGACTATCTAGTCCTACAGTACCCTAAACGGCAATATCGACAAACGTCGTCCTCGAATTTCCGTCATCACATAATAGCCGTAACATATCACTTCTAACTATCCTCTAGTTTCTAATATGGTTTCGTAGCTATCCTCATTGTAACCTTAGTTTCCAAATCTAGGTTTCCTAACCATATTCTATAATCAGTTTTCCATCAATACATTGCGGGGGTGCTATACGCCATCCACCCGACTTCCCCCGTGGATATAGATCCACTCACCTGGTCTTCGCTCGTCGAAATCGATGACGCCACACTCCGTTGTCTTGGAATCCACCTGAAGGTACCTACCATGATAAACAATCACAATGCGTGTTAAAATCAAGGCGGAAAACCAAAACAGTACACGTTTCGCTCATAGGTCAAAACCTATAACTTTGCGTTCAAAACACGACCAAAAACCCTGGTCGTTAATGTACAAACATTCAACAACCAAAAACAAATCCAAATATCCAACTCATCATTCGAAATGCGGAAAACATATCCAAAAACACACCAAAACGCTCCCAGATTTTACCCCAGGCCAAATTGGTCAATGTTGCATATGTAGAGGGTCCATTTTACTGACATAGGAGCTACAGACGAAGAAGGAACCAAAAATGAAGTGTCCAGGCCACAAATTGCGGCCCAGGGGATTAAATTTGCGGTTCAGGTGTTAGGGTTTGGTCTCGGGTCTCTAGGGTATGCTCCGTATCACCTGCACATCCCTTTGTGATCTCAGAAAAATTTTCAGGTCACCCGGGTCACTCCAGATCCTAAAATACCATCACTATTCTCACAAATCGACATGAACTCAAAGCCCAAATCCATATTTTGGGTTTCATCCCCCGTTCCAGGTCAGTAAAACACCACTAAAGCTTGTAGGCAGCAACTACACATCACCAATTTCAACAAACACTCAACCCTTTTCTAGGGTTTCCCAATGTTCACTAACCTTCGCAATTTCACTTCTAAACGCATATGAATACTAAAGTAAATGAAAAACTACCCAATTGGTGAATGTATTACCTCATATATCACCCATGAATCCCCAATATCATCGAAAAACTGAAATTTCTTGGTCCCATGTGTAGAGCTTGAAGAGGGGATTAATTTTTGTGAAGGGTGTGTAGAGTTTTGGGGCTTATTAGGAGATATATCTAAGGATTTAAGTGGAGTTTTGTGAGCTTGAAGGAGATGAAGGAGAGAACAACAAAATGATGGGGGAAACAATAGAGTGGCATCAGCCCCCCCTCTCTCTCACACATAATCACACACACACACACACACACACACACTCTCTCTCACAATTTACGTAACCTAAGACCTTTTGTCCCCTTTGACCATTTTTCTTTTCTTTTTCTTTTCTCTCCACCAATAAACCATATGAAATGAAAAATGTAACAAAATGAAACACGGCATGGTGCACTAACCATGAAAACTGTAAAAACGCGGATTTGGCATAACCGCGATTAGCAGTGCACTAATCGGGTTTTTTATCAAAACTGAATATAATAACTTTTAAAAATGCCAAATCCTTAAAATATATTTTTAAATGAATAAATCATTTTAATTCTATTTATTTCATAATTATTGGTATATATTTATAATCTTTTTCGAAAACCCCAATTTCGCAAATCGGGTAGTTTTCGGGAAAAATATTATTTTAATATTAAATTCAAAAAATAATATTTTATATTTTCTGAAATGTTACAATCTTCCCCCCTTAAATAAATTCGGTCCCCGAGTTTAAATTTAAACCCCCAAAATCTAAAACATTTCAATAATCGGCTCAAAATAATTGGGCTCCGAAATCATGGAAAACGCAGAAATAACGCAATGTGTCAAGTGCGCATGAAAACGAGTACATAGCTCAAAATCGAACTCCGTCAAGCGTTACGCAAATCATCTAATTTTTCACGCATATCCTTGGAGTTACAATGGAGATACAGATCTCGAAATCCACTACTGAAATCCAATATACACTAGTCAAATACTATAATAAGTGTATATTACGCATCTTTGAAAACTCTAAAATCTGAATAAAATACATGCAAAATCTTTTCTAAATCGCCGCGGGAATGCGTAACTCACGGCATAACTGACGGACGCTCATTTTAAAACAATAATATTTGTCCATATATATTTTCTTAAACACACGTTCCGTCATTTTCAAATTATCCCAAAAGGTTTTCCTTTATAAGCGTTCGTGTCGCTCACGGACACGTAGTAAATAGCGAGACTATAGCTCCTCTTGAAAATCCTTTTTGGTAATCTTTTAATACATGCAAAGTACTCAGGTACTGTCCTCGGATCAGTCCTGTTTGGCTACTACACAATATAGTGCCCAACATGAAAACAAAGTGCTCAAAAGCAAAATCAGTCTCAAAAGGCGTATCCAATAAAAACATGTGTCTGGTGCGCATGGAATTTAAATCCAATTACAGGTGCCACAATATGCACAAAAGCCCAAAACTATGTGCAACGGGTGTGCACAAAAGCATCTGTCCAGTGCAACGGGTGTGCACGACAACAATATCGGGTGCATTTGATATGCACAAGAATCCAATCAGGTGCACAAGGTGCAAAAAACAATATCAAGTATCAAAATCAAATCGACGGTATACAACTCATTTCAATCCAAATCAGATATACCGTGGTATATAATCGCACAACCATGTGCATCGACGTGCACAAAAGTAATTCAAACACTAAAAGTGCAAGAAAACTATGCCGAAAGTATAAATCAAATCATATGCATGCCTTAGGCATGAAATCACAACAAATATCTCAAATGACATTAAAATGAAGTCAGGTGCAACTGTGGTGCACAAAATACGTATCAATGCACTACAAGCACACATAAGCTATACCGAATGCAAAAATCAAATCATCCGTATAAAATCCACGAAATCATAAACACATGATACGAAGGTACAAAATCGACATCGAATGCAATAGATATATACAAATCGCAAGTCAACACAACGGTGTATAAAATATATATATCAGGTGCGAAACTATGCGCAAATATGCAAATACCCAGTAGGTGCAGCCATGGTGCACGAAATCAATATCAGGAAACTCGTCATCAAAACTCAAATCCAAGCAATGTACGCGTGATATTCAGATCACAAATGCAAATCGCAACAAAGGACATCGAGGTACACTTCCCACAATGTCGAAAAATAAATCGGTGTGCCTAATAACCGGCAGAACAAGAACATCCGCTTGCTTCCTACTCACGGTCTGGCATCCTCGGCCTCTGGGTCCTTATCTTTTCTATGGATTTACCCATCTCACAATCCATCGGCTCATCGGCCCAATCAGGTGTGCTAACGGGGACGATTCCGTTCTGGCACTTCTTTGGTCATCTCTCGGTCAATCATCACGACTACTCGTAAAGCAACACGTCACTGGCGTCGGCTTCTGTCTCTATGAATACACGTGACACATCTGATCCTGGGTGCAATTCTCATTGCAGCAGTGTCCCGGATGGAATCCTGCTCAGTGTCTCTCCCGATCTTGCCTATGCCGAACTGTAAGGAGGCTGGTACCCTTATATAATCCTTTCCCGTTTTCTTGACATCTGCGTGTTCCGCACACATTTCATTGGAAACTGGACATATCCCAATGCCTCTGTAAGCATATCAGGTCTCTAGTCTCGACGGGGAGTAATGACAGCTCGTCAGTGTCTCGCACGAACCTATGGTTCCACTTTTCTTTATCGTCGTCCACGATGGCGTCACGCCATGCTATCTGCACACTGCAACTGTTCTCGGCCACGGTCAATCCAAAGTCTCTCACACGGACTCGAATTCACGAACTCGGTATCTTCATCACTCTGTAGAAGATATCTGGCCGAACACGTCCTCGGAAACTCGTCCCAACCATCGGAGGAATACTCAATACTTGTCTGTTCTCGATCAACTCACAACGCCTCTGGGTGAGGTCCTCTATCCAAAGCTGGACAGCTTGCTGATCCCTTATCACACGGTATTCGGGCAGCGTCAAACTTTTCGGTCGAGTCATCAAGGTCCTAAAATTTCCCGAAGGCTCAGCACCTGAGCACAGTCTAAAATATCTGGTACATACCATAGTACCTCTGGACCAGCCGTAGAAGGGCAAACCCAAGCCTCACTGATGGCACCGCTAAACTGCTACAAACCCTAAGGTTCAAAGCGGTTCCATGGTCATCATGTCGAGTTAGGGATTCATTCTTCTAGAGGGTCCACAGAATTACCTGCATGTTCCTCCGAACACTTCAAACTTGGGAAAAATAGGTTTCTGACACTCATTCGAACCTTTTTGCTTCTCCTATACAACATATGAATATTCTTCGCCCGTATGCTAATCAATGCCTCAATCCTCCATGAAAGGCGATACATCGGCGGTCATCTCTGGATCGGTCTGCTCTAGGTCTGAGTAAGATTCTCTCCACACTGGAAATCTTCAACTCAACTAGGCCTGCATCGGCGCATCAATCTGACGAATCACCTTCGTCTCTCAAATCGGGGTAGACTAGCTATCATCTGTCGCATTTCTGCCTGGAAGCTCCGGCGATCTTAGCTCGTAAGCTCTGGAAGCGACATCCCATCATCTTAGCAACAGCTGGGTGACCTGTCTGCACGGTAGGCGACATCAAAATCTCCGAGGCATGCTGTACATCTACAGTCCTCTTGCAACTGGCAGCTCTAACAATGGCCCGATCATCCGGTGTAAAACTAAGCACTCGCCTACACAAGTGGCCACAACACAACACTACATCGAGACGTTCCCATGTCACCAGAAAACACAATAGTCAGTCCTCGTACCAGACGAGCTCGTCCTGGCCGCAAAACTAGCAGCAGCTCAAACTGCCATCAAACTATGGTGACAAGAACCTCAATCGAGTATCGAAGAGAGCATATCAATGGCAAGAAAAGAATGACAGATCCAGAATGGATGTATAATCATGGATACGAAGAGAATCACTGGTCTCAAAAATATGTACATCCTAAGATTTCTTAAGTGGAGTATCGTATCGTAAGTATGCCGCGGAACATACGTACGGTACGTCACTCTACTCAAGCTACCTACTCCATCAATCATGGTCAGCCTATGAAAAGAAAGTTCGGGTCTAATACCCCCCGTCCAAGTCTATATTCTTTAAGGTCAAGCCTAGGTTCCGAAATACACTCCCGCCCTAGACTCCACATAGTCAAACAAAGACTCGAACAGGGTTAAACCTAGCGCTCTGATACCAACTTTATCACGACCTGAAATATTGGCTACTGACCAGCACTTGAATCACACAACGTCTAAAGGCGTAACGGAATTCAAGTAAGCTGAAACCGAGAAATCTAAACCTTTTAAAAAAAGTAAAGGAGGTGAAGTTTTGAAATAAAGGTATAATGAAATGAAATTTTTCTTAATGCATAGAAAGAAACAAGAATGATGCAAGTGAAGTTTACTTGTTTGAAAACACGTTTCGTCTTTTTAAAAATTTTGGCAGCACCTCCTTTGTATTTTTTGATCCAAAACCACAAATACATAATAAGGACAATGGCATCCCCAAGCGGGAGCTAGCTCTTCGCCAAACGGCGGATCACAACCAAGCAATACAGTATAAATGAGTATACGACGTCCAACGGCGAAGTTCACCACAAAAGATAAAGAAATGAGCAAGATATAACCCCAAAAGTGAATATAAAACCCATCGCTCAAATCTCGCAACTACAAGCCTCACTAAGTCTCATCACTTATACAATTTACAACTTTTGATTGATGGAGTTAACAAGATACAATATAAAATATAGATACAAGAGTGGGAATGATACAAATATCCCACCTACCAAAGCAAAACACTTAATGCAACTGTGTGCCAGCGAAGCCGCTACGGATCCAAGCGGTCAAACCTGCAAGAACTGTGGCACAACGGGGGTGAGTTGCCAACTCGTGAGTAGAAAAATATCAACAGATAGAAATCGAATAAACAATGACTCCTAGGTCAACTATATCATAAAGGTAATACTATGATATCTAGGGTGACCGGGTCTGTATACGTGCCAACAGGGTGATCAATACCTATGTGCATGTGGATAACATCCAACAGTAATAATCAATGCATGCATATGGATCTCATCCAACCATAATCAAGGTATGTATGCATGTGGATCTCGTCCACCCAAAATCAATGTCTGCATGCACGTAAATATCAAAAAGGGATGTGCATGAAAGTATGAGGATATATATATCAACGGTGTCCCTCCCGACACATCAAAATCATGGAACCTGAGTGCCTAGCATCGACACTCGAAAACATCATAAAACCGTGCCCAGCATCGACACATAAATCCTCATATATCGGGCTCCCTCAGTCCGGATCGGCCCATATCATCTCTCGACTCCGGTCGGTATCCTCCGGATATTCGCCGAGCCCAAATACTATCACCGGTAGGTAGTGGTCCCTCTGCCAGGCTCATCTCCTACTGCGCCACAGATCCGTTCTTGCCCCGGGATACCATACCTGGTCCACCATGTACCCGCAATCGGCCTCATCCGCCTCCTCGATTCGGGTTTCACATGTCGCTCTCAGAACCGAGAAAACACATGGTGGACGCACTGAAATATCATAACAAAAGAAATCGG
Organism: Agapanthus africanus; assembly: GCA_030015575.1. Lineage (NCBI taxonomy): Eukaryota > Viridiplantae > Streptophyta > Magnoliopsida > Asparagales > Amaryllidaceae > Agapanthus > Agapanthus africanus. Next base: position 343,406,223 of record JASDDO010000029.1, on the reverse strand, counting down.
GTTTTTTTTAAAACAACACATAATCTCTTTTAAAATGTCCACGGTTCTCAAATGCAGAAATCTCATGAAAACAACATATCTCAATGCGTAAAATCATAGAGCATGATATATGCGGCATATAATAGAAATGTAAGTATATCCGTATATCATGCAACTTGGAAAAGTGATATGACATATTAAGGGAAAACCGCTGCTTTAAAGAATTCCAGTTTTGAAAATATGCCTTGCGGTTCCTAATATCTCCAAAGTCAAATGCAACATCGTATATAAGTGCACGGGTAACTATAGCAAGTAAATGATGTATAGAGTCATGTAATGATGCAGCAATCCTACTGTGTAGTGACATGGCAATTATTAATGATGAAGTATGTGAGCCAGCAAATCTGTGTACATGTAACATACGCATCATCGATAATGGTGTAAGTGTACTAACACAGGTATATGCAATGCAATAATAATATCATGAATGCAGCATAAGGTAAAACATCAGATCATCATATTCGTCTTATATTCTTTCATCGCATTTATATTTCACATCAAGTCGAGTTTACCTAAACATTCTATCTCTACTATAAGTATAGGTATCTAATCTAACATACACACCCGAACCATACAATCAGACTTTAAAAGAAGCGAATCGTAGTTTTGAAAATAGGGGTTACGGTGTTTTAAGGAAAAGATATCATTTGAAAATCCGTAACATCCCTCGAAATATATATTTGAAATACATACGATTCATCGGTTTAGAAAAGGGTATGGTTCGGATGACGCCTCTACATTGACTATCTAGTCCTACAGTACCCTAAACGGCAATATCGACAAACGTCGTCCTCGAATTTCCGTCATCACATAATAGCCGTAACATATCACTTCTAACTATCCCCTAGTTTCAAATATGGTTTCGTAGCTATCCTCATTGTAACCCTAGTTTCCTAATCTAGGTTTCCTAACCATATTCTATAATCAGTTTTCCATCAATACATTGCGGGGGTGCTATACGCCATCCACCCGACTTCCCCCGTAGATATAGATCCACTCAGCTGGTCTTCGCTCCCTGAAATCGATGACGCCACGCTCCGTTGTCTCGGAATCCACATGAAAGTACCTACCATGATAAACAATCACAATGCGTGTTAAAAGGCGAAAAACCAAAATGGTACACGTTTCGCTCATAGGTCAAAACCTATAGCTTTGCGTGCAAAACACGACCAAACACCCTGGTCGTTGATGTACAAACATTCAACAACCAAAAACAAATCCAAATATCCAACTCATCATTCAAAATGTGGAAAACATATCCAAAAACACACCAAAACGCTCCCAGATTTTACCCCAGGCCAAATTGGTCAAAGTTGCATATATAGAGGGTCCATTTTACTGACATAGGAGCTACAGACGAAGCAGGAACGAAAAATGAAGTGTCCAGGCCATAAATTGCGGCCCAGGGGATTCAATTTGGGGCTCAGGTGTTAGGGTTTGGTCTCGGGTCTCTAGGGTATGCTCCGTATCACCTGCACATCCCTTTGTGATCTCAGAAAAATTTTCAGGTCACCCGTGTCACTCCAAATCTTAAAATACCATCACTATTCTCACAAATCGACATGAACCCAAATCCAAAATCCGTATTTTTGGTTTCATCCCCCGTTCCAGGTCAGTAAAACACCACTAAAGCTTGTAGGCAGCCATTACACATCACCAATTTCAACAAACACTCAACCCTTTTCTAGGGTTTCCCAATATTCACTAACCTTCGCAATTTCACTTCTAAACACATATGAATACTAAAGTAAATGAAAAACTACCCAATTGGTGAAGGGATTACCTCATATAGCACCCATGAATCCCCAAGATCATCGAAAAACTGAAATTTCTTGGTCCCATGGGTAGAGGTTGAAGAGGGGATTAATTTTTGTGAAGGGTGTGTAGGGTTTTGGGGATTATTAGGAGATAGATCAAGGGATTTATGTGGAGGTTTGTGAGCTTGAGAGAGATGAAGGAGAGAACAATAAAATGATGGGGGAAACAATAGAGTGGCAGCAGCCCTCTCTCTCTCTCTCTTACATAATCACACACACTCTCTCTCTCTCTCTCACAATCTACCTAACCTAAGACCTTTTGTCCCCTTTGACCATTTTTCTTTTCTTTTTCTTTTCTCTCCACCAATAAACCATATGAAATGAAACATGTAACAAAATGAAACACGGCATGGTGCACTAACCATAGAAACTTTAAAAACGCGGATTTGGCTTAATCACGATTAGCAGTGCACTAATCGGGTTTTTATCAAAACTGAATATAATAACTTTTAAAAATGCCAAATCCTTAAAATATATTTTTAAATGAATAAATCATTTTAATTCTATTTATTTCATAATTATTGGTATATATTTATAACCTTTTTCGAAAACCCCAATTTCGCAAATCGGGCAGTTTTCGGGAAAAATATTATTTTAATATTAAATTCCAAAAATAATATTTTATATTTTCTGAAATGTTACATGATGCATGAATGCATTACAAATGAAACAGAATACATCGTGAATGAGACAACTGTTTTCTTTATTTAATGAGATTTCTGTATGTATATAAATCGTGTATCATCAACGAAATCGACAGATAAAACAGTGTCCAGTATCGACACAAAGCATAAATCTTAGTATCTCAAATACCTCAGGCTCCGGCTATCCGGACTGGCCTGAATCGTCAAATCTCAATATATCAGTGTCTCAAGTCTCAATATCTCAATACCTCAGGCTCCGTCAGTCCGGATCGGCCCATAACATCAATCACACGACCACGAACGGTATCCTCCTGATATCTGCAACGCCAGGTAAAATCGCCGGTAGGCAGTCTGCCCCTGCCGGGCTCATCGTCTACAACTCGAGCTTCTTGCCCCGGGGTATCTTACCGGGCTCACCATGTACCCGAGACGGTTCATCCAACTCCTCGAATCGGGTCTGGAAAATATCTTAGAACCGAGAAAACACCATGGTGGACAATACTCAACATATCAAGGAAAACCGTATTTTTCTCTTTAAAATATTTCATCAGTTTACAAAACTTTCATATGCGGTTTTCAAATCCAAAAAATATCAAGAAAAATCCGAAATCATCAAGTCACCATGTCAATAACAATGAAAACCGGCATAAATCTCCATAATACTGCATAACCAATGAATAAACGGGTGCATCTGAGATCATGCAATAATTAAAACACCATATGAAAGCTATAACATGTAGTAACTATCAGTTAGCAAGCTATGTCAATGAAATAGTATTTTCTAAAGTGTACGTGACATGGCAATTACCGATGAAGATGTGTGTGAGCCGGAAAGAAGGTGTACGTGGAACATACGCATCATCGGTAATGGTGCTGGTGTCTTGACATCAGGGTTTCTTGATAATTACAGATAACATATGCATAAGCATGCAATGCGATGAAACATCATGAATATACAGAAAGTGATGTAGTAACGGCAACACTGAAAAATATACCTACCCAAAATATACGAGTCATATAGTTTGGTATTTAAATTACTCACAATTCTCCACTTTGAAAATGAGTATGACTCGAGCCCAGTCAAAAGGGTAAGGGAATCCACCTAAGTCCGAGTCGATTTATATATAAATATCTAGCAGTCGGTGATCTCGCCTAAATAGTATTACGTACGATACAATAAATAATATGATATTCTCGAGTCAAGAGTGCGGATTTATCATCATAATTATATCTCGTATGGTAAATCCATCGCACGGCATCCTAAATCAGGCTACGGGTCGAATATCATATATAACACAACATCCATATGGTATCATCATCACATATCACGAACTATCGCATATAACACAACATCTATATGGTATAATCATCACGTATCACGAATTATCACATATAACACAACATCCATATGGTATCATCATCACATATCACGAACTCGGGGGTACTGATCTAAAGTCTAGTACAACTGATACCAATATCATCATACAAATGTCCTCGTGTGAATAAAATCACATCACCCAACGATCCACTATAATATCCTACCGCATCTCATATTATGACCCAAACATATATCACAACTCACGGTATCATGCCCGATCATATCGACTCGCCTTCAAATATCATATAGTATCCTCAACATCCATGTATACGTGTATGTATATATACATATATAAAAGCACCAAAACATCCATATAAACCTATATATATATATATATATATACACATATGACGTATGCACCCAAAACCACATCCCGTTTGTGTATATGTATGTGTACAACCTTACTTTAAGGTTCACGACTAAGAAACCAACTAAATCCTTCCTTCAATTCTCGCTAACACTAACCCATGATCTCCTAAAGATTTTCTTGCTAAGTGTTCATATCACTCAATAACACATCTAAGTAAATCTATATCGCATCATACCATTTCTTACGACATTGCGGGGGTGCTATAGGCCATCCACCCGACTTCCCCCGTAGATATAAATCTACTCACCTTGATCTTCGCTTGCCGACGCCGATGACGCCACGCGCTTGCTTGTCGTCTCGGAGTCCTCATGAGGGTACCTACACATCATAACGTATCGTATCGCATTAAAAACCAAATCAAAGCCAAAACGACACGCTAAAAGCCTATAGGTTCGAACCTAAGGACTACGCCTTCAAAACCACCAAACAACTTTCGATGTCGTCGTACAAACGTCGAACTATCGAGTTAAAACTAAATTCCAAAAATCCAGAATTCAAACTAAGCAAAACAAAACCCTGAATCGAAACAGCAACTCTTGAAAATAATCCCAGATTTTACCCTAAGTCAAATTAGCCAATTTTGCATATATGGAGGGTCTAGTTTACTGGAGATAAAGCCACAGAACAATTACGAACCCAAATGATCCTACCCTAGCCGCAATTTGCGGCCAGATTTATTAAATCTGCGGCCAAGGTGAGGGATATGGGGCTAGGGTTTCAGGGGTAGCCTTCTGGTCACCTGCACACATTACTGTACTTGCTAAATATTTTTTAGGTCACCCGGGTGTTAGCAGATTTCATTATACTCTCACAGAATCCACAATTCTCCGATATCGGGTTTTTAAGTTCGTATTCCGGGGTTAAGTCTCAAGTTTTAGTCCAATATGATATCACTAATAGGGATTTAGGGTCACTACTAACCTCAATTGCACCCTTGCAATCAATTCCAAACCCTAACCTCAACTTAAAATTCTCAAAGTTCACAATACTTCACTAAATCGGTTTTAAACTACACAAGAGGCTAAATGAAATGAAATACTATACTTAATGTGAAAGAATTGCCTCATTTGGCAACTCAAGAATTTTCTTGAGTTTCCCAAGAGCCCAAAATGCAAACTTTCTTAGTCCAAAGTGTAGCTTGTGAGCTTGTGCATGCTTTTTGTGAAGTGGGGATGATGTTTTGGTGTTGTCTTGATGATAGAGTGAGGGTTTGAAGTGGAGGGGGAAGGGGTCGCTGCCATGGTGAAAGAAAAGAGAAGAGAGAATGATGTGGATGATGAATGAATGCAAATGGCTCTTGGTCAAACAGACCCTCACATCACTCTCTCTCATGCCCATACCTCTTTTCTTTTCTTTTCTTTTTCTTTTCTTTTTCCATTTCATTTTTAAAACCAACACATAAATCCCAAATGAAACCATGGTGCATGTTTTGCACAAAACAAGCTTAATTCGCGATTAGCGATATTTAATCGCGATTAGCAATAAAATGGTGTATAATAAATCATAAAACTTCATAATTTGCATAAATTACACAAAGCACCCTCTTTTTAGTAATTTCTATATTTTTCCAAATTTTTCCCAAATTTATCGGTATTTAATTTTACCGCCTTATTAAAATATTCAATATATTTATTATTTAATTATAAAAATTCCCAAAAATAATATTTTATTTTCCTGAAATGTTACAAATTCAGTTGACGATACAGTCTAAGAAGTTTGCTGGATTTATAGTTTATTTGTGGGCTGGATCCCATCAGACATCCAGACATATTCTAAGACAGGTATTGCTCATTTTGGGAGGTGGCTTTCTCTGCAAACTTGAGATTAAGAGAGATATAGAAAGAAACATCAAAGCGGATCAACTCACTGAGGCTATTTCTTAAACGCAATAGTTTCACAAACGAGCTTTAAGAAACTGATTAGTAGAGGAGTTGGGTGTTCGGTATCACACGGGCTGTGAGTATGCGACACCGCAATAATTAGCCTTAAGTGAAAGTGGGAGATTGTTGGCTATAGTGCCCTCAAGTCAATTATTGGATCACAGGCACATGATTGCAATGATTGAGGGATGACCTATACCGGTAGGACAGTATTACTCAAGTTGATAGTATGCTATCTGGTTTGTCTTTATCATCGTGTACATGCTTTTGGTGACATTACAGATCACTATTACACGTTGATAGAGCCCATAGGATTCTTGCTTGACTACCAGCAGTATGATGGCGATCATATACGTGAGAGTTGGGTAGTCTATAAGCACATCCTTAAAGTGTCCCAAGTCGTGGGAGTTTCGAGACTGAGCATCGATACTCCATGAGTAGACTAGTGTATACGGATCGAGACCCCGACGAGGGGTGGTGGCTAGTCTCACAAGCCATTGGTGTCAGTTGGTTCACCTAAGATAGTATACAGGTGCTCATTGGGTTATGAGTACTCCAGACGGACTCGCAGGGGTACTTCTGGTTGGTACTATACCTATCGTCAGGTAGCAGTTCCTAGGTGACATGAGTACAGCTTATTCCGTTGACTTGATACTGCTACTTCGCCTCAAGTGTGTTCCTACTGTTCTTTGATTTCTATCCTACCACGACTCAAAGGAGTCGTGCAAACAGGTAGTAGTTGGGTGCATTTCCGAAGCACTTGGAGGCAGTGGCGGTTAGATAGGATTTGTCTCTCCCGGTATTTGGGATTGATATCGCGCTGTGTTTGGAGAGCCATTACACAAAGTCCTTACCCAAGGCAAGTGAGATTTACCGGTAGGTATTCCAGTAGTTTCTAAAGGGGTTCTGAGCTACAATCCGACACGACTTATACCGCTCTTGGGGGTCTGACGTTTACCATCCCCCTAGGCCCGATATGCGATACTCATAGACGAACAGACCTGACTGTACAGAGATTGTCACAGATAGGCTCAGTAGGGTTTCAGGATGAGTTCGCTCATCGGCCTCCCTTTCGCTTAATACCTGGGTAGCCTTTACGTACAGCTAGTTCCACTGACGTGCTTATGGTTAAACCCACTGCTAGCGTATTGACGAGTCTTTAGAGTCCCACACAGAGGGTTTCCCTAGTTCGGGCGAAACGTTGTAGAGGCCGTATGGTTTTATGACAGGGTTCGATCATATACGTGCACTCATGTACGGATCATGATCGTGCGGATCATACTAGTGGGCTCTGGTTTAAGCCGGATCCTATTATTAGATTGATTGGATTACTTTCGTCTCGTAGTATTCGTATTCAGTCAGAATACGGATGCGGGTATGTATATACAGATGAGGGGTATTCTTGTGATCCGTTACGAGATTACTTTAGTTGATGCCATTTCTTTTTCTTGATTAAACATTTGGTTTAATGTTTGATTATGTGGAAATTGTGAGTGCAAGTTTTAACTTAGGGCATTGAAAGTGGCATGTGGTATTTTGGTGACTCATGGTGTGATTTTTTGTGCCATGTCCATTTCTTTATTGATTTGGGGTGTGGGATATTTGGTGGAGCAATGAGAGGGCAGCCAATATATGGCTAAGTTTTGGTCTTGTGTTTTTGATAGAGCTCTCACAAAATATCTTACACAAAAAGCCATTGCCATTTTCTTCACTAGCTTTTTCTTGTGCTCACAACTCTTCACTCATGGCTTCTTCTTGAACCTCCACTCTATCCCTCTCATGTGTTGAGAATCCTAGAGTGTATTGAGACAATGTAATCACACACTACCACTACTTCATCTTGAGCACCTAGGTTAGCAAACTAGTTTTTCGAGTTACTTCGGTTTGAAGCGGGAGCCCGTATAAAGAACCCTCAAAGTGGATCATCTTCGACGACGGGAGACCGGAGATCGAACTTGATCGGGGAAGCCGCGAGGAGCTTGGCGCAGAGATTGAAGACTGAAGGTCATGGATCGATCGGTATAATCTCTTAAACCACTTTACAGTTTACTACTATAGGGTTAATGGCATGATCCGGGAATCGGGTTGCGTTAGCGCCGAGTTTGAAAAGTGTGCGTTCCGCATTTAGCCACGGATTGATGGTCGGGGCGCTGCCGTAACCCAACACATCCATCGCCCATCATATGGGTCAAGATACGTATACGCTAGTCTACTCTGGAATATCGATGCCCTGTCTCAATACACCCTCGACTAGGAATAATTATAGGATGTACTTGTGGACTACCCTGGCCTCACTAGTATGATCTCCATCATAGTCTTAGTAGTCAAGTACACATCCTAAGGGCTTTATCAATGTATGAGAGCAAGACAGTATCACAATACAAGGCTACATATTAAGACAAAGAGCAACCAGATAGCATACTATCTTGTCGAGCAAGAAATTCCTCTCTATATATATCCAAGCACTGACTATAATATACATCATATATGCAATAATGGCCTCTACGGCATATACATAACTAACAAGAAAGTCCTCCCTATATATGTCCAAGCATGCACTATAATATACATCATAAGTACAATAATGGCCTCTAGGGCATACATATAACTAACAATCTCCCACTTGCACTAAGGCCAGTTGTTGCAGTATCTCATACCCAACATTCCATAAAAGTCTCTCTAGAGAAAGGCCTCTGTGAGTGGATCCTCCGTGTTGTCCTTCGCGTCAACTCTCCTTACCTCGATCCCTTGGAGATCAACCATCTCCCTGATGAGGTGATACTGCCTCATAATATTTCTGGATCGTTGATGTGACCGGTGTTCCTAGGCCAAAGCCACAACTCCATTGTTGTCACAATAACAGTTATTGGACGCTCGATGGTAGGAACTATGTTAATCTCATGAACAAGAATTATCCAGAAATCCACTTTGGTAGCATCATTGGTAGCGATGTATTCGGCCTTTATCGTCTAGATTGCCACGGTATCTAGCTTGGAATTCTTCCAACATACCGTCCCTCCACTGAGGGCAAAGACAAAGCCCGTGACTGACTTTCAGTCGACCTTATCACTCTGGAAGCTCGAATTGGTAAAGGACTCCCACTGGAGTTCACTGTTACCAAACCCCAAGAACATTTCTTTAGTGCTTCTCAAGTACTTAAGAATGTCCTATACAGCTGTCCAGTGATTCTCCCAAGATCCGATTGATTCCTGATCACTATACCTAGTGAGTTAGCTACATCTGGTGTGGTACATAACATCGCATACATGATAGAGCCTACTGCTGAAGCATAGGATATCGCTTGCATGTGAGCTCTCTCCAAATCAGTCTTGGAAGACATCTTTTTGGAGAGAGTGATTCCTGAGTAAGTGGGCGAACCACCACGCTTAGAATCTTCCATACTAAACCTCTTTAGTATGTTGTTAATGTACTTGGATTTGGGACACTCCCAACATCCACTTAGATCTATCACCATAGATCATAATCCATAAGATGTAGTAGGTATCATCCAGAGCTTCTTTGGAGAATCCACATGATAAGAGGAGCTTGACCGAGTGTAGCATAGGAACCCATTTCCTATCAAGAGTATGTCATCTGCGTACAATACGTAGAGGACAATCTTACTCTCTACAACCTTCTTGTATATACAAGGTTCATCTACGTTTTGATGAAGTCAGACTCTTTGACTGCCACATCAAAACAGATGTTCCAACTCCGTGATGCGTGCTTTAATCCTGATGGACTTAAGCATAGCCACTGGAGAAAATGTTTCATCATAAACCACAGCTGGTTATTGACGATAGCCTTTTATAACAAGTCTAGCTTTGAAAGTCTCAACTTTTCCATCTACACCAAGAATCTTCTCATGATCCATTTGCTCCCAATGGGTTTTACCTCTTTAGGTGCAACGTTCAAAGTCATACTTTGTTGGTGTACATGGATTCCATCTTTGATCGCATAGCATCCAGCCATTTCACAGAGTCCCCACTCGTGATGGCCTGCCTGAACCTGGTTGGCTCATCATCTACCATGATGCAATCCTCGCTCCCACCATCACCGAGGAATCCGTAGTATCTTTCAGGTGGATGAGGAACCCTACCAGATTCGCGGAGAGGGTGAGACTCGTTGGAGACTATTGAATCCTTTGGTTTCCCCAAATCATCAGCTGATAGTTGTCCAGCTGGAACTCTTCCAGTTCTAACTCATGACCACTAATTTCTTCACAAGAAATTCCTTTTCTAAAAAGGTGGCATGTTGAGAAAAAAACATATTTTGCTCCTCAGTGTGGTAGAAGATATACCCTCGCAAATGTTTGGGATATCCAACAAACTTACAGAACCGACCTTGTCATGACCTTGTCCGGATTCTGCCTTTCAACATAGGTTGGACAACCCCATATCTTAACTCGTTTAAGAGATGGTCTCTTCCCATTCCATATCTCATATGTAGTAGTAGGCACTGATTTGGATGGAACCCTATTCAATAGGTATGTAGATTCTCAAGTGCATAACACTAAAAAGGAAACTGGTAACTCAGCTGTACTCATCATAGAGCGCACCATATCTCATAGAGTGCGATACCTGTTGGAGATAGTGCCCTCAGAGTCAATTATTGGATCACAGGCACGTGATTGCAATGATTGAGGGAGGACCTATCCCAGTAGGGCAGTCTTACTCAAGATGATAGTATGCTATCTGGTTTATCTTTATCATCGTGTACTGCTTTAGGTGACCTTACAGGTCACTATTGCGCGTTGATAGAGCCCTTAGGATTCTTGCTTGACTGCCAGCAGTATGAGGGCGATCATATATGTGGGAGCTGGTAGTCTATAAGCACATCCTTAAAAAGTCCCTAGTCGTGGGAGTTTCGAGACAGGGCATTGATACTCCAGAGTAGACTAGTGTATACAGTCGAGACCCCAACGAGGGGCGGTGGCCAGTCTCACAAGCCACTGGTGTCAGTTGGTTCACCTAAAATGTATACAGGTGCTCATTGGGTTATGAGTACACCGGACAGGACTCGCCGGGAACATGCTAGTTGGTCTTATACCTGACGTCAGATAGCAGTTCCCTGGTGACATGTGTACAGGTTAGTTCATCGACCTGAGATCGTCATTTTTCTCGTGTGAGTTCCCACTGTACTTTGATTACTACCATACCATGCTCAAAGGAGACGTGCAAACAGGTTTTAGTTGGGTACAGTCCCGAGCCACATGGAGGCAGTGAGCGGATCTTCAGGGGTTCGTCTCTCCCGGTATTGGGGGTGAGGTCACGCTGTGTCTAGGAGAGTCATTACATGAAGTCCTTGGCCAAGGCAGGAGATTTACTAGTAGCTATTCCAGTAGTATCTCAGAGTGTTCTGGGCTACACTCCGGCATGACTTGTACCGCTTTTGGGGGTCTGACTTTTACCAACCCCCTAGGCCCGCCATGCGATGCTCATAGACGAACGGACCGGACTGTACGGATATTGTCACTGACAGGCTCAGTAGGGTGTCAGGATGAGTTCGCTCATCGACTTCCCTTTTGGTCAATACCTGGTAGCCCGTTACGTATGGCTAATACCTCTGACGTGCTAGTGGTTAAATCCACAGCCAAAGTATTGACGAGTCTTTAGTGACCCCCACAGACTGTTTTCTCAAGTTTCGGGTGAAACACTGTAGAGGCCGTATGGAGATATGGCAGGGTTCGATCAGGTACGTGCGGTATTGCACGGATCATGATAGGACGGATAATACTAGCGGGCTTTGGTTTAAGCCGGATCCTAGTATTGTACAGTATAGATTTGTCTCGTTGCATTTGTATTCAGTCGGAATACAAATGCGGGTATGTATATACTGTAGCGGGGTTTTCCTGTAATTTATTACGGGATTGTTTTTCTGAAGTTGCCAGTTTGCATTCCGTTTCGGCCATTTTCCTTTGTATCTTTCCATGGCTGAAAAATGGTGGAGGAGGGCTTGTTTGCAATTGTGCAAATTAGCATTATAGAGGGTGGTCTTTGCATATTGTTGCTTCATGATGGTTGCACCATCATTTGACTTCTTCACTCATCATTGCTTGACTTTGGTGTCATGATGGTTGATGGAGTGGAGATATGGGAGTGATCATTGTTTCTCATCATCACTTGCTTGCATTATTGTTTTTCCACCCACCCCTTGGCTTTTCTCACTCTCTCTCATTGATGTAGCAAGGGGGCCGGCCATTCATGGCAAGAGGGATGTCATAATTTTAGTGTGGCATTTTTGTTTCTCATTTGGCTTAGAAAAAGACTCTCTAGTTCATCTCCAAAAATGTCTATTCTTTACCTCCACCAAAATGGCAACTTCACAACCCGATAGAGACAAAGTAATCCACACTTATTCTACAGCAATTCTTGGGCACGTCGGCTCGCCAACTTCGTGCCCAAGTTGCCTCGGTCCAGAGGTGGGAGCCCGTAAAAGAACCCGGCGATGTGGTGCCCTTCATACGAGCAGATGAAGACCGGAGATTCCGCAGGGAGATCGGGACGACGACGAGAAGACCGAAGGACACGGATCGCTCGGTATATCTCTCTACCCCTTCTCTAGTTAGCTAGGATTAGATTAATGGCCCGATCCGGGATTTTAGTGCGCGGTGGTGCCGGTTTACAAAATTAAAGAAAAGTATCGTTTCCGCATTTTGGGCTCGAATTGACTGCCGGGGCGCCGCCGTGCACTTACATTGGTATCAGAGCCACGCCATTAACCTAGTCTAGCTTGCTCTAATGTGTTTAAAAGTTCGATCGATCCGATTTTCCAAAAACCATATTTTCTAGCATCAGTTTTCTGTCGAATTTTTTTTTGGCTCGAAATTTTTTTCAGTACATTGCTGAAATACATGCTGGGAATTCTAGGCATTCTGTGAAAATTTGGTTGCATGTTATTACTATTCCACCGTGGAACCGCGGCCAAACCCATGCTTGGGCCGCGGTTCCGCCGCCACTTGGACCGTTCATTGCACCAAAATTTTACAGAGAGCTTCTGAGTTGAAAATAGGGTTTTTGGAATATTCTGTTTGGGCCCAGATTTTCTTTGAGTGCTACAGTAGTACTTGGGGCCCACTTGTGTAAATTTGATCGATCAAAAAGTTTAAACATGTTAGTTCACAGTATTTACATTATATCTACGACCGTGAATGTCATTTGATCGGTAAATCCTGTCTAACTACTATAGCCCTTTTAGACGGATTTACGAACGTGACATTCACGTTGATGTTCTGTGTTGTGCTGTGATGTTGCGGATTGGTCGTGGAGGATAGCCTGGATGCAATGTTAGTACAGTTTGGTTATTTATGTACATTTGATATTGCGGGGCGGGCGTCCGACATGTGGACTGCCGTCATTGCCTGTTTGTATATTATTCTTTTGGGGCACGACCGGGGTGAGGTCGATATACCCGTTGTATATATATTTTTACTTTCTGTACTAGTATTACCCCAAGGTGGGGTGCACGGATAGCTGGGTTCTAGAAGGCAACGGGCCCGCATCTCATGGCATTGAGACGGAAGGTGCTTCACTCTAGAATTGGCAGGCTATTCGCCGCACCCGTAGGGGGTACAGGTTGACCCAGGAGGGGTGCTCAAGTTACCGGATTTGGTGAAGTGCTGGGTGATCCATTCACGTTGCTGAAGGGGTCTGCCTCGCTTCAGGTTTTGGCGGGTAACTTGCCGCGCCCGTAGGGGTCTAGGATTTCATTGCACAGGCTATCCACACGACCAGGGGAACGTCGGGTTTCAGTAGCGGCTCTATGAAACCCGGGGATCCCAGATATCTGTATTGTTCTGTGATACTTATTACATTTCTGTGATGTTGCATTTTATCACACCTTGAGCAAATATTATATATTGATATATATACTAGTAGATGTTGTATATGTTTTGCATCCGCGCTAGTCCAGTCCCCGCTCTGTCGTTAGTTAAGTAACCTAACAGGTAATGACGGGACCCAGTGGCGAATGCGGATGGCATATACGTACATCATTATTTTCGTTCTTTATTGGTGTGATCAATTGATGGGACTGCGTTGATTTGGATCAATGCAAGCTAAACAAATCTATTCTAATGTTGTTGGAACATTTTTCAAAAAGCTGTTATTGCAAGGACGTTCTCTTTTGTTTTGCACAGTGATATTCAGTTGGAATATCCTGCACCTCAGTCGACGAGGCAAGGGCCAAGATCCCTTCACCCGGAGTGACCCCTTGGACAGAAGTTTGCCTCAAGGAAATAAGTTCACTATAGTCGTTTACTTTTGCTTTGCATCGTGGTATTCAGTTGGAATATCCTGGACCTCATTCTACGGGGAAAGAGCTGAGATCCCTTCACCGGGAGTGACCACTTTAGCAAAGGTTTTCTCCACTATATTTTTATAAAGCTATCCAGTTCCTTCAACGATATCAAGTTCATTACGTTAAAGGTTTTCACCAGAAACCATTCGTAGCCCTCCGTCGTTTCATATGGATAGTCAATAGTATTCAAGCTGTGTTTGTTGGCCAAAGTCAAGGCACAGTGTTTGGTAGCTGTTGGGTATTCATATGCAGCATAGATAGATGCGTTGGTTTGGGACAGTCGTACTGCCTTGTTGGCCAAAGTCAAGGGTAGGTACGGGTGGGTTCAAATCAACCTGGAGAATGACGGGTAGAACTTGACATGTGATTTATGATTTGTTGGCCAAAGTCAAGGTCATAAGAGCATGGGGCAAAAATCACATCGGGAGTTTCTAAAGAAACTGAAACTTGCCAGATATGCGCATACCTTCTGGAGTGTGATAACGTAAGCGGATTCCGTCACGTTATCATGCGATGATAGTTGGATCCCAATTCCCACTGATGAGTTGGTTTAATCCTCGGGTGATCCCGACTAATTCTTCTTTCAGGTTTGGAGGAGAATTTGACGGTACAGTGGGAGGTTTCCTGATTAGATAAAGTGATAACCATTCTGATCTAGGTTAGAGTGCACACTGAGTGTTTCTTTTCTCTCTCTCTTTGGCAGCGACTATGACCCGACCCTTGACTATGACTCAGAGACCAAAATTAACCGAACCTTCTTAAACACTGGCTTTTTGGATTGTCAGAGTTGCATACCTCATTTCCACTCCTACTTTTACCCTTTTCTCCAGGACACCCCGTATTACTACGAACGTCCACTTCCATTAGACAAAACCATCGTATGGTAATATACGAACTCGAAGGAATTTATTCGAGGATGGTTTCCGGTTCTGGAGAAAACGAATAGGATTATTCAGTTGTCTTTTCCTTTTACCTTCTCTCAGGTTACGAGTACTCGTTGGTTTAGGAGATAGTACACCTATTACGCAAATTGGATAGTCTTCTTCCAAACCATAGGCAGGTGCCGACCGGTAGGGAATGAATAAAACCAATTAGCCTAACGATGGTGTACAGAAGGTATTATGTAAAGACAAATAAAGGGAGAAGGAGGGCAAAGTAAATTGCGACTGCTATTCACGACCAAACCAAGTATTTCTTCGCCAATCCTAAATCACCTTTGTATTTCTCCAGGACACTCCGTATCACTATGAACATCCACAGTTTATTGGATACTCCATCGTATGGTTATATACGAACTCGAAAGGAACTTGTTCCAGTTCGGGGATGGATTCTGGTTCAGGAGAAATAGGAATAAGGTTTATTCGGTTGTCTTTTATCTTCATCTTCTCTCACATTGCGAGTGCTCCTAGAATTAGGACAGTACACCCATTATGCTTATTGGATAGTCTTCTTCCAAACCATAGGCTGGTGTCGATTGGTAGGGAAGGAAGAAAACCATTTGGCCTAAAGGGGTGTACAGAAGATAATGACTAAAGACATATAAAGAGATTTGGAGAGATGGCAAATAATTATATGGTTACAGTTGTGAATCTGGATAATGGAAGAGGCATTACTGGGAATACCAGGATACCCCATCGAAACATTTCAATGTTTCAGTTTCACTGTGTGCTGCTAAAAGAAAACTGATTTCCCAATTAGACACTTGCTTCATTATATGTATTTACCAGGTATGATTCTCACATCTGTATGGTTTTACAGATGATGAGTGGGAGTAAGTTATTGGGAATTAGGTGATCATCCTCATTATATCGGAATTCATTGTAATTGGTGATATTTGAGGAAATCGCCTGGGTTGTTTGCCGGACGGCAAATATTTGGTTTTGAATATTCGCTGTTATGCACCAATTTTAAATTGATATATCTGTACGTCTATTTTTATAGAGTGAGATATACCTTTTTGAAATTATGTCTATGACATTTACCTATATCAGTGGATGGTTAGGTAAGGAGTATTAAACAGCGGTGTAATTCTTCTTAACCATAGGTACATTTTTCAACCTACGACACACGGGAATTGAGTTATTAGACTCAAGGGACTTATACAGAGTATTGTATGTTGTCTAGTGTCCATTAGGACAGAGGGGTTGGTCCTCTTACTATATTCGGTTTACTTATGACTTCTCTAGTTCTTAGATAAGTGTTTCGTAGAAACACAAGGTCTGAGTTTTGAGAAGTTATCGGTATAAGAATAAAGTAGAGAATCAGGTGTTGCAAGTATCAGGATTCTTCAAAGTGATCGAAGATGTAGATACTTGTGAGTGGTATTCAGTTGATAGTAATGATTAAGAGAACTTGCTTCTCTTTCAGATTATTCATAATTGGAAGCACTCCTAAGTTGAGCAATGCTGATCGGCCTCTCTCCATTTAGTTGACATGCACTGGAGACAGCTGCATGATTTGAATCTGGTTCAATTAAATCAGTGCCTCTGGTTCTATATTGGATATAGAACAGTTCATATCTTAACGATGTTAAGGTACGGTGAGTTGTCCGGCTTATGCTTAAAACCAGACTCTGGATAGCTTAAGGCACGTTTCTGTAATGGCTGTTTGTGGGTTGACCCAGGCTATGACGAGGGTTGAATTTCTACCATCTGGAAGATCAATAGTGATATTGTTCTTGACTCGCCACAGTTTTAACAAAAATGGATTTTTTCAGAAAATAGTAGTGGGAGTATGGTAGAACTGGAAGTGATTCCAGAACCGCAAACGATTACTGAAAGTTTGATAAGAACCTAAAGATTCAATTTGGCTTGACATTCCATTGGCCACTCCGCAGATACGGTGGGTAACCTCAGGCACCCGAGAGGTACTCCGGTAGCCTCAAGGACGGTGACAGGGAGGTTCTTGTTTACCCAGACTTGCCATTGCTGTTGTTCCAGGCTGCGAGACCCGGCAGGAGGATGAGTATAGCGTCGTTCTAAACTAGCTTTAGAAGTGTACGTGTATATGACTCTGCCAGAGGGTTGTCGTAGTCAGTGGGAGCAGCGGAAGCATTGATGGATAAGTGGCCTATGTCTATTTATAGACTAAAGCAGAAGTAGCGGAGATAGATCATCTATTTTTGATATGACAGTCATAGGTTTGACTTTATCAGAATAGGGGATGGATATGTTAAGAAGGTAATAAGGTGTGATGTCCTGGTATTTGGATGACATACACAGAGTAGGATGTGATATTCCTATACTACGATCGGTTATACTTTGGTTGTCATACAGTGGTTTCTCCACATGGGACTTGGATATAATATCAAGACATTCTGGTTACTAGATCTATAGATCTAGATTTGGGTGGTTTCCCAATCAGGGTAGTTAGAAAGCATTCTAAGAGATTTTAGAATGGACGACTCCTGGCACGGTAGTATACCTGCAGGTGATGGAGTCACCCTCTCTAAAGGAGTCTTACAGACTAAAAGGGGGAGAGATGTGCATGATTGGCAGAGCACTTGCTTAGGCAATTGAGTCAATCATGAGATGTCAAGTACCACACCAGATGTTGTTTTTGCAGCAGATGCAATAAGTTGATATTAATCCAATCCTGGAGAAACATTAGGAAGCAGTTTTAGAACATAAGTGGATGTTCTAGGGATATGATAACGGCAGCCTCCTTCGGGAAACAGTTATCATTCCAGGCTTCCAGGGTGACCTGGATGATAGAGTGACTGTCAGAGTTATAGTTTTCCCTCTGACGAGGGGCAGTATTATGGACAGGTGGTCCAGGTGGATACTGAGGGAGGCATGGCGCAGGATGCTGATTAAGTTCAGTTGACGATACAGTCTAAGAAGTTTGGATTTGGAGTTCATTTATGAACTAGGTCCCATCAGATATCCAGACATATTCTAAGACAGGTATTGCTCATTTCGAGAGATGGCTTTCTCTGCGAACTTGAGATATAGAGAGACATAGAAAGAAACATCAAGGCGGATCCACTCACTGAGGCTATTCCTCGAACGCAATAGTTTCGCAAACGGTTTTTGTTAGACTGACTAGTAGAGGAGTTGGGTGTTCGGTATCACACGGGCTGTGAGTATGCGACATCGCAATAATTAGCCTTGAGTGCAAGTGGGAGATTGTTGGAGATAGTGCCCTCAGAGTCATTATTGGATCACAGGCACGTGATTGCAATGATTGAGGGAGGACCTGTCCCAGTAGGACAGTCTTACTCAAGATGATAGTATGCTATCTGGTTTATCTTTATCATCGTGTACTGCTTTAGGTGACCTTACAGGTCACTATTGCGTGTTGATAGAGCTTCTAGGATTCTTGCTTGACTGCCAGCAGTATGAGGGCGATCATATACGTGGGAGCTGGTAGTCTATAAGCACATCCTTAAAAGGTCCCTAGTCGTAGGAGTTTCAAGACAAGGCATCGATACTCTAGAGTAGACTAAAGTATACAGTCGAGACCCCGACGAGGGGCGGTGGCCGGTCTCACAAGCCACTGGTGTCAGTTGGTTCACCTAAGATGTATACAGGTGCTCATTGGGTTATGAGTACACCGGACAGGACTTGCCGGGAACATGCTAGTTGGTCTTATACCTGACGTCAGATAGCAGTTCCCTGGTGACATGTGTACAGGTTAGTTCATCGACCTGAGATCGTCATTTGTCTCGTGTGAGTTCCCACTGTACTTTGATTACTATCCTACCACGCTCAAAGGAGACATGCAAACAGGTTTTAGTTGGGTACAGTCCCAAGCCACATGGAGGCAGTGAGCGGATCTTCAGGGGTTCGTCTCTCCCGGTATTGGGGGTGAGGTCGCGCTGTGTCTAGGAGAGCCATTACATGAAGTCCTTGGCTAAGGCAAGAGATTTACTGGTAGGTATTCCAGTATTATCTCAGGGTGTTCTGAGCTACACTCCGACACGACTTGTACCGCTTTTGGGGGTCTGACTTTTACCAACCCCCTAGGCCCGCCATGCGATGCTCATAAACGAATGGACCGGACTGTACGGATATTGTCACTGACAGGCTCAGTAGGGTGTCAGGATGAGTTCGCTCATCGACGTCCCTTTTGGTCAATACCTGGTAGCCCGTTACGTAAGGCTAATACCTCTGACGTGCTAGTGGTTAAATCCACAGCCAAAGTATTGACGAGTCTTTAGAGTCCCCCACAGACCGTTTTCTCAAGTTTCGGGCGAAACACTGTAGAGGCCGTATGGAGATATGGCAGGGTTCGATCAGGTACGTGCGGTATTGCACGGATCATGATCGGACGGATAATACTAGCGGGCTTTGGTTTAAGCCGGATCTTAGTATTGTACAGTGTAGATTTGTCTCATTGCATTTGTATTCAGTCGGAATACAAATGCGGGTATGTATATACAGTAGCGGGGTTTTCGTGTAATTTATTACGGGATCGTTTTTCTGAAGTTGCCAGTTTGCATTCCGTTTCGGCCATTTTCCTTTGTATCTTTCCATGGCTGAAAATTGGTGGAGGAGGGCTTATTTGCAATTGTGCAAATTAGCATTGTGGAAGGTGGTCTTTGCATATTGTTGCTTCATGATGGTTGCACCATCATTTGACTTCTTCACTCATCATTGGTTGACTTTGGTGTCATGATGGTTGATGGAGTGGAGACATGGGAGTGATCATTGTTTCTCATCATCACTTGCTTGCATTATTGTTTTTCTACCCACCCCTTGGCTTTTCTCACTCACTCTTATTGATATAGCAAGGGGGCCGGCCATTCTTGGCAAGAGGGATGTCACAATTTTAGTGTGGCAATTTTATTTCTCATTTGGCTTGGAAAAAGACTCTCTAGTTCATCTCCAAAAATGTCTATTCTTTACCTCCCCCAAAATGGCAACTTCACAACCCGATAGAGACAAAGTAATCCACACTTATTCTACAGCAATTCTTGGGCACGTCGGCTCGCCAACTTCGTGCCCGAGTTGCCTCGGTCCAGAGATGGGAGCCCGTAAAAGAACCCGGCGATGTGGTTCCCTTCTGATGAGGAGATGAAGACCGGAGATTCCGCGGGGAGATCGGGACTTCGACGAGAAGACCGAAGGACACGGATCACTTGGTATATCTCTCTACCCCTTCTCTAGTTAGCTAGGATAAGATTAATGGCCCGATCCGGGATTTTAGTGCGCGGTGGTGCCGGTTTACAAAGTTAAAGAAAAGTATCGTTTCCGCATTTTGGCCTCGGATTGACGGCCGGGGCGCCGCCGTGCACTTACAATACCTCCGCCCTGATACACCGTTGTGCTGTGGTGTATATGAAGGAGTAAGCTGAGAGAGAATCCTATTCTTTATTTAGAAAATCCAGGAACTCCATGCCTAAGTATTCGCCTCCCCGATCTCATCGAAGGACTTTAATACTTCTACCCGTCTGGTTCTTAACTTCAAGCTTATATTCTTCGAATTTCTCAAAAGTTTCAGACTCATGTTTCAACAATAACTCATGTCCGAATCTTGAGAGATCATCGATGAATGTAATGTAGTACAAAGAACCAGTCTTGGCATTTGTAGACATAGGACCGTATACATCATCATGTATCCATCCCAAGAGTTCAATAACTCTTTCTCTGTTTCCAGTAAACGGAGTTTTGGTCATTTTACCTTTGAGACATGACTGGCAAGTTTCATAAGATGAAAGTTCAAATGTATTTAAATATCCATCCTTATGTAACTTATCTAGCCGTGTCGCATTGATATGACCTAGTCTACAATGTCACAAGAAGGATTCGTTGATTTCTGAACTCTTCCTCTTGTTTGTGTTCTGTATACTTAGAACTGTTGTTTGATTTAGAATGTCTATGCTATTTCATAACATGCCTGATCCAATCAACTCTTGATTCAGGACAATGTTCATAATATTATCCTGCAATACAAAATTATATCCTTCTTTAACTGAATAAAGAATCCGATGTAATGTTGTATATCAGGTTCGGTATGTAATAACATTTGTTCAGAATCAATGTATTTACCACTTGGTAATACTAGGTGATATTTACCAACTGATTTGGCTGCAACAATTGCACCATTCCCTAACACTTAGAGACATATCACCCATTCTCAGTTCTCTATCTTTCTGTAGCCCATGTAACAGATTACATATGTGGGATCCCGATCCGGTATCTCATACCTAGGACGTAGAGGATACTGAGAAATAGTTCTCGATAATAAACACACCCGAAGAATATGCATCCACATGCTTTTTCCTCGATTGGGTGGCATGGGAATCCTGGTATTCCCCTATTTCCTACTCAGTCTTATAACAGTTATAAGGAAGAGCGGAACCAACGTTCCCCAGCTCAGTATAATAAGCAGGTTCGGTCAATACATCCATATTATTATCTTGATTAAGGCATGTTATGGTCGCTACCTGGAGAGAGAGAGAAGAAAAAAACTTTAGCGTATGCTCTTACAAGATTAGATTTGGTTATTATCTTTTCTAATCAGGATGGCTCCCACTGCTTTTTATCAAATCTTCCTTCAAACCCTAAAAGGTAAGACTAGCCGGGATTAATTACACACTACAAATTCGCTAACCGGTCTGTCAGGCCAGTGTCGGTTCTTTAAGAGAGGTTCCCCATACTTTCCCACGGACCTAATTAAAATAAATCTCGTTTTCCCAGAGACATAACCCCATTGACACCTTTCTACACACCTAATGGGTTAGCTAATTGTAAAGTGCAAAACTCTCCCAGGAGTAACTCTTACTCGCAGCAGGTATCAGAATCCAACTATCTCATAGAAGGTATGCAATCTCATTGCAAATTTCAACACTTGAAATTCCTAATAATATTTTACTCATAGCATCCTATGACCTTGACGGAGGCCAACAAACCATAGGAAACTAGTCAAGTTCAACCCGTACATTTCTTGATTGAATTAAACCCACCCGCACAACCCTTGACGGAGGCAAACAATGTCGCCTGACTACCCTAATCCAATCGTATCACATGCTAGCAAATAAGTGCTAATCAGCTACCGCACACTAAGCCTTGACGGAGGCCAACAAACGTAGCACGAATACTAAATAGCACCTAAATGAAATGACGGAGGGCTACGACAGGTTTTTAAGAGAACCTTTTGTGTAATGAACTTGATATCGTTGTAGAATCTAGTAGTTTTGAAAAGGAGGGTTTTGGAGGCTTTTACAAGTTTCGCTAAAGAGGCTACTCCCGGTGAAGGGATCTCGGCTCTTTCCTCATCGAATGAGGTGCTGGATATTCTACAAGGAATACCACTATGCAAAGCAAAAACTAATAAGGCAATCAAAAACAAAACCGTGTTGGTTGTAGCATCTGCTAGTTTTGCTAAAGTGGTCACTCCCGGTGAAGGTATCTCGGCTCTTTCCTTATCGAATAAGGTGCTAGATATTCTACAAGGAATACCACTATGCAAAGTAAGAACTAGAGCTACCCTTTTTGAAAATTTGATTCCACGACATCTTTAGGTTTCTTTGCTTTTCATTAATCTCATTAATGAAGTCCCAACATTTATGCTTCCTAAGCATCACAGATAAAGAAACGAAAATATAACGTACGCTTATGTCATCCGCATTCACCACTTTGCCCCGTTATGCACCGTTAGGTTACTTAACTAACGGCATAGTGAGGCGGGACTAGCTCGGATGCAAAACATAAGCAACTTCTATTATATATCATATATATAATAATAAAGCATTTGTCTCAGGCATTAATATGATCTCATCACAGAAAATAGTAGCAGAAGTCAACATAAGAAATATTGGATATACTAGGATTTCCATGTTTTAAATCAAGCCAGTAAAAAACACGGATTCCACGGTCGTGATGAATAGCCAAACCCATATCCCTAGACCCCTACGAGAGCGGCAAGTAACCCTACCAATTATAGAGTTAGGAGACCCGGTCTCGACTCCTCGATATGGTCTCCCACTGGACCCTAGAACCCGGTTATTTGTATTCCCCATCTTGGGTCTATCCTAATACGGAAAAGTAAATAATATACATCAATGGTGACATCATCCTCAACCCGGAAGTGCCACAATAAAAGAATATTACATACAATGAATTTTACATGAATGAAAAGAAAAACTCTCATCTCATATAAAACGCCCAACCATTCAATCACGACGAACGAATATATCATATCACAGCAACACATAAAATCATATGTCATCAACGTAAGTAAATATGCGTATCCCAATTGTCGTTGACATATAGCAACGAAACCGGCGATACACTACATATTACACTTACGGTTGCAGAATAGAAATGTGAACTACAATAATTAGAATCCACAATCATCCTTAGACATCATAAACCCGAAATATCACATACTTCGGATTTCATGCCTAACAAAGAAAATCCATTAGACATCATAAACCCGAAATATCACATATTCCGAATTTCATACCTAACTTTATAAACCCCGCATTTTAGCCTTGATTTGAAAACACTTTTCAATAATTAGTCAGTTAATTCAACAGGATTCCCGACAACAAGATCGAATGCGCGTCGGAAACTTTAATAGACGGCCGCACCCCCGATGCCGACGACGAGTGCACTTAGGCGGAACACCGTAGCCGCGAGCACCCGAGCGGATGCTTTTGGCAATGGGGTTCTCCTACAGTCACTTGGTTAGGGCTATGGGGCATGGCTATCTAGTAATGTTACCCGACGAGTATCCGTGTAAACTACGCGATTGCGATGAAGTTTTGATCCAAATCGAAACTTCATGGCAACCGATGATTCCAGACTAAATTGCTAGATTTATAAGATTCAAACCAGTTTTTACAAAACTATATATTGTGGATTTCAAATATTGTATCACAAATCACAAATAGCTAGGCAGCGTTAAATATTTCGACCGAATCAACGAATTCCCAAAATTCCCAGAGAGCTGAACATTTGAGCACAGTTAAAAATACCCAGAACATGCCATAGTACCTATGGACCAACCGTAGAAGTGCTAACCCAAGCCTCATACTTGGCGCCACGGAACTGTTGTAAATACATCTATTTGGCCACGGTTCCGCGGTCAAGTGATCGAGTTAGGATTTCGTTCTTCGAGAGGGTCCATAGAATTACCTTCATGATTTTTTGAATATTTTTAATCTAAAAAATTCCAACGTTTGGAAAAATTCCCAAAGAGCATGGGAAATTAGGGTTTTCGGTGTTCGTTCGAACTTCTAACTTCGCCTAGACGACTCCTAATGCTATAGCTTGGCTCTGATACCATGTTGGCGTTTATCAGCACTCTCACTAGGGTTTAAAGGTTCATCAAGTATAAAATTTTAAAAATTAAGTGTGCTAATGAAATCAAACTTCGAATCGAACTAGAGAATTAGGGTTTCAGAGCAAGTAATCAAACATTACACTAAGTGAATATAGAATACAACATTTGTAGACCGGTCCTTCACTTCAAAAGCTCCAGGTAGAAGTCCCTTCACTCTAAGTAGTGGTGTCCCGGACTCTTCGTAGGCTCCATTAGTCGAAATGAACGAGCTTGCTCAATGATTTTCGAGGCCGAAGATGATCTACTTCGAGGAGACTCTAACTCAAGCTACCTCTTCACTAATGGATAAATTAGTGAAGCAAACAACCTACACTATATGGCTAATATGGTATAGATTGATGAATTAGGAATTTTGCTCACTTTAGAATATTTTTCCTCTCTTTATTTTTCCACCTCAAGAAAATCAAGTCAAGAAAATTAAGATGAAGAAGATGAACTTCATATGAACCATGGGTGAGAAAATATATAATATAAACTCTTGTAAAGACTTAACTAAGGCTAAGATAATGGTTAGGTTAATAAATATCTTGAGTAAAACAAAAATGAGTGGAGTTTAGTCAAGGTTTCCATAAGCTTCTCCAAGCTTCGAGGTTTCCACAAGCTTCTCCAAGCTTTACAACCATGCTAATTTCCACCTCATTTTTGGTTTTCTCTAAGTAAATAAATACCCACATTATCTTAACTAAGGTGTGAATTTCATACACCCAAGTTCCATGTATCATCAAGCATGATACAAAAATCTAAAATACATTTAAATATATATATATATATATATATATATATATATATATATATATCACATATATACATATGTGTTAAATAAAAATGTAGAAGAGAAAATTCAAAAGTGAGCTTTTATATTAGTCAATATATATTAATATATCATATATATATATATATATATTAAATTATTAAATCAACACTTGATTTAATAATCCGGCTATATCACATATACCCGACTAATATCAAATCATCGAATCAACACTTGATTCAATAATCCAGTTATATCACATATAACCTATATCGCGAGATTAGAATACGGTATCATATATACGTATTTATCTCGGTCCTGCACATATCACATATGTGCTCCTACTTTGTTTCGCTTGAGCCAGGAAACCTCTGTGTAGGACTCTAAAGACTCGTCAATACGCCGGCAGTAGGTGGTGATCATATCTGTCACCCACAAGCCGCAAGCGGTCTGCTAAACGTAACAGCTACCTGGGGCTAGAGCGATCAGAAGATCAACAAACAAGCCTGCTCATACTCCTGTGAATCCAGTCAGTAACACTACCGTACAGTCCAGTCTCTTCGTCTGATATGTCGCATATCGAGCCTAGGGGTGATAAACGTCAGACACAGTAACTTGATAAGTCATGCCAATGTGAGGCTCATAAAAGGTCGATAAACTACTGATAACACTTACCAGTAAATCTCATCATCGGCCCTGGCCAGGGACTTCCTGTTATAGCTAATCACACACAGCGCAACATCAACCCCCAATATCGGGAGAGACGAAACCCTCTCCTATCGCTCATTGCCTCCATATGATTCGGGACTGTACCCAAAAGCCACCGGTTTGCATGTTCTCTTGAACGCGGTATGATAGAAATCAAAGCACAGTGGGAATCACACAAGAGTTTATGACGATCTCGGGTCTACAGACTAACCTGTACCAGTGTCACCAGAGAACCGCTATCTGACGTCAGGTATAATACCATCTAGGAGTTCTCGGTGAGTCATGTTCGGTGTACCCATTCTTTAATGAGCACCTGTGCACATTCTTTGATGTCAAACACCAGTGGTTATGGGATCAACTATCGCCCTATGCAGAGTATACAGGGTCAAGAATCGTACGCACTAGTCTACTCTCTGGAATATCGATGCCCTGTCTCAATACTCTCTCGACCAGGAATAATTGAAGGATGTACTTGTGGACTACCCTGGCCCCAATAGTATGATCTACATAATAGTCCTGGTAGTCAAGTCCACATCCTAAGGGATTTATCAACATATAACAGAGAGACAGTACAAGTGTACATGTTAAGATAAAGAGTAACCAGATAGCATACTATCATGTCGAGAAAGAAAGTCCTCCCTATATATGTCCAAGTATCCACTATAATATACATTATATGTACAATAATGGCCTCTAGGGCATACATATAACTAATAGTTGGAACATCTGTTTCGATATAGTAGTCAAAGAGTTTGACTTTATCAAAAACGTAGATGAACCCTGTATATATAAAAATATAGTAGAGAGTAAGGTCATTTTCCTCGTATTGTACATGGATAACATACTCTTGATAGGAATGACGCTCCTATGCTGCACTCGGTCAAACTCTTCCTATCATAAAAGTTCTCCATGAAAGACCTGGATGATGCCTCTTATATCCTAGGGATAAAGATCTATGGGATAGATCTAAGAAGATGTTGGGATTGTCCCAATCCAGGTACGTAGACACCATACTAAAGAGGTTTAGTATGGAAAATTCCAAGCGTGGTAACTTACCCGCTTGCTCAGGAATCACCCTCTCCAAAGAGATATCTCGCAAGACTAATGAGGAGAGGGCGTGTATGAACATGATACCCCATGCCTCTGCAGTCAGGTCTATCATGTACGCGATGTTATATACCAGACCGGATGTAGCTTACACACTCATTGTGGTAAGTAGGTATCAATCAGACCTAGGAGAGATACACTGGATAGCTGAGAAGAACATTCTTAAGTACTTACGAACGACTAAAGAAATTTTTTTGGTGTATGGTAACAGAGAACTCCAAATAGATTCCTTTACCGATTCGAGCTTTCAGAGTGACAAGGATGACAGCAAGTCTGTTTTTGGTGTATGCTAACGGAGGGGTAGTATGTTAGAAGTGTTCCAAGAAAGATACCATTGCAGACCTGGCCATGGAGCTTGAATACATCGCTGCTAACGATGCTGCCACAGAGGCTATCTGGATAATGTTCATCACTGAACTGGGTGTGGCTCCATCCAATGTTGATCCAAGACCCTTGTATTGTGATACTAATGGAGTTGTGGCTTAGAACAAGGAGCCCTGGTCCCATCAGTGATCTAGACATATTCTTAGGCGGTATCACCTATTCCGGGAGATAGTAGATCGCCATGAGATTGAGGTCAGGAGAGTTGACATGAATGACAGCACGACGGATCCACTCACAAAGTCCCTTCCCTAGACGCAGTTCGAGAAACATTTTGGGATGTTGGGTATGCGATAATACAACAACTGGCCTTAGTGCAAATGGGAGATTATTAGTGATATGTATGCCCTAGAGGCTATTATTGTATATTATAGTGGATGCTTAGAGACACACACACACACACACATAGGACCTTTTTGCTCAAAGTGATAGTATGTTATCCGGTTTCTCTTTATCATAACATGTACATTTGTTTTAGTTTACTATTTCATTGATACATATTGATAAAGCCCTTAGGATGTTTTCTTGACTACCAGGAATATGATGTAGATCATATTAGTAGGGCCCGAGTAGTCTATAGCACATCCTTAAATGTTCCT
Organism: Agapanthus africanus; assembly: GCA_030015575.1. Taxonomy (NCBI): domain Eukaryota; kingdom Viridiplantae; phylum Streptophyta; class Magnoliopsida; order Asparagales; family Amaryllidaceae; genus Agapanthus; species Agapanthus africanus. The sequence goes on along the minus strand of JASDDO010000029.1, from coordinate 343,377,958 downwards.
ATTCGATGGAGTATCAAGATAGGGTATCGATATTCCAGTATAGACTAGTGTGTACGTTTCTTAACCTTGTATGGGACAATGGTTGATCCCACAACCATTGGTGTTTGACACCAAAGATTGTATACATGTGCTTATTGGAAAATGAGTACACCGAATGGACTCGCCGAGAACTTTTAGATTGTACCATACCTATCGTCAGATAACAGTTCTTTGGTGATAATAGTACATGTTAGTCAGTATACCCAACATCGTCATAGTGTCTTATGTGGTTCCTTGTAACGTTTCAGAAAATATAAAATATTATTTTTGGAATTTAATATTAAAATAATATTTTTCCCGAAAACTGCCGATTTGCGAAATTGGGGTTTTCGGAAAAAGGAATAAATATATAACAATAATTATGAAATAAACGGAAATTGAAATGATTTATTCATTTAAATATATAATTAAAGGTTTTGGCAATTTTAAAATTTATTATATGCAGTTTCGATAAAAACCCGATTAGTGCACTGCTAATCGCGATTAAGCTAAATCCGTGTTTTTACAGTTTCCATGGTTAGTGCACCATGACATGTTTTATCTTGTTACATGTTTCATTTCATTTGGGCTTTATATTAGGGTTTATTGGTGTAGAGAAAAGAGAAATGTTTAAAGGAAAAGTCAATGGAGACCAATGATTAGGTTAGGTGAGCTTTGGAGAGAAAAAGAGAGTGTGAATTAGTGAGAGAGAAGGGGGGCTGCTCCCCATTCTTTTTGCCCCATCTTTTTTTTGAAATCCTTCATCTCTACAACTCCACAACCCTCCACAAAAATCCCTAGATCTATCTCCAACCATGCCCCAAAACTCTACACTCCCTTCACAAAACATTATCCCCTCTTCAACCTCTACACGATGGACCGAGCAAAATGGGATTTTGACGTCGTTGGGAAGTTAGTGCTGCCTAGAGTGGACTATATGAGGTATAATTTCTTCCTTTTAGATTAGTTTTGTGAGATGTCATGTTTAGATGTCGTTTTGTGAAGATTAGTGGACATTGGGAAACCCTAGTGAATGTTTGAGTGTTGGTTTGAATTGGATGATACCTAGTAGCTGTTAACTGAACTTAGGTGTTGTTTAGTGACCGGGACCAGACCCTAGAAACCCCAAAACACGGATTTAGAAACCCGACATCGGATAAATGTGTGATCTGTGAAGGTATTTTGGAATCTGGAGCAACCCGGGGACACTAGAAATTATTTTGGAATTACTGGGAGTCGTGCAGGCACCTAGGAAGCTACCACTGAGACCTGAGCCCCTAATTCAAACCTACGGCCACAGATTTAATCATTCTGGCCGCAATTTGCGGCCAGAGTAGGATTGAATGGTTCCAGATTTGGTCCATGGCTCCTTTTGCGCTAAATTAGGCCCCTCCTATATGTAGTTTTGGCTAATTGTCATCTGGGGAAAATCTGGGAGCATTTTGGTGTGTTTTAGGTGATGTTTTCCGTATTTTAAATGCACTTTCTTGATATTTGGATTTGTATTTGGTTGTCGGGTGTTCGTACATCGACAACAGGGGTTGTTTGATTGATTTGGATGGTTAGGCCATAGGTTCTAACCTGTGAGCACACTGTGCACTGTATCGGTTTTCTGCGTCGATTTTAATACATATTGCGATTGGTTATTATTGTAGGTACCCTCGTATGGATTCTGAGGCGAAGAAGCGTGGCGTCATCGATTTGGGCGAGCGAAGACCAGGTGATTAGATCTATATCTACCGGGGAAGTCGGGTGGATGGCGTATAGCACCCTCGCAACTTTTGATGGGAAACCGATTATTAGAATATGGTTAGGAAACCTAGATTAGGAAACTAGGGTTAGAATGAGATAGTTATGAAACCATATTAGAAAATAGAGGATAGTTAGAAGTGATATGTTACTACTGTCGTAGGATGACGTTTAGCGATATTACCGCTTAGGGTACTGTAGAACTAGATAGCCGATGTAGATGCGTCATCCGAACCATACCTTTTTCTAAACCAAGGAATCGTATGTATCTTTAAATGTATATCTTGAGGGATGTTACGGATTTTCAAATGATATCTTTTCTTTAAAAACACCGTAACCCCTGTTTTCAAAACTACGATTCACTTCTTTAAAAGTATGATTGTATGGTTCGGATGTGTTTGTTAGATTAGATGCTTATACCTAGTAGAGATAGCATGTTTATGTAAACTCGACATGATATGAGACATAAATACGATGAAAGAATACAAGACAAATTTGATGATATGATGAGATGATGATATGATGAGATGGTATACGGATGCGAGTTGATCGAGATGATTTATACCTTGCCGGTCCCCCGATATGAGATTATTGCAGATGCGACTTGGGACATAGGTATATAGGGTTATATATATATATATTTATAGAATGTTGTGAATCATAGATGACAGGCCATATGTGATATTAGGCCCTACCCTCATTTGTCTAATAGGATGATAGGATCCCAATTAGCTTAATGCCGCCACACGATGATATTCCGTGCGTGATGAGTTGACTTGATGATTGATCCTTACCCTTGAATAGAGGTTGCCATACGATGGATTATACCATACGCGGTGTTATTTGTCTAGATGCCGATTGATAGATTCACCGACTCGGACATGTGATAGTTATGTATACCTTATAGCTGTTAGCTGATGATTTACTTGCTGCATTCATGATATTATTATTGCATCGCATATACCTGTGATAGTACACCTGCACCATTATCGATAATGCGTATGTTACACGTACACATATTTGCCGGCTCACACACTTCATCATCGATAATTGCCATGTCACTACACAGTAGAGTTGTTGCATCATGACATATACATAGATACATTCATACTTGCGGATATACACATTCGTATATCCATATTGGTGTACATATACCTTGATACACCCATACTTGTGCACATACACATTGTATATTCAAATTTGTGCACACATACATGGTACATCTATACTTGTGCATATTCATATTGTACCTATATAGATAACTGGTTTTATTGGGAAATTGGGAACCGCAAGTCATATTTTAAAAACTGGAATCATTTTAAAAGAGCGGTTTTCCACTTAATGTATCATACCACTATTCCATATTGCATGATACACGGATATGCTCGCATTTCTTTTTACATGTCGCATACATCATGCCTTATTAATGTTCGCATTGAGATATGTTGTTTTCATGAGATTTCTGGATTTGAGAACCGTGGATATTTCAAAAGAGATTATGTGTTGTTTTAAAAACCAGGTTTCTTTTGATATGATATTTCAGTGCGTCCACCATGTGTTTTCTCGGTTCTGAGAGCGACATGTGAAACCCGATTCGAGGAGGCGGATGTGGCCGATTGCGGGTACATGGTGGGCCCGGTATGGTACCCCGGGGCGAGAACGGATCGCTGTGTAGTAGACGGTGAGCCTGGCAGAGGGACTACTACCTACCGGTGATAGTATTTGGACTCGGCGAATATCCGGAGGATACCGACCAGAGTCGAGAGATGATATGGGCGGATCCGGACTGACGGAGCCCGTGGGCCGATCCGGACTGACGGAGCCCGATATATGAGGATTTACGTGCCGATGCTGGGCACGGTTTTCATGATGTTTTCGAGTGTCGATGCTAGGCACTCAGGTTCCATGACTTTGATGTGTCGGGATGGACACCGTTGATCCATATATCCTCATACTTTCATGCACACTCCCTTATGATATTTACGTGCATACAGATATTGATTTTGGGTGGACGAGATCCACATGCATACATACCTTTATAAGTTTGAACGAGATCCATATACATGCATTGATTATTATTATTGGATGTTATCCGCACGTACATGGGTAGTGACTACCTTGTTGGCACAGATACGACCCGGTCACCCTAGATATCATAATTTTACCTTTTGTTATAGTTGATCTAGGAGTCGTTGTTTATTCGATTTCTACTTGTAGATATATTTCTATTCACGACTTGGCAACTCACCCCTGTTGTGCCACAGTTCTTACAGGTTGACCGCTTGGATCAGTAGCGGATTCGCTGGCATACAGCTTTATTTGGGTGTTTTGCATTGGTAGGTGGGACATTGTATCGTACCCACTCTTGTAGTATATTTCATATTGTATCTAGATAACTCTATCAATCAATCAAAATTAGAATTTGTATAAGTAATGAGACTTAGTGAGACTTGTAGTTGCGAGATTTGAGCGATAGGTTTTACATTCACTTTTGGGGCTATATTTTCTCATTTCTTTATCTTTTTGTGGTGAACTTCGCCGTTGGGCGTCATATACTTATTTATACTGTATTGCGTAGTTGTGATCCGACATTTGGCGAAGAGCTAGCTCCCGCTTGGGGATGCCATTATTCTTGCTATGTATTTGTGGTTTTGGATCAAAATATACAAAGGAGGTGCTGCCGAAATTTTTAAAAGACGAAACATGTTTTCAAATTGGTAAATTTCACTTCATCATTCATGTTCCTTTTCTATGCATTAAGAAAACTTGTTTTCATTATACCCTTGTTTCAAAACCTCACCTCCTTTATTTTTTCTAAAAGGTTTAGATTGCTGGATTTCAGCTTACTTGAATTCCGTTACGCCTTTTAGACGTTGCGTGATTCAAGTGCTGGTCACGAGCTAATATTTTGGGTCATGACAAAGTTGGTATTAGAGCGCTAGGTTTAATCTTTGTTCGAGTCTATGTTTGACTATGCAGAGTCTAGGGCGGGTACCTAGACTTGACCTTACGGAACTTATACTTGAACGGGGGGTATTAGACCCGAACTTTCGTTTCTTAGGCTAACCCTGATTGATGGAATAGGTAGCTTGAGTAGAGTGACGTACCGTACGTTTGTTCCGTGGCATATTTACGATACGATACTCCACTTAAGAAACCTTAGGATGTACATATTTTTGAGACCAGTGATTCTCTTCGTATCCATGATTATACATCTATTGGAGATCCTCGATTCTATTAGTTCCATGATCATACTTCATTGATGCTGTTCCTTCTTATGATCATGTATCCATTCTGGATTTGTCGTTTCCTCTCATGCCGTTGATCTGCTCTCTTCGATACTCGATTGAGGTACCTGTCACCATAGTTTGAGCGCAGTTTGAGCTGCTGCTAGTGTTGCGGTCAGGGCGAGCTCGTCTGGTACGAGGGCCAACCATTGTGTTTTCTGGTGACATGGGAACGTCTCGAGTTAGTATTGATGATTGTGACCTCTTGTGGAGGCGAGTGCTTGGTTTTACACCGGATGGTCGGGCCATTGTTAGAGCTGCCAGTTGCGAGGGACTGTTGATGTACAGCATACCTCAAGGATTTTGATGTCGCCTACCGTGCAGACAGATGACCCAACTGTTGCTGAGATTGATAGGATGTCGCTTCCGGAGCTTACGAGCTGAGATCGCCGAAGCTTCTTGGCAGATATGAGACAGATGATAGCTAGTCTACCCCGATTTGAGAGACGAAGGTGATTCGTCCGATTTATGCGCCGGAGCAGACCCAGTTGAGTTGAAGATTTCCAGTGTGGAGAGTCTTACTCGGATCTAGAGCAGACCGATTTAGAGATGACCGCCAATGTATCGCCTTTCCTGGAGGATTGAGGCGTTGTTCAGCGTATAGACGAATGAGCTAGTCGTTGCTACAAATGACGAGGTATCACCCAGAGGTTGGAGCTACTGCAGCATAAGTATATACTTAGAGATATGATGGAAGGTCGCTAGCCACCCAAGGGTGAAGGACTAGGACATGTGATTCGTTCGCTACCCGATGCGAGGTCATCAGATAGATTGATTCCAGCTAGAGACGACTTCACGTAGATTCGTTGAGAGTCGATAGAGACGATCGAATGTCAGGAAACCATATTCCAAGTTTAAAGTATTCGGAAAGACATGCAAGAAATTCTATGGACCCTCTAGAAGAATGAAACCCTAACTCGACATAATGACCGTGTGAAAGCCTTTGAACCTTAGGGTTTACGGCAATTCCACGGCGCCATTAGTGAGGCTTGGGTTTGCCCTTCTATGGTTGGACCACCGATGCTATGGCATGTACTCAATACTATTAAACTGTACCCAAGATGTTGATCTCTTGAGGGATTATGAGGTTTTGACTTATCGATCGGATGATTCGACATCATTCGGATATCTTGTGATGGGATACATTGCTTGGGAGACTCCAGATATGAGCATAGCCGTTGGAGCGCAGTCCTTTCAGTCACGAGAAGACGAGTCCGAATCAGTCGACATTAGGGCCGAGTGAAGTGGAGAGTTCGACGAGTAGTGAGTATTCCTCCGATGGACGGGACGAGCTCCCGAGGACGTGTTCGGCCAGACTTCTTCTACAGAGTGATGACGATACCGAGTTCATGACTTCGAGTCCGTGCGAGAGACATCGGATTAATCGTGGCCGAGAACAGTTGCAGTGCGCAGATAGCATGGCGTGACATCATAGTGGACGATGATACAGGTGAATGGAACCAGAGGTTCGTGCGAGACGCTGACGAGCTATTGTTACTCCCCATTGAGATCAGAGACCTAATATGCTTACAGTGGCGTTTGGATATGGCCAGTTTCCGAGGAAATGTGTGCGGCACATGCAGATGTCCAGAAAATGAGAAAAGATTATATAAGAGTACCAGCCTCCGTACAGTTCGGTATAGGCGAGATCGGAAGAGACCTTGAGTAGGATTCCTTCCAGGACACTGCTGCAATGAGATTTGCACCCAGGAACAGAGGTGTCACGTGTTTTCAGAGAGCCAGAGGCCGACGCCAGTGACGTGCTGCTTTACGAGGGGTCATGATGATTGACCGAGAGATAACCAGAGAAGTGCCAGAACGGAATCGTCCCAGTTAGCACACCTGACAGGGCCGATGAGCCGATAGATTGCGAGATTGGTAATCCGCAGAGAAGATAAGGACCCAGAGACCGAGGATACCAGACCGTGAGCAGGAGGCAAGCGGATGTTCTTGTTCTGCCAGTTTCTAAGTGCACCGATTCATTTTTCCACATTGTAAGAGGTGTACCTCGATGTCCTTTATTGCGATTTGCGTTGTGATCTGAGTATCACACTTATATCGCTTGGATTTGAGTTTTGATGACGAGTTTCCTGATGTTGATTTCGTGCACCATGGTTGCACCTACTGAGTATTTACATTTTGTGCATAGTTATTGCACTTGAGATATGTTTTATACACCATTGTATTGGTTTTTGATTTGTGCATATTTATCGCACTTGATATCGGTTTTATGCCTTAGTAGCACATGTTTATGATTTCATGGATTTCATATGGCTGATTTGATTTTGTGCGTATGGCACGCACTTGATTTGATTTTTGCACTCGGTATAGCGTATATGTGCTTGTAGTGCATCAATATACGTTTTGTGCACGCAGTTGCACACGTTTACGATTTTATACACCTTGATGTACTCGGTGTTGCTGTTTATGCACTAGATTGCATTCTGCATTTGTTGCACCGGACGGGTATTTATGCGTTGTCGCACTGGATTTATACCCCGTACCTAGGTTGCACCCGATTTATATCCTTGAGCATTCGTTTTACCAGAATTGTATTTTCGTGCGCGTTGGCACTTGCCGTTCATTTTCGTGCATATTACTGCACTATATGCTTTTACGGACCCGACGCATTTTGGTTGGATTTTGCGCATATTAGGCGCTCGATTTTGGATTTTGTGTCCATCGGATGCACTTGAGTGGGATTTTACTCGTGCATGTGGGATGCTCTTGAATTGGATTTTCTTCCGTGCATATTGGATGCGATTTCATTCGTGCGGGACATATGCACTTGAGTTGGATTTTCGCGCATGTTGGGCGCATGATATGAGATGTGATTCTATGCACACCGGATGCATGGGATTGAGATTTTAGTGCACTTTAAATGCACTTGATATTGTTGTCGTGCACACCCGTTGCACTGGACAGATGTTTTTGTGCACACCCGCTGCACTTAGTTTTGCTTGTGTGTATTATAGCACCAGTATTTGGATTTAATTCCCATGCGCACCAGACACATGTGATTTTTGGATACGCCCTTTTGAGGCTGATTTTGCTTTTGAGCACTTTGTTTTCATGTTGGGCACTATATTGTGTAGTAGCCAAACGAGATTGATCTGAGGACGGTACCTGAGTACTTTGCATGCATTAAAGGATTACCAAAAGGTTTTCAGGAGGAGCTATAGTCTCGCTATTTCCTACGTGTACGTGAGCGACACGAACGTTTATAAAGGAAAACCTTTTGGGATATTTTGAAAACGACGGAACGTGTATTTAAGAAAACATATATGGACATATATTATTATTTTAAAATGAGCGTCCGTCAGCTATGCCGGGAGTTACGCATTTCCGCGGCGATTTAGAAAGGATTTTTCATGTATTTTATTCAGATTTTGGAGTTTTCAAAGATGCGTACTATACACGTATTATAGTATTTGACTAGTGTATATTGAATTTTGTTATTGGATTTCGGGATCCGTTTCTCTATTGTAACTCCGAGGATATGCGTGAAAATCCGATGATTTGTGTGACGCTTGATGAAGTTTGATTTTGAGTTTTGTACTCGTTTTTATGCGCACTTGACGCGCTGTGATATTTCTGCAATTTCCATGAATTCGGAGCCCCGTTGTTTTAAGCTGATTATTGAAATGTTTTAGATTTTGGGGGTTTAAATTTAAATTCGGGGACCGAATTTATTTAAGGGGGAAGATTGTAACGTTTCAGAAAATATAAAACATTATTTTTGGAATTTAATATTAAAATAATATTTTTCCCGAAAACTGTCGATTTGCGAAATTGGGGTTTTCGGAAAAAGGTCTAAATATATACCAATAATTATGAAATAAATGGAAATTAAAATTATTTATTCATTTAAATATATAATTAAAGGTTTTGGCAATTTTAAAATTTATTATATGCAGTTTCGATAAAAACCCGATTAGTGCACTGCTAATCGCGATTAAGCTAAATCCGCGTTTTTACAGTTTCCATGGTTAGTGCACCATGACATGTTTTATCTTGTTACATGTTTCATTTCATTTGGGCTTTATATTAGGGTTTATTGGTGTAGAGAAAAGAGAAATGTTTAAAGGAAAAGTCAATGGAGACCTAATGATTAGGTTAGGTGAGCTTTGGAGAGAGAAAGAGAGTGTGAATTAGTGAGAGAGAAGGGGGCTGCCGCCCATTCTTTTTGCCCCATCTTTTTTTTGAAATCCTTCATCTCTACAACTCCACAACCCTCCACAAAAATCCCTAGATCTATCTCCAACCATGCCCCAAAACTCTACACTCCCTTCACAAAACTTTATCCCCTCTTCAACCTCTACATGATAGACCGAGCAAAATGGGATTTTGACGACGTTGGGAAGTTAGAGCTGCCTAGAGTGGACTATATGAGGTATAATTTCTTCCTTTTAGATTAGTTTTGTGAGATATCATGTTTAGATGTCGTTTTGTGAAGATTAGTGGATATTGGGAAACCCTAGTGAATGTTTGAGTGTTGGTTTGAATTGGGTGATACCTAACAGCTGTTAACTGAACTTAGGTGTTTAGTGACCGGGACTAGACCCTAGAAACCCCAAAACACGGATTTAGAAACCCGACATCGGATAAATGTGTGATCTGTGAAGGTATTTTGGAATCTGGAGCAACCCGGGGACACTAGAAATTATTTTGGAATTACTGGGAGTCGTGCAGGCACCTAGGAAGCTACCACTGAGACCTGAGCCCCTAATTCAAACCTACGGCCACAGATTTAATCATTCTGGCCGCAATTTGCGGCCAGAGTAGGATGGAATGGTTCCAGATTTGGTCCATGGCTCCTTTTGCACTAAATTAGGCCCCTCCTATATGTAGTTTTGGCTAATTGTCATCTGGGGAAACTCTGGGAGCATTTTGGTGTGTTTTAGGCGATGTTTTCCGTATTTTTAAATGCACTTTCTTGATATTTGGATTTGTATTTGGTTGTCGTGTGTTCGAACATCGACAACAGGGGTTGTTTGATTGATTTGCACGGTTAGGCCATAGGTTCTAACCTGTGAGCATACTGTGCACTGTATCGGTTTTCTGCGTCGATTTTAATACATATTGCAATTGGTTATTATTGTAGGTACCCTCGCATGGATTCTGAGGCAAAGAAGCGTGGCGTCATCGATTTGGGCGAGCGAAGACCAGGTGATTAGATCTATATCTACCGGGGAAGTCGGGTGGATGGCGTATAGCACCTTCGCAACTTTTGATGGGAAACCGATTATTAGAATATGGTTAGGAAACCTAGATTAGGAAACTAGGGTTAGAATGAGATAGTTATGAAACCATATTAGAAAATAGAGGATAGTTAGAAGTGATATGTTACTACTGTCGTAGGATGACGTTTAGCGATATTACCGCTTAGGGTACTGTAGAACTAGATAGCCGATGTAGATGCGTCATCCGAACCATACCTTTTTCTAAACCAAGGAATCATATGTATCTTTAAATGTATATCTTGAGGGATGTTACGGATTTTCAAATGATATCTTTTCTTTAAAAACACCGTAACCCCTGTTTTCAAAACTACGATTCACTTCTTTAAAAGTATGATTGTATGGTTCGGATGTGTTTGTTAGATTAGATGCTTATACCTAGTAGAGATAGCATGTTTATGTAAACTCGACATGATATGAGACATAAATACGATGAAAGAATACAAGACGAATTTGATGATATGATGAGATGATGATATGATGTGATGGTATACGGATGCGAGTCGATCGAGATGATTTATACCCTGCCGGTCCCCCGATATGAGATTATTGCAGATGCGACTTGGGACATAGGTATATAGGGTTATATATATATATTTATAGAATGTTGTGAATCATGGATGATAGGCCATATGTGATATTAGGCCGTACCCTCATTTGTCTTATAGGATGATAGGATCCCTATTAGCTTAATGCCGCCGCACGATGATATTCCGTGCGTGATGAGTTGACTTGATGATTGATCCTTACCCTTGACTAGAGGTTGCCGTACGCTGGATTATACTGTACGCGATGTTATTTGGGCTAGATGCCGATTGATAGATTCACCGACTCGGACATGTGATAGTTATGTATACCTTATAGCTGTTAGCTGATGATTTACTTGCTGCATTCATGATATTATTATTGCATCGCATATACCTGTGATAGTACACCTGCACCATTATCGATGATGTGTATGTTACACGTACACATATTTGCCGGCTCACACACTTCATCATCGATAATTGCCATGTCACTACACAGTAGAGTTGTTGCATCATGACATATACATAGATACATTCATACTTGCGGATATACATATTAGTATATCCATATTAGTGTACATATACCTTGATACACCCATACTTGTGCACATACACATTGTATATTCATATTTGTGCACACATACATGGTACATCTATACTTGTGCATATTCATATTGTACCTATATAGATAACTGGTTTTATTGGGAAATTGGGAACCGCAAGTCATATTTTAAAAACTGGAATCATTTTAAAAGAGCGGTTTTCCCCTTAATGTGTCATACCACTATTCCATATTGCATGATACACGGATATGCTCGTATTTATTTTTACATGTCGCATACATCATGCTTTATTATTGTACGCATTGAGATATGCTGTTTTCATGAGATTTCTGGATTTGAGAACCGTGGATATTTCAAAAGAGATTATGTGTTGTTTTAAAAACCCGGTTTATCTTGATATGATATTTCAGTGCGTCCACCATGTGTTTTCTCGGTTCTGAGAGCGACATGTGAAACCCGATTCGAGGAGGTGGATGAGGCCGATTGCGGGTACATGGTGGGCCCGGTATAGTACCCCGGGGTGAGAACGGATCGCTGTGTAGTAGACGGTGAGCCTGGCAGAGGGACTACTACCTACCGGTGATAGTATTTGGACTAGGCGGATGTCCGGAGGATACCGACCGGGGTCGAGAGATGATATGGGCTGATCCGGACTGACGGAGCCCGTGGGCCGATCCGGACTGACGGAGCCGGATATATGAGGATTTACGTGCCGATGCTGGGCACGGTTTTCATGATGTTTTCGAGTGTCGATGCTAGGCACTCAGGTTCCATGACTTTGATGTGTCGGGAGGGACACCGTTGATCCATATATCCTCAAACTTTGATGCACACTCCCTTATGATATTTACGTGCATACAGACATTGATTTTGGGTGGACGAGATCCGCATGCAAACATACCTTTATATGGTTGAACGAGATCCATATACATGCATTAATTATTATTATTAGATGTTATCCGCATGTACCTGGGTAGTGACTACCTTGTTGGCACATATACGACACGGTCACCCTAGATATCATAATTTTACCTTTTGTTATAGTTGACCTAGGAGTCGTTGTTTATTCGATTTCTACTTGTAGATATATTTCTATTCACGAGTTGGCAACTCACCCCCGTTGTGCCACAGTTTTTGCAGGTTGACCGCTTGGATCAGTAGCGGATTCGCTGGCACACAGCTTTATTTGGGTGTTTTGCATTGGTAGATGTGACATTGTATCGTATCCACTCTTGTATTATATTTCATATTGTATCTAGATAACTCCATCAATCAATCAAAATTAGAATTTGTATAAGTAATGAGACTTAGTGAGATTTGTAGTTGCGAGATTTGAGCGATGGGTTTTACATTTACTTTTGGGGCTATATTTGCTCATTTCTTTATCTTCTTGTGGTGAACTTTGCCGTTGGGCGTCGTATACTTATTTATACTGTATTGCGTGGTTGTGATCCGCCATTTGGCTAAGAGCTAGCTCCCGCTTGGGGATGCCATTATTCTTGCTATGTATTTGTGGTTTTGGATCAAAATATACAAAGGAGGTGCTGCCGAAATTTTTAAAAGACGAAACATGTTTTCAAATTGGTTAATTTCACTTCATCATTCATGCTCCTTTTCTATGCATTAAGAAAACTTGTTTTCATTATACCCTTATTTCAAAACCTCACCTCCTTTATTTTTTTCTAAAAGGTTTAGATTGCTGGGTTTCAGCTTACTTGAATTCCGTTATGCCTTTAAACGTTGCGTGATTCAAGTACTGGTCACGAGATAATATTTTGGGTCGTGACATTCTTGTGCTTTGATTACCTCCCTACCATAGCTCTACTGAGTCATGCAAATAGGTGGTAGTTGGATACAGTCTCGAGTAACATAGAGACAGTGAGCGATAAGAGGGGTTTCTTCTCTCCCGGTATTGGGAGTTGATGTTGTGCTTTGTGTGATTGGCTACAACCATATGTCCCTGGCCAAGGCTGATGAGATTTACTGATAAGTGTTATCAGTAGTTTCTCGATTGGTTATAGGCCACATATCAGCATAACTTATCAGGTTATTGGGGTCTGACGATACCATCCCCCAGACCCGATATTCAACACAACAGATGAAGAAACCAGACTGTACAATAAGTGTTGCTTATAGGCTCTACAGGGAGTTTGGATAAGTTTACTTGTTGATATTCTATTCGTTCAATAGCTGGGTAGCCGTTACATGTAGCTAGTACCGCTGACATACTTATAGGTGTTTGATGTGATCATTATCTACTGCCAGCGTATTGGTGAGTCTTTAGTGTCCCACATAGAGGTTTTCTATCTCAAGCAAAACGAAGTAAGGCATGTATAGAGATATGTACAAAAACTTGATTAAATGCGGATATATGGTACCGTATTCTAATCTAGCATTATTTGATATTAGCCGGATTATATATGATATAACTGGATTATTAAATCAAGTGTTGAATTTGTAAGTTCATCTCAACACTCTTTCTTTGAATTTAGAAGCAAGGTAAAAAGAATTAAAAAAATTCAAGAGAGCTAACATAGAACAAATCTTAGGAATCATGAAAAATCTTAAACTTGCAACAAAAAGAAACTAGTTTGCATATAAAGTTAGAGTTTACAACCTTGATGACCATGTCCTTCACTCCAATGGCTCTAAGAAGATGGTTCAAGCTTGCAAAAAAAAAAATGATCCTCAAGCTCCTAAATGATCCACCTTGAGATTGTTCCAACACAAGGTTCTACCTCACTAACTAGAACTATTAGTGAAGCTACTAACTAAACTAATTTGCTAAATGAGTTTAGAAAGAAAATGTAGGATTTTATCTCATGATTTTTCCTTCTCTTTTTAGTTTTCTTTTTCTCCCAAAAAATCAAGAGAGAAAGAGAAGAAGATGAAGATAATGATAGAAGAATGAGACAAGAATAATGGTTGCCATTCTTATCTTCACAATCATTCAAGAATAGTCCAAAACCTTCTACTCAGTTCTTTTCTTTTACACCTCATTCTTTCATAATGCAAATGAAATGTAAAAGAAATTATTTTCCACGTGCATCTTGATTGAATGATTCCTCGTGTGTTGTGTTTTGAAATTGTATAAAGATCACAATCAAAGAATTTTTGTTAACCGTAATCAATAACGGTGTCGATTGTAGCGCGTTAGTTAATACGGATCGTCCTTAGGGAAAATGTGATCCGTTCGAATTTGATTTAGATGAATTGAAAATTAAAGAGAAAAGAAAAGACAATTCAATTCAAGATTATAAAGTGAATTTCAAGAATTATCTAAATCTAAATCTAAAATGAAGAAAACATTAAAATCAAGAATCAAGAATTGATGATATCCAATCGAATTAGGTTTCAAGAATTGAAGTGAGGCTCGTAGGAATCGATTGAATCTATAAAAGTGATGAAAACTAGTGATTACGTTTTTTTATCCATTAATGATTTGATTCTAGATCGATAACGATCAATCGAGGTTTAAGGATCTTTTGAAGAAACTAGGGTTTCTTCATCTCATCCTTTGTCCTTTCGATGAATCTCATTCAAAAACTAGCCTCTAGTAAATTGAATCACCAATCGTCGATCTCTAGTTACGAGCGAAAACATTCAAGAAATCATCTCGCTCGAAACTAGGTTGTCGATGATTCAATTTACAAGAGTTTACAAAACTTATAGGAATTAAGAATCGTTTCAAGATTTGTAACATCATCATCTATTGATTCTCTCGACTCTTCCACAAGCGGAGTTTTTACTCAAGCATCATATCAAAGAACACAATCAAGAATTGAGATCTAATCGTAATGCTCAAATATAGAAGTAAGCAAGATAAAGAAATTTCACCTTTTATTTATCAACAATTTTGTTACAATTCTCTCAAGATCTACAAGAAGAAAGAACTCGATCATCTATTTAGATCCGCATTGTCTCCGTGAGTCACAGATCGGCTTGGATCACTTGCTCGGTTGAAGATCGGCGTCGCTTCTAAAAGGTTGAAGGCTTCTTGCTTGATTTGTACTCAAAGATCTTGAATTTTGGCTTTGGTGATTGGATTAAGGTTAGGATTTGAATGCACAAGTTGTGTCACTCAACTTGTGGGTGGAAATTGATGGAATGATCAACAACTAACCAACAACCTTCGAATAGAAGCTTTAGGGTCCCTTTTATAGCTTTCATTAGCTTCCCTTAGAAGCTTGATTAGGATTAGCTTCCTTTAGAAGCTAGGTTTAGTTTAGCTTCCCTTGTAAGCTTGGTAGTTAGGAAGAACTTTCTAGAATTAGTTTGTTAGAGCTAGCTTCCTTCATAAGCTTGGAGGTTAGGGAGAAGCTTCTAGGCTTAGGTAATTAGCTTCCTTAGGAAGCTTGGACATGTTTAGCTTGAACAATAAGCTTTGCTGTTCGGACAGAAGCTTCTGGAGATATCTGGAATTTGCCTTGGCTTGAAGAAGTGAGGGCCTTGAGATGAGAAATCTGACATAACAAATTGCTGATGACATGTTGAAGTGGCCGCGGATCCGCCGCGGGAAGGGTACTCCGCCCGCGGATCAGCGGCCCTTTGGTGGCCTCTCTGTATGAAAATTCTGTGATATTCTTGTGCTGACTTTGTGGTACTTTTTTGATGTGTGAAATCTCAAATTTCTTTCTTGTTTTCTGCCAGATCTCAAGTCTTAGACTTGGCGTATTTTTATCAGCACTTTTATCCGTTTTGGCTCTTTTCCTGGAATTTCCTGCACAGATTCTTGAGACAAGTGTTGCGCTACACAAAGATTCTGCGATGCAATGATAAACACTCAATTTCCCTCAAAATGCCGATTATAAAGTATAACACATGTTAATTGGTATTTTACAGTTGTTTTGCTAATATGTGCTATATTCATACCGAACACCTTTAGATGATTCCAAATAGTAGGGAAATTGATGTGTTAAAAATGCAATATTTTCGACTGATCAAATTCCCCCAAACTTATTTTTGGTCGTCTCGAGCAAACTGTTTTATTAAAAAGAGAAGGAGAAAACAAAGAAAAAGAAAAAACTAACTAGCACACTTTCGTAGGCAACACGATTGCACTGAGTACGTGCAACAAGCCTTTAAACCTCTAGGTGTCCCTAGTAGGAGGAGTGTTGTCTCTTGAGGGTTTTCAGCGGATTGCACCCAAAAAATCCAATAATAAAAGAAGGCCGTGAAAGTTACATATAAAGATAAGAATTGTAAACGAAAGACTTTGAAAATTAGAGTTTCCAACTATACTAGCTTTTCGGTTGTCATGAGCCCTATCTTAATAGTCATGAAAAAATGTTAGAAATCACATCATCCATCAATAAAACATCGTCTTTATTCTTTATTCCTACCTTTCTTCCAAACATCGATCATATAATCCTACGTGTGTGTAAAGGACATCCCTACACTCGGAGAATTCAATTCAAGCTATCATACTCTTGTCCATCTGCCTTAGTACTTTTTACTTTGATGAATATTTAGTTGGATTTGCTCACACACTTTTCATACGACCGTTAATACTTCTAGAGGTACTAACCGACCGATTACTCATGTGCTTTCTTATCAGGTGTATTTTCCTCGTCTTGCACCACCTAAGGCTTAGCAGTGACTCCCAGACCAGTTGGTCTAAGGCATTAGGTGATGAAGCACCCTCGCTATATTTTTTTATTCCTGCCTTGGCGATAACAAAACCAGTGTTCATTTTTCTGCACACTTTTATATTTTATTCATTTTTTTATTTCCTTCATACTTTGGCTTTTAGACAAAAGCATTTCAATGTATCCTCTAGTATCCCGAGCTTCAAGACGTGTGTAAGTGCGTATAGTAGGGTATCAACGTTTAAATGTTTGGCTTCCAGAATAGGAACTATTTTTCAGACTTATTTTTATCCTCAGATTAGTGACTTCCTTCATCTTACTAACCCTTGGGGCAACGGCTCATAACTACTTATTACTAGTTCGTATAAGAAAACTTCTAATTTTCTTGGTTTTCTTAAATTTTCTAATCTTTTGGATATAATTTTTCACTATCTAATCTTTTATTATCTTATTTATGTACAAAAATTAGATATTAATTATTTTTATATCTTTTAAACATTTTTAAATTTTTATAGGTTTTAAATGTTTTGTGCTTATGCAAATGATGCGAAAATAAGCACAAACCTCCCCCAAACTTGTTTTCAACAGTATCTTCACTGTTGCCATCTCCTAAATCTACAAAAACTGTAAGCCTGGGAGGAAATAATGGGGGCAATAAATATGATCGTGAAAATCCTCCCCCAAACTTATTCTTTTCACTCACCTCCATTCAAAAGATAATACAGTAATTTACAAGACATGGAGGTGTGACGGAGGAATTTTAATCATGATAAAATGGCTCCTGTAAAAACAGGAGCTCCTCCGTGGGGTCAGTGGAAAAATACGGTTTTAATCTATGTCCATTCACTTTGAAAAATGTACCGTTTTTAACATTTTCTTCCTCAACTGCCCCGTGCGGGTATACAGACCGCACAATAAAAGGTCCTTTCCACCGAGATTATAGCTTACCCGCGTGAAGGTGTAATCGTGAATCATAAAGAAGGACATGTTAACCAGGTGTAAATGTTTTCCTCAAAATGTTTTTATCGTGAAATACCTTAGTCCGGTTCTTTACAATTATAGCGTTATTATAAGCTTCATCGCGGAGTTCGCTTAGTTCATTTAATTGCAGCTTCCGAAAGTTGCAGGCTTGATTCAAGTCAAAGTTGATTTCTCTAATGGCCCACATTGCTTTGTGCTCTATCTCAACCGGTAGGTGACAAGCCTTACCAAACACTAACCTATAAGGAGACATCCCTAGATCGATTTTATATGCAGTTCGGAATGCCCAAAGAGCATCCGTCAATTTGGTTGACCAATCTTTTCTATTTTTCGAAACAGCTTTCTCCAAAATTTGTTTGATTTGTCTGTTGGAAATCTCAGCCTGCCCGCTCGTTTGGGCATGATAGGGTGTGGAAAGTTTGTGGTTGATTGCATATTTCCGCATCAAAGTCTCGAAAGATCTGTTGCAGAAATATGTCCTGTTATCGCTAATGATAGCGCGTGGGTGTCTAAACCGTGAAAAGATGTTTTCTTTTAAGAACCTAATGACAACCTTTTTGTCATTAGTGCGACAAGGAATAGCTTCAACCCACTTTGAGACGTAATCAACCGCAAGCAGTATGTACAGATTCCCAAAGGAGTTGGGAAAGGGACACATAAAGTCAATACCCGAAACATCGAAAATTTCAACCACTAAGATGGGTTGCTGTGGCATCTCATTTCTCCGGAAAATCCTACCCATGTGTTGACACTGTGTACATGTTTTGCAATGATCAAATGCATCTTTGAACAAGGTCGGCCAATAAAAACAGCATTGCAAAACCTTCTCCGCCGTCTTTCTAGGACCGAAATGACCCCCACATGCCTGATCATGACAAAAAAATAAAACACTCTTGAATTCCTCATTCAGAACACACCGGCGAATGATTTGGTATGGACAATACTTAAACAGATATGGTTCATCCTAGTAAAAGTGTTTTACTTGGGATAGAAATCGATGTTTGTCCTGTTTTGACCATTCGCTGGGGATAAGTCCTGTGGCAAGATAGTTCACAATATCCCTGAACCAAGGTTCATCGGATACATTCAAGAGCTGTTCGTCTGGAAAAGAATCATTGATCGGCAGGGTCATAGGTGAAGAAGAGATGCGCGACAGATGGTCGGCTACAACGTTTTCACATCCTTTCTTATCTTTAATAACAAGATCAAATTCTTGTAATAGAAGGATCCAACGTATTAGCCTACCCTTAGCATCCTTCTTTGCCAAAAGATGTTTCAAGGCGGAGTGGTCAGTGTACACAATAATCGGTGAGCCAATCAAGTAAGGCCTGAATTTTTCTAATGCAAATACAACCGCCAAAAGTTCTTTTTCGGTAGTTGTATAATTCACTTGAGCATCGTTCAGGGTCTTGCTTGCGTAATAGATCACGTGTGGCATCTTTTCAATGTGCTGTCCTAAGACTGCACCAACTGCAAAATCTGATGCATCACACATAAGCTCAAATGGGTGGTTCCAATCTGGAGACGATAAAACGGGGGCTGTAGTGAGAGAGTGTTTGAGTGAGTCGAATGCTGCCTCACAATCCGAGTCAAAGTGGAAGGTCGTATCCTCAGCCAAGAGAAGAGTTAAAGGTCTAGCAATTTTGCTAAAATCCTTAATGAATTTCCTGTAAAAGCCTGCATGGCCAAGAAAGGATCGGATATTCTTGACGCTTTTGGGATGAGGAAGGTTTTGAATGACATCAATTTTAGCTTTGTCAACCTCAATGCCTTTTCGTGAAATAACATGTCCAAGCACAATTCCCTCTTGGACTATGAAATGGAATTTTTCCCAATTCAAGGTTAAGTTCTTCTCTTTACAACGAGTAAGAACTGCGTCAAGATTCGATAGGCAGTCAGAAAAAGAATCTCCGAAAATCGAGAAATCGTCCATGAAAATCTCCAATAAAATTCTCGACCATGTCCGAGAATATCCCCATCATACACCGCTGAAATGTAGCGGGAGCATTGCATAACCCAAAGGGCATGCGTCTATAAGCAAAGGTACTAAATGGACAAGTAACTGTGGTTTTATCTTGATCCTTTTTGGCAATAGGGACCTGATTATAGCCAGAGTATCCATCCATAAAGCAATAAAACTCCCGTCCAGCTAAGCGTTCTAGCATCTGGCCAATGAAAGGTAGAGGAAAGTGGTCTTTCCTCGTAGCGGCATTGAGTTTCCTGTAATCAATACATACACGCCACCCAGTTTGAGTGCGTGTCTGGATTAACTCATTAGCCTCATTGGTAATGACAGTGATGCCAGATTTCTTAGGGACGTCATGAATTGGACTCACGCATTGGCTATCGGAGATTGGGTAAATGATACCATTGTCAAGGTATTTGACGATTTCTTTCTTCACCGCATCCTTCATGACGGGGTTCAACCGTCTCTATGGTTCTCGGGTTAGTTTGGCTTCATCCATCAAATGTATATGATGTTCAACAATCAAGGGACTAATCCCATTGATGTCAGCCATGGTCCAACCAAATGCCTGCCTATTAGATCTCAGCATCGTCAAAAGCGCGTTCTCTTGCTCTGATGCTAGAGAAGCGGATATGATGACCGGTAAAGACTCATTCTCACCTAAATATGCATATTTAAGATGAGAAGGTAAAAGTTTGAGATCTAATGCTGGCGGAGAAATAATAGAAGGTGGGATCATCGAATGGTTTTCAGAGTCACAAAGAAGCTCATAGCCTGTGAAAGATACAGACTCGGAAGGTGATGAGTCAAGAGTGTCGGACTCAAGCGTGGAAAATGTGTCCTCGCTAAGATGTGCAAGATCAAACATTGATGTGGTAGTGTCGTCGAGATCTTCAAAGCAAAGTTCATTAACTTCGCAACTTTCGGGAGAAATCTCGTGGACATAACAAACATCAAGTATATGAGCAGAGGGTTCAGATGGCTGACTTCCAATTTTGTAGATGTTCAGTTCATTGTCATTTTTCCAAAAGATATGTTCATTGAACCGTTTCGGCAGTTAATGACAGCATTGGAAGTGGCAAGGAATGGTCAACCCAAAATCACCAGAATTTGATTCTGTGGGTTTGCTACAGGTTATGTATCGAGAACAATGAAGTCCACAGGGAATACAAATTCCCCGACTTTTATTAACACATCCTCCAGTTCACCCATAGGTTTGGTGATTGAACGGTCTGTCATTTGGAGAGTGCAGTGAGCTGGTTTCAACTCTCCAATCCCTAACTTCTCGTATACAGAATATGGAAGCAGGTTAACACTTGCGCCAAGGTCAAAAAGAGCACGGTTGATGTTTTTACCCCCAATAGAAATCGAGATCGTAGGACATCCTGGGTCCTTATGTTTCTTTTGTAACTCTGGGGTAAAAGCAGTGCTAACATTATTAGTCATGAAGACCTTTTTAGGCACTTGAGTCTTCCTCTTCCTAATGCACAAGTCTTTAAGAATTTTTGCATAAGCGGGGACTTGTTGAATAGCATCTAGGAGAGGGATGTTGATGTTAACCTGTGTGAATATTCCATAATCTTCTCCATATGTGGACTCGATTTGTTACCCCTTAACCGATTCGGATAAGGTGCTTTAGCAATAAGAGCTGGGTCCATCATAGGAGAAGGTGGTGTGTATGGAAGTGATCCCAGAATAGGAGTGGGGATCTTCTTCGGTGGACTAGAAGAGAGTTGCTGAGGTAACGAGCCTTGTAGGAAACGAAGAATAGGCTCGCAAGAAGGCAGTGGGGTAGAAGAACAAGGATCAGAAGTAGAAGTGTGTGTGTAAGGAAAGGTCTCAGCCGGGGTATTATTGATAGATTTTTCAGAATCATCAATCTCTTCCCCAACATGATTATTCAGCACTCTTCCTGATCTCAACGTTATGATGGCACTCACATTGTAGTGTTGTGAATGCCCAGGATTCGGTAAGGGTTGAGACGGAAGTTTCCCTTTTTCTCTCGCACTCATTTCGGCTTTTAGTCGTGAAATTTCTGCTTCCATCGATTTTATACTCTCAGCTTGGAGGTCAGAGTTTTTCTCAAATTTATCGAGGGAAGACCTAAATTCGGCCGACATTCTTTTCATGTACATTTCAAAAGTCCGTTCGAGTGAAGCAGAGAATCAGTACCGGTCAACTGTGCAGGATTATACGATGCAGGTGTGTTCACTGGATCTTGAAAGTTTTGTGATTGGTAGGGGTGCTGAGTCAGTTGAAATGGCTTCTGTGGTGGTGGAAGATCCCTTTGAAAATTATTTTGATTTGGAACCGCGTGTTGATTTTTCTGTTGGTTCCAAGCAAAGTTAGGGTGATTCCTCCAACCCTGATTATATGTGGAAGAATACGGATCGTTTCTAGGTCTTTGAAAAGCAGCATTGGTATATTCTTGACCTTAAAACGGAGAATTCAATGGACATTCTTCCGTCAAATGAGAAGGATCAGAACAGCATCCATATACAGTTTTAGAGAGCGACATCGGATTTAGAGAGGCTGCTAAAATTTTTTGTTCCATGGCTTCTAGCTTCTTTTGCATTGCTGCCATCTCAGTTCTAACACCTATGGAAACATCAATTTGGTGAATGCCACCCCTATACGATGACTGGTTTACACTCTCCCACTGTAAAAAAATTTCAGCGAAATCTTCTAAGAATTTCCAAGCTTCCCCATCTTCTTTGGTCATAAAAGTGCCTTGACACATGGCTTCAAGGTTCTGTTTAGTGGTAGGATTAATGCCCTCATATATGATTCTGCACAGATCCCATCTACGGATTCCGTGATGTGGACAATGAACCAACAGATCCTTGAAGCATTCAAAACACTTCGAGAATGGTTCATTCGGAAGCTGGGTGAATTGATTTATTTCGCTACGGACTCGAGCTATTTTATGATTGGGGTAGAATTTCTTAAAGAATGTTGCGACGAATTCTTCCCAGTTCGAAATGGAATGTGCAGTTGTGTTATACAGCCACTTCTCGGCTATATCGCACAAGGTAAATGGAAGAAGACGAAGATGCATAGCGTCCACAGAAAGCTGTGAAATACCCATCATAGCGCATACATTTTCAAATTTGGTAATAAAGACATATGCGTCTTCAGATTCGAGACCGTGATATTTGGGTAGAAGATTGATGTATTGGGGTTTTATTTCAAAATTGTCCCCGTTGGCTGGTGGAATGGTGAGACAGGTCGAAAGAGGACCTTGCATAGGATAACATCTCTCTTGGAGAGAGATGCGGGGTAGATTCTACGCACCTGCGGACGGCGGCAGAGTAGTGGTAAAGAAGTTCGATGGAGAACTATCCATCGAAGTGGGTGTGGTGGTGGGTAAAGAAGAAGTATACATAGAAATACCGACTTCGGAGTCGATCGGGGAAACGCGGACAAGACGGGCACTAGAATCCCGTGTCCAGCCTATCTTGCACAAAAGGGTTTAGTACAAGTGGTAGCGTTAAGATAATTAAGGAAAATGATAAGTGGTGTTTGTTTTGAAAAAGATACGGATTTTTTGAAAAAAATGATGCAAATCACAACAAATGCACACACAACCCTATGTCTAATGGTCACCTAGGTCAAGTCTCTAGACCGCTCCTAAATGCCAGAAGACAAATCGCAGGATCAATCCTCTACTGCCTCTTTGTCCCTCCTGTGGCTAGGTAAGTTCCAGGTAAGTGGGAGCTTCTCCACTACGTAAGTAGTGGGCCTAATTTAGTAACCACTGGCCTTAGACAAACTTTCCTTAGACACCACAAAAGAAACGCGGATAAGCAATAGATTACCCATGACCTTCTCCTGTCCTAAGTGAGCGCGACGGTCCTTAGAGTCATGTCTAGATTTCTTTTAGTTAATGAGGGTAATGCGGATGCAGTTTTGTGATTTTCGGGGCTTAGGAAGGGTAATGAACTCCCCACCTAATCTGAATTTGGTCTTTGCCCCTTAATTTTCGTATCAAAAAATGCAAACAACCAAGATCAAAACACGTAAAATTTTTTGCTTTTTGCGGCGCTGCGAATTTTTTGCAAAGAAACCTGCAGAAATTGGTTAATGGAGCAGATCGAGGAAGAGATAAGAAAGTTAGAGAGGACCTGAGAAAATTTGGTACAGCAAAGCCTTCACCACGCCGCGGAAACGAGGTCCAATGATGGAATTCTTGCATGAAAATTGGTACAAACACTTCTGTTCATCCCTGAACTCCCTGGAGTATTCAAAAAAAATTTCCACTTGCTCCACCGATTCCAGATTTCCTTGCAACAAATCACAAGGAATCGTTTAGTATTTGCGCGAATTTTGATCTAAAAATTCTGATGGAATAAATTTTTCAACTCAAATTTCAAAAACGAAAAAATTAGCACACGATCCCCGGCAACGGCGCCATTTGATTGAATGATTCTTCGTGTGTTGTGTTTTGAAATTGTATAAAGATTACAATCAAAGATTTTTTTTTAACCACAATCAATAACGGTGTCGATTGCAGCGCGTTAGTGAATACGGATCGTCCTCAGGGAAAATGTGATCCGTTCGAATTTGATTTAGATGGATTGAAAATTAAAGAGAAAAGAAAAGACAATTCAATTCAAGATTATAAAGTGAATTTCAAGAATTATCTAGATCTAAATCTAATATCAAGAAAACATTAAAATCAAGAATCAAGAATTGATGATATCCAATCGAATTAGGTTTCAAGAATTGAAGTGAGTCTCGTAGGAATCGATTGAATTTATAGAAGTGATGAAAACTAGTGATTACGTTTTCTTATCCAATAATGATTTGATACTAGATCGATGACGATCGATCGAGGTTTAAGGATCTTTTGAAGAAACTAGGGTTTCTTCATCTCATCCTTTGTCCTTTTGATGAATCTCATTCAAAAACTAGCCTCTAGTAAATTGAATCACCAATCGTCGATCTCTAGTTATGAGCGAAAACATTCAAGAAAGCATCTCGCTCGAAACTAGGTTGTCGAAGATTCAATTTACAAGAGTTTACAAAACTTATAGGAATTAAGAATCGTTTCAAGATTTGTAACATCATCATCTATTGATTTTCTCGACTCCTCCACGAGCGGAGTTTTTACTCAAGCATCATATCAAAAAACACAATCAAGAATTGAGATCTAATCATAATGCTCAAATATAGAAGTAAGCAAGATAAAGAAATTTCACCTTTTGTTTATCAACAATTTTGTTACAATTCTCTCAAGATCTACAAGAGGAAAGAACTCGATCGTCGATTTAGCTCCGCATCGTCTCCGTGAGTCGCGGATCGGCTTGGATCACTTGCTCGGTTGAAGATCGACGTCGCTTCTAAAAGGTTGAAGGCTTCTTGCTTGATTTGTACTCAAAGATCTTGAATTTTGGCTTTGGTGATTGGATTAGGGTTAGGGTTTGAATGCACAAGTTGTGTCACTCAACTTGTGGGTGGAAATTGATGGAATGATCAACAACTAACCAACAACCTTCGAATAGAAGCTTTAGGGTCTCTTTTATAGCTTTCATTAGCTTCCCTTAGAAGCTTGATTAGGATTAGCTTCCTTTAGAAGCTAGGTTTAGTTTAGCTTCCCTTGTAAGCTTGGTAGTTAGGAAGAAGTTTCTAGAATTAGTTAGTTAGAGCTAGCTTCCTTCATAAGCTTGGAGGTTAGGGAGAAACTTCT